>CM046333.1:31539368-32739368 GCA_025403435.1 Artocarpus heterophyllus | reverse complement strand
GTTTATTATTATTGCTATTGTTGTTATTGTTATTACTACTGCTATTATTGTTATTATTATTGTTGTTATTTTTTTGGTGAAATGCTTGCGATTTTTTTTTTTGTATTTTTAAAGTATTCCGGTGTTAGTGGTGCCACCAGCATTAGTGGATATATTCCACCGTTGTCATGGTAGATATTGGCTAGTACCAAGGTGAATACTGGCCAAATACTCATATTGCTGTTGAATACTAGCCAATATCTTAGTTAAATACTAGTATCATGGTGGTTATCGGTCAGTATTAGGACCAATACCTTAAGAATATATTTAGTATTATAAAATATAGTATGATGATATGGCGTAACATTCTCTACAATTATTTTTTTAATAGCATAAAATCAATTCAACTTTTATTTTCATGGCAAGAGCCTAAAAAGAGCTCGTGAAACATGCTTATTGTTGGAGGAGAAGCTCTTAGTAGATTTTAATATTATATTTTTTTAATGATATCACCACTTTTTTGACTGTGTTGTAATCTTATTTTAACTATTAATTTCTTTTTGTCTTGAATGCAGTGAATTGTTTTGTTATTCTAAATGATGAAGAGATTTTATTATTTTTCCATCATTTGAAGGTACAATTTTCCATTAAAAAAAAAGAAGAAGAAATCGTTACCCTTGTTAAAAACTTTACTTGAAACCCAAAATTTGTTGAGCTGGCCTTATATGTGATGAGCTAGTTTAAGTGAAACGTCGAACAAATTAATTACATAAATATATTTAAAATTTTATAAGCTGCTAAAATATTTTTTACATTTAAATGTTGTTCAATTTCATTCCTCACAAGTGTTTTGAACGAAAAAAAATAAAAATTCTATTCTATTCCTTTTATTTATTTTAAAAATTTTGTTTAGAAAATATATAATTTCTAAAATAAAAACATAGAACACATCAAAAATTAAGATTCCTTAAACAAACTTATCAACTTTAAAAAGGAATGATAGTGAGAAGTGTGGGTGTAGGGCCTCAATGGGAAGGGAAAAAAGTTACAAAAATTGGGCAACAATGTGGAGATGGAGAAGTTGCAAGGTGTGGCGAGGCTTGTGGGCGACAAAGGGGGTCACAACATGGGGTAAGACGGAAAAAGAGTGTCACTTGTGTGGGGTTGTGTTAAAATGGCGATAAAATTGCACACATAGTGGCGTAGTTGGTCGGAATGAGTTATTATGCATGGGATGACGAAGGAAAAGGGTGTTAAGAGGCGTGGATAGGCAGGACTCTGCAATCACAACGTAAAGGAGTCCTAGCATGTGGGGTCATAAATCTGCAATCTCGGTTTTTTTTAAGAAACTTTTTAGGGCTTTTATGTTTTTCAGAATTTAAAATATTTTACAGTAATGTTTTGAAGGTATTCAGCTCTTTTCACCTTGTTTGCATCTAAAAAAACGCAACAAAGAGGTAAGTTAGGAAGAAAAAGATAAAATTAGAAAGTTTATTTCTATATTGATGGTTTTTTTTTTTTTTTGAATTTTTATACCTTATATTTTGTGGATCATATCATATGATACCTTTAGATTTCAAATTTATACTCAATTCTTATAGAGTATTTAGCAAATGAGTTTGAACTCAAAGAATTAGTTTAAACACTATATTATGTAAGAACTTTATATTGTAGTATACTTTTGTTTTGTGCTTTAGCATATAAAAACTCTACACTATAGGCGGTTCAAATCATGGATTTAAACTTATTTGCTAAATACAAAATTACTTTTCTTCAATCTTTTGTCAATTATAACTATAGGACCTGACCCATCTTTAGAAACAAAGTCAATATATTTTTTTAGGGAGGGTTTGAGTTAACTTAAAATTTTGAATGGAAATTAATAGTGTAATAAACACAAATATTGCTCAAACTTATGCAGGATTGCATCACAATTTTTATTTGTTTGAGTTTTGAAATTGCATCACAATTTTTATTTATTTGAGTTTTTATATTTAAAATAGATATGAGAAAAAAGAAATAAATTTGAAATAGATATAAGAAAAAAAATGAAATTATAGAGTATTGTCAAAATTAAAAGTTAAGGTATAATGAAAATTTTTAAACATTTTTTTATTGAGTTTTAGACATTAAAAAATACCCTAAGGAAGTTTGAAACAAAAATAAATTAGAAGGAAAATCAATAAATAAGGAATTAATACATTTTAATTATAAATTTGGCCTAAAGAGAATGTATGTCGGTAACAAAGGGGGCAGAGTTGGGACGGAAATGAGACTACTAGGGTGTTTGGAAAGGTGGTGGGAACTACTTTTACTGTAGCATGTGAGAGTTTTATACTGTAGTATATTTTTTTATTGTTACTATAGCATATAAAAATTTTATACTGTTTATAACTGAGATTGTGGTGGAAACTGAGTGCCAAACACCCCCTACTTCTTGTCTATGAGTAGAAGTTGGGGCACGGACGGTACATATTTCAAAAACATACATATACATAAAACTTATTTTTTGAAATGCAGGTAAAATAACTTTAATCCTAATTTTTTTTCTTTTTTTAAAAAACTATAATAAGATGTACAAAAAGTTCTAATTAATGAGAACCTTTCTGCATCATTAGATCTAGATGTAATGGTCAAAATAAAAGAGCTCATCTTTAGTTAAATGAGCCACATACAAAAAACAAAGAGCACCCTTTAGGAAAAAAAGCTGAAAAAAAAAATTGTTGGGTTGTCGAGATCTCTGCCATTGTCGAGGTTGACGTAGCGACCCCCTCCGTCTGTGTCTTTGACCACGCCCTCGATGACACCGATCTCAGCCACGGGATCTGGAGTGCACAGCAGCGGATCTCAGCCACCGATTGCACCGGCCTTGGGTCAAGATTTTGTCGAGGACGTGATCCTGTCGTGACGGTTTCCGTCATATTTCATCTCCGGCAGGTTTGGACTAAGTGCACTGGCAGATCCAGGAGGTCGAAATAAGGCGTCATCGCGATGGATATCTCGGCCTTAGGCCTCACCGCGACCACCGTGTGTCGCAGAGGTTCGTTTTCTCCTCAGGCGTCTTTGCCAAGCCATTGTGGGCTCTCTTTGTTATGGAACTCTGTCGCGCAGATTGAGACCATGCCACTCCTCCACCTGCCATCCCTCGCCCGACGACTCTACAATAGCCACCCTTCCACTCGAAGGCCCCCCACCCACAACGGAGGAGATTTTTTTTTTTAGGCTTTTTTGTTTGTTATTTTAAAACTGAAAGACTGAAGATTAAAAATGATTGGGTAAACATGTTTTTATTTTTGGTTTTATGTGACTTAGATGTTGAACCGTTGGTTGAAATCCAACGACTAAAATATAAAAACAAAAGAGGTTCTTATTATGAGAACCAGTTCTTATAGATAAGACCTTTTTGTAAGTTTTTTCATAGCATTCCCCTTTATATATATATGTGTGTGTGTGTAGAAGTTTGGTTTTTTTTCTTTAAAAAAAAATCAAATTCAAATCAAATTTAAAATGGATATTCAACTAGATTTTTATAAGGAATTTAGACAATGTAGTTAGAACTAAAACTTTGAATTTGAAAACTATAAGATATGAAAGCTTTATGCTATAATTTATTTATTTTTATTATGAGAGATTTACATTGTAATAATCAAATATTTTTTTTAAATTAAATTTATCAAATACTTTTTTATTAAAATTTCATCAAAATTGGAACATGTATGAATGGAAATTCCTCTAACAGAGAGTTTCTTAGGCCCTTTTGGTTCGAGTATTTGAATAGAGTATTTGAATAAAGATTTAAATTTTTGTGAGAGAAAATACTGTAGCAAAATGATTTAAATCGTGACTCGAGTATCGAAACAAATGGGTCTTTAATCTCCACCTCTTTTTAGCACCAATTGAGCAAGAATGAGAATGATTTTGGAGGATAGAAATGACGGCAGTCAAGCATTTTCGATCCCATCCTCCCCCTCGAGTCTTATGAATAGAAAAAGAGAGCCCTTCCTCGAATAGAAGAATTGTTTTCATTCTCTTAAAGTTATAACTTTACTATTTATAAAATTATAGATATTAATATAATATAGTATATATTTTAGACTAAATTTTAATATTTTGTTTGTGACGAAGTTATAACCGGACGGTGTTAAATAAAATTGCTCCTCCAATGTGGGCTCGCCGACGGTGCATTTAGGAACCGACACGTCATGGCAAAGCTAGCTTAACGGCGACCGTCTTTCACTAAGGGTGACGTGGGGTTGTACATTTAACTTGGACTCCATTCGTCAAACCCCACACCTTGGTGACCTCTTAGTGTTCTCCGCTTCTCTTATTGGGCTGTCATGAACGTACAAAGTGTTGATCCCGGGAGGCTAGCGTTTCCACTTCTTAATCTTGTCAGTGGGGTTTCTTCGTGGAGTCCACCTACTTAGCTCACCACGCAACACGTGTCTAACTAGCCCAGTGGCACGTGCTGCCCACTCAGTCATAAATTCGCCTATTCAGCCTTTTCCAACACAAATCTCCCTCCCCACTTCGCCTTGTTTTTTCCTTTCCTTTCCAACCGTATACAACTTTTATTTCGAACTCTACAACACTGTTTTGTTCATTAAAAAAAGGAAAATAAAAGCACCTATTGACATGGCCTATTTATTAAAGGGGTGTTTGAAAGGTGGTGGAAACCGATGGTGGGAACCACTTTTATTTTAGCATATGAAAGCTTTACACTGTAGCAATTTTTTAAATTATTACCGTAGCATGTGAGAGCTTTACACTGTTTATAACTGAGTTTGTGGTGGGAACCGTGGTTACCACCACAATGTCAAACAGGGGTAAAAAAAATCTGAATAAAAAGATTCCACAAAACAGTTTCTTTTTCTCCAAAAGGAGAACTCTATGATAAATACAAGTTTTATATACAATTTTAAATATTAAAGTTTTTTCATTAAATTTGTATATCTATATGTTTTAAAATTTATGTAATGTGTATAATGTGTTCTAATAGTACCATGTAATTTTCATGTGTAGATTAGACTAAAATAGTAGATTTAAACAAACTATGCAAAATCAAAGAGAGTACTTGATGAAATAGTGCCAGTATACAACAACACAATATCATTGCCACAATTCTTCTAATCCTTATCTACTATAATATTTAAAAAGCATGTCCATGTAAAAATTAATCTGCTTAACAAAATAAGTCACCATCGCCCTTTTTGACATGTTGAGGGCTTTTTTGGTCCCAGTCGAAGCCTGACAGGTCTTTTAAATATATTACTGATGAGGCCTAAGGAGGCATGGGTTCGGATTTACCTCTTGTGGGGTAGTGTCTTCTTGGAATTTGAACCTATAACCACTAGTATAAAAGAGTTGATACATAAGATACATCTAAGACCTTTTTATACGAGTGGTCATAAATTTAAATCTCAAAAGACACGCTCTTTTTACGAGAGGCAAATTCAAGCCTAAGCCTTTTCAATAATATGTTGGAAGGACCCATCAAACTATGATGGGGGACCAAAAACCATGGGCACATGGCACATTTTTTTTTCTTGAATTATAGGCGCCCAACAATTGTTTTGAGTTGATGGGAAATGCTTGCGGCCAAGTCTCTATCGGTGGAATATCTTGGTTTATTCGCGTGCATTAGAGAAGAAAAGGGGTGAAAAATAAAAAAAGATGTCTATCGTGAACCGATAAAGGAGTTGAAGGTGACATTTTTCAGAAACGTGGGTTCTTACTATTGGCGCAGGATACTGCACCTGTAATAAGGAGTCAAACATTATTTTGTACGCAGCACGAAAGATAAGGATAAAAAGAAGTGCGCGTACTTGCATATGTGTACATATATGCATGTTTTTTACTATTTGATTTTTGAATTGCGTGTATTATTTTTTACTATTGTTCTGAGGAGATTATTGCATAAATATATATAAAACTATCAAACTTCCACAAACGACACATGTCCTTTATGAAGAAATTGGTTTGAATTCCACTACGTGAGAGGTAAGAAATGGGCCAAACCGCACCTCGTTCGTTTTATCAAGAACCATGAGTTGTTCTAACATGCTACTCCACAAGATATTCATTAAGAATGGGAAAACGCAATCAGAGGGAAAAAAAAAAAAAAACACATAGAAAAGACAATTGACAAAGGAAAAACAAAAAAAAACAAAAGGGAGAGCCTTCTAATTAAATCTGAATGAAGATAAAACTTTTTCTTTGCATCTATAAATAAGTGATTAGAGGGGCCTTCTATTCATTTTAATTCTCTTACTTAATTTCAGAGAGAGAGAAAATGTCGATAAAGTGTTTTCTATAGTCACCTTTACTCTCTTATTGTTGAGAACATAGCGATGATCTTAAAATTATGAGTGTGTGATTCATTCTCAAACCTTGAACGCCCATACATTTATTCATACAATCCAGATACTAGGCGTGTAAGAGTTGTGAAATCAAAGAAAAGAATTTTCCAAAGGATCATGGTATCAACCTAATCGAATGACAGTATATTTTTTGTTCGTTTATATATTAGGGTGCGTTTGGCAACCTAATTTTAACTGTATAGTTGAAACTGTTATAAGGTAAAGCTCTTATATGTTACAGTTTAAAGCAAAAATAGGCTATAGTATAAAGCTTTTAAATACTATAGTAAAATTGTTTTAATTTTTTTAACTATATTGCTAAACATACTCTTAATTATATATCAATTAATATATCTATATATTATCATCCAAGTTGTATAAAAAATTTGTTATGCATGCTTTTATTGCTTCTTCTGTTATTTTTGTTGATTTCGGTTTCAAATCAACATTACATGCTAAGTCATTGTTGAAACCCTACCATAATGAAGACTTTTGCAGACTGATTGAAATCCTAAAGAAGATGTGACGAAATGAAAATAAATCCTTGTTAAAATGATTCAGTTTCGACGGTGACAAGACTCCAAGTAAATGAATAGTCCACGTGTGTTTAAGATCCTAGTACAAAGACGAAAATTAAAAAATTGAAGGCCAAAGTCCTAGCGTGTGCATACCGTATAATCAGACCACGCAGAAAATGAAGTCAGAACATTTAGAGAGTGTTTGAAAATAAAATTGAAACTTAAATTTGTAATATATGAGAGTTTTATATTATAATAAATTTTTATTTTTTATTGTATTATATGAGAATTTTACACCGTAATAAATTAGAATTTAAAGTCTTAACTAACTTGTCAAACTAAGCCTTAATTAATAAAGATGAACAGTTCTATTAAGATTACACTTGGTGAAGAATGGCCACCAACGAGAATGAGGAAAAGACTAGATTAAAACCAACATTTCCGACGCACGCTTGGTCTTTAAACTGATATTTCTTTCTTGATTATTGGTAACACGACAAAGAAATAGAGAATTCAACATTGGCATAAAATTTCAATCTCGTCGGTAAACGTTTTTTAGCTACAACCTATTGTCAATCTAATTTCGTCGTTAAAAACGCCACAAATATTTCAATAACTCATAACTCATAAGTTGTTCTCTAGTAGAAGTCAAGATGCGGCGAGTTAAGAAAAAAAAAAAAAAAGTTTTGTGCAAAAATCTGAAAGAAAATCGATATTTAGCAAAGACCTATTTGTCATAGCTCTGAATATTTTTTTTGAAAAATTGTTTCTTTTTTATAGAAATTATAAATATATATATGTAGATATATATAGTTTAAAAGTAAATAGTATCAATATTTTTTCAAGATTTAATGCAATGTAATCAATTAATAATAAAATGAAGTATACACTACAAGAAATTTGAGATTATACGACCTTCATTTAGTGACCATTTTTCAAAAACCATCGTGGCAGGGGGGAAAAACTTGAGAAGTAACGCTCTAAAATATGAAAACGATCGTGTTAGTGAAGCAAGTCTTACACGACAGTTTATTGTAAAAACTATCGTGTAAAGATTAACTTACACGACGGTTTTTTGTAAAACCATTGTGTTAGCTTTTTGTCAAAAAAAAAAATTTTTTCTAAATTAAGATTATTAATAATATATTATCAAAATTTTTATGATGATAATAATATGTTAACACTTGTATTTTATAATTCTTAGTAATATATTATTATTATATAATGTTATTTGATAATAAGGGTAATAAAAGTATTAGCAATATAATAGACATATATAATATTATAAATGTAGTAGTAATAATAATTAATAATAGTTGATAATAACAAAAAGAAAATGGTTGAAATATGAAGACCTTACACGATGGGTTTTTGAAACAACCATCGTGTAATACGGAGGCTCACGCAACCGTTTTTTCAAAAAAATCATCGTATAATATTTGTTACCTTAGACGATGGTTTCTGAAGAAAACCACGGTGTGAGGTCGCATTAAATCCCCAACTCAAATATAACATATGCAGACACGAACATAGCCTCTCAAAAATAGACTTGAACCTCCAAAAATGTCGTTCTGCCCTTTTTTGTCGCCTCTCCACCTCATCGCCACCCTGCCCCATTGTCGTCCAACCCATCGCTGGTCTTTGTAAGTTTCTAGTTGAATAATATCTTTATTTTTTATATTATTAATTGGGTTTTATGTTAATTTTTGAATTTATGTGTAACGCCCCTATATGGGGGTTAACAGTTTTTAATGAGATAAAATAAAAATAAATAATAAAAGTAAAACCTTAAAAATAAAATTTGCCCGGGACTTAAATGAAAACTCTCAACTCAAAAATAAAAATATAAACGATAAATAAACCACAGTTTTAATGTAGCAGCTTAAATTTAATAATATAAACTGTTGTCATCATCATTTTAACCCTCAACACATTGTAATACAGTCACAGAAAGTAACAATTGATGCTTACATTATCATGAAGAACATTCTCAACGATTGAAGCAGTCCCAATGTAATATAGCTACATCATTTCCTCAACTATATTTCTCGTAGCCACCTCACACTTAGTGAGTCCTGAAAAGATATAAACAAAAGGGAATGAGCAACACTATGCTCAGTAGAGAAAGCCATTACTTACCTTTAGGTTTTTATCATTACCACATTAAAATCTGCATGGTTAGTAAGTCACATCATATTCCAGATTATGAGGTTTATTATGATCACATCTTATGGATACCGTAGTTAATCATTACCAAGTGTCATAATTACACATTTATACAAATATTACCAATCATCATTGTTCCTAGGTATCCCTGTTAAATTGAGTATCACTCAACTCATCGAAACCCAAATGGGCGCACTTGATCACCCTATAAACATTCCAAGGGTGTTCCGGTGAGGGGACATCAAGCCCCGAGTCCTCACCAAATCAATTCCTGTACAGTGTATTCTGGGACTTTCAACCCAAGGAAGCGTCATCACCTTCCCCTATTTTACCTTTTAGGGTATTCATGCCCAAGGACGTAACCGCCGCCCTCTTCATATCTCACCATTTCTCTATATTAAATCATTATTAATAGAGTCAATTTTCCTAACCATGCTTCTCAATTTATAACATGTGTCAATCATTATGTTCCTCGCCGTACAATACAAGACGAGTTCATGTCATAGTTTCATATGTGATACTCATATAATATCAATTCAACATAGATATATATATCTTGCGGTAAAACAATCAATTTTTAATTCCATAAAAATCTCACAAAAGATGAGTAATAGAATCCCTACCTTTCAAGCTTATCAACAGTCTCTTAATCCTGGAATCAATTAACGTTAGCTCCATACTCCCTTGATCTTGAACTCCAAGCAAAACAGATCCAGTTGTATCTCGCTGTATCTACGAAGCATCCTCTGTAGTGCTCCTCGAGCGACTATGAATGGCTAGGAATGCTTCTTGAAGATCATACATTCTTGAAAACGTCATTCTGGACTCCGATATTGCTGTTTGAATTGCCTCGATTCGCGTGCAGTCGGTACCGGATGATTTTCATCGGAGTGGAATTTGCTCGAACGGAGGTCACCATTGCATCCAGAGCATCGAAACGAGTCAGGAGGCTGTCTCGAATCTTCGATCGGAGGTCCGGATCACAAAATCCCATTTGGCCTTTGACTGGCCGTTGACCGGCGTTGACCACCGTTGACCGGCCGTTGACCGGTGGCGGTTGGCTCCGTTGAGGGCTGAGCTCGAGCCTATCCCTCCTAATTCGACCCTTCTGAGTCCAATGGCGGGGTCAATTTCACCCAATTCGACCTCTAACATAGCAAATCGAAGACGGAATTCACGGCCACAACCGGCGGCTCCGATCTCCTATCTCCGGCGGAGATACCGTGAAATTGAGGTGGGGGAATTGTTCCCAGACCTCCTCTGAGTATTTCCCCTATGGTGGGGCAGCTCAACATTGCGTGGAACGGCGGCTCCACTAGCTCCACGGCGGTGCACGACGGAGATGCCGTTCTCCGTCCTCCGGCCATCATTTCGTGCAATTGAGGTATCGAATTTCTTCCTCTCGGTCCTCTGAAGATGTTTGTGCCTTCAATTTGGCACAAAACGGCCTAAAATGGCCAACCCAACCTCACCCACGGCGACGGTGGCGGGCGTCTTCGTTCTCCGGCGAGGGGCGGCGGAATGGAGCAATTGACCGAGGGGTCTTGCTCGCCGTCGCCCTCTGATCATTTTGGCACCGGCGGTGTGCCACACCGCTGCCATATGCGGCGGCTCCGACGACGGCTCCACGGCGGCGACGGGGCAGCTCCGGCGAAGCTGTTCCAGCCAGAATTGAGCTGGGAAATTGGTACCATCTTGTTCCTCTCCTCACACTGAGTCCATAGACACCAAAATCACGTAAATTGGTGGTCGGACTGCAGAGAAACGACGTCGGGAAAATATGGGTTTCACCGCCACTTTGGGCGGCGCGTGAGCCCTCCTCCGGCGGTGTTTTGGGTGGCACGACACCTCGTTGGACTCAGCTCAACGAGAGCTTCCCACTGGTATAGGAGGTGTCGAAAAATAACGCCGGAATCTCAAACGAGATTTGAGGAGAAAGAGAGAAAATTCTAGAGAGAGAAAGTCTCGAGTTTCTCTCAATTTTCTGATTTGATTTTTTTTTTTTTTATATATATATATACTAAAAATTAATCTAATTACCTTAATACCCTTAGGGGAATAACGGGTGTCACATTATGAATATAATTATATTGACATTTGTTGATATATATGATTAAGTTGTAGCTCAATTAGTATGATGCCGATTTATGTAATCATGATTAATATTGTATGGGTATGATTAATTTGTGCAATTTGTTGTGGATTTAGATGAATATGTTGATTAATTAGTATGAATGTGTATATTTTGATTTAGGATTTACGAAATGGATAGGACATGGATGTGTGATTATAGATTTATTAAATGATATGTGGATGGTGTGAAAGAATTTTTGTTATTTGCTAAAATTCACGACAAAAGGATGAAATTCAGCGTCCTTGTGTTGAATATGGAATCATAAATCTTCCTCAATTGAAATCATTGGAGGACATTTATTTTGAAATGACATAGATTGTAGTTACCAAATATGGCATTATCATAGTGAGTCTTTTTTCAATCCAATTTCGAGTAGTAGAGGAAGGGAACCTATTGTGGAGGAGGATAATATAGGTTATCATGACAATATGGTTGACATAGTAAATGATTTGGAAGAACACTTTGTACACCGCCTGGAGTTGTTTGAGATAATGATGAATGATGTCAAGACACCCATGTATGAGGGGTGTGTACATTTCACAAAATTGTCTACTTTAGTTGGATATGGAATTTGAAGGCTTTAGTTGGGTGGTCAAAATCTAGTTTTGTAAATCTTTTGGAATTTCTATGAAGGCTTCTACCAAAAGGTTGTAAATTACTAACTAGTATATATGAGGCTAAGAAGACTTTGAGCACTTTGGAAATAAAGTATAAGAAAATTCATGCTTCTGAAAATGATTGTGTTCTTTATAGGAGGGAGCATGAAGACTTGAATGCATACTCGTTTTGTAAAGAGTCAAGATGAAAAAAAAAGGAAAAGAGCCATAAAATAGTAACAAAGAAGTGCCGATGAAGGTGTTGTGGTACATTCCACCAATATCACATTTGAGGCATTTATTTGAAAATGCAGAGTATGCCAAGAATTTGACATGGCATCATGACAAACGGGTCGACAATGATATGCTTAGACATACGAAATATTCACCACAACAAAAGACATTTAAAATTGATCATCTCGAGTTTAGTGCAGATCCAAGAAATATATATTTCGCTTTGTCGATGAATGGAATGAATCTACATGATAACATGAGCAATACACATAGCATTTAACTTGTAATACTTGTCAACTATAATTTCTCTCCAAAAATGTTCATGAGGTGGAAATTCTTAAAGTTGACTTTATTGATTTTGGGTCCTCACTAACCGAGGAATGACATTGATGTGTAATTAACACTGTTAATCGATGACCAAAAGAACTTGCAGAAAAGTGAAATCAAAGTTAGAGATGCTTATTGAGAAAGACATTCACACTCTGTGCAATATTGACATGGACAATTAACGACTTCCCTGCATATGGCAATTTATTTGGTTATTCGATAAATGAAACCCACTTGTGCCACATCCCCCATTCGAACAGAACCATTTCTCTCTCTCTAACTTTCAAAATTTCCTCTGTCTATCTCTTTCAAGATCACCTAGCCCCCGTGCTGTTGTCGATCCAGCCTCCCACAATCCTAACCCCCTATAATTGTGACACTACCATAGACCTCTCTCGAACCCACACACACTCTCTCTCTTTCCATCTCCTCTTCGTGCACTTTGCCTCATCATTGTCGCCTGCTTCAAGCCATCATTCCAGCTCGTATCGTCGCTACTCATAGCCTTCGTTCAGTCGGCATTGCTACCGTCATTAAACTATGTTCTGTTTGGTAACTGCCATCGTTTTGGTTCTTTTTTTTTATTTTTTTTTGTTGTATTGTTTTTGTCATATAGTTTTTTCTATTATTTTATTATATAGATTTGTTTTGAACAATTCAATGTTGTGGTCATAGTATAAAAAGTTTATTTTGGACGATTATATATGACAATTTACATAATGTAAACTTTTTTTTTTTTTTTTGCACAAACCATACATATTTGATGAATTTGTGTCATCTAATTTGAGAAATTAGATTTTGGTTTGAGAAATTGAATGATCAAACTTGAATTGCATTTTTTCTGATACCCACCACATGTTTGATGAAAGTCCACATGTTATATAGTTTTAGTTTGAGTGTTATTTAGTTTTAGTTATGTTAATTTGTTGTTTATATATTTTTTTGTTCATTATGTATGTTTGTTTTAGTGTTATTGAGTTTTAGTTTTAGTTTGTTAATTTGTTAGTTATGTTAATTTTTTTTGTGTGTTTTTGTTAGTTATGCATGTTCATTTTAGTGTTATTTAGTTTTAGTTTGTTAATTTGTTAGTTATGTTAATTTGTTATCTTTGTGTGTTTTTGTTAGTTATGCATGATGGTCTTAGTGTTATTTAGTTTTAGTTTTAATTTTTGTTTTGGTCTTGGTTTTAGTTTTGTAATTAGTTAATATTTTCATTTGTTTTTTAATTTTTGTTAATGCATTGTTAGTAATTAGTTTAGCATATATGTTAACACTTTGGGAATGGACTTTTAATGTTAGTTATGTTAACTCTTAAATGAGTTTGTTCATGTAAGTAGTTGATTAGTTTTATCAATTTGTTTTGTTTGTGTTTTAAGAATATGTGATGATATTGATTTTGAGTATGTGATTGTTTTAGATGATGATTTCGTTAATGTTAAGTAAAAATGTCGCAAGAGAGTGATGAGAATTATGTTGATGAGGTGGATGTTCAAGACTATTATACATGTTCCTCTTAATATGGAAAGGGAACAAAAGTTCATGGAGTATGAAAAAAACCAAGTTCGATCCCAAAATTGATCATGAGTATAGAGTGACTTTGATGAAAAGAGTCCTTAAGAAAAGGTTAGAGGGAGAAAGAATAAAAGTTACACTTGATGACAAAGGCCAACAGGAGGGTGATGCCAGAAATGAATTGCATAGTTGGATTGGAGTTCTCAGTTGAGAGCACATTCCAATATAGATACAAGATTGGAGAACTAAGAACTTGGAACCAAAAAAGATCTTATTTGGATAGAGATCTATACAACTTTCACCATTGAGGAGTGGAATAGAAAAAAAAAGCTTTGAGAATTTATGGAGGCTTAGCAAAGGGGTTTAGGTTTGACCTCTATGTTACTTTTGTAGAGCCCTACTATGACATTCCAAAGTCAGATCCAAGTGTATTTGAGTGGCCTTGTATCATATTACACTGCTACCTAAATATATTCGGTGATGATTGGGGTTAAAGTATCGACGTTTAGAAGAATTCAAGCGAATATTGCAAAATGCAAAAAACATAAGAAAACAAAATGAATATGGCTCAAGAGTAGGCTGAGACGAATATAGAAAATTGGAGCAGAAATTGTTAATTCAATATCTTACTTCTATTGCATATATGAATGATTTCATTATTAATGTTTAATTTTTAGAGACCTAGTAAAATTAATATAGGTTGCAAAGATCAGTGGGATATGCTATTGATAAAATCATATTAAGTTCTTCATGGCCAATTCAAAGATCCATCATCTGCAAAATTGGCCAATTGATAATAAGTTTATTAAGTTCAAATCCTTGAATTGTCCTTTTATAACTCTTGAAAAATATTAATTAAGAACTACTTGATTTGTTATGATTTAATCTACAGGATGAGTACAAGGAGCAAAAATTTAAGGAACCTTCATATCCGTTGGTACTAATGAGATACTGACAAGGGCATGAGAAAAACCAAAACATTCAAGATGTGTTCGTGGTCAATCAAAGTATATCAAGTTGTCTCAATACTTCTAGCTACTAACAACTTTGAAACTAAGAGCCAAAGTGGTATGAAATAGGAACTCGTAGAATTTTGAGGTCTCGTGAACAATATAATTTCACACGTAAGTATTAGATCAATGGATGTGAGCATTTCACAATGCAATAGCTTCAAGGCTTGCTACATCACTCATAAAAAACAAGCTCATGTGCCGCCTCAAGATGGAGAGCTCAAAGAACATAAAGGATGTAGACTCTTTGTCGATGATAATATTAATAGTGGACTTTTGCTTGCTGCGGTTAGAAAAGTGTAGATGGAGAACCTTCCAACTAATATAGTCCATGGAAAAATGTTAGGCAGTGAAAAACTATGCCTCAACATATTACCCCAAAGCCAAAGCAACACCACTACCTTTTCCGACAATGGACGCATAATTTATGGGCCAAGTCGTTGGAAGCTTTGTTGGATAGCCAAAAAGGTTAATTGCAACTGATGAAATGCCAAGGACTAGTTGAGTGCCTAGCCGCATACAAGAAGATATTGAAGGAAAGAAGCATCTAAAAAAGCACCGCAAGAAAAACTACATTTAATGACTTATTATTTGCGACATGTAGTTTTCAAATATCGTTGAAAAGTACATAAAATGACATCTAACAAAGATGTCATTAATGATATTTAAGACAATAATTAACAACACCTATATAGATGCCATATTAATGCTTTCCTTTTAACGACAATAGTTTAGTGTTGTTAAATTATTTAATGATAAGTAGGAGATATCATTAAAGCCTTAGAGATTCTACGACATCCTTTATAGACGATATTGGCCAAGATGTCGTCTATAAGGGGTGTCGTAGAATCTCCAAGGCTTTGACAACATCTCCTACTTGTCGTTAAATAATTTAACGACACTAAACTATTGTTATTAAAAGGAGACCTTTAATACAATGTCTATATAATGTCGTTAATTATTGTTTCAAATGTCATTGACGACATGTTTGTTAGAGATATCATTGTATGTATTTTTCAACGACATTCAAAAACTACATGTCATAAATAATATGTAGTTAAATGTAGTTTTTTTTGTACTGAAGAAAGCTACTACAAAACCTAGAAAGTCGCAACCTCTTGCTCAAAAAAAGCCTGTTGAGGATTCTCAACCTATTGCAAATTAGACACTGCTTACATTCATCTTCGTCTCACTTCAAGAAGAATTTAAATCACTAGCTATGTATGCGCAAGCTATCATGTGGGTCAGACCATAATCTAGTGCCTGATACCGAGAGCGATCACTAGCAAGGACATGCCTTTCTATGTGACATTCAAAGATGTTTATTTTATGCTCAACTTTGACAAAATTACAGTTAACTATATAATGGTATATCTTAGGTAATAAATCTATTATGGTCTCTTTCTTTAAAATCAAGTATACTTTTTTTGTTATTGAACATAAGTTTGTGCATTGATTTTATTACAGTATTTTGGTGGAAGAATGTGAACATATAAACATACATGATTGAATCGGCTTCATATCTCCGGCGACTATCTCAAGTATTGCAAGGGGTAGAGATGATGATGATGTTAGACAAAGCACTACAGCTTTTGTCACCCTTTTAGAACATGCACCAAGAGGGAAAGCATTCTTCATGCCATACAATGTTGCAGAATATTAGATATTGACAGTTATTCAACCATAAGAGGACATGGTTTTTTGGTTTGATTCCCTTAGAAACAGATCATGCAAAGATTTTATGAAAGTTGTTAGTCGATAAGTACGGTTTTTTTTTTGTAAACTAAGGTTTGACGTATATGTTACATTACTATTACTTAAATCTTCTTTATTTTGACAAATCTTGAGGCCCTCAATAATTGGAAATTTGCAATGGGAGACAGGGTAATGCATCATCAAAGCAGTAAAATAGTTTATAAATCCTGTAAGTGTCCAAAACAATTCGACAACATTGAATGTGGTTATTTTATTTTACATTATATATGGGAAATATTTTTAATGACTAATGGCATGGTCAAGCTTGCAAGAAAGGAATTTTGCACCGATGATTATTTACTTGGGTTAGAATTGAGTGGGTAAATTATTTAAATAGGTTTCTTAGTTTTTAGGTAGTATTAGAAATTTTTTTGTATTTGAACATGTGATGTGCTATGAACTTTGTGTATTTAATATGTGTTGCAATAATTTTAAGTAAGATATATATATATATGATTTTGTAATCAGGGTTTTGGATTAATGGATAAAAAAAGGGACTGGCCAATCAAAATTTCGGCTTTTTTTTAACCAATTTTCCATGATGGTTTTTGTAAAATACCATTGTGAAAAATAGTAGCATACAAGACAGTTTTTTGGAAAAACTGTCATGTAAGCTGCATCTTATATGACGATTTCTTGGCTGATAATTTGGTTGACAATTTTTGATTGTGAGCCTAGAAATTTGGCTAATAACTATTTATTTTGACTTATTTTCTCACGACGTTTTCTTGGAGAAACTGCCATGGAAAATACTAGATTACACGATGGTTTTCTCAAAAAACCATGTAAGGTACATCTTACATGATGGTTTCTTAGATAAATCGTCGTGTAAGCCCTATCTTATATGATGGTTTTTCACAAAACCGTCGTATAAGATATACCAAAACGCACCCAAACCAAACTTAAATGTACCTTATATGATGGTAAAAAATCATCATGTAAGCTATATTTTGTACTATAACAGTTTTTTAACCCTCGTGTAAACTTTTTACGATAGATTTAAACCATCATGAAATAAGCTTTTTCTACTAGTGATAGCTTAACATATATTAATAATCAATTAATTTAAAATATAATGGTAAACTATTGCACAAATAATATACTATTAATAAGTTAAGTAGCATACTAAAATAAAATAGAATGACATAAACATGGTAATTATGTTACATGTTGAAACATATATGGGAATATAATTATAAACGCAACAAATTGTCTAATCTTCTTCATCATCACTACCCTGAGTAGGCAGTGCGGGAAGGAGGACAGTTGGCAGAGGAAGGGAGGAAGGATGAACATCAAAATTAACTCTTGGACTCATCAAGCTAGGATGATGCATAAGCAATCTTCGTGTTGATGTTGTGGATCTGAGAAAGCCATTATTGCCCCTCAAGGCATAAGCTATGTTGTGAACTGAGGCTCAAATTGAGATTCAGAGAAAGAAGAATCCAAATCCATGTTATGTCACTAAATTGGGGCCTACTGACTTCCTATGCCCTCTATGAGTGCCAAAAGCCTGCCTTCCATTATGGGAAGTATAAACAGACAATACAATCTTCTTCAAAAAACCAAAATTCTTGCATACATTACTTTATTTGATAATTTATGGTTTGATATTGATGCAGCCAGAGTTAAAAAAAAAAAGGTCCGATCGATCGAACTTGCCCATTGCTAGTCAACTAGCCGATTGGACGTCTGAAGTAAAAGTTTCTTGTTTTTCTTACTACCCAATTTGAATTCTAAAAGGACTCCAATTATTTAAATTGTTTCCTTTTATCTAATAGATTCTTATTCCAAATTAGGATATTTTTATTTTCAAATTTAGGATTACTTTCAATTTCCTTTTTTTTTTTGTTTAGTTTCTTTTTCAATTTCAAAATGTAGTGTTTTATTAATAAGATAGTCTAGTTTGTTATTTTAATTCATTCATTTGTTAATAAAAATTCCGAAAAGCTTTCCCTTTTTTTCATTTTTTTCAATTTTGTAGGTATTTTATGGAATCAACATGTGATTGATGCCTATTCTCTACCTATTATGAGGAATCAACAGATTTATAAAAATCCTATCTTTTGATATTTAGATGGAATCAACAAATTTTCTGGCATTCTAATCGAATCAATAGATTTTGGGAATTTATCCTTTTTTATTTTTTGTTCTACGTTTCTGCTACATTAGTTGGTATTAGAGCCGAGCATTCCTATACCGATTTTATCCACGTTGATCGCCTCCCCGTAGACTCAATGTTCATGGTGCCACTCCCGCCTACAATTTTGAAAAAGATTGCAATTATGTTTATATAAAAGAATTGCCAAGTGCCTACTTTCTTTGCCTAGTTTAGGAAAATATCGAGTTTGTGGCATTTGAAAAATGTTCACTCCAATTATATGTAGTTTTGCATTCATGACGTAGATTCTTCTCTATCCTTATCACTTAAAGCAACTTAAAATTCGATGCCGAATCATTTTTAGCGTGGCATGTTTAATGCAGCGTAAGTTAAGGTAAAGGAGGTCTGGTCAACTGGACTTGCCCATCACTGGTCAACCGGCTGATTGGATGCTTGAAGTGGAAGTTTACCTTTTTTTGTTGTCCAATTTGAATTCTAAAAAGATTCTAAGTATTTAAATTCTTTCCTTTTTATCTAATAGCTTTTTATTATGAATTAGGATATTTTTATTTTCAAACTTAGGATTAGTTTTAGTTTCCTTTTCTTTTTCAAATTAGTTTCCTTTTCTATTTTGAATTGTAGTCTTCTATAAATAGGATAGTCTAGTTTGTTATTTTAATTTATTTAGTTATTAATAAAAATTTAGAGAGGTTTTATCTTTTCCTATTTTTTCAATTTTCTCGGTATTCTACGAAATCAATGAATGATTGATGTCTATTCTCCTGGTATTATTAGGAATCAATAGGTTTATAGAAGTCTTACCTTCTGGTATTCTGATTGAGTCAATAGATTTTCTGACATTCTAATCAAATCAATCGATTTTAGGAATTTATTGTTTTTTATTTTTTTTTCTACGCTTCCGTTACGTTAGTTGGTATCAGAGCCAAACATTCCTATATTGATTTTATTCATGTTGCCAACCCATAGACCTAACATTCATACCGTCACTCCTACCTACAATTCCAAAAAAGAGTGCATTCATGTTTGTGAAAAAAGATCGCCAAGCACCTACTTTCTTTTATATAGTTTGGGAAAAGAACATGTTCGTGGAGTTGAAAAAATGGTCACTCCAAATATGAGTAGTTTCGCATTTGTGAAGCATACTCTTCTCTATCTTTATCACTTGAAGGCACTTAAGATTTGAGGTAATCTTTTCTAGCCTGGAGTGTCTGATGCAACGTGAGTTAAGGAAAATGAGGTTCGGTCGATCGGACTTGCCCATCAACGTTTGGCTGGCCAATCAAACGTTTGAAGTGGAAGTTTCATCTTTTTTTTTTTTTAGCTACCCAAATTGAATTCTAAAAAGACTCTCATTATTTAAAATGATTCTTTTTATGCTATAGCATTTTATTCTGAATTAAAGTATTTTTATTTTCAAATTTAGGATTAGTTTAGTTTCCTTTTCTTTTTCAAATTAATTTCCTTTTCTATTTTGAATTGTAGTCTTCTATAAATAGGATAGTCTAGTTTGTTATTTTAATTCATTCAGTTCATAAAAATTCAAAGAAGTTTCCTCTCTTATTATTTTTCCAATTTTTTCGGTATTCTAGGAAATCAATGAATGATTAACACCTACTTTTCTAGCATTCTAAGGAATCAACAGGTTTACAGAAGTGCTATCATTTAGTATTTAGATTGAATCAACAGATTTTTTGGTATTCCAATCGAGTCAACAAATTTTAGAAATTTATCATTTTTTCTATTTTATGTTCTATGCTTCCACTACGTTAGTCGACTTCATACTAGGTCCCTTCGACGGCCCAAGCCCAACATCTTTGTCTTACGGCATCGATAGGCCCGCTTTGTGGACCCAAGCCACATTTAGGGAACTATTATGGATCATAGTTTGGTAGGCCATAACACTAGTAGAAATTGTAGATTACACGATGGTTTAAATCCGTCGTGTTATGTTTTCATGATGGTTTAAAAACCGTCGTGTAATCGTCCATCGTAGTACCAATGAGACTTTTTATGACGATTTTTTACCGTTGTGGATTCCTTATTTTGGTGGGGTTATGGGATCTTAGGATGAGGTTATCACGATAGTTTTCACTAAAAACCGTTGTGTAAGGCTCTTTTTTCACCACCATTTCACTAAAAACTGTTGTGAAAAAGTTGATCTGAAGCTAAAAAAAAAACCAAAATTTCTAATTTTCCATGGGATGAATGGTCCCGCGTTTTCACCATTAATACAATGACGTAATTTCATAATCACATAATTATATTGGCTATAAATTTTTACAAAATTATATATATATTTACATTGTAAAGTCATATACTCTTTTTATGCTTGCACAACAGCTGATGGATTTTTGGTGTCTAAGTTCATGCGTGATATCATGTGTGAGGTAAAGAAAGAAAAACAAAAATGAATATAATTAACAAAAATAATGAAAATAAAATTAATTAACTAAAACACAAACACAAATACAAACACATAGTCATAGAGGCTTTTCATCAAACATGTGATGTGCATCACAATAATACTTAGGCATCACAAACACATAAAAAGTAACCTATTCTCACACCAAAATGCTAATGTTGTTCAAAGTTTTTTTAAACACCAAATACAAGTAACACATACTAAATGGCAAATAACAAATTAATATAACTAATATTAAAACTAAAACTAAAGCTAAATAACACTAAAATAACCAAATAATACTAAGTTTAAAACTAACAATAACGCTAAAACTAAAAGTAATGGCTTAAAATTTACCAACGGCGGTGGAGTCGGTGCAACGGCAAAGGACGAGTCGAACGATGGTGGAGTCGGTAGAATGTCAAGGGATGAGGATGAACGGTGGTGAATGGCGTTGGGTTTGTTAGGTGGGTAGTGGAGAGACTGACAGAGGAATGTCAAAGTCAGTGGATTGTAGTGGGGGTTGGGTTCTTCGGTGGCTAGGTCGTGGGGGGAGGAGTTAGAGAAAGAAAGGGGTTTGAGAGGTAGTGGGTTTTTAGAGAAAGAAAGGGGTTTGAGAGTTAATGGGTTTGAGTTAGAAAAATTTTGAATAAATAGGGAAGGCCATATCGTTAGCGCGAGATTAAATTTCGGCCGGATACTAAAAATTTTGAACATGCGGAACATTTTACGACGGTTTTTAGTAAAAACCGTCACGATAGTTTTTAGTAAAAACCATCGTGAAATGTTTTCTTCCTTCCATGACGGTTTTTATAATAAAAACCATCGTGAAAGGTCTTTTTCCTTCCATGACGATTTTTATAAAAATAGTCCCAAAAGGCCTTCCACAATGGCTTTTATAAAATCTGTCGTGAAAGGCTCCAAGACTTCTACGACGGTTTTTATAAAAACCATCATGGAAGCCCTTTCACGACGGTTTTTATAAAAACCATCGTGGAAGATTCTCATGTTTGAAATTTTTAGTATGTCGCCAAATTTAACCTTTCACAATAGTTTTTATAAAAACCGTCGTGGAAGGTTTGCATGTTTGAAATTTTTAGTTGTCTGCCCAAATTTAACCTTCGTGAAAGATTAAATTTTGGTGGGCTACTAAAAATTTCAAACATGCGGAACCTTCTACGATGGTTTTTGTAAAAACCGTCGTGAAAGGTTAAATTAGGCAGGATACTAAAAATTTCAAACATCCAAACATTCCACCATGTTTTTATAAAAACCGTCGTGAAAGATTAAATTTTTTAAAGATTAAATTTTCTAAAGATTTTAAAACCTTCCAATCTTTAAAACCTTTCACGACGGTTTTTATAAAAACCGTCGTGAAAGGTTTAATCTTACATGACAGTTTTTTAAAAAACCGTTGTGGCAGCTCCTACCAATACCACAAAGGTTTTCGTCTTTGTGGGCGTAACTCGCTATAATTTTTTTCTTATTACGACGGTTTTTGAGAAACGATCATTAAATAAAGGTCGTATAACCTTGAATTTGTTGTAGTATAAATAGTCAAATAGGCCCATTTTTTTGTTTAATTCGATTTCGAGTTCCACTTGAAGAATCTCAAAATTAATTAAATTAAAACAGATTGGTGTTGGAGAAAATTAACTGAAAAGCATTCTTTTTGCTCTTTAGAATAGCCCAAAAACTCCATTTTCACCATAATGTAGCCCAAAGAGTTAAAGCCTAAGTCCAAAAATCATTGTCATAGCAAAAATGCCGAGAAAAAAAACCAGTGACAAGCCACCGAATATGCCTTCCTGGTGCCTAGCATGCCTCTAGAGGTGTGTCTCCAGAGAGTCCCTATTTATGTCACGATAATTTTTTGTCAAAAATAAAAAATCCATCATCGGAGGCTCCATACATGCCTCTATGACCAATTCCTGCCCAAAATTTTGAAGAAATTTTGACAATGTGCTAGAAATTTCAGACAACAAAAATAGAGAGACTAGGCATTGGAGGGGGAAGTGTGCTTGTTAACCCTTTGAAAATAGATGGTTAGACTTAATCAAACCACCAAGGAGTAGCAGGCCTAGAAGAGCTTTGGAGCAATCTTAAAAATATGCTATTTTTAGCCAATCTAGAAATCAACTTTCAAAAGCATCTGACGCGCTTGCTCTAAAGGGAAACAAAGCCAACACGTGTGTCAGAGCACTTAAAGACTAGCTCTAGAGCAAGTTAGTCACCTTTACTATAAATATCCCTCTTCCCCTTCCTTCAACACAAGATGATCAAAGGGGCTTAAGTCCATTTCCTCACACTATTTTCATAGCTTCAAAATTTATCATCCTCTTACAAGTTTGCATTTTTAGGACTTGGAAGATTTTCTAGCAATTTTTTAGAAAACTCATGATCTTTGCTTTAGTCCTTCCCTCGTACTCATTCTATCTTCTCCAAAACCTTACAAAATCACTACCAAAATATTTAGAAGTCTTGTTAAAGTTCATCACCAACCTTAAGAATTTACCAAAATTCAAGCATCATCTTCGACGGTCCGAACTTAATGACAAAGGCAACTTGTGTTTGCCTCCATAGTACATTTTCTTCAAAGAACTCGGGAACTTTGTGTTAGGATTAGTGCCCTAAGGAATAAATACTTTAATTGTATTTATGAAATTTTTCATGAAATAAATAATAATGCGAATATTAGATGTATTAATAATAGTCTTTATATAACACTATAAAATGAACTTAATAATGGAGAAAAAATAACTGACATTGTGTTGCCTTGCCTTTTCGGGTCACCACTTAACTTTCTTAGCCATTATTTCTTAAACATTAATCTTACTTATTTAGTAAGAAAAAATACTGAATAATTTTTTTTTCTTTTCCTTTCCTTGTAACATACTATAAAACATACTTAAAAGCTGTTACGACTTCTGTTGTAACTTAAGTTGAGACATTGCTCAACATTTGATTTTAAAACTATTTCAAATCATTTCTTAAAACTTAATAAGAAACATTAATTGAATCATAGCTTAAAACTTAACTTTACAATTATACAAAACATTTCATAAAATATATCTTAAAACTTTAAAAACATTTTTTGAAACTTTGATTTTCTTAAAACTTTGAAAACACTATAATAAATAGTGGAAAAAACGTTTTCTTTGAGCAATGGAAACATACTATAGTGGTATCCATACCTAAATCTTTGCATTTGTCATTCGTAGCACCAAGCTCTTCAAACATCTCCTACTAGTCACCCATAGGACTACCTACAATATGAATGAACTTTTAATGAGTTTTCACTCAGTAAGTTCAATTATAATCTCATAAATCATTAAAACATGCCTTATAAGCTTTTTTTCATAAAAACCTTTCTCTTAAAACTATTTTCACAAACATTTTTCATAAAATATTTCTTAAACATTTTTTTCTTAAAACGTCCTTTGTAGACCTTTTCTTATAAACATAAAAAATGTTTTTTTATAAACATTAAACGTAAAACATTTCTTAGAATGTTTTTCATAACACATAAACATTTCATAACAAGGAATACAAGCAAAATCAAAATACATGATTCTATTTATGCTCATTTATGAGTTTTTTATTATCATTCTTAACTTTCTTAAACTATGGGCCCAAGTATACGTACTAAATGCGCTTGACCATCAATACCGAGGCCATAATATAACTTAACATGCACTCCCTTTGGGTCGGGAGGCTGGTATGACACTACTTATCATCTTTACTTTACTTTCTTATTAACTTTAGTGAGCATATCAAATGCTAACACATCATATGCAAACACATTTGCAAATCATAACTGGAACTCCTTAAAACATTGTGCATTTCATATGCAAACATACTTTATGAATAATAATTGCGTTGGCCATCGAACACCAAGGCTGTAATATAACTTAATATGCACTCCCTTTGGGTCGAGAGGCTGGTACGATACTACTTGTTATCGTTACTTTACCTTCTTATTAACTTTAGTGAGTATATCAAATGCTAACACATCATATGCAAACATATTTGCAAATCATAATTGGAAATCTTTAAAACATTATGCATTTCACATCCAAACATACTTTATGAATAATAATTGCAAATACATCGAAAACCTTTACTTGATCTTTTAAACTTTATGTATATTAAATGCAATCATGCTTTAAACATAACAGTTACAAGTACATTGCAAATCTTGATTTAAACTTTAAAACCTTTCGCATAACAAATGCAAACATACTTTAAAAATAACTTACATAACGATTGCAAACACATTTGAAAACACATATATAAGCATTTGAAAATCATTTACTTCATGTTGTAGATGAGGTTTGAACTTACCTGGATAGTGCTCAAGCGTTCCCATCTCATTCCTTTTCCTTTTATTAGTCGGCTTCTGTGCCTTAATCAAATGACACCTGACTTATTAGTTAACTTTTCATATTATCAACCTACTCGATTAATAACATAACTTAATCATTAAATATTCATTTCTTTTTACATAACTTGTATACTATCAGTTTACTTTCTTTTACTTTGTATCCCATTGGTTTACCTTTCTTTTATTTAACCTTATAAACCATTGGTTTACCTTTCTTTCACTTAGCTTTGTAACCTACCAGGTTACCTTTCCTGTTACTTAACTCTGTAATCCACTTGGTTATCATTCTTTTTACTTAACTCTGTAACCCATCAGATTACTTTTTTCTTTACTTAACTTAAACATCCCTTAGTTAAATCTCCCATCTCACTCGACGGCTTATTTACCTAAGAAGATACAAAACATTTTCCAACTAAGAGCGTTTTGTTAATTTGGAGCGTTTCACTTCGTTTTAGTTGTTTCCTCAAAAATGATGATTTTATCCTTAATGGGTTTTTCGAAAAGTTTGTAACTTGTTAAACTTTTTGCTTAAAATTTTCTCATTTCTTATGTATTATGGAAAAATTCCCGCTAAGAGGTATTTTCTAACATTGGGCGTTTCGGGTCTTAGAAAACTTGTTAAACTTTTAAACTTTCGACCTTTTTGTAAAATGACTATTTTGCCCTTTACGGGTCTTAGAAAACTTTCAAAACTTGTTTTTAAAACATCATTCATTTTTTTTACTTCTTATAACATTGTAGAAAACCAAACAACAATTTTTCTTTCTTTAAAATCTAGTTTATCAAAACTTTACAGTTTTGACTCGTAATGCGAAAATCTCAAAATTTTTGCCCTTAACGGTTTTCTTTCATTCTTTACTTGATTAAACTCTTAATCTTTAAAAACATAAATCTTGTCATTAGTCACTGCCCATAGAAATGCAGGAACCTAATGTTCCTTGGTGAAAATCTAATTTCACACAATTTTATGGTTTTGGCTGAAAATACAAAAATATTAACATTTTTGCCCTCGGGACTAAAAACGACAACTTTGTACCAAAACGTTTAGTTTTTTTGCAAGGAATGAAACTTACAAATGCACCTTGGTCGAATTAAAAACTTCTCATGATGTCTTCATTTCATGAAATTTTGTTCTTAAAATTTTGTAAAATTCATAACTTATTAACCATATAGAATTTTGACAATCTATCCGTGATACTTAGCAGCTTCAATGAGATCTATAACTTTTATATTTTAATTTTTTTAAAATTCCAACGTTACAATAGACTTTTTGGCTGATTTTCAAATCTGTTGAATTTTTACAAAATTTTACAATTTAGTCCTTTTGGATTTTTACAAAACTTTGTTCACAAAAGTTGTTTTCCTCACTGTTTTGGCAGATCCTATACCATGTTTGGAAAATAAATTAGCCTTTATGGCCTCAAAACCCCATAATTTTGAAAACTAGTTAAACTTTGTATAAAATACAAAGTTTAATGATTTTCTACTTTTAAACATATAAACCCTACTTTCTTTCTTTCTATCATCATCATTATCAATATAAAACATAAAACAATCATGCCATAATGTCCATCTTACATGCCATAGCCCAAAACATTTCATCAAACACTTTTCATACATGTTTGTAACATAAACTTTCAAGTTAAAGTTTAGAGATTTACCTAAACTTTACCATACTTTTTAATCCTCCTTTGCTAAGCTCAAAACTTTGGTATGTCCTCTTCACAAAAACCATGACAAAACCCAATTGAAACCCATCCAAAGTTCAAGAGAAACTTCAAAATCTCTAAGAAAAAGCTTGACCTTTAACCTCCACAATTGCTTATCATTGATCTTCAACACTTAAACTTGCTTCAATACATGATTTGGAGCTTCGAATTCATCAAATTTTGAGAGAAAATGGCATAGGATGGGCGGTTGTCATGCGGAAGAAATGAGAAAAAATTTCATGAAACCAAACTTTTTATTTCAAACAATTCATTGGCTATATATAGACATCACTCTAGGGACTTGTTTGCAAAGAAAAAATTGCCCAAGAACACTTTTCAATTCTACTAAGGAAGATGTGGCACATTTTTCACCCTTGGAATGTCCATCTTTTTTTTTTCTTTTCTTCTTTTTTTTTTTTGGTGACTAACCATGCTTACCCACCCATAGCATCATGAAGGGTAAATGTTAGCTTAATCTTCACAAGATTTGATTTGACCACATCAATTCTACTAAGGAAGATGTGGCACATTTTTCACCCTTGGAGTGTCCATCTTTTTTTTTTCTTTTCTTCTTTTTTTTTTTTGGTGACTAACCATGCTTACCCACCCATAGCATCATGAAGGGTAAATGTTAGCTTAATCTTCACAAGATTTGATTTGACCACATCAAGGGCATGTGGTGGCAATTTCTCATCCATTTGGGTGTCTTAGGTGGGTTTCACATTTTTTTTGCACAGTCTAAATTTATATTAACAATATTTTTCTTATACTATAAGTATTCTTTTCTATACAATTCATGAGGTCCCACAACCTCTCATACTTATTTACATCCATCACATAATGTAATTCTTATATTGTTTAACTTTATACAGTCTAAATTTATACTAACATATTTTTCTTATACTGTTGGTATACTTTCTATACTATTACGAGCTTACACAACATTCCTTACTTATTTATGTCCTCCAAACAGTATTATTCTTATACCGTTTTAACTTTAAACAGTCTAATTTTTATACTACTTAACTTTAAACAGTTCAATTCCTATATTGCATTACTTTTGTAGTGTAATTTTCTTTTTGCATAACTTTATCATTATACTTCCTTATACTTAATTATTCTAAAACTGTGTAATTTTTTGTTTTATTATACAGTATTTTTCTTAAACTGTATTTTTGTATTAACATTTATTGCAATACATTTTATAATAGTTAAGCTTTCTAGCTTATTTTCATATCATTCCTTTTTTATTTAAAACAATGGCATGATTTTTACCCTTAAAAATCCCTTTTTGTTTTTATGGATTTTATCATAAAAATTGGATTAAACAATAATCCTTGTGATACATATTTTGCTTAACATAATCCTTAAGTTATTGCATTTTTAATGTACTAAAAATGCTTGAGTGTTACAAATACAAATGCTTATGTGAATGCAAAAGAAAAAAAAAACAAAAAACAAAACCAAAAAAAAAAAGAAAAAAAAACAAAGAGTCTACAAACGTATCGAAAAATGTAGATCAAACATCCAAAAAAAAAAAAAAAAAAGTCAAAACGTCTTGTGAAAGATGAATAAGATACACGCTCAAATGATAGTTAAGAAATTACTAAGGATAGAAATGAATATGAATGAAAGCACCTTGAATAAATATATAAGACAAATGGGTCGTGAATGTGACCCTGAATGATTAAGAACCAAAATAGAATTAAATTCAATATAATGGCACCTTAAAAAAGGCCTGTACGTGAATAAATTAGAGACGAAAATCTGTTTTTAAGTAAATGAGAGCAAAAATCAACCCAACAAAAGAAATGAAACGCAAATGACGAAATAAAAAGCAAAAATCTAGAGCAAAATAAACTTCAACGTGAATAATGAGGTAATAATAAGCAGTCAACGTGCAACAAAGCAATGAAGCAAAAAACAACCCATATTAATTCAAAAAAAATCAGATATAAAAAGGTGCATGAAGTCAATGTGTAGTTCATGTTGCTATAAATATGGTAATGAATTCAAAATGCCCAAAATTAAAGACGCACCCAAAATTAAACAATGGGACCTGATGGGCGTTCTACGTCACCAAAATTTAAAAAATAGATATTATTGTAATATGTTTTAGATGTAGATAAATCTAGATTCAGTAAGTTAAAAACAAACACTTTGTGTAAATACTTCAATAATAAAAGATATATATAGATCTAAAGATATATTCTAAAAAAATAAATTTTTGAATTGATGTCACAATTTGATTTATTATTTCATATTTGTTTTTCGTTTCTTTTTTCAAAGTTAATTTGTAATCATTTTATCTCTTCAAAACTCTCACGTATTATTATATAGAATTTTGCCAAGAAACAGACAATTTATTAATTAAGGAGTCAAAACTATATATTTTATAAATCAAGAAAATTTTTATTTTATTCTTCCGTTTAGAAAAATCCAAAAATAAGAACACACACATAAAATTTTAATCGTGGAGTAAAGGAAAGAAACTAACCATGGTAGAAGTTAAAATCAGTCACAAGCAAGATGAGGATTTTGATGAGAGAGAGCAATGAAGTTGGAATGAAGAGGGAATGAAAGAAGAATAAAAAGGAAAGAGACAGGAGCATATTAGGGGCAAGAAACTATAGTAGACAAATATAATCAATAAGAAAAAAATTATATATATACAAGTAAAGCACCAAAAGAAGCAAAGTGAAAAAACAAATAAATCACCAAAAAGAAAAATTAAAAAAAGGGCAAAACACCAAAACGTAATAAATAAAAGGTAAAACACCGTTTTCTTCATGATCCAATGAGCTTGTTTAATGGGGAATTGAATGGCATATGATTTTATGATTTTAGGCCTTTAGCATATCTTATCTTCTAAGAGGATTGATCTTTTCATACAATACAAATTGGACTTGAGCTAAATAGAAACTATGACTTACTACATCACAAGATCTATGTAATTTTACTTATGTTTTAAGGCGTATTGATTGGAATGTTGTTATTTGAAAATGGTATAAATTGTTGAAAAGCATTTATATTTTATGATATTTACATTAGAACATGTGATTTGATCTAAAAGGAAATAAAGATTTAACAAAAATGGGACATGGTGATTAATTGGTGGTCGGTAGGCACGAGGCCAGGGAGGGACCGGCGGATCCAACAAAGGTTGGTGAATACTCGAGGTTGAAAAACCAAGATAAGAAAAGCTACAAAGACTAAGATTAAATACGGTAAATACCTGAAGTCTAAAGATCAAGTTAGAAACCCCGTATCATTACTATTGTATTGGCCAAATTATAATGAACAAGTTCCAAAACTACAACTTATTATTGGTAGTTAAATACTGTTAGCCCAAGAAGAGCAACCAAAGAGGGGTGAATTAGGTTTTTAAAATTTTTTACAATTATTGAAAATTTCTAAGTTAAATACTTAAGCAATAAACACGCAAATAAAATTCAAGTGAATATAAAAGGCCAAAAGTAAAAGGAAAAGGAAAGAGAAATACAAACGCTATTTATAGTGGTTTGCAAAATGCCTATGTCTACTATTGCCGAGAAAGACCTTGGCTTGACCTCTTCCACTATATCGATTGTCTTTTTGGTATGATCACTCCAAGTAGAAACCAGTGACTTGTCTACCCAAGGATCACCACAACCTCTTACAATCCACCAGTTTTATGGAAATTGACTAACCAAAACAACACCGAATTTTACAAAGGCTTTGGAAACTTAATTCGCTCAGATTAAAAGGATATGGAGTTTTAGCCTCACTTCTTAAAACTCTTAGAAAGGCTTTATATATAGTATTAAGTTCACTAGGAGATGATTAAGCATACAGAGAGGATTTTTAATAAGTTTGGCTCAAGAATGATTGAAAGGTTTGTTGAACACTTAGAAATTAATACAAAGATTTTTTTTGGTATTCTTAGATATCAAATGACTTAGAAATGAGGCTATTTATAGGCCAAAACCTAAACTAGCAGTTTATGGTTGTTTGAGATACACTTGCAGTGGTTAGAAAACTGGCTGTTAGAGAGTTCAGTCGACCGCTATATGTATAGCTCGGTCAACCGAGTTGTTGCTTAAACCAGCCCTTTTTGAGCTGGTCTGATCAACCGGATTATACATATACCAGTCGACCGGGCTTGTCAGCAAGCCTGGCGCCATTTCATTCTATTAAAAAGTTTTATTTTAAATAATTTACTTTATAGATCAATTTTAAGTTTTCACAAACGAATTGAAACACGTAGGAAAAATAATTTTAGGACTTTGAATATATTTTCAAATTAGGATTCAAAAACTTTAAAATCATTTTAGAAAAATGAAACTTAAGCCAATTAAACTTGATAAAAATTTTATACATGCTACATATCATACAAGCTTAAAAAATAAAGCATAAACCTATGCTTCATGCTTATTGATGTCATTTCTTCCAGCCTCACATTCTCAGTAAATTTGATCTATCTTCTCTTTTCTTTTGAGTATCTTGAGATGCTTAAAATAATAATACTAAATGGCTCTACACATTTAAGATAAATGATAAGCACTTAAGCAATTTATTTTTTGTTGTCATCAAAACAAAAATAAATAATTCATTTGAAACCTTGGGGCCAACAAACACCGCACTCTAAGAGTACCCAAAAGTTAAGTAGGAGATTTGTTGAAAGAAAACTCATAAAAGAAAATGTCTGATTACATTTTCATTCAATGTTCATGTTCATCCATTAGTTGCTTTTGCTAAGCGTTCAGCTTATTATAGTTCTTATGATGCAGGTGAGGATGTACAAGGTTAGAGGTTAACTATGGTTAAAAAAAAAAAACGAGAGAGAGAACAAAAAAAAAATAGAAAAAACACAAAACAATTTGTAGGAAATATCATATTTTAAATAGCACATTTTTTTGAGAGTTTTAGGCATATGTAGTTTTTCAGTTTTACTTCAAATTAAATTAGCCTTAAGTTTTTTAACCCTATGCCCTAAATTAAACCTTCAACCACCCCAGATTAGAAAACATATCTTGTTCCTCCCTCCCTCCCTCTCTCCGATGATGACGACTTGACGACCAGACGAGAAAGTCGACGGTGGTGAGTGCATCCAAGATCGTCAGCATGTTCATGACAAGCATCACGATTCCACAGCTTGTAGCAATGCCACAATCTTTGCTAGAGTTCATCACTACCACGAAGAAATCTACTGCCTTTACGTGAGTTTTCGACCTTTTTCGTCGTCCTGAAGAAATGTTCAGCATTGCACAGGTGCAAGGCTTCATTAATTGTCACATGAGTCGATAGGCTTCATCGCAAGGGCCACGATCTTCATCATGGCTCGTCCTTGCAATGGCGATGGCGATGGCGATGGCGATGGCCTGCCACAACGCCACATTCTTATGGAGATAGAGGAGACGACCTTGATCTCCCAAGCGATTGTGGATTTGATGGTAGGGAGGGATTTGGGAGTTTTTATGTAGAAGGATCATTTTCATAATTTTAAAATAAATTATGATTTTTTTGCCTTAAAAATGTGTGATATTTTTATTACACACCTTAAATATGCTACTTCCTGTTTTTTCTTAAGAAAAAGTGTTCAATCGGGTTTAAGGATAAAAAAGTGCTCAATCGGATTTAAGGGTAAGGATTTAGACAAATTAAAAAAAAAAGTGAGTAAAAGAAATTTAACGAAAGAGAGGTTAAAAAATGATAAAAGGCAAAGATGATGATGATAATAATAAAATAATAATAATAATAAGAATAATGATAATAATACAAGAAAGTGGCAAAGCACTGTCAGAAAGGAAAAAGCACAAATAAATAACTAAATATTTTGCAAAGCACCAAAACGGTGCATAAAATACGACCATGAGAGCTCCTGTATTATAGTTAAGGATTAGTTGTAAATTTTTGTTAAACCAATCATTAACACCGATATATAACTTGTAAGGAGTGGAACATATACGCTCTTCAAGTAAAAGTTTTAACATGGACACGTGAAAATTTAAGCTAAACACACACACACACACATATATTGTGGTCTATTACTATCCACCCGGGTGGTAAAAACGCCCACTGAATGATAGCCGTCTAGATTAAAACCAGTGGCTGTGATGTGAAAAAGGGCAATACAAAACACCCCCCCACCACCACCCAAACTATTTCCAGTAGCCGGTTTAAGCGACCGGGTTTTGTAATTTTATATTAATTTCTGAGCAGGCAAAAAAAAACGACATGCGCTTTTGGAGTTGCGTATTTCAATGTTGTATATTAAATGGTTATGTGACTCCTCCTCCCACTTTCGTTTTACTGACTTGTTAATTCTTTCATTGTAACCGTATGGGTTGCTTCTTAATTGGTAGTGTTGTTTAATAGATATAATTAATCAGTGGGTTAATGATATCAATGCTATTACAGAGTTTTAAAATATCAGAAAAATTAAAATTAAAAACATACCCTTCAAGCACTCTCCTTGTAAAGGGGCCACATACGCAGATTTAAGTCAAGAGCCCATAAACCATTACAGACGGAAAGGATCCTAATAACAACTAATTTAGAAAAGAACAAGCACTTGCTAACATATTAGAGATTAAGGTATGAATTTGTAAATCCATACCTGTAAACTTCCGATTACTAGTTTATATAATGTAGAACGAAGAGTAAATATTGTACATCTTTCTATTGATTCCTATAAGCTTGTGTCATTATGACAATCACTGCCAATAAGGTTGCTCCTCTGATTTTCAGCTCTTCGAATATGATCTTGAGCAATGTTATCGACGACCATCAAATTAGCATCTCACGTTTTCATGCTTATTTCTCAAAAAAAAAAAAAGAAGAAAGAATATTCCAATTTCTAAAACTGTACATTATGCAATGCATTTTCATGATTATGTGAACCATATTATCGACTTGTTTCACCTTTTTTTTTCTCGAAGGAACTAAATTAAACTTAACGTTTCATGTTATCGTACTTGTTTTTCTCAAAAAAAAAAATATATATTTATATATAATGACATTATTATTATCGATCCGAAAGTGACTTAGTATCCTAAACAATGTTACATGTATTCCACTAAATAATACGTTATCTACCACTATGGTATTGTTCTGGAAAATGCTTTCAACTGCGGGATGACAATTTCACATTAAAAAAATAAAGGGAAGAAAGTTACGTGTCAGATGCATGAGAGTTATTTCCACTACCACATTGTCGTCTCATATACAAAATCCGTACATATCCAATCAGCTCTCATTTTAGGCAACTCTTAACAATTTTCTCTGGTTCGTTCCTACTAAATTCCACATCAAGCTGCCACGTGTAGCAATTACGCAGAGAAAATTGACGCTGCCAAAACCCTAATACCCTTCCACGTCACGGGCCAAAAAATCCCTGGACGGACCATTATGGAATATATATATACATATAAACACACACACACACACACACACACACACACATATATATATATATATATATATCACCCGGGTGAAGCAATCACGCATCAAATTTCAACCATTCAGATCATCTAGGTGGCTGTAGATGTATAAAGGGTATGTAATTTGGTGGGCAAACGGCGTCATCAGTCATTCGGTTGGTCTAGTAACGAATGCATAAAATGAAAAGTTATTTTTATATCTACTACCCAATTGGGTCCAAGTCAAATAGAGTAAAAATGTGAAACTAAACAGCACAAGCCATTCGTTTATTATTATTATTATTATTATTAGTAAAAAAAGTTTTCACTACAACACAGCGGTTTTGAAGCAATAGAAATTGATCTAAATACAAGTTTAAATTACTATTGAATTACGATTAACCACAAGTCACAACTTAGAAATTTTTTCTGTTTATGAATTACACAATTATTTTGTGATCTTGTTTCTAAAAATTAAAAAACAAAACAGATAACTTAAAAATTTTGCCAATAAACAGCCTTTTAATCAAAAGAAATCTTAAAATTTGGCTCAATTAATTGACGTTTTCCTTTTTAATTTTTAAACAACAAAAGACGTTTTCTCTTATTTTTGCTTTCAATAAAAAAAGAAACATTTTGATAACTATTTTTTTAAAACAAAATATCACGTTTGACGACAATTGCTTTGAACATGTTCCTTGAGAAAGTAAAAACAAAAATCTCGGAAATTGCTGTTTGGCATCAGCTTCAAATAGTTATTCAGTCCACAGGTAGTAGTAGTTATGATTCATGATCATAATATGACTACTAATTGATTTCAAATTTGATAAATAAACACAAAAACTATCGTCTAGCTCGTCAAGTTATGCTAAATAAATCAATTTCAGTTAAAAAAAAAAGAAAAAGATACCTTCCCATTGCACATATGTTACGTCTCCATGTTCTAGTGCTACGTCATCTGACTCAATCTCATGTCCATGCAAAATTCAAGCATATAAAATTACCGTCAAACTTGCACAATTACTTTAATGCCCTAAATCAAATAAGAAAACTACACGACTACCAGGTCACCCAAAGAAATCAACTGACAATTGCCTATGATGTGATAGATTATTATCTAACTTCCCATATAATATGTCCACGTGCCATTTCTTTTGCAATGAAACAAACCATTAAACATCAAAAATTCCCATGCCACATGGCCGGTGTACAGTCATCCGGGTGGATGCTAGCAAAACCCTACATACATTTCATGTAAGGTATGACAACACCGCTGTTTTATGGTTGAGTTCAGATTGGGTGGAAGATGTAGAAAAGCTTATACAGAAAAGAACAAAATTTTCCCCAAAAGAGAACTTTTAAGCCCGTCGACACTTTTGAAAACTTTCTCTTAAAAATATGATTTATTAAAAGTTTAAGTAATTATATTTTTATTAATTAAAAATAATAATTTATTAAAAATTTAAATTATTTTTACTTCTTACTCTCTTTTTATGTGGTAGATTATTCTAGTCACTAGCAAAACTTATCAAGTTTTATAACAGAACCCTCCAAGGTCTAGCATGGAACCCACCAGGTGCCAAAGTTGGTGAGTAAGCCGCCAGGTTTTGGAGCGATAAACAATTTCAATATAAAAAATCCCAGTTCTACGAACCAACAAAACAACCACATTAAAAAACAAATCTCAATAATAATCTCTACAGTCAAATATGCAAATCAAACAACTAGATCTAAAGACAAATTTCATACCAAAACCAAGACCAAAAAAGAAATCTACATTTTAAAAACATAACAAATCTCCAACTTACAATGGTGAGATCGCGATGCCAAGGCAAACTCGAGAACTAGGCTCAACTTTGACGTCATTGTAAGATCCATTGGCGAAGGCGATATGACCATTAGAAAACTCGCATGGAGGCAAAGATTATGATGATTTAGGTGCGATCTAACTCACGGCGGTGGGATCGTGATGCCCGGTCCAACTCACAAGCTCCACTTCAAATCGGCCCTCCACAAGCTCCTCATCTTCAACTTTGCCAACACCCTTCTCTCCGAGACTGTATGGAAGGACCCTAGTGACCGCCTCGTTGGCATGTCCTGGATCGATGACCAAAACATGTGACGGCGATTTGACCATGTGATGGGTCTGGAAAATGATCTGGTGCGGCTGGATTGTCAATGGCATGGGAAGAGACAACGGCATGCCAACGACAATCGCAAACCCTAGGCCTTTGTTCATCATTATTGTAGAGAGAGAGAAGGAGGCAAAGGTGAAAGGGAGACAGAGGAGAGAGAGGGAGGCAGAGGTGACAGAGGAGATAACAATAGGGAGGTAGACGGGAAAGAAAGAGAGAAGAGAAAGCGGCGTACGAAGAGGATGGAGAAAGAAATTTGATATGATTTAATGTTTAATTTACTATTAAATTGATTAGATAAAATATCGGGTAAAATAATAAATGTGTAATTATTATTAAAAAATAAAAGTGCAATTATAAAAAGACCCAAGTGAAAGGGTAGTTTTAAAAATAAACTCACTTAAAAAGGCATTTTATATGTAATTTTCTCAAGATTATATGTATGGAAATGGCCCATTGGTATGTCATCCATCAAACCAACTCCTTTGCACTATCTTTATAGAAAATTACACCAAATAACACAATTTTAATTTTGTAATATAAATAAATAGCATATTTCTAAAAATATTTAAGAACATAACATTTTTGAAACCACATGTTATTTTTAAACATTTGAAATTTTAATTTTATTTTTTTTCTCTTTTTCTTTTGCTCTTTGTTTTTGTTTTTGTTTTTGTTTTTCATTATCTTAATGTTCTTTTGTACTTTTTTCTACGTCATTTTATATTAAAATAAATTTTGTTTTAATCTAAATAGGCTGTTTACTTAATATTGTTATATTTTAGTTTATTTGTTTTTAATCCCAATAAAAATGGTTGTCTAATTTCCTCCCTCTTCCAAAATTTATACACTAGAAATGATAGCCCATTTAGCTCGATTGGGAGACGGCCCATCACAAGCCAGGGATGTTTCCATATCTTTACTATATATAAAAGCCTCTAAAGGCATGGGCTTTTTGCTGAGGCTCTGACACTGTTCCCTTTTTTTTTTTTTTTTTTCCTTGCTTTGTTCTTCTACTTTTTTATTTTTCTTTTATTATTTTTCTATTTTTTGCTTTTGCTTTTTTTTTTTTTTTTCCTTTTCATCTTTTTTTTTCCTTTTCAATATTTTTTTGTCATCCTTCTGCTTTTAGTTGCATTTTAGTGTTTTCTTTTTGTTCAATTTTATCTTTGTACTTCCTATGCTGCTTTTTTCCTAATATTTTTTTTAGATTTATTTCAAAAAAATAATGTGCATAATCAAAATTCTTCTTTTAGGTTATCCTTTTTGTATATTCTTTTGTATTCTGTAATATTGTTTTATAAAGTGTAACTTCCAGGTTTCTTTTTTAGACAACTTTTTTCTGTTTAATCTACTCTTTTTGTTTTTCAATTTGAGGATGGAGAGATTCAAACTCTTCACTTTATAGTAGAGTCAGGTGTAGATTTAGCCTAAGTATTGCCTGCAACTATCTTCCTAATATACTTTTATTAAAACGATTTTCTCAAATATAAGATTACCTAACCTTTTTCTTTTCTAAGCTATGCTCTTGTAAATGTTTGTCCCTAACTAATTATTTTCGTTAAATAATTTTTTCATGGACGTATTCTTGCCTAAACGGTTTTGTCATATATCATCTCAAATACTTTTTTATATGTACCTATGTATAATTTACTCAGTAATTTTCCCCACCAAAAGTAGTTTTCTTTAATTTTTTAGGGAAATTTTTTTTCTTTAAAATATGCTCTATCAAACTTTTTTCCCTCACTAAACTAAATTAGCAGAAGAACAATAAATGAGTATAATCATTTTTTTTTTAAAATTAAAACATTGTATAAAAAGAAAGTAAGTAATATACACGCAAAAACGTGTGCTTACCACTAATAATACTAGCATAAAAGGCACCAAGCCCCATTTATCCATGCCTTAGTGCGTGGATGGAGGGTTTTTCCCTTCTCTCTCTGTCCCTTTTTTTTTTTTTGAAACACCTGAGAGGTCCCTTTCTCTGTTTTTCTTTTTCTTTTATTTTTTAGTTCTTTCCCTTTTCTTTTCTTTATTTCTTTTCCACATCTTTTTGGCTTATCACATTTTCTATTTACTTTTTTCATCTTTATTTTTTTTTGCTTCTCTTCCCTTTATATATTTTTTTATTCACCTTTATTTTTAATTTGCTTCATTTTTTTTGTTCTTATCTTTATGCTCTTTTTTTCTGTTGCTTTTCTCTTAATATCTTGTATATTTTCATATTCACCTTATTTTTTTTGTCTTTGACATTTTGATTCATAGGTATTTCTCTAGTTACAATTCTTTTCCTTGCGGTGATATTTTCAACTACTATTCACCTCATAAGATGTCGTTCCTTCTAATTTATTCATGATAAAATATTTTCTCTCACATATATATATACTCAAATCTTTTATGCATAAAAGGCGCTTAGTGTGTATTGCCTCAACCCTATTTGTGGCTGACACATGTAGGGGAATGAAACATTCCTCTCTTGTTTTTTTGTTTGAGAAATGCCCCTGTCACTTTTTTTAGGGCCCGTTTGGTTCGAGTATTTGAGTAGAGTATTTGAATGAATATTTAAATTTTTGTGAGAGAAAATACTATAGCAAAATGATTCAAACCGTAATTCAAATATCTAACCAAACAAGCCCTTATTTTTTTGGTTTTTTCCTTCTCTTTTTCCTTTTTCATCCATTTGTTGGCTTCTCATATTTTTTTAAAACTTTTTTCATCTTTTTTTTTTTTTTGCTTCTCTTCCCCTTATTTTTCTTTTTGTTCTCTAACCTTTTCTATTTGCATCTTCAATGCTTCATTTTTGTTTATTCTCACCTTCGTGTTTTCTTGGTTGCTTTCCTCTTAACATCTTATATATTTTCAAATTCACTTTATTTTCCTTGCATTTGTAACTTTGGTTCCTAACTAAATTATTTTTTCTACAGTAGCACTTTTTGTTTGAAAGATTGTAATATGTCTCTCATTGTTATAAGATCATTAGACACATTAAAGAATATGAAAATACACATTTCTAAGTGTATTTAGTATCAGCACGTAACACCATGACGCTCAAAATTAGAGCTGTGGCATTAAGAAGCACAATTGGCAAAGTGGGAGCAAAGAGCCCAGTGCTGAGTGTAGTGAGCACCACAGTGCCGAAAAGTTGGCATCACGGCACCCGTTTGAGCTGATATGTGATGAAACTATATGTCTTTTGAGTTGTTTTAAACCGATGTATTCATTGGTTGTATGTTTTCATATAAACTTGAATGCCTATTGATAATGGATATAACAAACATATCCATTGTAATAGTTTTGTTGATACATGAATGATACCCTTATAAATGAAGAGGTACCTTTTTGTAAAGGGTTATATGCATTGAACTGGTTGTGTTTATTCATGAAATAATATCTCTGTCTCTATATAAACTCTAGAAAATCTACCAATTTAATCCATTATTTTGGAACACAATATTGTTGCTAGATATATATTGTGTTTGAGTGTTTGTTATCTTAGGGATAACTTAACATTAAAATCTTTAACAAACTTAAATAAGCGAGTACAAATAAAACCTTTAAGTAGAGTATTCATTACACGCTTCAAACATTCTCTTATTTTTAGAAATTCAACCCTCTATTTCTTATCTTGCTCACAAAATATACCAATAGTTCTAACCACTATTTACCACAAAAATGTCATTCCCTCTAATTTGTTGATGCTAAAATATTTTCTCTTGTATATTTCCCTCTGAAATATTTTTTGGTAACCTTTCCCAAATGCAATTACCTTATAGTTCCACCTAATAGGAATATAATAAATGAGTAAAAGGAATTTTAAGAAAAATCTTTTGACACGCATATCAAAATAATGCAAGAAATACACGCGTATAACGCGTTCTGATAACTAGTTTTAAGAAATGAAACGTTTCGTGAATTTGATTAATATGTCTTTTTAAGGGCTTGGAACTCGAGTGATTATTTTCGTGAAAAGACATAATAATAAATCTAATATACTGTTCCTGTAGAAAAATTTAAGTCTATTTCACATACTCATACTTTTGGTAATTTTTACCTATACTTGTAAATTTTAGCAATTTACTCCAATCATTAGTACTGTTAATATTAAGGGCATGTGTAACAATTCGTAAATGAATGTAAAGGAAAGGTAGTAGGATTGTAAATGAGAGTAAAGTATTAAAAATAAGTATTATTTATTTTCTTTTTAATATTTACTTATTTATTTGATGGGATAATAATAAACAATCTTATTTTCCTTTTAGTGTTTTACTTATTTAGAAATGAGGATTAACTATGGCATTTATTCTCTTTGATAGGAAATCAATACTAAAGGTATGAGAGGATTAATATTTTTTTTTCATTTCTTATATTATGTAGGGTTTACAAAACTTTCACAACTAATTTTGTAAACAAACATATTATTTAAAGAAAAAAATCACTCATTACTTTTTATTTCCCTTTAAAGCAAAGTAAACATGCCCCAAAATTAGAAAGGATAGATAATATCGGCTTACATGAAACAGGTAATTGAAAAATAAAAAATCCTTTTAGCACAAAACAATAAGTTTTTTCGCACCTAGGCCGAGATTTGTTGTTCCAATCAGTCTAATAGAATCTTCTTTCTTGCCTTAGGAGGTCCTGCGCAGCTCAACGGATGCACAAATTGGTAGAGCAACTCATTTTTTTTTTTTTAATTTTTGACGGAGTCCAAAAGTATGAACTCTACTTGAGAAGTTTCTTTTTCTCCTAAATTTTTTTAAGTAAAAGAAAGAAAATGAACTACAGATATCATACCATGTCCCCACTCAATTTATTAAAATTAAAAAAGTACAAACTGGTTACAGCTTTTCAGGGGAAAAAAATAAAAAAAGGCTTCCGCTCAAGCATTAACTTAAGAAGATGACAGGATAAGAAAGAAAAGCAAGCATGGAACAAAATATATATCTCTTGGAAACGAGTAGCTGAGAAGTTTTTGTTCTTTTCCTCCCCTTTTTTTTCCAATGCTTTTAATTTTATACTTTCTTTTTCGTTGTTTGATCGGTACCTGAATTTTTTTGCCTTTCCTTTACAGTAAGCTGTATTCACTACATTGTTTTCACAGGGAGAGCATTAAATTACTAAAGGATTAAATTCAAAACCTCCCCCAAACTATAACCCATGTAAAACTTTACTCTCTAAATTTTAAAACGTAACATCCGTTCCTCTTGAAGAATCAGCCGCTAATAAAAATGGCCCTTCTATTAGAATTTAACAAAAAAGTATGTAATAATTTTAAATATAAAAATAACCATAAAAATTAAAACAATAATAGAAATAGTCTTCATTGATAACTGAAAAAAGAAAAAGACCAATTAAAACCATGATACTATTTGAATTCTTTTTGGAATTTTTTTTTAAATTATTAATTTTTTCACATCCAAAAAGTATTTTGAAAGTTATAGATTCCAATAGAAAAAAAGACAATAACAAAAAATATTAATATAACAAAAGAATATAAAATAAATGTTTCAAAGAGAAAAGAAACTCATATGGTTAGTTAAAATTTCTTTCATACTTTTAAAATTTTTATTATTATCATAACTTTTAAAATTTCAAAATATTTTTTGGATGTGAAAAAACTAATTAAATTATAAAAAAAATCAATATATCACAAAAAATGGATCCAAATGTTATTATAGCTTCAAGTGATTTTTTTAATTATTGATAAAGATTATTTATATTATAGTTTTAATTTTTATGCTTATTTTTATAAATAGATGGCCAATATACCCTTAATTTTAAAACTGTTTTCTAAATTTCCGTTAAAATTTTAACAGAATGAGCATTTTTATCAACGATTCATAGTTTAGGGGAATATATGTTACATTTGAAAATTCAAAGGATAAAGTATTACAAAGGCTATAGTTTGGGGATAACTTTTGTAATTTATCCATTGCTAAATTGTCAGCCAACATCTAGACATCAAGTTATTATCAATCTTGTATTTGAACAAACACGAAAAATTAACATTTTAACATAACAAACTTATAAAAACGACCATGGATGGCAATGCGAGTCGGGTTGGGGCGGGAATGCTTTTTCATTTCCCCTAATCCATCCATCTCTATGAGGGTGACATTAGAAAATCTCTGTTGAAGGGTCTTCTTTATATGCACCTCAATTCCTATCATGATATTCATCATTGACGAAAATTTTAGAAATTTAAAAACAAAAAATTGCAATTTATTATAAATTCAATCATATATGTTTGCAAACAAATATCAAATTTCAACTAAATATATAAAGAGAACAACATTAAAATCAAGATTAATGCTAAGTACAATTTTTAAAATTCAATAATATATATAATTTCTTTTTCTGAAAGTATATCAGAAGTGGATCGGGGTAGGAAGTATTCCCCTATCCCCATCTCAATTTTGGACCCCTAGACCCTCTTAGCAATTTCTTTTCTTCACCTACTGGGGACTAGTTCGTGTGGGACCTGTTATCATTTAGAAAATATGTGAGTTCAACGTTAATTTTTAATAATTTCAAAGCTTATGGAGTATTTTGTCAAAATTAAAAGTTTAGGATATATTATGCAAAAAAAGCGTTATGTAATTTACTGAGGTTCTTAATATCAAAGGACTTGTCGGAGGACGTAGCAAATTCCAATCCCTACGGACGTCCTTCTCGTTCAAGTGACCTTTTATTTCAAAAACCTATATAAAAGATGTCTTTTTGACTTTAGTAGTTACTCTTGGATCAACTTCCTAGGATATATCGTAGTTCAGATGCATTATTGTAGCATACCTTTTTAAAATTAAAAAATAGAACAAACTATTTGAGAAAAAAACAGCAAATATATGAGAATAGCCGGTGTATAGGTCCTCAGATAGCAATATTGTTGCTACAGTTCAAGATTACTAACTATTCAAGCTCTTACTAGGCGTTTTGTAGCTTTTGAAAATGCTTCAAAAGCGGTTAAAGAAGATAAATTAGAGGTTGCACGCGGTTTGTGTCTTGGTAAACTGCAAATTTCAGTAGAAGAGTTCAAGTAGAGAAGAGAAGAGCGTATAAGCTTAAGAGAGTCCACTATAATATGAAAAATTGTTTGGCTTCCTTTGTAGATTTATGAATGGTGATAAGAACAATTGAAAGTTTAAAAACTATTCAAAATAACGGAAAAAAACCGTAGTTCATGGATTACTTGTCAAAAACGATAACCCACACCTTCAAGCCGCCGAAACGATGGTGGTGAGAGGAGTTAGAGAATGATGTGTGTGTGTGTGTGTGTATGATCCATCTTAATTCTTAAGGGTTCGTGTTAAATGGCCGGGCTATTGGGCTCTGTATATTATGCTAGCGAGGTATTTTGGCTCAACGAGCTGAGGAAGAACTTACAAGGGAGAGTTCATGGCCGCAAGCTAGTCAATAAAACGAGTCTCAATTCTATTATGCCTTTATATTTGACATACATGTGTTAACAAATTCATATTAAAAAAGTTGTCGATAACATGCTTTAATTCATATTAGAGTGAGTTCTTTTCATTATGGAAATGACTTCCATAAAAGTATTCTTGTAGTCTCCCACTTAAACAACATGTTCATGCAACAACATTCACTTTACTATAGAACGTCCATAAAAAAGAATCCCATACAATAAACATATAGACAAACTGATTATACAAAGCACTGTACTGACAATATATATATATATATATATATATATATATATATTGTCAATATATATATATTACACGGAACTAGGTGCTAGAAATTCATAAAAGTATAGCAACAACTTTAATATATGTACACACAACACACATATTGATCTAACAACAATGCACATATTTAAAACTAATAATCAGATGTATGTTTTGCCAACTCATGACTTTACCAACTAAACTTAAGAATTATACACAACATAGGCAATCCTCATCAATAACAACATGTTACACATAAAAGGCAGCAAACAGTCCCACTGACTTAATAGAAATATAGGCTCCTTACTCCTAAGAAAGATGCTTCTTCTTGAAAGACATAATAGGGTAGCCTTAAATGGATCTATCAAAGCCACCATGTTATTCATAGACATATTTTCAATAACAACGAGGCCTTCTACCTTTTTTTCTTTAACAAAACTAAACTCATTATTAATTTGCTTGAGCTAGCGATACTCGTAGGGGTCTTGAGAGAGATATTGCTCCGAAACTATCATGAAACAGTTTTAACTGTTCAAAATGATGTCAATTATTCCAATGCTGAAACAAGGCTCCATAACCACATGACATAACACACCATATACTCCGTACTATGGTCTAGAAAGCTACTGGTGTCTGCTTGACATTTTAAACAAAATAGGTCCTCTTCCTATTACAAAAGACATCTAAAAGTGGATATTCTATCATCCATGCGGCATAATCGGTGTCACAAATCCAACTATAACAAGAGTGTTGGTTCGTTGCCATTTATCTATTTGGCACTCTCATTCTCAAAGTCTAATAATAATAACAATGATTTTTTGGAGTACATTGTCTGCACGTCAATAATAAATATAATAAAAGATGTGTGCATACTTGAGCTTACTTCAGGCTGCCAAACATAAACATAGAGGGGACAATTTTATTTGATCTGTCTAACTATCATCACGCAACCATTGGGCCTTTAAGAGTTTGTGACCTTTCAAAATTGAACAAGAATGCGTACTAAACCTTTCATGAATAGGATCAATATAGGTTCTTTAAGACAACATAGGAGTGTAATTAGCTTTATCACGCAGAACTTGAATACCTAGAACACAAGAGGTTTTTCTAAGGTTCTCAGAACAAAGTTATTAGGCAACATACATTCCTCAAAGATAATAGGTTAGAATAATGAAGCACAAGAAAGTTATCATCAACGCAAATCAAACAAATAAAAAAGCTGCTCTCTCTGACGTATATATATATATATATATATATATATATATATTATCAACAACATGCTCCTCGAAAGCCATTTTTGGTGAGTATCTTATCAAATTTAAGGCGCTACTGGCTCGATGCTCATAAAGCTTCTCAACACAATACTAAGCTTAGAAAGCATGTTTATTCTCAAGGTGAAGTCCAATTTCAGCATTGAGAAATTCAACATAAGAGATACACACCACACATAACAATTTGTCCCATCAGCGTCAATAACACAAAGATTCAAGGATTGCTTGAGGCTAACAAAAAAGAGAGCAATGATGATAATATATACATGTTAGAATAAGATCATGCTATTTGCTCTTCTATTAGCCTTCTTAATGATCTTCAACCATCTATGTTCATTGCACGCTAGAGTTCTTTGATAAAATATAGAACTTTTTTGCTGGTAAGAATAATTCTTTAAATTTCACAATGTAATGCATCAATCCGCCATCAATAGGGTAGCGAAGATTATGCAATTCATAATATCCAACAAGTTCCCTACACCGGTCTAAATATCCTGCCAAGCAATTAATTATTAACAAGATAAATTAACAGTGTATGGATCTGGAACTTCAAGTTATCATTTTACTTTTGTTGGGCATGTTCTCATATCAGTAAGGCGAGCATCTTCTTAGGGAACGTGCTGAGCAACCCCTCCGTGTTCAGGTGATTAAGCCTTACCCTTTTTGTGGTGACAAGATCTTGTGCCAATAAGTGCAAGTTCGACCAACTCCTTGGCTAACTGGGCCGATTAGAGACATACAACGCCCACTACAAAACTGGCAACATGACAGTCCGCATCAAGACTAGCCTCTCTCCATACACAATAGCATTCAAAAGGCCACCATGTGGCATCATCTTAGCCCTCCAATGGACAATCTCCTTATCCAATCTCCTTATCTAGGGATGATGACAATTGTCACTAGCCACCTAAGCTCCATATAGTAATACATCCGAGTCATGAGGCAAACTTGTCTCATGCTTGCTCCAAATAAATCACTAAAAATAGAGACTTTAGTTCCACCTCATAGTAAGTGGACTCACTTGCCTTAACCTTGCCTATCTCCTTCTAGCTCACCTTGATTAGGCACTTCACTTAAGCGTTGAAATGCCCTTGGCTGGCACCACACCAAAATCCCCTTTACTCTGAGGCATGCCCTTGTCTTGTAGGTATTAGAAAACGAGTACACAATGAAATTTTAAAATTTTAAAATAAAGTTGTTTCATAGAATCCAATTGGGCATGTTATATATCACAAATTATTTATAGACCTTCGTGCCCTTAAGGGACCAGTAGTCGCACTTCTGACATAATTAATTTTGGAAAACTATTGCGAGAGAATCGTGTCCAAAAGAGCTTCAATCAACTGGCCATCGTTGCTATTCTCTTTTCCATGGCCAAAGTATGAATGGGTACACATCATTCAGTCTTCCTCTTGGCAATTAACCCCCTTCCAATCACAAGAGAAAATCTAAAATAATTGTTCTTGATGTTGAATAATAATTCTATGGGAGTTTCAGAGTTTATCTCTTTAGAAAATTCCCTAAATTTCTCTAGTGATGGATCAAACAATTGGAATAAGTTTCCTATATATAGTACTTGGTAAGACATCAATTCTATTCAAAAAGTGTTTTCAAATTTGTCACTGGGCCAAAAACTCGCGTCAAAACATGTAAAGACGTGTTTGCCTAAGTGGTTGATCGGTCGTCTGGTCTTGTACAATTGGTCGACCTGTCAAGGTCAGAGACTAACCCTTTCGTGGCTTAATCACACCGGTTAGTAGGTTCTTGCCTGATTGGATACTTTTTTATTTAATTTGACCTAAAAATCTTTCATAGAGTCTCAATTTTAATTCAAATAACCTAACGTAGAAGTTACCAGAATAAAACAGTCATATATCGATAATCTCATATCAAATAAAATAAATACAAATAATTCAACTTTTTTATTTTAAATTAATTCGTGGAATTAATTCAACCAATAAACTAACATGAACTTTTACAATCTAATCGACCAAATTTAAACCAATTGTAGAATTAACATAAATTACCAATTAAGAGGAAAAACACGTCGTATCATTAGAGGAACATATATAAGCTAGCAAAGGGACCTAATAGATATATATAGATTAAGCTTCTATATAAAATGACTGATAAGTTATTTTTAGGCTAATATTAGATGATTCTAATTTAATATTTTGTTGGTCTTGAGTAATTTATAGGAATTTGATAGTGTTTTATGCTCCTTTGTAGATTTTGAGGAAAAAATGCACATTGGGAAAGTGCGGGGCAAAATGGATTGAAAAATGGGCACAAGTAGACTTGGAGACATAATGAGCACAAGCTTATGGGCACCTAGGTATTGCAGGAGAAATCCCATAGTAAAACCTGAGAGCATGGTGCTTGGGCATTGGAAAGACAACGCCTAGGCACCATTTTAAAGAAGAAAAAACGCTGAGCAGTATAGCGCCTAGGCGCTATAACTATGGTGTCTAGGTGCCATTACGAAGCCTAGGCACAAGAAATATGGAGTAAACATTAGTTAATCAAATTAGGTAATTTGAATAAGATTAATTTAGGTAAAATTGGATGCCCTCGTCTTTTATTTATTTAAGTTTTCATTTATCTTTTTTTGTTTTGTTATTTTTCCATTTTATATATTTGATTTGTCAAAAAATTTTAGAGTTAACTAGTTTCGACACTTAGCTAGATTAATGCAATCCTTGTGGGAATCATGCTTTATCACTCTTTATTACTTGTCTACAATTCTATGCACTTGTAGATTTTTTGCAACAATTTTTTGGTGCAGTTGCTGAGGACTACTTGGTTTTCACTTATATCGAACAAAATAACTCCAGTTTTGCTTTGAATTTGTCTTTTAGTTTTATTAGTCATAGTTGTTTTGAGTTCTTTATCGCAGGAGTTTATCTAGGTGCATACGAAGGTCTAGGAGTAGTGACTTATTTCCTCTCGATTTTGAGAAAGAACACACTTGTTGAAGGAATAGAAGCAAGAAAAGAGAAGCTCTCATTCAGTTGTAAGACACTATGGCAGATCTTGGTAAGGTAAGAAATGAGGCCAACCCACCAATGGCCTTAAGAGACTATGCATTAATGACTGCGACAAGTATTCAACAATTTGTCATAAGAAGGCCAATTATTGGTGCGAATAATTTTGAGCTTAAGCCAGTGACTTTGCAGATGATTTAAGGAATCCAATTCATTGGACTGCCTATTGAAAGTCCCAATGTTCACATCGCAAATTTTTTGGAAATTTGTGATATGTCAAGTACAATTGTATTTCTGATGACGCCATTCGCTATCGGTTGTTCCTTTTCTCTTTAAGGGATAAAGCAAAAAGTTGGTTGAATTCTTTACCTGTAGATTCTATCACTACCTGGGAAGATTTGGCTCACAAGTTCCTTGCTTAGTCATTTTCTCTGGCAAAAAGGGTGAAGATTCGGATTGAGATCAACAATTTCACTCAATATGAAAGCGAGACTTTGTATAATGCTTGAGAGAGGTATGAAGAGCTATTAAGGAAGTGTCCCCATCATGGGCTGCTTAAGTGGATGCAAGTCCATAATTTTTGTAATGGGTTAGGCAACACCAGAACTTTAATTGATGCATCTACAGAGGAAGCATTTATGAAGAAAAATGAAGATGAAGCATATGAGTTGTTGAAGGATATGGCCACTAATAACTTTCAGTGGCCAAGTAAGAGGGCAATAGCAAGGAAAGCAGCTAGGGTTTATAAAGCTAAAGCTTTATCTACTTTGATTGCTCAAGTCGTAGCTTTTACTCAGTAATTCCAGAATAACTAATTGGTGGTTAATGCCATCCAGACTCCTGAACTTATGCATGATTTCTGCCAAGGCAACCATCCTAATGAAGAATGTCAAGTGGGAAATCCATTCTGACAACCTCAAACAGAGCAGGCACAGTTTGTTGGTAATTATAACTGATAGCAAAACAACCCACTCTCTAACACATAAAATCCAAGATGGCGTAATCATCCAAACTTTTCATGGATCAAAACATAGGGTAGTATCAACGAGGATTTCAACACCAGGAGAAGACTAATTTGGAATCCACTTTGCTCTAGTTGACTAACAACACTGACAAGTTCATGACTGAGACTAGGACCAATTTTCAAAATCAAGCTACCCAAATCCAAAATCTAGAAGCTCAAATTTGTCAATTAGCTAGCAATACGGAAGTGAATCCTAAAGAACAATGCAAGGTGATCACCATGAGAAGCGAAAAAGAATTAGAGATGCCTTGAAGTGGTGAAAAGTCTAAAAAGGTTGAACAAGAACAAGTTGAAGTCATGCCTGAAGCTCAACCATTGCCTCCCTAATAGCTAGTAGTGAGTATTCCTTTCCCTCAGTGCCTCAAGAAGAGCAAACTAGATAAACAGTTTGCTAAATTCTTTCATGTTTTCAAGAAGCTTCACATTAACATTCCTTTCGCTGATAAACTCTAACAAATGCCAAGTTATGTGAAATTCATGAAGACATCCTTTCAAACAAGAGGAAGTTAAAGGAGTATGGAATTGTTGCACTTACTGAAGAGTGTAGTGCCATCATCTAGAGAAAGTTGCCTCAAAAGTTCAAAGATCTGGGAAGCTTCACTATGCCATGTGCCATAGGAAATTCTATATTTGATAAGACATTGTGTGACCTTGGTGCTAGCATTAGTTTAATGCCTCTGTCTATTTTTAGGAACCTTGGATTAGGTGAAGCTAGACCTACAACTATTTCTTTGTAGTTGGCTAACAAGTCTATTAACCATTCAAAGGGAGTTATTGAGGATGTTCTTATCAAGGTAGATAAGTTTATAGTCCACGCAGATTTTGTGCTGCTAGATATGGAAGAGGATAAGGAGATCCTTATCATATTAGGGAGGCCTTTCTTAGCAACTGGACAGGCGCTTATTGATGTTCAAGAGGGAGAATTAAGGCTTTAGGTACAAGAAGAAGAAGTGATTTTCAATGTCTTAAATGCTATTAAGTACCCAGGAGCTAGTGATAGTTGCTTTTGTATTGATGAAATGGATGCCTTAGTCTCTCAACACTTTGGCAAATCAGAGGACCCTTTAGAAGCAAGCTAAACTCATCCTACTCCATCTATTCTTAAAGATGACAACATCATGGAGATGTTAATTGGATGAATTCTTTTAGTCCCAAGAACCATAGGTACTTTGAATCTTTGGGACAAGGCCCTTCTTGATCAATTTCTTTAATTGAAAAACCACTTGCTCTTGAGCTCAAGCTATTACCAGATCATCTACGCTATGCATTCCTTGGGGATTCATCTTTTTTATTGGTAATTATTTCTTCTAGCCTTTCTAATGAAGAAGAAGACAAGTCGCTATGCGTACTTAGAAGATATAAGCCAGCTATTGTGTGGTCTCTAGCAGATATTAAAGGGATAAGTCCAGCCATGTGCATGCATCAGATCTTTTTGGAAGAAAATTACAAGCCATCGAGAGAAGCACAATGGAGACTCAATCTTGCCATGAAAGAAGTGGTACACAAAGAGGTGTTGAAGTGGTTAGATGCAGGGGTGATTTACCCAATCTCTAATATCTCATGTGTTAGCTCGGTGCAAGTAGTGCCAAAGAAGGGCGGTATGATAGTGGTGAAAAATGAGAACAACGAGCTAGCTAATTCCAACAAGGGCCTTCATTGGATGGAGGATTTGTATAGACTGCCAGAACCTAAACAAATCCACCCAAAAAGATCATTTTCCTTTACCCTTCATTGATCAAATACTAGATCGTCTAGCAGGTCATGAGTATTACTGTTTTCTAGATGGTTACTTGGGGTATAACAAAATAGCCATTACACTAGAAGACCAAGAGAAGACCATATTTACATGCCCTTATGGTACATTTGTATTACGTCAGATACTATTTGGCCTTTGAAATGTGCCAACAACCTTCCAAAGATGCATGATGGCAATTTTTTCCGACATGGTGGAACGGATTATAGAAATCTTCATGGATGATTTCTTAGTTTTTGGTGATTCCTTTGATCATTGCCTAGCTAATTTAGAATTGGTTTGGAGAGATGTGAACAAACCAATCTTGTGCTTAATTGGGAGAAGTGCCACATCATCGTAAAGGAAGGTATTGTCATAGGCCATCGCATTTCATCTAAGGGGATAGAGGTTGATCGAGCTAAGATATAGACAATTGAGAAGCTACCACCACCGACCTCAGTTAAGGGGATTCAGAGTTTTCTTGGTCACACAGGTTTCTATAGAAGATTCATTAGAGATTTCTCCAAGATCTCCAAGCCTCTTTCAAATTTACTCACACAAGGTACTCCTTTTGAGTTCAATGAGGAATGTGGGATAGCGTTCATTATCCTTAAAGAGAAACTTGTGTCTGCACCCATTGTTGTAGCACTAGAATATGGGTTAATCATTTGAATTGATGTGTGATGTAAGTGATTATGCAGTAGGAGTGGTTTTAGGACAACAGAGGAATAAGGAATTTCATGCCATTTATTACGCTAGTAGGACCCTTAATGATGCCCAACTCAACTATGCCACAACATAAAAGGAGTTACTTGCCATCATCTTCGCTTTTGACAAGTTCAAATCATACCTAATTGGCAATAAGATAATAGTCTTTACAGATCATTCTGCAATTAAATACCTTACGGCCAAGAAGGATGCCAAGCCAAGACTTATCCAGTGGGTTCTCTTACAAAAAGAATTCAATTTGAAGATTAGAGACAAGAAGGGCATAGAAAATTTGGTGCCATACCATCTTTTAATACTTGAACTAAAATAGTTGCAACAGCCTCCCATTGGTGATCAGTTTCCAAATGAGCAACTCTTTGTCATCATATCTACAAGCTCTCTTTCATAGTATGTAGACCATGTGAATTTTCTTGTAGAAAAAATCATGCCACCAGAACTCTCATATCAACAAAAGAAGTTTTTTTTTAATGTAAAGCACTACTATAGGGAAGAACTAGTTCTTTACAAGCACTGTGCTGACCAAATCATAAGATGTGTGCCAGAAGATGAGGTAGAGGAGATCCTGAGACTTGCCCCGTGAGTGTGGTGGACATTTTAGAGGAAACAAAACTGTAGCTAAGGTCTTGCAATCCATATTTTATTAGCCCATGTTGTTCAAAGATGCTCCTGCTTTTGTTGCTGCTTATGATAGATGCCACTGAACAGAAACATTTCAAGAAGGAATGAGATGCCCTTGAAGAATATTCTAGAAGTGAAGCTTTTTGATGTATCGGATATCAATTTCATGTGACCGTTTCCCTCATCCTACAACAATAAGTGCATCCTCCTTGCAATGGATTATGTCTCGAAGTGGGTTGAAGCAGTTGCAACTCAAACCAATGATGACAAAGTAGTGCTTTATTTTCTCTACAAAAAAAATCTTTTACAAGGTTCAGAACTCCACGAGCTATCATAAGTGATGAGAGGACACATTTTTACAATAAGAAATTTTAGGCTCTCTTGTTGAAATATGGAGTTAAACACCAAACCACACTTGCTTACCATCCTTAGACTAATGGGCAAGCGGAAATATCTAACAAAGAGGTGAAGTAAATTCTATAGAAAATGGTTTGTAGCTCTCACAAGGATTGGGTGAAAAAGTTAGATGATGCATCATGGGCTTATCGAACTACATTTAAGACACCTATAGGGATGTCTCTATATAGGTTGGTCTATGGCAAGGCCGACTATCTTCTATTGGAATTAAAGCATTGAGCATATTGGGCAATGAAACGACTAAACATGGATATGCAAGCAACGAGTGAGAAGTGCCTTTTGCAACTCAATGAATATATGAGTTCCGTAATGAAGTGTATGAGAATGCAAAGATTTACAAGAAGCAGACCAAAGCTTGGCATCACAAGCACATCCAATGGAAGGAGTTCATCCCTAGTCAGAAGGTGCTGCTATATAATTCCAGGCTTCGACTGTTCCCTAGAAAGATTAAATCGAAATGGTCGAGCCCGTTAGTGGTCACCAAAGTGTTTCCCTATGGTGCAATTGAACACGATCATGAAGAGAAAGGAACCTTTAAGGTTAATAGAAAGCATTTGAAGCCATACTTTAAAGGTAGAATTGATCACAACAAGACCATCATCACTCTCCACTTACCTTAGAGGAAGAATAGTCAAGCTGATGACTATAAAATAAACGCTTCTTGAGAGGCAATCTAAGCTTTTTATCTCTTTTTTATTTTAGTTTTTATCATGTTAATTAGTTTGATTAGTTATATTTTTTAGTATTCTTGCAATTTAATCATAATACAAGTCATGTTTTTGATAATTTTAGGTGTTCTCGTGACAACATGGGTGCAAAGTACTCACAAAAGAGCTTGGCGTCTAGGCGCTAAATTTTGACACCTAGATGCTACTACAGGGTATTAAATGCCAAGAGGAAGGCGCCTGGGTACTCTGCTTGTATAAAAAAATCGAAATAGTGTTTAGGCGCTGTAATTTGTTCGCCTAGGCACCGTGTCTAGGCGTTCAGGTAGGAAAAAAATTCGAAGTAATGCCTAGGCGCTACAACCACACTGCCTAGGCGTTGTCTCGCGTTTAAAGCTGGGTTACCCTGGCCTTCGAATTAAAATAGAGAGCAAAAAACAAATATAACATAAACCACGCCTAAAGATAAGAGAATTCCTCTTCCTCTCGATCTCTCGCGCCCCAAACAGCTCTCCTGGTGCCCATCGTCAAATCTCTTGTTCCTCCTTCTGCTCATTCTTGCCTTCACCATCCCAAAACCGTCACCTATAAGAACACCACGCAATTAATCCGCGCTTCATCCAAGGTGTTGTGAAGTTAGGCAGAAAAAAAGTTTGAAAATTGGGTTGTAAGAGTTGGGGGTTTTTGCTTACAAAAGGTATATCAACTCATCCTTGTGCCTTATCTGCGAATTGTTGCTATTTAGGGAGGTTTAATTGCTAGAGGGGAGTTTATATAGAGTGGAACCCGTGAATGCCCACCAAATGTTTGACAAAAAGCCTGAGAGAGATAAAAGTGCTGGGTGCTGAAGATTGAAGTTAGAGGTGTTAGTAGACACTAAGAATGTGGGATTTGTGGTTGTTTGGTGTAGTTTGCAGTTGATTTGGAGTGGATAACAGAAGGTTGGTGAGTTGTGATTGTAGGAAGAGTAGTCTTTTTGATAGTGATTAGTGTGAATTGATCCTATGGTGCCAAGGAAACGTTTGAGGAGTTTGACATCTAGGAAATGTAATACGTCTAAATTCATTTTTCAGGCCACCTTCAATCGTTATTAGTCCTACTTGGAAAGGAAGACACCAATTGTTGAGAGGGGATTTAACACATGTGAAAGGAAAATCATGGATATAATTGCAAATTGTGGATAGGGTTATTTTCTGAAATGGCCTGGCTTGAGTTTAACTATAGTGATTAAAAAATTCTACGCTAATGTCCTCAAGCGGCAAAATGAAAAGGTCTTTGTGCGGAGAATTTGGGTGAAGATTGATTGTGTCGTCATCAATCAACACTTTGGGTTGTCCAATATTGAGGGTAATATATATCAACATATTTAGAGAACGAAGATCATAATCTCATTCCCAACATCATCTTCTTGTGTAGGAAGATCCCATAGATGTCTACGGCTAAATTTTTCCACAATCTGCCAAGATGCACCTTTGAGTGGATCATGCATAAAAAATACTTGACGAGCTTGTGACACAAGTATGAATGGTTCATATTTGTGCCCTTGTTTTTCTCAAACACAAAATTCTTGACCAACCATATATACTTGAACGACAACACATGACATTCATTACTTACATAAACAACACCCCAAAATCTGGTACAGATCCAACATCAGATGCAGCAACAGAAACTCCACAGTTTTGTGCTGTTCGTTGAGAATCGCATTCCTTGATCAAGAACTAAACTCCATTAACCATGCATCCAGTATAAGAACTAACTTGAACATCTAAACTACATGACAGGTAAAATAGCTAATCAGTGAGCTTTGGCGAGTTAGAGGCCTACATTAAATAAAACTCCGTTAAGCATAAAAGATGTTTAAAGATAAGAATTTAAAAGGTAAGAAATTTCTAAGCCACCTAAAGAAGTTTGCTTTTAGTGCAAGTTGCGAGGAATTGTTTTTCTCAACTCTTGCATATATTCACTGCAAATTTTGATTGCATGACATTAATATTTAACTTAGTAGAGAGATCTTTGTTATTATTTAAAATGGTAGAGACACTTACTCGAGATACTTTCTTGTATCTGGACGAACTTAAAATGAACCAATGTGCCTCCTTTGGCATGTTGTCATCAAGACGAATTATCTTTCTGCCTCCCAACAGGCGACCACGTCGTCAAACAATTGACAACTGTGCCTATGATGGAGTAGATATTCGATCATCATCCCGAAACTGCTGATTAAACCAGGTCTCTATTTCAGAAAAATACATTGAACAAAACTTCAGTGCTTCATTCACAAGATACCCCTGTGCAATAGAACCTTCTGGATGATTTTTGTTTCTGACATATTGCTCAAGTGTCCGCATAAATCGCTGAAAATGATAAATTCACCTGGCGTAGACTAGACTACCGAGTCTGGCTTCTGCAGGCAAATGTACAGCCAATTGGACCAGAATGTCAAAGAAAGCAGGGAGATATATCCTTTCTAAATTACAAAGAAATTTGACAATATTTTTTCCATGTCTTCCAAGTCTTTTACAATCAAAGTCCTTGAACATAGTCATCTGAAGAAGCCTGATAATTCAGCAGTCATTTCTCGGACCTCTGGTGTCATATAAGGTCTAAAGCCTACTGGCAACGGCCATTGCATAAGCACATGACAATCATGCGATTTCAAACCAGATATCTTCGCATCAACTGCGTCGACAGTCCTTGAAATGTCTGATGCAAAACCATTAGGAACTTTAACAAAGTTCAAAAATTCACAAAACTACCTCCGCTCATCTTTAGATAAGATGTACGCGGCATGAGGCTTCACCCATTTATCTCCCAACTTCTTCAACTAAAACTCCTTTCTTATTTTCAATTGTGCAAGGTCTTGTCTTGCTTTGTTAGTGTCTTTTGTTTTCCCCTAAATGTTAAGCCAAGTGCCCACCAAACTATCACAAATTTTGTAGTAGTGTATTGTACCTTAGTTTTAAATAAATGTTGAATTAATGATGTTTTAATCCAAGTGTAATGTCGACTTTAATAGATAAAACGAGAATGCAATATGTTGGCATTTGATGTCAGTATGTCACATTAGGTATTTAGGTGGAGTTTCAGATTATGCAAGGGAAGTCTAATTTTCTATTTTTTTCAGATCGAAAACAGACATATCCTTTCTTTCTTCTTCCAACCACGAGCTTGGCTTGATCTAATTTCTTATTGTATCACATACTTTTAAATTGCTTAACAGGACAATAAGGGGTTCTTGAATTTTCTATTAAGCAACAAAAAGGAGAAAAATCTAAGGCTTAGGAGGGAAGATTGTTAGACAGAGAGGAAGGTAGAACATAGAGAGTGAGAAGTGAGGGAAAATGCTCAAAATTATAGAAGGGGATGAATACTTCAAAATTTTGGAGAAAAAAATGAGCATAAAAAAGTCTGTCTTTTTTCAACCAAAAAAAAAAGTATTCAACGATGGTTTTTTTGGGAAACCGTTGTTAAATACATGACATTTAATGGCAATTTATAGTCTAATATTTACATACGGATTTCCAAAATACGGACAACTCTGTGCAGGGTTGGACATTAGACAACGGATTTTTAGAAAGTTTCATCTTTTTGAGGTCATCTAATCCAACAATTATAGTATAAATAACAGATATGATCTTATCAAAACTTTAGTGCAAATTTTAAAGTCATTTTTAAAATGCTTTTAGAGAAGTAATATTTTATGATTTCAATTAAAAACTCTTCTGGAAAATCAAACTATTTTAAAAAATCATCTAAACACTATGAAAAACAACTTTTGAATACAGAAAGCCAAAAGTAACTTCCTTTAGAAAGCAATGTGTGCCAAAGAAGCCCAAGTCTTATATTGAGTGCGGGAAGTAGTGGATAAATCTAACGCACATCAAAAACTGTTTTGTCTTGAGTTAAACGACAACTTAATAACTGTCGTCTAAAAGCCTATCATCATCACGTGACAAGGGCATAGCAAGAGGTTTGGTTAGGGGTGGGAACAATTGGTGGGAACCATTTTACTGTAGCATGTGAGAGCTTTATACTGTAGCAATTTTTTTTTAAAAAAAAAAACTGAAACATGTGAGAGCTTTATATTGTTCATAACTGAGTTTGTGGTGTGAATCACCCTTAGCCTAACACCCTACACCATGGTCACATGACATAAGTGAAATAAATATTTCATTGCATTGTGTAGATGCTTAATTGAAAACAATATGATTTAACGCAAGAACAATGACGGTGGCTTCTAGGAGAATTAATACGTAGATCATAAAGAGACTTTAACTTTCATTCAATTATAACAATATGAGGTGATTTGAAACATTACATAAGTAGTTTAGTCAGCTCCATGTGATGGCATCCAACCAATCGTTTAGACAACACCAGTACTACCCTCTTAAACATGGCTTTATCACCACCACCGCTTGTAATTTCCCATTCTCTCCCCGGTCTCTTTCTCACCCTCACCTTTGCCATCAATTAAATGGGGTCGTGTTATGTTACTTAATATCATGTATTTTTTATTCTAAATTCAAAGATATTTTTCAAGAAGTGTGACTACAATACAAAAAATGGATGAAAAAGTTGCAATAAGAAATATTAAGGATTAATTAAGCACCCTATTCTATATATATATATGACAAGTGATTACGTCAATTTTTAATGGCAGCAATTAATTAGGTTCCACGCACTTGACAAGGAGAGAAGAGGAAATAGCTTCTCTCTAGCCATATATATGGGCAGTTCAAGACATTGGAAACAGGAGAGATAAAAGTACTACTAATTTCTCCCCTTTCTGCTAAGAACTAAATCATATTAGATGGATTCCTCACACATTCTAAAAAGCTCATCTCAAATTTCCCAGAAAGATCAATACGACACCTTCCATCATGGTAGAAAATACCCATCAAAATCTTCTCGTAGAACACCATCCTTTTCATCATCCTCATCACTCTCATCATCAAGCTCTTCATCGTACAATCCTAGTGAGCTGGAATGTTCACCTCTAAGCCCCGCAACCCCACTTCGGTTTTCCGGGATCCCATTTTCTTGGGAACATTTTCCTGGAATCCCCAAGAAAAAAACGCAGCAGCATCAATCTTCTTCTACATCAATCAAGCTCCTTCCGTTGCCACCAACCACCATCAAAAGGAACATGTTCAGTTCTAATACTAATTCGAAGCAGCAATTATCGGAAAGGTATCATGATCCTTTTTTCGCTGCGCTTGTCGAATGTTCGAAGGACGACGACGACAACAACGATGATCCAGAAGTGTCGGAGAATGCAAATCTTTGGAGTATTGCTAGTAGTACTGCAAAGGTGTCTAGGAGCTTAAGCGACAGGTTCGGTTTCATCAATCTTTATGAAATGTCTTGCAAGAGAACTTGTGCTGTTGCAGAGTCAATCAGACATCTTCCAAAGTCAACCAGAAGCTCTAATTATGATCTAATTAAACACAGATCTCGTTAAATTAACTTTTTTCTTTGTCATAATATATATAATCTCATTATCTAGTCTGTTCCATACTTTTGATCATGCTGTTTTAATTCTGGTTTGTGTTCTTGTTCTTGATCGTAAAATTAAGTTGCTCTGAGATTATATGTATACGAATGTATATACTTTGCTTTTGCTTCATTTTCTTTTTCTTCTTTGTTATGTGTTAGACATCTCTCTCTCTCGCTCCCAGTTTTCTCTTCTTTTCTTTTCTTTTTGTCTAATTGTAAACGCCATGTGAGAGAATGTTTTTGGCCTCATTAATTTCGGTGGCTCATGCTCATCATGCGTAGCTACATTTTTGAGAGCAAAAGTGTTACTTGTCTGCTATTCATCAGTGAACTCTTTTTTTTTTTTTTCCACAATTCAATGTTTTATTCTTTGAAAAATTTATATTTTTTCCCATGTATTTTAACGTAATTAAAAATATTATGTTTTGTGTTTTGGACACTTTTATACTTTCAGATTACCAATTTATACTTATTGTTTGTAGATGAAATAATCCATTTTGAACTATGATTTCAACTACACCTTTAATTAGAATCATCAAGTACGTTTGGTTGTTGTAGGGATAAAAGAAATAAGTCAATAATCGAAAAAGATAATCTAAAAATTTCACCATTTAAAATTGACCCAAAGCGGTATAAATTGAGTATAAATTGATAATATGGAGATATTAATGTGCAACAGTTCAAAATACATCTTATAATATATGTATGTGACATCTGTCGACAATACATCTTTTTGCTATTCATGTGGGTATGAGTAAGTTTTACACATACTCCATGTGGGAGGAAATATATAGCACATACCACAGTAGCAAGGACTAAGCAACTTAAGATAATAAAATATTTATTCTGACTTAACCTACTTTTATATTCTTGATTTGTTTTACTCCTAGTGTCATAAAAATATAAAATTCTGCCAGATGGGGCAAAGGGTTGTTGAGCTACCAAGCTTTCTTTTGATTTATATGCTGGCTTATTAATTCCCTGTTTCCAGAGTTCTCAAATAGCTATTTAAAATCTATAACCCCTATTTAATTTGGAATTTCGAAATTGAGTTATTTTTAAAAGAGTTAAATGTACGGTAAGTCCCAGAATTTTTTTCTCTTCCTAAAATCAGTCCCTATAATGAATAGTGTTCCAATTTAGACCCTAAACTTTTTAAATGTCTCAAATTTAGTCATTAGGTTAAAACTTGGATAAAAAACGTTAAAATAATTGTGGTTAAGCTTTAAAAGCAATTGTGAAGGCTCTTTCTCACTATTTCCTACAAGAAGGTTACTATAAAATCCAAGTTATTTCATAAGAAAGTTCACACATTTAAATTCATCAATAATAAATTAAAGTAGAGGAAGTTTTGTCCAATGGTTTTAAATAAAAGATTAGCAACTTTTAATCGTGGACTCGCGCAAACTTAAAATTTTATGAATCTTTTCCTAATCATATTTTTCTAAAAAGAAAAGATAAAAGACTTGTCCATATAGAAAGTAATTTTTTTTGCACTTTTCAAGTGGTATAAAGGGAAAAAGTTTGTAGTCCATCATTTTTAAGTTGCAAATCTTGTATCAATAAAGTCTATTCATTTAAATTCATATGTAAGAAAAAAATAATAGCGCTTTGATTTATATTTTATAAAGAAAATATAATTTCCATGTCTTTAATATTCACTAAGCTCAAACGGTAAAATATATATATAAAAAAAAGAATCCAACACACTGACAACAATAAAATTATAAAAGAACATCTTAAATAAAATGCATAAACAATAAAACAAAAATAAAAAAAGCATCTTACAATTTGGGTTATTATGTTTCATGTCAGAGGAAAAAATTGAAGCATTACATAAACAACAAAAACATATAATAAATTTAGGAGATCGTCTACATTTTAAGGTCAAATTACAAGGGTATCATTGTGTTCTATCCAAATATAATTAAAATTTTAACTGAGGGATTAAATTTAAGACACTCAAAGAGTTCAAGGTTTAAATTTGAACACTTTTCAGTGCATGGACTAGTTTTTTTTAAAAAGAAAGTTTAAGGACCTCTCATGAATTTAACTTTTTTTAAAATTAACAGACAATGCAGTATGAGTGAAAAGAGTCACAACACTAGATAAAGGAAAAAAAAAAACTCTTTTTTATTTCTATTTTTATTTTTTATTTTTTTATAAAATAATTTTTTTTTTCTGTACGTAGGAGAATTTATATATAGAGAAATTTGTCTTAATGGAGATGCATTAATGATATAATAATATGGCAAATGACATTGCCATCCCTAATAATTAATTATTGAACACATTGGCTTTGGAATCCTTTTCAACCTAAACATATATATGTATGTATATATAGGCTTGCAACAAGCAAGAAGTAATAAGTTTGTACATAATTCCTCTAATATTAAAATCAATTATATAGATCTCAGAGGAGTACTCTAATAATGCATCTCTTACGTTTTTTATTAATCTGCACGTGGGTGCCAGATAGACACATTAGTTTTTGTCACGCACTTGTCTATTATTGCATATAAACACAGATAACAAAATCTATGAAATTTGTCTGCTTTATAATTACTATTGGCAATTGGGATTTTCTTAACATTGGCATTCACTTGAACTCGATTATTTTGTTCGAAAAATATATAATTTCGTGAATGGTCTATCAATGCCAACTCAAAATTGCATCACCAGTGTTCCATAATTGAGCTTATTTTTTGTGGTATCAACATTCGTCCCTGGCCCTCATAATAAACTACTAATTCGGTTACAAATAAAGGGAAATTCATCCTTTTTTTTTATAAACTTATTATGTCATTTTTTTGTTAATAACTTCTAACCTTTCAAGGACATTTGGTACTAAAATGATTCTTAGCTTAACATGGGAAACAACAAAATAATTTCGCAAATTAATGACATTTAACAAATTTCAATATTCCTGACATAGCTAAATAGAGGTGTTATTCCAGCAGCCGTAGCCACTTATATCTAGTAAATGGGACAGTGGTGGTTGAAATCTTTTAATTGGGCTAACTCCGGATTTACTTAACCTGCCTTGTATAATCCCGGTATATTACACTCGTACATATTAATTTTGATATAATTTTTTCCTTGGCATATATTTGGACCTCTATAATTTTCTGATGATTGATGATATGTAAGCTTTAAATTTGAAAATGTTTACGCATAATTTATATATATAGTAACAGTAGCAATTAAAATAGAAATGAGTAAACACTTCTCTTTAACTCGTTCTTATTTTTGAAACTCTACTTTTTATTACATTGCGTTCATTGTTCATTTCACAATTTTATCTCTCTATTTTTCTTCATTAGTTGTTAGGTTTTTGGGAGGTTACCTTAGCGTCACCCCCCATTTTCTCCCCTTGGGCTGGTGTCGAGCGATAGTCCGTTAGTGCTCAAGTCTTAGGGAGGGGATGACGACTAGCTGTGGGTTGCCATGGAGGGGTCTTAAGCTAAAGGAGTCCAGAGGTGGCTAGTTTGCAGGGTGATTGGTGCGGCAATGAGGGTTTCAAAGTGGCCATTTGGGTTCTCGGCCCTATGGGAGCACAGATCTAGGTGGGGATGGGGGCGGGTTGGTTGGACTGGTCTTGGTGCTAGCAGTGGAGGAATGGTGCTGCCCGGCCGAGTGAGGTGGAGCAGATCGATGGCGAGAGGGGTGGCAGCATAGGGGTTGTGCTCCAAGCAAGGTATTGTTCTCTCAATTAGGTTTTGTTTCTTCTCAAGTTAGCCAACGGTGGTGTTTTGCCTCTTATAGGGCTCACATATATATGCTATCCGTACCTCGGTGATGGTTGTCCAACCATCAGTTGGTCCTTTCGATCACTAAGGCTACTCATGGTTTTTATTGCTTTGCATATAGTGTGTGTATGATTTTGAATAAAGGCGTTGATATTAATGCCTAGTTGGTTTGGTTTTTCAAACGTGTTGTTTTTCTTCAATTTGCAATAATAGACGTGGTTTTCTCACCTCCAAGATTTGTTATGAGTCCACTATATATAGGTGTGGACCAATAACAAAAATTACTCTGATATTACATACGGTTTCTATGAAGGTTTTTAAACTACTGTGAAAACATTGATTCCACAATAGTTACTAAACATCATGGAACACAATATATTTTCACGGATTTTGATGGCCTTGAGAAGATACCAAAATGGTTTATTAAAAAAACCATCGTTATACGTTAATTTTTCATGATGGTTTGTAAGAAAAACTGTCATGAAATGTGATTCTAACACAATGGTTTATTTTAAAGAAATCATCTTGTTAATTTAATTAAGGAAAAAAATTCCTAAATTTCTGACTTCCCACAAGATGGCTAATCCCATATGTTATCTATTGATACAAGGTCCTCTTAGCAAAATCTAATATTTACAAGGAAATAAAATTTACAACACATATCAAGTACACATAGTTTCTAGTCTAATAACCATACCTAAGACACCTAGTTAAAAATTTGCTCACTCAACTCTGACCTTATCTATATCATCACCTATGCAAAACTCTTTTTTTTGAAAGCGCAGATAAACTATTATTAATAAAAAATTAAGTCTTACATGTAACATGAAATTAAAAAACCGTATTCGATATTGCCTTCTTGCTTGGAACATATGCGATGGGTATATTGTTGGAAAAAGAGTCCGCAATGAAACTTTTAAAAAATTTTATATCAGAGTATTTTTCAAAACACAAGTTTGACATGCTGTATGCATAAATTAACCAAATCTTACTAACCTTTAAATGCCGAAGAACTCCCGCAATCTGTGAAGAGAAGTAACGTTCTAGAAGAGCCTCAACCAACTGGTCTTCTTTTTTATTCTCTATCCACGATTGGAGTGAGTGTGGGCTCACACGTATAGCTCTTCCACCATGTGACTTTCTTTCCAAACAATTGAGACAACCCAAAGCAAGTGTTCATGATTTGTGAACAAGAGCTCTCAGGGAGTTTCCAGATTCTGACCAGCAGAGTATCACCTTAATCTCTCAATTGATCTAAATAACTTATGTGACTTACTCCTTATTTATAGAGGTTGGGTCTAGGGTTAGTCTTTATCAGATTAGGTCTCAAAAATTCAAATTAGAATCAAATTCGGATCAATATATGATAAAATTTGCGTAAAACGCGTGATCTTATTCTTCACACATCGGTAGGCCGAACTTGGCCATCGGCAGGGCGAACTTGGCCATCGGCAGGGCGAACTTGAGGATCGGCATGCTGAACTGTAGAAAAAATATCTCAGCGAATCATTTATTTTCCACCCGAGATTCTATAAGATAAAGTCTCAGTTTTAATTCAAATAACCCAATACAAAAGTTATCTAATTAAAACAACTTTATCTAGATAATCTCTAAGAAAATAAATGAATTCCTAATAATTCTACAAGTTTATCCTGATTTAATTTATTCAAAATTAAATCAACCAATAAATAGACAATAATTATCCGATCTCAATAATTCAACAAGTTTTATCTTGAATTAATTTTATCACAAAATTAATTTAACCGATAAACAGACATGAATTATTTGATTCTTTCGAATTTTAACAAATCTAATAAATCTGACATAAATCACCAATTATTGGAAAAGCACGCCGTATCGTTACAGGATGTTGTGAGCTAGCAAAGGGGACCAAATGGACCTATATAGTTCAAGCTCCCGATAATTATGAAACCCAATATTCTAGATATACATTTCATAATTATCAACTCCAATGCTACTCCACTAAAAGCTTGGAGCTGCACTCTTGAACTACATAGAATTATGAAGCCCGTATAGCTAAGTCTCCATGACATATCATAGTGTATCGTATCCCCATAGGATTATCTACAATCAACTTAAGGACAAGTTCTGTCTTACCTTCCTGATTATTTTTATCTTACGTTCCATTATCTCACCATCGAAAAACTTACCATCTAAAGACAGTATACCAATCGATTACACCTATGTATCCAAATGGTTGAGCGCTCCAGTTTTTCAATTACAGGATAACGCATATAAGAGGATATCACTACTCCTAAAGAGGAGCTATGGATTCCATATATATGAATAATAGGTCTACGCTATCAAGAGTCATGCCTCCAACGTACCAGCATGCATACCACTATTAAGATGTGGGTGTCACCCTTTGGTATATCAAAAGACACAAGTCAAGACAACAGGCCCACTATTCATCTCAAGATTAAGATACAATACAAATGATTGTCTAAAGTGAATCGATTTGCTGAGACGGAATTATTAATCCAAATCAATTCAATTTATATCAAGATCTAACACATCGTCACCTATGACAATGTACCAATGTTTTGATTCACGGAGTCCACCTCTGATGGTTAAAACAAACTATCTCCTAATCAGGATATAGACAACATAACAATCTTTACATAAATAAAGCGCCCAACTTTATTCCCTCGATTGCGGATCTTTTGATTTAGATCGTCACCTTAAAAATCGTGTCTTCCATATAATTTGTCCATCATATGCCCAATTCTTAAAGGTTTAGACTGACAGTCTTAGAGTATTGTTTGCTTAACATACATTCAACAAATATGAACGTAAAGAGAACAAGATTTGGTATATAAACAATAAATAAATTCTTTATTGATGAAAATGTCTCCAAAAACTTATTACATTTTTACTCCTTAGGGCATACATGTCTAACATATATACCATTCGTCTTCTTCGTTGCATTATTATCTCAGCTCCCACTTCAATTTTCTGACGCAATATATATCAAATCATATTTTCATGCAAAAAAATCATAATCACTTGTTAGTAACTTCTACAAAGTCTCCACAAAGGGGTTATCCAATAGAATCAAACCAAAATACTTGGCCCTCTTCTATTGCAATAAGTGCTAGCATCCAATGTTCTCCAACATTGTTGTCACGCCTCGAAATCTGAGAGGTGACATGGTAGATTAATTAGATTAAATAAATTAAATTTTTAATAAAACCTGCCATTTTAAAAGGTAATAAGTTAATTATAAGAATGTGGAAAATTTAAAACTTCTTAAGATTTTTGTTAAAATATGAAAGCAGGGAAAGCGAATTAAAATATTAAATAAACAAACATCATTGGGCCCCACCGGACCCACATTAGTGTGCACACACGGTATCAACAATATTAAATACATAACCATAGTCCAAATAAAAGGAAAAATACGTTAAAATATTACATGCCTTGTTTATAAATAATTACCCTAGATAGTGATGTCCTAATCTTTCAGTTTCTTCACGGTTCTTCAGTCTTCCCTAAGCTCGATTCCACCTAGAGGGGGGAGAAAGGTTTTGAAACAAGAAAAATGTGAGCAAAAGGCTTAGTAGGACTAAGGTTTTGAAAGCATTAAATTTTAACAGGTAATTCATTTAAAAAAAAAGCTATAAAACAAGATAAATAAATAAATGAATAACTAATTGAAGCTCATTAAATTCATTCATACTAGTTAATCATTTATTCATCCATAGACAGTCTCATTATCATGTTTTCGGCAAAGCTATATGAATTACCAACGAAGTGGCCTAGTTGGGTTTCAGGACCTGCCCCCAAGGTCGTGCTCCCCATGACCCGATCTCTGTACATGGCATCATGCTTTATCTTATCATTTCGGACGGTACTAATCGACATGTCCTGTGTCATATCATTATTATGTCTCATTTACCAGAAATTCTCATTACGTTCATTATGATCATTCATTATTTTACCAATAATGAAAATAAGTAATAAACTTCATTTCTTGAAAACGTTTAAAAGCAAATGCTTTGTGGCCAAAACCCTTTAAAAACATGGCTACCAAGGAGAAGGGATAGAAGTCCTACCTCAATATCTCGTACCAACGTTCAACACTACAGTCCTGATCTGCTATACGTTAGCTCCACAGAACCATAAACAACTTTGAATCAAAGCTTAAAATCGAGTTTGTGGAGACAAAATCGTGTTCCTCGCCTCCTAATCTAGCTAAGAATCAAGCTTGAACTCAAAAATTTGAATCAAAATAGAGAGAGGGTAGCGTGGGAGAGAGGGAAAAAAGAGAGAAAAAGAGAGAGTGTGTCTGAGAGAAAGTGAGGGCAAGAGAGTGAGAGAGGCAAATAAATAGATGGGTGAGGGGTGGTTTTACAGAGCAAAACTAGGTTCTAGCACATAGTTTTGTGATTAGGACATATCAGGTATTTGGTAAATTGTTTTGTTTAAAAATTCAAAATAACATATAGAAATAATTAGAAATGGGATAAATTTAAATTACCATAAAATACTTAAATTAAGTTCAAATTCACATTAAGACATACTAATCCACCATTTAAACACTAATTATGCTTAATTAAATTTTATGGGTGTTACAATTGTATGGTATGAAGTATAATTTCCCTCTTAGTGTGTGACATAAAAGAGCGATAGGGCAATTGGTGTACTCTCTAGAGCCTTTATCTCCACTCCTTGCAAATATAAATGCCAGAAAATGAAGCCAAATTGTTGAGCAAAACCTTCACGTTCACAACATTTCAAAAAAAAAAAAAACTGAAATAAAAACAAAGTACGAGCTTAGTGTTAATAATTATGCAAGTCTACTTGATAAAAAAATAATAAGAATTAGTGATAGATCTATTATCTAAACTATAACATTATATAGTTCACACCAAAAATTTCTTAAAGTTGATGAAATAATAAATATTTTTGTACCCAACATAGATAGGCATGCTATTTGCACTAACTATTGTTTATATCAGGCATTCAATTTGCCCCATGGCATGAAAGTGGTTGTGTGTAAAGCCAATGGTTTTCAATGCATCAAGAACTGTAGTAAAATTAGTAAAAGGCAGGGGCTCATTCGTATTAGGTTTTTTCTTAACTGCTCGATGTTGTTCTACCTCAGGTTGTGACTTGATTGGTTTTCTAACTCCTCTTTTTTTGGCGTTTATTTCCTTCAATATCTTTGTTAGGAATGTGGCTAAGAGCTTGACTTGTCTTGGTAGTTGCAATGACTTTAGTTAAGCTTTTTAGCTGTGCAACAAAGGCTCCGATAGCTTCATACTTAATTGTTGCCTCCGTTTGTTGGAAAAGGTATTTTTGATGTTCTAATTTTAGGTGTAATAATGGGGACTTTCACGTTCTCCTCCCCTAGGAGTTTTCAGTGGATTATATCAGTTGGAAGATTCTCCATCCATACCTTTCCAATCGCAACAAGCACATAACCGCCTTGCAGTGGTTGTGTTGGTTAATGGTCGCTGTGACTTTCTCCTCATCCATCGGTGTAATACCTTGTCATGCACATAGTGTATTCACAACACTTTGCAGTCGTGCAACTTCACGTCGCATATCCCATTCTTTGGAATTTACTTTTGAATTTTGCCAAATGTTGAAGTATTGAGACTACTTGATGAACTTAGATTGGCCACAAAGACGTCCGAAATGTTAGGGCACTCCCAATTCCTTTGTCAATATGTCATTACAGATGAATTGAATGGTCCCTTGAAACTTTTGCTCCGTATTCATCCTGTAAAATAATAACAAAGTTGTTCTTAATAGGCTTACAAAATTATAAGAGTATAAATTAAGAATTTGAGTCTAATAAACTTGCTATCAATTTACCAATTGGTGCAAATGATCGATTATTGAATTGTCCATCACGATGCTGACATATTTTGAGCCACAATCCTTTCTTGGTGGTCACTCCCGGCTAACTGTAAACTGTATTTTATCAAGTCAGTAAAATATTAAGAATGAAATCATAGATATAAATAATAGGATTAAGATATTAAAGAATCATTTTTTGCTCATATTTTCTACATACATCTCGGCTTCCCCTTGATGAATATTTGTGTACTCTTATTTCATTTGCATATGCCGATATAGTTGTTGGAATTGTTCGGAATATTGATGCTCCAGCATTAAAATAAAAAAAAATTACAATCTTAGATAGTTTTTGACATTTCTGTTTTGTTTAACGAATTTAATTTTAAAATCTATAAAATATTTTTTACAAACTACGCTTAAAGGTAATTTTGTCATTTCACTTAAGTTCTTCTATTCAAAAGTACACTAGGAATAAAATTAAAAAGTGGGTCTATTGACACCTATTATTTTACTTTTCACAGACCCAATTTAATATGATTTCTTGTTATTGAGTTACCCATTTATGAAATTACTTTTAAGGATAAAAGTAGTTTAAAAAATACCCGTTACACACCCTATCTTAAAAAAATTTCCTATAAAAAATCATTGTGATCTATATTTTTCTAAAGAATAGAAATGGATTTCAACATAAAAGAGTCACCGCAAAAAATATATAAGTGGTTTTTTTTGACAATTTTTATTTTTTATTTAGTTTTTATTGTTTCATATATACTCATTATGACTATATAAATCATTGAAAATTATTTGATTCGTAAATAATTACAATCTATGTTTCAGTAAAGAAATTGTAGTTTGGTTTGATATAAAAAATACTATAAAAAATATGTTTAAGTTCTTCTTGTTTTTAAGTGAAGGAAATATAATTTGTTCGATTTGTATATAAATCCTTACAATTTACCACCAATTATAATTTCCTGTCATAAAATCCAAAGTTTGGTTTGTTTAATAAAAAGAAAAAATAAATCAAGGAAAAACTATCGCTTAATATAAAAAAGAAAAACATTTAGAAAAAATGTAAGTTTATTTGGAGGAAAAGTAGAAAAAGGAAAAACAATAATACTATATAAGTGTAGGGACATTTTTTATATTTTAAGAATGGTGTAACAAGTAGAATGAGAGGTGGTTTAAGAAATGGTATATGAAAAGTATAATTATAGTTGTCAATGGACACACCCAAAATTAAAATAAGCTTTTTTAAATTTAAAGAATACCTTTTCTCAAAACAGTGGAACAAATCAACAAATAATTATAATTATAAGGTGCAATAATTATGTGATTAATCTAAAAAAAATTTTTTGGTTGACATAATCATATGCAAGAGAAGTTAATTACTATAAAAAGGAAGTTTGTAAGTCTATACATGTATAAAATGCATGTACAGAAAAAATTTAGAGAACCTTTAATAGAATAGTGCAATTTGTATACAATACGTTTTAATCTCATATCTCTTAAGCTTTCCAAACATCGGCATATTAGGAGACTACTTTTTCTTTTTTTTTTTTATCATTATTATTATTATTTTCGTAGTAAATATAAGGAGACCACTTATTAAATAGGCTATATTGTCATTTGACAAAAATGGACGGAACGTATATCAATAACTCAACACTTAACTTTACCTTGAGGTGTCATACTCTAGAATGAAATAGAGTTGTAGAGGACGCAAACAATTAATACAATCTAACCTTCTCGAATATCCAAAATCTACCCTTAAAAAAAGGAAACCTAAAAATAACTGAAATACATATCAAGAGTTAAAAGTATGCCAACTAATTTGAGTGTTTGGCAAAAATAATAATAAAAAAATCAAGTGAAGAGCATTTGTATAATTTTTTAGAGATTTTCACCGCTTGCATGTTCACACATATACTATTGTTTTTATTTAAATCACACTGTGTTACTCTATGAAATTTTAACAATATTAATTAGATCTTTTCTTGGAAGAAAAATCTGTCCCCAGGATAAACATTGTGAAACATTCAACCATGGTCATAATTTGCATGCACTATCTTGTGCCCGAAGTTATGGTGGTCAATGGCCCACCAATAGCAGACAACGTCCACGGTTGGTGTTATCTCAAAATTCACTTTGCTCATTTTTGGCCGGTAACTATCGTTGCATTTTTTTCTTTATTAAGCAATTATTCGCAATTTCCAATATTACAATGCTTATGAATTTTCTTACTTTTTTTTTTTTTTTAAATCATTCAATGTGTGGTTATGGTGTTCATGAAAGCTAAATCCTTTTTAATTCTGTTTTTTCTCTATACTTTGTATCTATGCATATCTTGTATATGTTATTAATTCTCTCTCTCTCTCTCTCTCTCTCTATATATATATATATATATATATATCCTCTTTCATAAAGTGTTGAACGGACACACTACATAGTACGAGTGTACAATTTGACATGATCTAGAATTTTACAATTTGACCATCATATTAAGCATACGATATATGTTTACCACAACTAATGGATAAATATTTGAATATGATCTGCTCAATACTTTCTAGGAGGGGAAAAAAAAAAAAAAAAAACTACCGCACAACACCGACACAATTTTGCTTAACCTACCAAAAAATTCCCCAACTTTTTATCTCGTATGTTAAAAAATAATAAAAAATACGTCATTTTATGGATATATAGGATCTGTAACAGGAAAGCAGAATATATAATAGGGTGGCTAATAATGAAGAGGCCATCATCAAAGACTAGGTCTGGTGCAGTCATTAGATATGCATCTACTTTTTTTTCTTGTTTTTTTCTTTTTTTATATACGCATTTACTTGTTTAATGTTACTCTTAGGAGTGGCATGGGCTTTATCATTATAACCCATAATTACAAGGACAGTGGAAATTCATAATCAAAGTCAAAAGCCAAAGTTAGTGACTTATTTATGTCTTTGCTTTCTTTTTTTTCTTTTTTTTTCAAGTGGTCAAAGGTCAATCCGGGTACTCAGTACTCACTGTATGTGGAAACAAAAATAAAATAAAAATTGAAAAATTATGGAGAAGTGGATTTTAGGTATATCATTATGGCTGTAAACTTAACGGGCACCACCTTCTCCTTTCTCGGTTTAGTACTTTTTCTTTCTTTCTTTCTTTCTTTCTTTCTTTTTTGTTTTGATAGGGTAGTACATTTTTTCCCCAATAAGCGAGGACCTATTTAGGAAAAATTACAAAAAATTACAAAATCTAAAACGTTATAGAGATCTAAAAAAAAAAAAAAAAGTCACCTAAAGAAATTAAACAAAAACAAAAGAAAACTATTAAGGATTTAAATTGAGAAAACATGGCTTTCTTTAATCTAAATCCTTTCCCATTTTGGAGCCTAATTGGGGATGATTCTTGACAAAGTATTTGTCCAATTTTCCCTCATTTTTCAAATCTTAGCAATTTGTTCCAAAAACCGAACGCTATAAATCTCCATCTCTTGTTAAGCCATGGTTTAAATGTTAATTGTTTCCACGACTGGCAAGTCCATAGTAAAAAGTACCCTGGCCTACTTAAACAGCACTTTCACTGTCTTAATAGGCTTGTTGCTTTGTAAAATTGAGCATATCCGAATTACCCTTTATTGTATCCACCTTGAAACTAATGCAAATGTTCCCCAAGCTATGATCAATTAGTGTTTATTTTGGGTTATGAATTTTTTTTTTTTTTTTTTGGTTCAGCTTAGAACTACAAGGCAGATGTTGCTTAATCTTCCAGTATTCTCCATTCAATTTTTGACGATTTAATCTACATATGAAACATACGTTTGTGCCCGAAAGAAGAGAGATATTGATATGGAAAAAAAAATTTCGGAATTAATTAAATTGAAGAATCAGAGTTTATGTAACGAAAGTTTGCGACGGCAACTCGGCAAACATCTCAAAGGTACTAAAATTTAGGCACACTGATCGAAAATCCCCTCGGTCATAGGTTCATTTTTAAACGAATAACCACTCCATGAGCAATCTCAAATAAATTTTGAGGATGACATTATGCCCATAAATGATTATATAATTTAATCTAAACCTGAGTAATAGATTATTATTGTCTACACTGATTAAAATTTAGAATATCGATTGTCGTAATCTCATGTTTAGTTTCAGAAACTTATGCCAAGACCTGCCCCGTTATTCTCCTCCAAAGAATTGAATAAAATCTGAAAAAAAAAAAGAAATATATATGTATATATATACATGGATAACAAATACAATTTAATTTCCCTTAGTGTTTAGTTTCTTATCATGGTCTAGTATATGTGGGACTAACTATAGAGATGCAATATTTATTTCCCATGTTAATTTCTCTATGGGATTGTTGAAAATATTAGATAGAGCTAAAGTCCAGACTTGGCCTGTTGACATGAGTTAGCTAGTTAGTTATTATATTCTGTTGCAACTGATTTCAAAGTTTGTTAGATTGTTAAAAGCTCAACTACTTAATGCAGCTTAAGACATTGTATATATACTCATCAGTCTTTATGAGAAATTCATTTTCATCCTCATAATCTCTTTTTTCTAAAATTCAAGATGGTATCAGAGCTGAAGAGAGTTTCTTTTTTAGCACATATTTATATTTCCTCCAATTCGTTTTCTTGAAGATTCTCTTGACGCTTCTACCCTAGAACAATGACATTTTCGTCTTTAAGTTCTTCTTCCTTTCGTTCTGGCTTATCTATTTGATCTTTCCCTTTGGATTGCATCTAAATCCTCTTTCTCTAAGCTCATAATCCAGCTCAGTTTATTAACATTCCTATCCAGAAGATAGTCCTTATTTAGTTCACATGCTCAATCTATATTTTGTTCCATGGAACCGGCAAGATCAGGGTAAGCTAGCTTCTTTTTTCAATTTTTAAGTCTATGCTTGGTCATGTTACATGTTGTGTTGGGAATTCTACGATTTAGTACACTCTTAAGTGGTTGTATACTCAATGAAGGGCTTGTAATATACATCTAAGAATGATGTTGTAATCTACATCTGTAATTGTTCATCTCATTGGTCACAACATTCACTTTATTTGGAAGAAATTCGGTTTATGCCCTAAACTCAAGATTACACATTACACAATAATTGACTACTTCGAATGTTGATTCTGTAAAATCAACCATTTCTTAGTATGCTAATGCTAACGTTCACAAGAAATTTAGTGGAAATGGTAACTTTCACGATGGTTCGAGGCTAAAATCAGAGTTTTCATAATCAAGACAGGACTAGAGGTTGTTGTTTTGGTAAAGGCAAATCAAATCCAACTTGTCAGATCTATGGGAAGACTAGCCATGTCGTTGCTCAATCTTAGTTTTTAAGGAGGAGATTTCACTTCAACAGGCTGCTAAACTCAAGGTTCAATACATTGCTTTCCCTTCAATAGTCAAATATGCAAATTGGTACATGGACAATGGTGCTACCAATCATGTCACAACAGATCTTCAAAATCTCAAAATCAAAGGTAAGTACAAGGGAAATGGCAAGCTGATTGTTGGTATTGGTTATTCTCTTTCAATTTCTCATATTGGTGATACTACATTACCTTCATTTTATCCTAAAAAACCTTTATTGTTGAGTAATATTTAATTAGTATTTCCAAATTTAAAAAAGTTAACCATGTAGTGATTGAATTTTATTCTGATTGTTATCTAATAAAGGACAAAGTTATGACGAGGACCTTTCTACAAGGAGTTCTTAAACATGGCTTGTGTCAACTTGATTGGTCAAGTATTCATTCAAGTTTATGTAGTTATCCAAAAATTTAGATATTAGTTTCATGTTTTACTAGTTCTTCTACTTCTACTGATAGTACTCATTCTGTTAGTTCTTCTATTTCTACGATAGTACTCATTTTGACAATTGTAATGTTAGCAAAATTGCATGTAATATGGATAAAAACGAACAAGTTACAATTGAGAAAATTATAAATTAGACAAGTACAACAATCCTTCAACTAAATCAAAGCAAAAAATTGGACAAAAAAAATGGTCGAGACACTTGTAGCTCACGCTTTCCTTAAAACAGATTTGTCCTCTCTGGTTGTGCAAAAGGATTCGACGGACGTCTGTCTCCTAGGATACAATGACTTGCAATAGAATCTTGAGTACTATCGGATACCATTTTCGGTGAACTTGAAACGGTGTCTTCCTCTATCACCAAAACTCTCTACAACACTACTAGCTAGAACTCAAAAAAAAAAAAAAAAAGGAAAAAAAAACTTTGTGATTTGTGTGTGTTTACAAACTTGTGAAGACTCCCTTATATAGGCACGTCATGGGGGGTGTTAGAAGCCAAAATTGATGAGATTTAATTTTGCGTTTTATGAGCATAATGGTATGCATTTGGGTGTCATAACATGAGGTTTATGACCTCCATTAACCTCCACTTATGAGCAGGTTTAATTTCGGGTGTTACAAGTGTTTTATGACACTAATTCATGGTGCCATTATCCTACCACTAATGAGCATTATGAGCAAGTTTATGAGTGGCATTATTCAAGCACCGCCTCCTCTTGCATTGAGAGAGCCTTTTAGGTATAACATCTTACCCAAGCACAAAAGTGTAATTACATAAAACCATATCAAGCTTCAACGCCCAATGTAGGACTTCACATTTAGGATTATTTCCAACAAAATTTAAATGTCTATGGGCACATTTTGAGTATCAATTTCTCATTCACCTGATTACCATTTTGAGCATATAAATATATGATTTCGATCTCCTTGCAATGGAAAATGCAAATCCGTCAAGACCCTTCACTTTTACAAAATGGGTCCCACTCAAAATTATGCCTCAAAATGGCTCCTCAAAATGGTTATTAACCATTTTTCCAACAATTCCACACATGAATGAAATTGTCCGATGACAAGGTACAACAAAGACACCATACGGTGATAGAGTTCTATGGTTAATACCTGTATAGGATAGGTAGGCGTTAACCCTTGAACCTTCCCTTGTGAAAGTATGCTTACTTTATTGGCTAACTAGTAGACGCAATGTCCTTGAACTATTCTGCTGTTTGTGTAAATGATAACATACCTCACACAGATATTTTCCTGACATAGTTTCAGTTGTCATGGTTATGTTTATTTTGGCCATGAACATCTCCCTGGTTCTATAAGAGTTTCTAAAGAATCGAGCCCTAGCAATTTTCCATTGAAGCGCCCCCACTTCTCTCTCACATAGGTGATTTCTTACTTTAAGAGTAACCCTTGAATTCCAACGTATTTGATGCATAAGAATCATTAAAAGTAAACTGCTTAACCTTTCCCTACGGGTATCATTGTTTTCATTATAGGAATAGGTTAGGGTAACCCCCACAGTGATCCAACTCAGTCTATTTAGTTTAGTTATCTCGTAAACCTAGATCTTGGGATCTTCAGTCAACAAGGTTGGGTTTCCATTGTTTCGACCTATTCTTTTATGGACTTAAGTCTCATTCCTCTTAATGTTTTCTCAACTTGATCTCTATTAGTCCTTTAGTTAACGGATCCATAATATTCTCTTTAGACCTTACATGCTTTATTGCCATGACTCCAGTTGAGGTCAGTTGTCTAACGGTATTATGTCGACGATGTATATGTCTTGACTTATCGTTGTACATCATATTCTGTGCCTTACCAATAGCAAATTAATTATCACAATGTATGCATATTGCAGGCATAGGTTTAGGCCATTCAAGAATATCCTCCAAAAAATGGCTTAGCCATTCAGCCTCTCCACCGCTATTATCTGAGGCTACAAATTCAAATTCCATAGTGGATTTGGTTATTGCCATCTGCTTTGAGGACTTCCATGAAACTACTACGTCTTCTAAAATAAATACATATCCACTTGTAGCTTTAGAATCCTGTATATCAGATATCTAACTTGTGTCAGAATACCCTTCAAGAATAATAGGATCTCTTGTATAGTGTAGCCCATAATCACAAGTATATCGTAAGTATCTAAGAACTCTAACAATCGCTTTCCAGTGGTCATCTCCTGGATTACTCATGAATTTACTCAAACTACTCACAATGTAGGCAATATCTGGTCTTGTACAACTCTTTAAGCACATTAAACTGCCTATCACTCTAGCATATTCCACCTAGGATATACTTTCTCCTCCATTTTTGGATAGGTGTTAACTAATATCAATAGGTGTTCTAGCCATGCCAATGTCATTTTTACTAAATTTGTCAAGTATTTTGTCCACATAGTGTGACTTACTTAAGACGAGTCCATTAGGCGACCTTTTGATTTTGATTCCCAAAATCACATCGGCAGGTCCCATGTCTTTCATGTCAAACCTAGAGTTCAACACATCCTTGGTAGATTTGATCATTTGATCATTGCTACCCATGATTAGCATGTCATCTACACACAGACAAAGGTTGACATATCCATTATTTATTGTTTTGACATAAACACATTTGTCATACTTATTAATTTTAAAACCATTTGACATCATAACACTATCAAATTTCTCATGCCATTGTTTTGGTGCTTGTTTAAGCCCATACAAAGACTTCACCAATTTGTAATCTTTCTTTTCTTGTCCTGGAGCAATACAACCTCAGGTTGTTCCATATAAATTTCCTCTTCAAGATCTCCATTAAGAAATGCAGTCTTTATATCCATATGATATACTTCAAGATTCTACAAAGCGGCAATCGCCAAAATCATTCTAATGGAGGTTATTCTCATCACAGGAGAATAAGTATCAAAGTAATCAAGCCCTTCTTTTTATCTATAACCTTTTATAACAAGTCTAGCCTTATACTTGTTAGTTGTTTCATCTGCTTTCATTTTTCCATTTGAAAATCTACTTAGAACCTAGTGGTTTACTTCCTGGAGGGAGGTCCACTAATTCGCAAGTATGATTCTACATTATGGAATCAATTTCACTCTTTATGGCTTCTTTCTATAAAGGACCCTCAGATGAGCTTACAGCTTCTTTGAAAGTTTGAGGTTCAATCTCTAGCATATAGGTCAAAAAATCTAGTCCAAATGACTTTTCTGTCCATGCCCTTTTGCTTCATCTCGTCCCCTTCTTGTTCGGTTTCAACTTCTTGGTGATCCTGACTATTCTCTTCAATAGTCTTAAATGTTCATTTAGATGAACTTGGACCATCTTCTTTGCATTTACAAGGAGATACATGTGTCAAAAAATGATGCATTCCTAGATTTCATTACCGTGTTCTTATGAATCTTAGGGTTTAGATTCATACACAAGGAACCGATAAGCACTACTATTGTGGGCATAACCAATGAAGATGCAATCAACTGTTTTAGGACCGATTCTTATCTTCTTTGGTGTAGGTTCCATTACCTTTACAAGACACCCCCACACTCTCAAGTATTTGTAGGAAGGCTTTCTACCTTTCCATAATTCATAAGGGGTCTTGTCATCTTTCTTTTAGGGTACCTTATTTAAAAGGTAATTGGCTTCCCCCCACATGTTCTGTGGTAATCCAGAACTTATAAACATCGCATTTATCATTTCTTTTAAGGTATGATTTTAGTAAAGGTAGCTCTATCACAACAAACATGGCGTGTGGCCCCAGTGTTTAGCCATCACTCCTTCAGGTTATAGTGTACCATATTAACTTCAGAGACCACAACAGAAAGACTGATGTCTGACACTTCTTGTGTGATAGTGTCCACCACATTAGCCTTTTTCTTATGGTTCCTCTTTAGCAACTTACAATCCATCAATTTGTAACCCACCTTGTCACAGTTGAAACACTTCCCTTGGAATTTTTGCTTCTTTGAAATTCCTCCCTCAGGTCTCAGCTTGAACCCCGACTTGTTTTTCTTATTCTTGGAGCTTTTACCATGCTTCATCATATTTGTCTTGACAATAGACTTGTTAAAGAGCTTTTTCTCAGTTCTTCTATTGTCTTCCTCAATGCAAAGTCAAACAATAAGACCTTTAATGCTCATCTTTTTATGCTTATGCTTCAGATAGTTCTTGAAGTCATTCCACACAGGGGTTGCATCTCTATAATTGTAGTTATCTGGAAAGACTCACTAATTACCATTCCTTCTAAATGAATTTCATGAATAAGTAATTGCAGTTTGAACTTGACTAATTACGGTCTTAGAATCCACCATTTTATAGCTCATGAACCATCCAACTATAAACTTTTCAGCACTAGCATTTTCTGTTTTGTGCTTATGGTCCAAAGTCTCCCACACTTCTTTGGCTTTTTTTTTTTTCTTTTTGGACTATACATATTATAAAGTGCATTAGTTAAGCCATTTAGAATATAGTTCTAGTACTAGAAATTAGAATGCTTCCATGCTTCAATAGCAAACAAAGTCTAAGCATATGTTTCATCCTCTCTAATAGTAGGAGGATCCTCTTTCATGAATCTCGCAAGATTCAATATTGTCAAATAAAATAACATCTCTTGTTGCATAGTTTGGAAATTCAATGAATTTCTCAGGTTTCTCATTATGGTTCATAGGAACCGAAACCGACAAAAGTTGCATCGAGGTCGAGGCTACCCAAGGAGATGGCACCGGTGTCTCACAAGTGTTCCCAGTTAGAACATTCTCAATTGGAACAACGTTCATGTTATCACCCATTTTTGGAGAAAAAAACATCTAAGTCTTAGAGTTTATACCAAAAATAAATTCATGTTTTATATATATAAGTTACTTAACTTATAACGTATATTGTTTATATATATATATATATATAAGTTAAATAAAGGCAACATAAATATATATATAACTTATACTGTTAACCTATAATGTAACAAAATAAAAAAAAAGGTAAATGAAGGTTTATAATAAATGAGATATTGAATAACATAAAATTAATTTTATATGAATAACATAATACGTAATGTACGTAAATGAACTTTAATATATGAATAACGTAAACTGTATATTATAATATATAACTGAGACATTAACAATTAATATATTGCTATAAATATATTAAACAATTAAATATAAACTGCTTTATTATGATATAACAAACATAAAAAAAAAACTGTTATATATATGTGCAAAAAATTGTGGAGGTTAAAGGAACAAACGTTATAGCAAGAACTTAAAAAAAAAAAACGTAACTTAAAAAAAAAAAAACGTAAACTTATAATATTAAAAAAATGTAAACTTATAATAACTTATAAGTATTATAAGTTATGACTTATAAGTATAAACAAAACTGTAAACAAAACTTAAACAGCAAACAAAACAAAGCTGTAAACAAAACAAAACATTAACTAGTAAACAGAACTGTAAACAGTAAACAAAATTGTTTATATAAACTATATATGATCTACAAACGTTTATATGTATCGAAAAACAGTAAATTCGAAGGACATCAAAGCAGAAGTCGAAAATTTCCTTCTGAATCCAATGAACCTATTCGTTGTCAAATGGAAGCTAGAATCTATTTTAAGATTGTTAGTGAGAAATTGCATGCAATATGGATAAAAACAAACAAGTTACAATTGAGAAAATTATAAATCAGACAAGTACAATAAAACCTTCAACTAAATCAAAGCAAAAAATTAGACAAAAAAAATGGTCGAGACACTTGTAGCTTATGCTTTCCTTAAAACAGATTCGTCCCCTCTGGTTGTGCACAAGGATTCGACGGACATCTGTCTCCTAGGATACAACGACTTACAACAAAATCTTAAGCACTATTGGATACCGTTTCCGGCGAACTTGAAACCGCGTCTTTCTCTATCACCAAAATTCTCTACAACACTACTAGCTAGAACTCAAAAACAAAAGAAAAAAAAAACTTTGTGATTTGTGTGTGTTTACAAACTTGTGAAGACTCCCTTATATAGGCACGTCATGGGGGATGTTAGAAGCCAAAATTGATGAGATTTAATTTCGGATTTTATGAGCATAATAGTATGCATTTGGGTGTCACAACATGAGGTTTATGACCTCCATTAACCTCCACTTATAAGCAGGTTTAATTTCGGGTGTTGCAAGTGTTTTATGGCACTAATTCATGATGCCATTATCCCACCACTAATGAGTATTATGAGCAAGTTTATGAGTGGCATTATTCAAACACCACCTCCCCCTGCATGTGAGAGAGCCTCTTAGGTACAACATCTTACCCAAACACAAAAGTACAATTACATAAAACCATATCAAGCTTCAATGTCCAATGTAAGACTTCACATTTAGGTTTCTTTTTAATAAAATTCAAATGTCAATTGGCACATTTTGAGTATCAATTTCTCATTCACCCGAATATCATTTTGAGTATATAAATATATGATTTCGATCTCCTTACGATAGAGAATGCAAATCCACCAAGACTCTTTACTTTTTTAAAATAGGTCTAACTTAAAATTATGTCTTAAAATAGCTCCTCAAAATAATTATTAACCATATTTTCAAACATGTAATATAGTTACCTCATGTACAGATCAGGTCAATAATGAAACCTCTTTATCTGACAATAATTTGTTGAATAAATCTGTGTTTGTGAATGATGATTTGTCCAACAAAAGTGTTGCATGGGACATGAGGTTAGGCTATCCCTTACTTCTGTCATGAAACACACTTGTTCATTGTAAAAAATCCTTATTCAATAAAAGGTTTTACTTTTTTGTTCTGTGTTCTGCCTCTAAATATGACAAGTTACATCAAGAGTAATTTTCTACTTCTTTGACTAAAACTACTCAACCATTATAATTGATTCACTTTGACGTATGGGACCAACGGCTTTGTCTTTTAGTAGATGGTTATCGATACAATGTGCATTTTATTAATGATTTTATTAGATACACACGGATTTTGTTTCTACTGTTTTTCTTTTCCCACTTCTATCTTGTCAAGCAAGTCTCCAAATTGAGTGTTTATTTCACAAACTTCCAGACTAATTTTCTTACGCTTAGAATAAAAGATTTTAGTCATACACCCTACATTTTACAACAAAATTAATAGATTAAAAACAGTGGCGGATATCTAGGACAAAAAGAAAACACGGAGTAGTGGAAGCTGTGACCATTTATAATTCCATGGTCCTATTTTCTTCATGACATGTCGCTATATAGCTATTAAGAAATCGTGAAATTCAAATAGTTTTCCACGTACGGTTGCCCTCCTTATAATTTTCCCTAAAAAAATGCAAGATAAACCAGCTGTTTTATCCAGCATTTGCTATATCCATACTCTTTACCAAGTGTAAATATAATTATTCTATACATAATCGTAACTAAGAAGATTTGCAGCTGACTTTCTCAAGCAATATGACAAATCAAATAAGATTTTTTAGCATTTCTAAAATAGAAGACAGACAGTCACGCACTACTAAAAAAAAAACACAGTAATTACTGTTTTTTTCTTTTGTCCTTTTGTGTGTGTTGGGAGTCGGGAATTTCATAATTGATTCTTTAAAATTTGTTTTATGATTTTGGTACCACATGCCCTTCATCATCGTGCTCCCTGGTTCTGCATCAGTTGCGTATGTGCTCGGTCCCCATTCACACAATCCAATAATTAAAAAACAAGAATCTCTTGACTCCATTACTCTCCACATAATTATTAGAATACTTATATCTTGTTTTCTGCATTATTCCATTCACGGTACAGCAATCATAGTTCGAGTTCTAGCTACAAATTATAATAATAATGATTAACAGTTCCAGCTCTGAGCCTTTGGATTCCATAGAACTAATGCAGAATTGCCTTTCGTTGTGGCTTCATGACGTCTAACGTACACCGACTGAACTTCTATCTTACACGTAGGATAAATTATTATATAGTTTTTTTTTTTCGTTTTAATTATTTCATCACACCTACCCTTCACTACTTTTAAATATTTGTAACTTGACCTTGAAAGACTTGGATTTTGTTTTTTTATTATTATTTTTTTGCTCTGACTTAACTTATACCTTCATCTCTATCTTTTCATCTATATATATCAACTAGGAAAAAAAAACCCGCACGTCGCAACGAAAAATATTGTTGTATTATACAAAAAACTAAAAAATTGTTGCAATATAAAATTAGTTTATATATACATATATATATATATATATATGCATATGTTGACATAGTATCCTATTCAAAAGTTTCTGATTATTTTTTACTGCTTTTGCTTTCCACCTTTTTTTCGGTTCTTCGTCACTGCAAACAAAAATTAGGAAAAAAAGAAAAGGAATAAAATTATGTCTGTTAAGATATATATGTTGTAAACTAAATAATTTAAATGCAGCCATGTTACCTAGATCTTGGATGTTTTCTTGGATGTTTTTTCTTGACAGATCTTGGACATATGAGCTTCGTTTTTGCCCCTTTTTACACCATTTTGTTCCTTTTTTTCTCTCGATTTTAAATCTAAAATTAAGAAATAGACTAAAATTAATTATTTTACAACAATTACAATACTTATTAAAAATATTTATTTTACAATAAAGCACACAAAAATAATTACAAACTTCTAAAATTCTACACTACAAGAAAAACTATATTTAACGACATTTTATTTACGACATATAGTTTTTAAATGTCATTGAAAAGTACATATAACAACATCTCCAATAAACATGTCGTTAATAACATTTGAAACAATAATTAACGACATCTATCTAATGTCGTATTAAAGGTCTCCTTTTAACAACAATAGTTTAGTGTCATTAAATTATTTAACGACAAGTATGAGATATCGTCAAGGCCTTGGAGATTCCACAACATCCCTTATAGATGACATCCTTGACCAATGTCGTCTATAAGGGGTGTCGTAGAATCTTCAAGGCTTTGACGATATCTCCTACTTGTCGTTAAACAATTTAACGACAGTAAACTATTGTCGCTAAAAGAAGATCTTTAATACGACATATATATAGATGTCGTTAATTATTGTTTCAAATGTCGTTAATGACATTGTTGTTGAAGATGTCGTTGTATGTACTTTTCAACGACATTCAAAAGCTACATGTCATAAATAATATATCGTTAAATGTAGTTTTTCTTGTAGTGCTAGCTTCTTTCGGTTTAACACAAATATGATTTTTAAGACTTGAAAATATTTTTAGAAATTACTAAAAATATAATAGAAGATATTTACAAAACTTAAAACACATTAAGACTCAAAATAAAATCACATATTATTTTTTATGGTTTTAATTAATTTCAAACTAAACACATATTTAATACACCAAAATGACTCTAAAAATTACAAAAAAATTACTAAACCTAAAAACACACTAAAAATACATATTTCTAAACATACTTACACACTAAGACATAAAAATACTTATTAACATAAAAATGATATTAATTAGAGGATTAACGAAAAATGTTAATGCAAAATAATGATATTTAACCTTAAGAAATGTTCATTTTCATAGTCTCATCAGTTTCCTATATAAGATCAAGATGATTAATGTTTGGGTATATTAATTGTGTTTATACATGTGATTTTTATAATAAAGTTTGAAAAATTACCTAGATATTACTTTACTGCCATTGCTGCAAAAGTTGCTACAATTGGTCCCTCCATTGATTTCAAAATATTTACATAAATTCTTCTGTTTTGTTTCCCTCTAAAGTAACCTATAGTTGTTCTCTTCTGTTGAAAAATCAAAAAAAATAGTTTAGAATAACGAATTGGAAATAATATAAAAATACTTGGAGATTACACGATTGTAATAAGATATATCTAACATTTATTTACCTTATATTTTGTCTCATTATGGTGTATCTTTGAGTTGTTCAGTCATTGACATTTGTTTGTTCAATTGCTTGAACACTTGTTAAGATGCTGATAACATCTAATATCAAATAATAGTTTATTGAACACTTGTTAAGATGCTGATAACATCTAATATCAAATAAATACAAACTAGTATCAGTTTATATTTATAAATTAATAATGCTTTTAATTTTTTAAAATTAGCCAAAGGAAATTACCACTTAAAATTTCATTGGTATCAATTCTATGTTGCAGTTAATCGAATTCGATGAAGAATTTATGAAATGGTATATGTGGTAACTCTTCTGTAAGTGGGGTGAAAGATGTTGCATGTCCAATGTAACGCCCCCCTTTTACAGACGTTATAGATGTCGTTACATATATTCCTTTCATACTTCTAATTTAGGATAAACTATTTGAATAAAACTTAATTATTTTGAAAAACATAAAACTTAAGTGGAAACATAATTAAGAAATCATATATTCCTTTCACACTTCTAATTTAGGATAAACTATTTGAATAAAACTTAATTATTTTGAAAAACATAAAACTTAAGTGGAAACATAATTAAGAAATCATATCCAGGATCCATACATGCATTTTTCTCTCTTTTTTTTTACAACATCTTAATCCATCCTTAAAATAATAATTTACTTATTCATAGACATTCTTTAAATAGTTTACCAAAACCATCAAAAATTGAAATAATCCTTTTAAACGAGCATGGAAACTTACTTATAGTTCGGCAGGCCGAATTTGTGAGTTCAGCAGGCCGAAGTTGTCCAATAGGCCAAAGGTCAAACTTTGGCAAGCCGTCCGAAGCTCTGCAAAAATAAGAGTTTTAGAGTTGATGAGATCGGTAGGCCAGTGCAGAGTAGTCGGTAGGCCGAACAATAATGTTCGACAGGCCGACCGATTATAAAACCAACTTTTTAAATCAAAACTCCGTAATTTAAACACGGAAGATGAAATACTTAAAAAAGGAATAAGATAAAATAATAAAAGATTGTTCATGGATTCTTTAAAACTTATCAATTAAACGTGTCTAAATAATAAAACATAATTTTATATTATAAAATAAAAACTTCCTTCTTGGCGTTCTTTCGATACAATTTATCTTGCTTAGCTCACACGCCTTTCCACGCCTTCCGCCTAGTCCATCACCTTCTTACCCTTATTTGCAACATGATATAAACTGAATAAGCTAAAGCTTAGTAAGTACATTTTTATCTCACAACTTAAATCATTTTATGAACATCATCATCATCATCATCATCAACAGAATAGTGCACTACGCACAAATTTCATAAGGAACATATCTTTCATAACATTGTTCAAATTAAAACTTATTCCATGTTATCTTAAGGGCCCAAGTGTTGCACCATAATCATCATTGCAGGTGTGCTGTCATGAGAGGAGAATGGTAGCTAATCCTAAACCAAACATGACATCATAACATTTCATATCATAACATTGGTGTGCAATACTTTTTTTTAGATGATACATATATATATATATATATATATATATATACTTTCATGCTTTGAAATATATCATCATCATACATGCATAACTTTTGAACATAATAATATTTCATAAGAAATCATTTAATGAAATTATCATAAATTCATCATAGATATCATCATGAACATAATTTCAAACCTTTGTAATATATCATGTCGCAGGAGATAATGTACTTACCATTTTAAGCTAGCTTACTTAACCTTAATATTGTTGGTGACGAAGCCGCGATCTCGATGTGCTCTTCTTCATAATATGTTAATGTCATACATTCATTAAAAAGATACATAATAAAAATTAATATTTATTTTCATAGAATGAATCATCCATTTCTTAAATCATCACAAATACATTCATCTCGTTTGCAAACATAATTTATAACACATATTCATTATCAATAAATCATAAGAACATACTACCAACGCCAATATTTTCTGACCCCCATGAATTCTCAATTCAATAACTCAACATTCTCACATAATTTAGGTACCACACTTGGCAGGAACCAAAATAACATGTAAATATATATTATCGTGACTCTTCCTAGGTCATAAAGAAATTACGTTTAATGTCTCAAACAAAACACACAACATACTCATAAAAACTGCCAGCCATTAGAAAAACAAAAATAGTGAATAGTTCTTACGTGCATTCCTATAATTAAAAAAAAATCATAATGACCCTAAAATTCAAATGACAACTTTTTAACATATAGTTACAGTACCACACAAATTCTTGGCACCAAATAAAATCATTTGATCATACAAAATATCACACAATAAGAGTTCAACACTTTATCGATAAGAACATCTAAAAACCTAACTTCAAAAAAAAAATTCATATTACATAAAATATATATCATATTATCATGAGACTTTTCAATTCATACATTAACATATACATAAAAATATTTGCCCAATTTCGTGCAAAATAACATTCATTTGCGTTTTGAACAAACCTCATATTTTCGTGCAACATATTCAATCAACATTAATTTACTGTGAGTGGCAGAGAGAAGAAAATTCATAACTTATCATAGAAATATTGAAATAATGTGAAACTTAAAGGAACATTATGTAACACATATATGAACATCATACTTAAATTTCAGAACAAAATAAAATACCTAGACAAAGTTATGGCAGTTGGATTAAGTAGGAGATATACTTTTCAGAAATACCTAAAAATGAGTTCTTACCTAAAAAAAACAAATTCTTCTTCACTTTCTTCAAATTCGACCAAAGAAACTCAACACTTCTCAAATATTAGCAAGAGAATTGAGGAAGAGAATGAGAAAGAAAACGTGAAGGAGAGAGAGACAGAGGAAACATCTAAGAAAAATAGAGAGAAAATTATAACGTAAATGAGCATATCGTATAGGGAAGTTAATACTCTCTATTAAGTCAAAAATTTCCTAACAAAAATTGAGGCTATACACGTGTAAATGGAGAGAAAATTGGGGAAGTCAAATGAATTAGCATAACTTACCATACTTCACCACTTTTAAAATGGGAAACCACATCAATTAACGCAAATCAATCAAAAGTCAAGGTTTCTTCACCAAAATTAAAGCAATCAATCCAAAAATAAGCCAATCAATCATAAATCATCATCCAATCATAACCAATCATCGTAATTATCTCAATCACAAATTTAGAGAGACTTCTGCTGACTGCTCGTCTGCTATCATCGGCCTGCTGATTCGACAAAGTTCGGCCTACCGAACTGTCATTACACACTAGAATGCATCATAGCATATAAATCATTAATGAATTATCATAAAACATACAATAATAATTGTAACACCCACCTATTCTTATGTAACGGATCATGTTAAATTAGTAACGACGTTAAGTAATTTTATTAATAATTTATGATATATGTTATGATTTATGATTTTAATGTTACTCACTATTTATTCTAAGTGTTATGACAGGTGATGATCGCAAGGAATTGATGTGGTCAAGTGCTCATGTTAGTTAAAATGTATGTTTAATTATGATGCAATGATGTCTTCAATGCTATGAGATAATTACGTTGATTGGGTGGTTTAATGTGATTAATTGGTATAATTATGGATTAATTTTATCATTTAAGGAAAGGAAACGTTTGACTTTGCATTGATTGGTATTGATTGATATGGTTTTCCCTTTTAAAATGGGTAAAGTATGGTAAGTTTATCTAAATGATTTGACTTTCCCCAATTACTCTCCATTTACACGTGATTTTTGGACCAAGAATAGTCAGAAAATTCCTGACATAATGGAGACCATTGATTTTTTTTTTTTTACGTTATTGCTCTCTCTCTCTCTTCCTCTCAGGTCTTCTTTCTCTCTCTTTTTCTGAGACGTTTCTTTTCTTCATCTCTTCTTCTTCTCTTCTCCACGTTTTCTATTCCTCCTCTCCCTCAAAATTCTCTACAAATAATTGAAAGAAAAATTAAAATTTTATTGGTTGAATTCGAAGGAATTTGAGAAGAATCATTTTGAGGAAAGAGTTCATTCTCGTTTCGATGTAATCCTTCTTGACATCCGACTACTATATCTTCCCCTACAAAATTTGGTTTGCTCTAAATTTTTAATATGTTATTCATGTATGAGTTTTGTGATATTTTTTCAAGTTTCACCTTAATTGGATTTTTCTATGATAATTTATGAATTTTCTATTCACCACAACTCACAATAAAATATTGCTGTTTGGTTATGATGCATGAAAATGTGATTTTTGTTCAAGGGGTAAACGTGCTTTGTTTACTACAAAATTTGGCAAGAATGTTCATGTATATGTTATGTTATGGACTGCAAATTTTGGTAATGTTTTGATGAGTGAATTATGTGTTATGAAATTTTTATTGAGATTAGGTCAAGAAACTGTTTTAACAATGTTAATATTGGACTTCTATTTTATGTGATGTTTTATATGTTTAAATGATTTTATTGATGATGAAATAATTTTATGATATTGAAATATATGTTAGTAAGATGTTAGTATGAATTTTAAAATTAAAATATATGTGTTTTTAATTGTTAGAAAATGTTTTCAAAAGATTACTCATTACTTGTCAAACCTAACTTAGTTTTACTATTGATTTTCAAATGTGTGTTTTGACTTACTCTGATTTTTGTTGAAGCCAATTTTTGGATATGTTAGGGTTGTATATGTCTACTGTATATTTTAATTTTTGTAGATTTTTCTATGATGTTAGAATGTGTTAAACGGACCTGAGAATAAAGTTGTTCACTGCCTTACTATTGCTGGCAGATTTCATGTTTGAAATGTATGGTTTGTTTTTAGATACTTAATGTAATTTTTATGACTAAAGAAAAATCATGGTAATATATTTATGTATTAACCTTACCCCTGTCAAGTATGGTGCCTAAAGTATGTGTGAATGTTAAGTTTTTGAGTCTTGAATCCATGTAAGTCAGTGAAGTGTATGTGATGATGATTTTATGTTTTTGATGATTATGGTTATGGATGCATGTTATGAATTATGTTTGTAAGAGATGAATGTATATGCGATGTTATATGAATGGATGTTTTATTATATGATAATAAGTATTAATTTTATTTTGTATCTTTAATTGAACATGAACACACAAAGGAACGAGCACATTAAGACCGTGGCGTCGTCACCAATACATATAAGGTTAAGTAAGCTAGCTTCTAAAGTAAGTACATTCTCACCTGCAACATGATATGTTATAAAGATTTGAAAACATGTTCTTGATGATATCTATGATAGATTTTATGATGGTTTCATTTAAAGTTATGCATGTTTGATTATGGCAAATTTCAAAGCACGAAAGTTATATATATGTATCACCTAATAAGTGTTGCACACCAATGTTATGATATGATATGATATGATGTCATGTTTGGTTTAGGATTAGCTACCCTTCTCCTCTCATGATGGCGCGCCTACAATGATGATTATGGTGCAACACTTGGGCCTATAAGATAAAATGGAATAAGTTTTAATATGGTCAATCTAGTGAAAGATATGTTTCTATGAAAATATGCTTCATGCACTATTATGATATGATAATGATGACGATGATGATGATGATGTTTATGAAATGTTTTTAAATTGTGAGAATTATATGTACTTTCTAAGCTTTAGCTTATTTAAGTTTATATCATGTTGCAGATCAGGGTAAGAAAGTCATGGATTAGGCGGAGGACATGGGAAGACGTGTGACCATAAGGAAGATGAATTGTAACCAGAAGAACGCCAATGAAGCAAGTTTTATGATTTAAGCCATGGTTTAATTATTTGAACATATTTTTATGATGTGTTTTAAATAATACAAGAACTATGTTTTAATATTTTATTTTATCATTTTAAGAATTTGATCTTTCGCATTTTGAAAAGTTGAATTTATCTTAAAATTAAGTTTTTAAAAAGTTTTTGGCTCTGTCGGCCTCCTGATCATCATTGGTCGGCATGCCAATGTAAGAATGTTCAGCCTGCCGATCTCATTTTCGGCCTGCCAAACTTTAAAAGTTTTTAAATCCTATTTTGCAGAGCGTCTGCCGGCCTGCCGGTTAATGATTTTCGGCTTGCCGACCATATTCAGCCTGTCAAAGTCTCCAATTTGGCCTGCCGAACTGTGGGAGCAAATAGTTTCAAATGATGTGGTGTTTCTTAAGTTATGATTTTTCTATTTGGTATATTTACTTTATTAAAGGATGTTTATGATCAATTTAATATTCAGTTGAATTATTAATAGTATGGATTAAATTATTGAATGTTGTAAAGAAAAAAAAAAGAAAAAAAAAGTATGTATGGTTCCTGGTTACGATTTTCTTAACTACGTTTACAATTAAAGTTCCAAATAAGTATATAATGTATGAATATAACGACATCTTTGATGTTCGTAAGGGGGCGTCTCAATAATAACATGAACACTTGAGCACATTAATTCTACGTGACCGTCACCTGTCATAACACTTAGAATAAATTATTAGTGACAATATTATCATAAATCATTATGGAATATAATATTTAACGTCGTCACTAATATAACATTATCCGTTACATAAAATAGGCGGGTGTTACAATTCTCTCCACCTTATAAGAGTTTCATCCTCGAAACTCAAAACAGTTGCAGATACTTAGTTCTTATGTCATCTTCATGTTCCCATGTAGCTTCTTCTACTTGATGATTTCGCCATAACACCTTCACCAAAGGAATTTCTTTATTCCTCAAGGTTTTGGTTTTTCGATCGAGTATCACCACTGGCTTTTCTTCATAACTCAAGTCATCTCGTATCTCGATCACTTGTGGCTCAATCACATGCGTAGGGTCTGGGACATATTTCTTAAGCATAGAAACATAGAACACATCATGCATTGTGGACATTTCTGAAGGCAATCTCAGCTGATAAGCTACTTTGCCTATCCACTTCACAATTTCAAAAGGTCCAATAAACCTCGGGTTCAATTTGCCTTTCTTCCCAAACCTCATAACTCCTTTCATCGGTGCAACTTTCAAAAACACAGATTCGCCTAGAGCAAACTCTAAGGGTCTTCTTCTCTTGTCAGCATAACTCTTCTGATGGCTTTGAGCGGTCTCTATTCTTCTTCTTATCAACTTTATCATCTCAGAAGTTTCATTAACAAAATCGATCCTTTCAGCATCGACGCTTTCCATCAACTTCTTCTCACCAACTTCATGCCAACATATAGGCGACCTGCATTTTTGTCCATAAATAGCCTCTTAAGGTGCCATCTTAATTGTTGCATGATAGCTGTTTTATATGCAAACTCTACTAATGGCAACATTTTACACCAGCTGGTCTTGAAGTCAAGAGTACAAGCCCAAAGTATATCCTCTAAGATCAAGTTCGTCCTCTCTGTTTGGCCTTCTGTCTGAGGATGGAAAGCTGTACTAAAATGCAACTTGATCCCCATAGCAGTCTATACACTTTTCCAGAACTTGGATGTGAACCTACCATCTCGATCTAAGATGATTCACTTAGGAATTCTATGAAGTCGTACTATCTCCTTGACATAAAGTTTCACTAACCGTTTCATAGAGTAAGTAATCTTGATAGGAATGAAATGTGCCGTCTTCATCAGTTGATCCACAATATCCTAGATAGCGTCATAACCATTCATAGTCCTAGGCAAACCGGTAATGAAATCCATTGCTATATCCTCCCATTTCCATTCTGGTATCTGGATAGACTGTAAGTCACCACCAGGTCTTTGGTGTTCAGCTTTAACTTGCTGGCATGTCAAGCATTTCTTCGTATACATAGCAACATCACGTTTCATTCCAAACCACCAGAAATTACCCCTTAGATCATTATACATCTTTGTTGCACTTGGATGAATTGAGTAAGGAGTGTCATAGATTTCCGTCAAAATCCTTTCCCTTAAGCCATCAACATTGGGAACACATAAGCGATCCTTGAGGTACAGAGTTTTGTCATTCGAATACGAAACTCTTGACATTTTCCTTCTTGCATTTCCTGCTTAATCCTTGTGAGGCTTACATCTTCATCTTATTTTCTTCGAATTTCATCATACATCGTCTGAGCAAGAGTAAGTCCTGACAATTGTCCTATGATGAGTTCCAAACTGAAGTCTAGAATTTCCTTTCTAAAAGGTTGAGACATCACCTGCATTGACATCAACATAGCCATAGTCTTCCTACTCAAAGCGTCAGCCACTCAGTTGTCCTTACCAGGGTGATACAGGATTTCACAATCATAATCCTTCACCAATTCAAGCCATCTTCGTTGTCTCATGTTTAGGTCTCCTTGCATGAAGAAGCACTTCAGACTTTGATGATCGGTGAAGATCTTACATTGGACGCCATACAAATAATGCCTCCATATTTTCATCGTAAAAACGACTGCTGCTAACTCAAGGTCATGAGTAGGATAGTTGTTTTCATAATCCTTCAGTTGCCTTGATGCATAGGCAATCACCCTTTCATTTTGCATTAGAATAGCTCTGAGGCCCATCTTAGATGCATCACTGTAAATCACAAATTTGTTGTTTCCTTCTAGAATAGCCAATACTGGAGCTGTCGTTAGCCTCTTCTTCAGTTCTTGGAAACTCTTCTCGCAAGCATCTGTCCATTCATACTTCTTTCCCTTGCGAGTTAGATTCGTGAGTGGAGCTGCTATCTTGGAGAAGTCTTCTACGAATCTCCAATAATAACCTGCTAGACCCAAGAAGCTCCTTATTTCACTTGCATTTGTTGGTTGCTTCCAGTTGAGAACAGCCTCTACCTTAGCAGGATCTACCATGATTCCTTCCTTTGATATAACATGCCCCAAAAAAGACACTCTGTCGAGCCAGAATTCACACTTAGAGAACTTTGCATATAGCTTGTGTCTCCTTAATGTTTCCAACACAATCTTTAAATGCTCCTCATGTTCTTCTTGACTCTTTGAATAGACAAGAATATCATCGATAAACACAACAACAAATTTATCGAGGAAATCCTTGAATACCCGGTTCATCAGATCCATGAATGCTGCTGGTGCATTAGTTAGACCGAAAGGCATAACCACAAACTCATAGTGACCATACCTCGATCTAAAGGCTGTCTTAGGAATATCTCCTTCTTTAATCTTCAGTTGATGATACCCCGATCGCAGATCAATCTTTGAGAACACTGATGCACCCTTAAGCTGATCAAACAAATCATCTATACGAGGCAACGGGTACTTGTTCTTGATCGTCACCTTGTTCAGCTCTCTATAGTCGATGCAGAGTCTCATAGTGCCATCCTTCTTCTTTACAAACAAGACTGGAGCTCCCCATGGTGAGTGACTCGGCTTGATGAAGCCTTTGTCGAGTAGCTCTTTTAATTGCGTATGAAGCTCCTTTAACTCTGCCGGGGCCATTCTGTATGGTGCCTTTGAGATCGGGTCGGTGCCTAGAGCGAGCTCAATCTCGAATTCAACTTCTCTTTCTGGCGGTAAACTTGTTAGGTCATCAGGAAATACCTCTGAAAATTCTCGTACAACTACCACATCCTCAATCTTTATCTTATCTTCTTGACTTTTATCCACGATGTTCGCCAGATAGCCCGTGCAGCCACTTGCTAATAACTTCATTGCTTTCATTGTGGATAAAAACATACTGGGTTTCTTTCTGGACTCGCCAACATACACGAACTTTTGATCACCTTCTAGATGGAAGATCACCTTTCATTTTTGACATTCGATAGAAGCATTGTACTTGCTCAGAAAATCCATCCCAAGAATCATATCGTAGTCATACATGTCAATCACAATGTGGTCGATAAAAAGTTCCTTATCAAAAATCCATAGGGATACTGTACGCAGATAGTGCGTAGATAATATCACTTCCCTAGAGGGTAGTGTCGTAGTGAATCCCTATCTCATAGGCTCTAAACGAACCCCTAATTTCTTAGCAAATGACATAGATATAAAAGAATGTGTGGCACCCGTATCAAAAAGGACATAAGCATCTATAAATAAACTTGTTATCTGACCTGTGACCACATTAGAGGCTTCAGCAGCCACTTGTTCCTTTGTCATGGCATGAATGCAGGCATTCGTAGGTGGGGCTTCAAGTCTTCCTTGACTAATTAGTGGCCATTCAAGGGAAGCTTGCATCTGATGGAGTTGGGCTTGAGGAAGAGCTCTTTGAGGGGCATTAGCATTCGCTAGGTTAGGGTAGTTCTTGACAAAATTATCTTCTCGCCCACAAATAAAACATTGGTTTTTCCCCAAGCGACATTCTCCTGGATGTTTCTTTCCACATTTGGCGCATGGTTGAAACTGCCTGCTATTGTTGTTGTTGGGCTGGCCACCATTGTGCCTCTTGTTGCCTTGGCTTTGCTGGTTTTGAGGATTGCCCTTCCTCTTGTTGTTCCTCTAGTTCTGGTTGTTGTTGTTGTTTCTTTGTGGAGGGTGGTTCTGGTTGTTAGCATTACTGGCTGGCTGCCCAGACTAAGGCTAGTTCCTTCTTAACTTGGACAAATGAAACTCAACACATTGGGCCCTCATAACAACTTGTTCTTGTGTCTTGGGTGGACTAGCCCCATCAACGATCGTAGCGATCTCTGGCCTGAGGACTCTGATTAGTCTTTTGACCCTTTCACTTTCACTGTTGACCATTCCTGGACATAATCGAGCTAGCTGGTCAAACTTTGCCACTATATTGGTGACCGACATGTCTCCCTGGCGCAGGTTCTTAAACTCATCGTAGTGCTTCCTTGTAATGTTCATGTGAAAAAACTTCATGTTGAACTCATAAACAAAGTCATCCTATGTCATCTCTTCAACGTTTCGGCTCTGTTTGATGCCGTCCCACCAAATCTTAGCCTCCATGGTGAGACAGTAAGAAGCACAAAAAACCTTCTCATTGTCAAAGAAGCCCATGAGTTTCAGGGTGGCCTCAATCATCTTTAACCATCCTTGAGTGACTAGTGGATCCTTTGAACCCTCGAAGTTTGCTAGCTTAACTCTCTTCCATCTGACTAGAAAGGGTTCTTGAAGGACCATTCTGGGCTCAACAATAGGAGCTAGGACTTCGTTGACTTGTGGTTGGGGAGGAGGAGGAGGAGGCTCATCATTGCCTCGTTGTTTGTTGTTCTGGCCATTGACCCTTAATTCTACGATCTCTCTTCTTTGATCCTCCAACTGCCTTTGTAGCTCGACGATCATCGTCATAAGCCTTTTATTGGTCTGGGTACGGGTTTGCATTCTTCTGTGGCCATCCATTGTCAATTTCCTAAAAGAATTAGGAGCTTATGAATAATCTTCTAGTTTATGAGACAGATTTTCACTACTAAGGCATTAATCATTAAACATCTAAACCTCATTCTTACCATCATACTTGCATCTTAACATTTAACTTTAAAACATACTTACTTTGAAGATTTGGACTGATGTGTGGTGATATGAATTGTAAATGAAAATTCTCTCTCATATCAAAGCTTGTAACGCCCCTCTTATAGACGTTACAGATGTCGTTACATATATTCCTTTCAAACTTTTAATTTTGGATAAACCATTTGAACAAAACTTAATTATTTTGAAAAACATAAAACTTAAGTGGAAACATAATTAAGAAATCATATCCAGGATCCATGCATGCATTTTTCTCTTTCTTTTTTTTTTTTTACAACATCTTATTCCATCCTTAAAATAATAATTTACTTATTCATAGACATCCTTTAAATAGTTTACCAAAACAATCCTTTCAAACAAGCATGGAAACTTACTTACAATTCGGCAGGCCGAACCTGTGAGTTCGTAGGGCCGAAGTTGTCCGGCAGGCCGATGATCAAACTTCGGCAGGCCGTCCGAAGCTTTGTAAAAATAAAATTTTCAGAGTTGATGAGATCGGCAGGTCGGTACAGAGTAGTCGGCCGGCCGATCCATCCATCAGCAGTCCAAACAATAATGTTTGGTAGGCCAATCGATTATAAAACCAACTTTTTAAATCAAAACTCTATAATTTAAACGCGAAAGACGAAATACTTAAAAAGGAATAAGATAAAATAATAAAAGATAGTTCATGGATTCTTTAAAACTTATCAAATAAATGTGTCCAAATCATAAAACATAATTTTATATTATAAAATAAAAACTTCCTTTTTGGCATTCTTTCGATTGCAATTCATCTTACTTAGCTCACACGCCTTTCCACACCCTCCGCCTAATCCATCACCTTCTTACCCTTATCTGCAACATGATATAAACTGAATAAGCTAAAGCTTAGTAAGTACATTTTTATCTCACAACTTAAATCCTTTTATGAACATCATCATCATCATCAACATAATAGTGCACTAGGCACAAATTTCATAAGGAACATATCTTTCATAACATTGATCAAATTAAAACTTATTCCATTTTATCTTAAGGGCCCAAGTGTTGCACCATAATCACCATTGTAGACGCGCCGTTATGAGAGAAGAAGGGTAGCTAATCCTAAACCAAACATGACATCATAACATATCATATCATAACATTAGTGTGCAACACTCTTTTTTTAGGTGATACATATATATATACTTTCATGCTTTGAAATACGTCATCATCATACATGCATAACTTTTGAGCATAATAATATTTCATAAGAAATCATTTAATGAAATTATCATAAATTCATCATAGATATCATCATGAACATAATTTCAAACCTTTGTAACATATCATGTCACAGGAGATAATGTACTTTCCATTTTAAGCTAGCTTACTTAACCTTAATATTGTTGGTGACGAAGCCGCGATCTCGATGTGCTCTTCTTCATAATATGTTAATGTCATACATTCACTAAAAAGATACATAATAAAAATTAATATTTGTTTTAATAGAATGAATCATCCATTTCTTAAATCATCACAAATACATTCATCTTGTTTGCAAACATAATTTATAACACATATTCATTATCAATAAATCGTAAGAACATACTACCAACGCCAATATTTTCTGACCTCCATGAATTCTCAATTCAATAACTCAATATTCTCACATAATTTAGGTACCACACTTGGCAGGAACCAAAATAACATGTAAATATATATTATCGTGACTCTTCCTAGGTCATAAAGAAATTATGTTTAATGTCTCAAACAAAACACACAACATACTCATAAAAACTGCCAGCCATTAGAAAAACAAAAATAGTGAATAGTTCTTCCTTGCATTCCTATAATTAAAATAAAATCATAATGACCCTAAAATTCAAATGACAACTTTTAAACATAGTGTTACAGTACCACATAAATTCTTGACACCAAATAAAATCATTTGATCATACAAAATATCACACAATAAGAGTTCAACACTTTACTGATAAGAACAGTCTAAAAACCTAACTTCAATAAAAAATTCATATTACATAAAATATATATCATATTATCATGAGGCTTTTCAATTCATACATTAACATATACATAAACGTATTTGCCCAATTTCGTGCAAAATAACATTCATTTGTGTTATGAACAAAACTCATATTTTTGTGCAACATATTTAATCAACATTAATTTACTATGAGTAGCAGAGAGAAGAAAATTTATAACTTATCATAGAAATATCGAAATAACGTGAAACTTGGAGGAACATTACATAACACATATATGAACATCATACTAAAATTTCAGAACAAAATAAAATACCTAGACAAAGTTATGGCAGTAAGATTAAGGAGGAGATATACTTTTCAGAAATACCGAAAAATGAGTTCTTACCTAAAAAAAAAAAAATTCTTCTTCACTTTCTTCAAATTCGACCAAAGAAAACTCAACACTTCTCAAATATTAGCAAGAGAATTGAGGAAGAAAATGATAAAGAAAACGTGAAAGAGAGAGAAAGAGGAAACGTCTAAGAAAAATAGAGAGAAAATTATAACATAAATGAGCATATCGTATAGGGAAGTCAATACTCTCTACTAAGTCAAAAATTTCCTAACTAAAATTGAGGCTATTCACATGTAAATAGAGAGGAAATTGGGGAAGGTCAAATCAATTAGCATAACTTACCATACTACACCACTTTTAAAATGGGAATGCATATCAATTAACTCAAATCAATCAAAAGTCAAGGTTTCTTTACCAAAATTAAAGCAATTAACCCAAAAATAAGCCAATCGATCACAAATCATCATCCAATCATAACCAATCATCGTAATTATCTCAATCACAAATTTGGAGAGACTTCTGCTGATTGCTCGTTCGCTGTCATCGGCCTGCCAATTCCTAACTTCGGCCTACCGATTCCAAAAAGTTTCGCCTACCGATGATTTCCATCGGCCTGCCTATGATTTCCATCGGCCTGCCGATGCTTGATTGACAATTCGGCCTGCCAAATTGTCCTTACACAGTAGAATACATCATAGCATATAAATCATTAATGAATCATCATAAAACATACAATAATAATAACATGAACACTTAAGCACATCAATTCCGTGTGACCGTTACCTGTCATAACACTTAGAATCAATGATTAGTGACAATGATATCATAAATCAATATGGAATAAAATGCTTAACATCATCATTAATATAACATTATCCGTTACATAAAATAGGCGGGTGTTACATGCAAACTATAGCATTGCATTATAAGGAACAACTTTGTATTTTAGTTTATTTTGATTGGTGAAGAAATTGTTGATATCATAGATTACACCCAGTTGAATTTTTTAAGGAATGATGTCAGAATCACAGGCTCGTACTGATCCTTAACTTGTGTCATGCTGCAAATGAAGAAAATTAAATTGTTAGTTATTTCTATAAAAGTTATTACCTCTTCATCAACCAAAAGGCAATCAAGACTTATTACACATCTTGTTATAAAGTCATTGTTTGTCCATAATCAGGACTTTCTGGGGTTTGAGGCGATTCATGGTAAATTGGCATTATACTAACTCAGAGGAAGTATCTTATGATGTGCTGACAAAAACCAAGATGTTGAACTCAAAGCCTTGTTCTAAACGTATGTGTCTAAGTAAAGAGCTTCACTTAGCCTATAGTAAGCGGTTAGATAATCCTGCAATATATACAAGTACTATTGGGACATTACAGCATCTTACATTAAGTAGACCTGACGTACGTTATTCGGTAAATCAGCTAAGCCAATTTCTTCCAGCACCCTTATTGAAGATTGGATAGCTTGTAAAAGAATCCCCAGATATTTGAAAGTTTAATTGAATATTGGACTTAACTTTAATCCTACTAGTCGGCTGCATTTGGAGTGTTTTTTCGATGCAGATTGGGCTAGTTCAGTAGATGATAGACGATCAACAAGTGGTTGTTGTGTGTTTTTAGGAGGTAACAAGAATACCCTGGTCTTACAAAGAGCTTGGGTTGAAGTCGCAACAAACTCTAGTGATTTGGTGTAACAACAAGGGATTAGGTCTACTAGCTTCAAATCCTGAATGTGATTTTGATAGTATCGATAAGAATACCCTATCGTAGATGGCTTTTTTCTTTGTTCATTTTCATACTTGCACTTTGAGGTTATAAAAAATCATACTTTATATTTTGGAGTTTTTTAAATATTTTGCTATTTTGAGATCAAATTAGGCTCAATTCTCTCCTTTTTCGTTCATCACTAATAAATTTTGACACAAAAATCCTCAATTAAATAAAAAGGATAAGAAAAAAATTGTGAAATATCATAATATTTAGATCTTTTTCATAATTCAAATCAATTTTTGACCAAAAAAGGATAAGTATTTAACATGAATTTAACATGTGAAGCAATATATATGATTCAATTCCAAATATAAAGCATATGTCTCAATACAAGGTATAAAGATGATAAAAAAACCATAAAAGTCTCTCATGTCATAAAACATATAACAATAGCTCCTGAGTAAAAGGATTAAATTTTTATAGTAGAAATACAGCCGATAAATTAAAAAAGAAATAAAGTTTTGCGGAGGCATGTATGAAAATATTAAATTTTAGTCAGATAAAATAGAAAAAATTAAAAATTTTTAAGGGTCAAATTTTAGTTTTGAAAAATTCAATAGGGACGGCTGCTTTCACTAGGCCATGCACAGCCTACTGTTGGAGGTAATTGTAAGCTTAAATAGATAAATATTTAATTCTTAGATATTGAATTGCAATCTCTTTATTTTTAAGTTAAAAATAATAAAATAAGGATTAATTATATAGTTATACGTTTTAATTTTAATTTTTTTTCAATTCATTTTTTTTTTTGTTTTTAAAACTTACAAAGAATATCTCTGTACTATGTATAATGGATAATAATAAGCTACTAATAATTCCTTTTTCGTGTGAAAATCCATGTTGCACCATCAGCAACTACGTACGTACTTAGAGCTGGTTAATTAATGAACATATACGACAATTCTAAGCTGAAAAAAAACAAAGGGATGAAAAGAATGTAGGATTAAGGAACTAAAATGAACGTGGAACCCGCGGCATATAAAAAAAAAAAAAACCCTTTTTTTAAAAAATTTTTTATGCCCTTTTTAAATACGCACAAGCATAATTTTAAAAATAAATTTTCTTATCATACCTCGTATAGTTTTAAAATAATCCCTAAGATTATAATTTTCTATCATCTTATTTTTTATTATTTTAATATTCTCATTTTTTTATCTCTCTCTATTATTTTTTCTTTTTTTTTTTATTGAAGGTCTAGGCATGAAACTTTTTCATACATATAGGAAAAATTAAAGGAAAAATTTTAAATAAAAATTTATATATATTCATTACATTTTATTTAAAAAATAATATCTGCTAATTATATATTTTTAGGATTCTTTATCTATTATTACATCTACTGATTTAATTAAGCTACTACTTATCATGAATGCTACTTAATCGAACAAAAACCAAATTATGATCGAAAAATAAAGAACATTTATTAGTATAGAGTTTGACAAAATAAAAGTTATTGTTACGAATGCTAAAACTCAACAAATATGAACAATATTATATGAACTGTTTTGTAATAAACATATCGTCTCTTTTCAAACATTATATCCGACTTTTTATCATCATCTAAATGTATTGTGTTCTTTATCTAAAAAAGATTTAACTATGTAAATAGGTCAATTAAAATTGGACTTTTTCGTCATTTTGTTCAGGATATTTTGTAATATGAAAATTTATTTTTAAAGAGATGTAAATAGTCAAATAGACGGTATGAACGGAACCACCATAAGTTTATGGTTAGTATTTTAAAAGTTTCGACCTAAATAAGTTACATCAATTTTATCGATTTTTCAAATAATAGTTGAATATATATTTTAATATATATGTATATATATATAGCTTAAAAGATAAAATGCAAGTTGGATTTACTGCACCATATATATGTATATAAGTGTGCAAAATAATACAATATATTGCTATTTCAAAAATGCAAATTACAGAAACCTAGACGACTTGATATATATTAAAAAAAAAACAGCTCTTAAAAGTTATTCTTATCACACTTAAAGCGTCAACAACTTTAGTTTTTTTTTTTTAAAGGAAAACTCTATTCTTTTTTAAGTCTCATTAGAAAATATTACCTCGCATGTCAATACATAGGGCATTCACAAGAATGATTAATCTAGCCCTGGACCTTTTTTTTTTTTTTTGAGAAATTGTGATTAATGTTTAGGAAAATATTTGTGATCATGTTATGTCAGTAAGATTTATTAAAGTAAAAATGGATGACTTGTTTGATTGTTATGTCAGTAAGAGTTTTACATAAAAAAATAAAGGACCTAAAAATGGATGACTTTTTGTCTGTAAAAACGAACATAAATAAAAACTAAAAGAAAAATCACAAATATTTTTCAAAGACTAAAAAGGATCCAAGATGTTAGTCATACACCCCTACATTTTACAACAAAATTAATGGATTAAAAACAGTGGCAGATAACAAGGATAAAAAGAAAACAATGAGCAGTAGAAGTTGTGACCTTTCAGTATTCCATGGTCCTATTTTTCTTCACGACATGTCGCTATGTAGCTAGTGCCATTCAAATAGACTACCACGTACGGTTGCCCTTCTTATAATTTTCCTTAAAAAAATGCAAGATAAACCAGCTATTTTATCCAGCATTTGTTATATCCGTACTCTTTACCAAGGACAAATATAATTATTCTATACATAATCGTAAATAAGAAGATTTGTGGCTCACTTTCCCAAGCAGTATGAAAAATTGTTGGGAATTAAGAGACAAATTCCGTGAGTAACTAGATTAATGGAGCAAAATAAAGTGAAAGAGAACACACAATATTTAACATGGTTCATCCAACTTAGGCTACATCCATGGGTTGCTACGGATCTTTTACTAAGAGAGAAAATATACAAGTGTTTAGAACACTTGAAATCTCACAAAAACTCTCAAACCCATAACCCAATTACACCCAAGAAAATTGCACTCAATTTTCTCTCAAGCTTTTTATGTAAAGCTTATTGTTTTCTCTCAAGGATGGATTGATAGAAATGGCTAGTATTTATAGCCATAAGCCACCTTCTCTTTTCACCTAACTTCACTCAAGAAGTGTCAAATAAATTAGACTAGTTAGGTACCACTATTTTTGACCACCTTGTTCAAAGGTTGTAGGGAGCCACAATTTGTGACTTGCCTCCTTTCTTGACTCTCTAGAATGGTAGGTTGCCTACCATTCAAGAATGTTCAATAATCTCCCACTTGAAAACTGATTTCAATCTGTCTTTACACCTTGATCATTTATAGTAGCACTTCCTCGTTTTCTTTACTCTTGCAGACCAACTGAAGCTAAACACAGCTTCAGTTTTTCAATGGTGACTGTCTTTGTCAACATATTAGTAGGATTTTGAGTTCCACTAATCTTTTCAAGATTCAAAATCCCATTTTCTAAAAGTGAACAAATAAAATGGTACCGCACCTGTATGTGCTTCGCTTTGGAATGGAAAGATAGATTTTTCACCAAGTGTGTTGCACTTTGACTGTCACTATATAAGATGTTGTCTTCTTGTTTCTTGCCAAGTTCTTCTAAAAAACCTTGAAGCCAAACCATGTCTTTGCTGGCCTCTGTAATAGTGACATATGCTACTTCTGTCGTGGAGAGAGCAACGATTTTTTGCAGCTGAGAAACCCAACTCACTACTGTGCCTCCTAAAGTACAGACATACCCTATAGTGCTTTTTCTATTGTCTATATTTCCGGCCAAATCAGCCTCCACATAGCCTTTTAGTGTCATATCTCCACTTTTGAAACAAAGTGCATTGCCTTTGGTACCCCACAGATATCTAAGGATCCATTTTACTGCTTCCCAGTGTACTTTGCCTAGATTATTCATTTACCTGCTAATAGCTCCCACTATATATGCAATGTCTGGTCTAGTACAAACCATAGCATATATCAGACTTCCAATAGCTGACGCATACAGAACTTTTTCCATGTGTGTATGCTCTTCCTCTGTCTTTAGTGACTATTCCTTAGAGAGTCTGAAATGAGCACCTAATGGAGTACTTACTAGTTTAGCATCCTGCATGTTGAACCTGGAGAGTGCTTTGTTGATTTACTTAGTTTGTGACAAGTCAAAGTCCTTGACTTTCTGTCTCTATTGATCCTCATTTCAAGAATTTGCTTTGCAGCTCCCAGATCTGTCATTGAAAAATGCTTTGACAATTCTAGCTTCAAATTATTGATTTGTTGCATGTTAGATCCTACAACCAACAGATCATCTACACAGAGCAGTAGATAATGAAGCTGTTGTCAAACTTCTTGGTGTAGCAGCAATGATCTACTTGACACCCTGTGAAACCATTGTTGCTCGTGAAGTTATCAAACTTCTTATACCACTGTCTTAGATCTTATTTTAAACCATCCAAGCTCTTTTTCAACTTGCAAGCTAGGTTTTCCTTGTCTGCTTCTATAAAGCCTTCGAGTTGCTTCACATAAATTTCTTCCTCCAAATTACCATGAAGGAAAGCTGTCTTTACATCTAGTTGCTTAAGATGTAAGTTTTCTACAGTTACAATTTTCAACACTGGTCTAATAGTGGTCAACTTCAAACTGGAAAGAAAATTTCTATGTAGTCAATGCCTTCTTTTTGCTGAAAACCTTTTACCACCAATCTTGCCTTGTAGTGTTTGCTTCCATCATGTTCTTCTTTGATCATGAACACCCACCTGTTATAGAGAGCTTGTTTTTTGGTAGTTTAGCTAGTTCCCATGTCTGATTTGACATGAGTGAATCCATCTCATCTTTCATGGCAGACTCCCACTTGACTAAATCTTCCACTTGTATTGCTTCATCATAACTCTCTGGTTCTCCATTGTTGGTCAACAGTACATAGTACAAAGAAGGTGAATAACGTTGTACTGGTTTAGAAATTCTGCTTAAGCATTTCACCACTGGATTACGTGGTTCTCATTGAGGAACTTTAGGCTTGGGACCATGTTGATCTTCTAGTTCAACATCTGTCTCAAATACATCTTCCAGCTCAACAAATTCTCTCTTTTCAGCATTATTATTAGAGCTACTAGATTTTGCACTTAACCTCCCTTTGTACATTACTTTTTCATTGAAAATGACATCTCTACGTCTGATGACTTTTTGATTTTTGTAGTCCCAAAATCAGTATCAAATTCATCACCGCCATAACCAACAAAGGCACATTTTTTGGACTTTGCATCAAGTTTGCTTCTTTCACTAGAATCTATGTGAACATAAGAGATACAACCAAACACTTTCAAGTGTGTAAGGTTTACCTCTTTTCATCCATAAACTTCCTCTAGTAACCTTCCATCCAATGGAACTGAGGGCCCATAATTTATCAAGTAGGCTGCAGTGTTGACGGCTTCTACCCACAGCATCTTGGGTAAGCCTGCATGTAGCCTCATGCTTCTAGCATGTTCATTCAAAGTTCTATTTATGTGTTTAGCAACACCATTTTGTTGCGGTGTCCTAGGGACAGTCTTCTTCATTTTGATCCCGTTTGCAGCATAAAATTCTTTGAATCTTTGATCTCTATGTTCTTCTCCATTATCGAACTTCAAACACTTTACTTTTAAGCCAGTTTCATTTTCCACCATGGCTTTCCATTTTCTAAACATGTCAAAGGCTTCTGACTTTATTTTTAAGAAATAAACCCACACCTACCTTGTAGAGTCATCGATGAAGGTGACATAATATAATGAGCCTACAAGAGATTGAACAGGAGAGGGTCCTCAGATATCTATATGGATTAGCTCCAACTTTTCTGCCTTGGGTGTCTTGTCAACTTTTGAGAAATTGACCTTCTTTTGTTTTCCAAAGATACAATTCTTGCATAGACCGACGTCTACAGATTTTAGATCTATTAGCTTTCCATTTGATAGTAGTTTCTTCATCCTTTTCTCGCTATATGTCCAAGCCTTTGGTGCCATAGACTTGACTTATTTCCAGCATTTGTAACTGCAATGGCATTCTCAAAGTTTGAGGTTACATAGAGAGTCTGTTTCCCACGAGCTACGACAAGAGCTCCTTTGGTAATATTCCATTGACAACCTGAAAAGGTTGTACAGTAACCATCTCTATCAAGCTGTCCAATGGAGATCAAATTCCTTTTTAGACTAGGAATATGTCTCACGTTGTTTAGCTTCCACACAGTTTCGTTTGGCAACTTCATTTTGATGTCTCCTTTTTCCCACAATATTTAAGGTCTCATCATCAGCCAGATGAACCTTCTTGAAATCACCTCTAACATAATTCTCCATGATTTCTCAACATGAGGTAGAGTGAAAAGATGCCTCTAAATCCAAAATTCAAGATTCAATTTGACTGTTGACACTCAAAATTAGAGCGTCACCACCATCTTCAGTTACATTGGCTGAATCCTTTGCACCATTATTCTTCTTTGGTGCTCGACAGTCCTTTTTAAGATGACACTTCTTGCTGCAATTGTAGCAGCTAACTTCTGATTTTCCAGATCTAGATTTGCCTCATCTAGACTTGGACCTGCTCTGATTAAAAGTTTCTTTCAAAAGTTCTCCCTCTTGATTCCTGTGCAAAGCAAAAGAAGTTTATGCTTCAACACTTGATTCTCTTTGATAGATTTCTTCACTTAAGGCTAAGTCACGAATGTTACTGAATTGTAATTTTGTGTTCCCGAAAGAGTTACTAACTGCTGTCACCATGGCATTCCAGCTTTCAGGTGATGAGGACAAGAGAATCAATGTTGGACTTTCGCCATCGAATTCAATTTCGATAGAACTCAATTAGGTTATGATGGAATTTAGTTCATTGATATGATCAGCAATAGATGCACCTTCTGACATTCGCAAGTTGAACAACTTCTTCATCAAGTGAACTTTATTGGTCTCCGACGGCTTCTCGTACATGTTTGAAAGTGTCGTCATAAGACCTGCTGTGGTCTTCTCCTTTGCTATGTTGAAAGCAACATTGCGAGATAACATTAGTCGAATTACACCTAGTGCTTGTTTGTCGAGTAGAGCCTACTCATCATCCTTCATATTGTGTGGTTTCTTGCCTGAGAGAGGCTGGTATAACTTTTTTTGGTACAGATAATCTTCAATCTGCATTTTCCAGAATCCAAAGTCCGCACCATTGAATTATCAATTGCATTTTCCACTCAAATCTAGTTCCTTTGGATCATTTGGATATTCCTACGAGCCATGTTAATTAGAACAATGTTGTCGACAAACCGATACAGCCGACAAATTTTACTATTTATAGGTTACTATTCACATAAATAGTAACTTTGTAGAAAACTGACAAAATAAACTTTGTCACCACCACCAAAGCTCTGATACTAGTTGATGGGAATTAAGAGACAAATTCCCCGAGTAACTAGATTAATGAAGCAAATAAAGTGAAAGAGAACACATAATATTTAGCGTGGTTCACCTAACTTAAGCTACGTCCATGGGCTGTTGTAGATCTTTTACTAAGAGAAAAAATATACAAGTGTTTACAATACTTAAAACTTGACAAAAACTCACAAACCTATAACCCAATTACACCTAAGAAAATTGCTCTCAATTTTCTCTCAAGCTTTTTATGTAAAGCTTATTGTTTTCTCTCAAGGATGGATTGATAGAAATGAATTAAATGGCTGGTATTTATAGCCATAAACCACCTCCTCCTTTCACCTAATTTCACTCAAGAAGAGTTAGATAAATTGAATTAGTTAGGTACCACCATTTTTGACCATCTTATTCTAAGATTGTAGGTAACCACAATTTAAAACTTGTATTTTTTCTTGACTCTCTAGAATGGTAGGTTGCCTACCATTCAAGAATGTTCAACAAAAATAAACAAGTTTTTTTAGCTTGTACTATATAAGGCCTAATGCACTTTTTTTAGCATTTGTAAAATAGGAGACAGACAGTCAAGCACTCCTAAAAAAAAAACAGTAATTATTTTTTTTTCTTCTCTCCTTCTGTGTGTGTTAGTTGGGAATTTGATAATTGATTCTATAAAATTTGTTTATGATTTGGGTACCACATGCCCGTCATCAGTGTGCTTCCTGGTTCTTGATGCCTTGTGTACGTGCTCGGTCCCCATCCGCACAATTCGGGTCCGTTTAGTTCGAGTATTTGAATAGAGAATTTGAATGAAGATTTAAATTTTTATAAGAGAAAATACTATAACAAAATGATTAAAATCATGATTCGAATATCGAAACAAACGGGCCCTTCAAGTATTAAAAAAAACTATAATCTCTTGATTCCACTACTCTCCACATAATTATTAGGATACCTTATATCTTGTTTTCTGCATTATTCTATTCATGGTACAACACTCATAGTTTGAGTTCTGGCTAAAAATTATAATAATAATGATTAACAGTTCTAGCTCCGAGCCTTTGGATTCCATAAAACAAATGCAGAATTGCCTATCATGTTATCGTACTTTTCATTATGCTTCATGACAACGTACACCGACTGAACTTCTATCTTACACGTAGGGTAAATCATTAAATAGTTTTTTCGTTTTAATTATTTCGTCACACCTACCCTTCACTACTTTTAATTATTCGTAACTTGATTTTGAAAGATTTGGATTTTGTTTTATTTATTTATTTATTTTTTGTTCTGACTTAATTTAACCTTCATCTTTATCTTTTCATGTGTATAGACAACTATCAACAAAACCCTAGCGTTACAACAAAAAATACTGTTGTATTATAAAAAAACTGAAAATTGTTGTAATATAAAATTAGTTTATACATACACACATATATACATATGTTGATAGAGTATCCTATTTAAAAGTTTCGATTATTTTTTATTGCTTTTGTTTCCTTTTTTTTTTTGTTTCTTCATCACTACAAAACACAAATCGGGAACAAAGAAAAGGAAGAAAATTAAGTATGCTAAGATATATATGTTGTAAACTAAATAATTTAAATGTAGTTATGTTACGTAGATCTTAGACATTTTCTTCATGGATCTGTTGTTTTTGTTTCACAACTAAAATCATAAAATATTATAAAGAGATATATTTATTAAGATTAATATTAATTTTTATAAATGTTTGATGCAAATTAATAAATGTGTTTTACTTTGTAGTCAACCTTTTTGGATCGAGTGTTTTTGGATCCATTGTGGGAGGCAGTGGTAGTTGTGGTGGCGATGGCGAGTGTTGCACAACTTCAAAAACTTTTGAAACAACTATATCAATTAGTGTTCCTCTTGCTCGAAAATAAACTTAAAAGATCGTTGTTTGTTCTCCGAGTTGATCAATGATTAGTGGGATTGTAGAAAGAATAACTTTCATGATGGTTCGATGCTAAGATCAGAGCTTTCATGGTCAAGACAGGAGGTTGTTGTTTTGGTAGAGGCAAATCAAATCCAACTTGTCAGATCTATGGCAAAACTAGCCAATGTGTTGCTCAATCTTAGTTTTCAAGGAGGAGATTGCACTTCAACAGGCGGCTAAACTCAAGGTTCAAGTCAGACCTACATTGCTTGCCCTTCAATAGTCAAAGATGCAAATTGGTACGTGAATAATGGAGCTACCAATCATGTCACAACAGATCTTCAAAATCTCAACATCAAAGGTGACTGGAAAAGGCAAGCTGATTGTTGGTATTGATTTATTCTCTTTCAATTTCTCATATTGGTGATGCTATATTACATTCATTTTATCCTAAAAAAAAACTTTTACTGTTGAGCAATATTTTTCATGTTCTTTAAATAACCAAAATTCTACTTAGTATTTCCCAATTTAAAAAAGTTAACCATATAGTGATTGAATTTTTATTCTGATTGTTAGCTAATAAAGGACAAAACCACGACGAGGATCCTGCTGCAAGGAGTTCTTAAACATGGCTTGTATCAACTTGATTGGTCAAGTATTCACTCAAGTTTATGCAGTTATCCAAAACTTTAGTCATGAGTTTCATGTTTTACTAGTTCTTCTACTTCTACAGAAAGTACTCATTCTGACAATTGTAATATAGTTACCTCGTACAGATCAGGCCAATGGTCAAACCTCTTCATCAGATAATAGTTTGTTGAATAAATCTGTGTCTGTAAGTGATGATTTGTCCAACAAAAGTGTTGCATGGGATATGAGGTTAGGCTATCCTTTTACTTCTGTCTTGAAACATGCTTGTCCATTGTAAAAAAATCCTTGTTCAATAAAAGGTTTTACTTTTTTGTTCTGCCTATAAATATGCAAGTTACACCAAGAGTAATTTTCTTCTTCTTTGTCTAAAGCTACTCAACCATTATAATTGATTCACTGTGACATATGGGACCAACCCCTTTGTCTTTTAGTTGATGGTTATTGATACTATGTGCATTTTATGCTTGATTTTACTAAATACACACGGATTTTTTTCTTTAAAATTAAAGTCAAAAGAGTACTTGTCTGTTTTTTACTAAGTTCCAATCCTTTGTTGAGAGAACATTTAACCTTCAAATGTTTGCAAACGGACTAGGGGAGAGTAATGGTCCTTTGTACTATTTCTTTCAAAGTTGGAAATTCAATTTAAACATCCTTGTCCTTATATTCATTAGCAGAATGGCAGAGCTGAAAAAAAAAAAAAAAGCATCAACATATAGTTGGAGTTGGAATCACTCTTTTAGCTCATGCTAATAGCCTTTTAAATATTGATGGGATGCTTTTGTTTCTACCGTTTTTCTCATAAGTAGTTTTCTACTTCTATCTTGTCAAATAAGTCTCCAAATTGAGTGTTATTTCACAAAATTCCAGCTGCTTTGAAAAGTTCAATAGGAACAGCTGCTTTCACTAGGCCATGTACAGCTTTGCTACTGTTGGTGGTAATTGTAAGCTTAAATAGATAAATATTTAATTTTTTATATATTGAATTCCAATGTCTCTATCTTTTAAGTTAAAATAAAATAAAAATTAATTATATAATTATACGTTTTAATTTTAATTATTTTTTAATTTATTTTTTTGTTTTTAAAAACTATAGAGAATATCTCTGTACTGTCTATAAAGTATAATAACAAGCTACTAAAAATGCCTCTTTTTAAGTGAAAATCTATGTTGCACCATCAGCAACTATTTACGTACTTAAAGCTGGATAATTAACGAACATAGACGACAATTCTAAGCTGAAAAAAAAGGATAAAAAGAATGTAGAATTAAGGAACTAAAATGAACGTTGAACGCGTTGCGTAGAGACCCAAAAAAAAAAAAAAAGTGGTCATGTTTGTCCCCTTTTTTTTTTAATTTTTTGCACTTCTTTTTAAATATCCACATTCATAATTTTGAAATTAAATTTTCTTATCTTACCTTACATAGTTCCAAAATTATCCCTAAGATTATTATTTTCTCTAGTCTTATTTTTTTTATTATTTTAACATTCTTATTTGGCTATCTCCCTTATTATTTTTTTTTCTTTTCATTGAAGCTCTAGGCATGAAACTTTTTCATAAATAAAGGAAAATTTTTAAATAAAAAATTATATATATTCCCTAAATTTTGTTAAAAAAATAATATCTACTAATTAGATTTTTTTAAAATTTTTTATTTATTATTACATCTACTAATTTAACTAAACAAGTACTTATCATGAATGTTACTTTAATCGAACAAAAACCAAACTATGAACGCTTATTATGAACGTTACTTTAGTCAAACAAAAACCAAACTATGAACGAAAAACAAAGAACATTGATTAGTGTAGAGTTTTACAGAATAGAAGTTATTGTTACGAATGCTAAAACTCAACATATATGGACAATATCGTATGAAATTTTTTGTAATAAATATATCCTCTCTTTCCAAATAACATCATATGGACTCTTTATCATCATCTAAATTTATTGTGTACTTTATCTCAAAAAAATTTAATTATGTAATTAGGTCAATTAAAGTGGTATTTTTTCTACATTTTGTTCAAGATATTTCTGTAACATGAAAATCTATATTAAAAGGGATGTAAATATTCAAATGAAGAGTACGAAGAGAACCACCAATAATGTTATGGTTAGTATTTTAAAAGTCTCTACGTAAATAAGTTACAGCAATTTTGTCGATTCGTCAAAAAATAGTTGAATGTACATTTGAAAATATATATAGTTTAAACGATAACGACGCAAGTTAGATTTACTACAACATATATATGTACATATGTGTACAAAATAATACAATATATTGCAAATTTATTTCAAAAATGCAAATTACAGAAACTTAGACGTCTTGATATATGTTGAAAAGAACAAGTCTTAACTGTCGCTATATAGCTATTAAGAAATTTTGCAATTCAAATAGATTACCACGTGCGGTTGCCCTTCTTATAATTTTCCTTAAAAAAATGCAAGATAAACCAGCTGTTTTATCTAGCATTTGTTATATCCATACTCTTTACCAAGTATAGTTATAATTATTCTATACATAATCGTAACTAAGAAGTTTTGTAGCTAAGCAGTATGGAAAATAAAATAAAATTTTTTAGCTTGACAATATATGGCCTACTGCACGTTTTTTAGCATTTTTTAAATCGGAGACAGACAGTCATGCATCACTGAAAAAAAAAAAACAATAATTATCTTTTTTTTTTTTTGACATATTTGACATATCGTATTATATTATATTATATTATATAAAAAATATAATATAATATAATTTATCAAACAAATTTTTTTTTTGTGTGTGTTGGGAGTTGGGAATTTGATAATTGATCCAATATAATTTATTTTATGATTTTGATACCACATGCCTGTCATCATCGTGCTCCCTGGTTCTTGATCACTTGCTTATGTGCTCGGTCCCCATTCACACAATTCAATAATTAAAAAGACAGTAATCTCTTGACTCCACTACTCTCCACATAATTATTAGGATAGCTTATATCTTGTTTTCTGCATTATTTTATTCATGGTACAACAATGATAGCTCGAGTTCTAGCTACAAATTATTATAATAATGATTAACAGTTCGAGCTCCGAGCCTTTGGATTCCATACAACTAGTGCAGAATTGCCTATAATGTTATCGTACTTTTCATTGTGGCTTCGTGACTTCTAACGTACACCGACTGAACTTCTATCTCACACACTGGATAAATTATTAAATAGTTTTTTTTTGTCGTTTTAATTATTTCATCACACCTTTCCTTCACAACTTAATTATTTGTAACTTGACCTTTAAAGATTTGGATTTTGTTTGGTTTTTTTTCTCTGACTTAATTTATACCTTTATCTTTATCTTTGCATCTATATATATATCAACTAGCAAAAAATCCCCAGGCATTACAGCAGAAAATACTGTCATATTATACAAAAAACTAAAACTTATTGATATAGTATCCTATTCAAAAGTTTCTAATTATTTTTTACTGCTTTTGTTTTCCTCTTTTTTCGGTTCTTGATCACTGCAAAACAAAAATTGGGAAAAAAATAAAGTATATGTCTCCAAAAGCAAGGTGTAAAGATGATTAAAAAAAAATCATAAAAGTCTCTCATGTCATAAAACATATTACAATAGCTCCTGAACAAAAGGATTAAAATTTTTATAGTAGAAATATAGCAAATAAATTAAATAAGAAATAAGGTTTAGTAGGGACATGTATAAAAATGTTAAATTTTGTGCCACAAAATAAAAAAATTAAAATTTTTATAGGTTTGAATTTTAGTTTTTAAAAAATTCAATAGGGACGACTACTTTCACTAGGCCATGTACAGCTTTGCTGATGTTGGTGGTAATTGTAAGCTTAAATAGATAAATATTTAATTTTTAGATATTGAATTCCAATCTCCCTATTTTTTAAGTGAAGAATAATAAAAAAAACATTAATTATATAGTGTACGTTTTAGTTGCAATTATTTTTAATATATTTTTTTTGTTTTTAAAAACAATAAAGAATACCTCTGTACTATAATGGATAATAATAAGCTACTAATAATGCCTCTTTCGACTGAAAATCCATCTTGCACCATCAGCAACTATGTACGTAATTAAAGCTGGTTATGAACATATACGACAATTCTAAGCTGAAAAAAAAAAAAAAAGCGGATAAAAAAATTGTAGAATTAAAGAACTAAAATGAACGTTGAACCCGCGGAAAAAAGTGGTTATGTTTGTACCTTCTTTTTTTTTTTTTTAATTTTTACCCTTTTTTAAATACACACCTTCGTAATTTTGAAATTAGTTTTCTTATCATATCTCATATAGTTTCAAAATAAACCTTAAGATTATTGTTTTCTCTCATTCTATTTTTTATTATTTTAATATTCTTATTTCTCTATCTCTCTATTTTTTTTTCTTTTTATTGAAGCTCTGGGCATGAAACTTTCTCTTACATTAAGGAAAATTTTTAAATAAAAAATTATATATATTCACTAATTTTATTTTAAAAAATATCTACTAATTATAATTTTTAGGATTATTTACTTTTTATTACATACACTAATTTAACTAAACTACTATTTACCACGAATGCTACTTTAATCAAACAGAAACCAAACTACGAACCAAAAATAAAGAACATTTATTAGCATAGAGTTTGACAAAATAGAAGTTATTGTTAGGAATGCTAAAACTCAACAAATATGAACAATATCATATGAACTATTTTATAATAAACATATCCCCTCTTTCCAAACAACATCATATGGACTCTTTATCATCATCTAAATTTCATGTCCTATATCAAGAAAAAAAAAGGATTTATTTATGTAATTAGGTCCATTAAAGATATACTTTGTTGTCATTTTGTTCAAGATATTTTTGTAATATGAAAGTTTATTTTAAAAGGGATGTAAATAGTCATATAGAGGGTATGAATAGAACCACCAATAATGTTATAGTTAGTATTTTAAAAGTTTCTACCTAAATAAGTTACAGCAATTTTATTGATTCGTCGAATAATAGTTGAATGTATATTTGAAAATATATATAGTTTAAAAGACAATAATGCAAGTTAGATTTACTGCAATATATATATATATATATATATATGTATATATGTGTACAAAATAATACAATATATTGCTAATTTATTTCAAAAATGCAAATTGCAGAAACCTAGACGTCATGATATTCATAAAAAATATATATATATATATATATATATATATATATATCATAAAAGTTATTCTTATCACATTTGAAGCGTCAATAACTGTAGTTTTTTTTTTAACGGAAAACTCTAATCTTTTTTAGTCTCATTAGAAAATATTACCTCGCATGCCAATACATACAGCATTCACAAGAATGATTAATCTAGCCCTGGATCCTTTTTTTTTCTGAGAAATTGCGATAAATGTTTTGGAAAGTATTTGTGATCATGTTATGCCAGTCTGATTTATTAAAGTAAAAAAGGATGACTTGTTTGATTGTTATGTCAGTAAGTGTTTTATATAAAAAATAAAGGATCTAAAAATGGATGACTTGATTGATTGTTCTGTCAGTAAGAGTATTATTTACAAAATGAAGGATCTAAAAATGGATAACTTATTGTCTGTAAAAACGAACATAAATTAAAACGAAAAGAAAAATCACTAATATTTTTCAAAGCAAACAAGAATCCAAGATTAAGATTTTAGTCATACCCCGCTACATTTTACAAGAAAATTAATAGTTTAAAAACAGTGGCAGATAACTAGGATAAAAAGAAAACACAAAGTAGTGGAAGCTGTGACCATTTATTATTCCATGGTCCTATTTTCTTCATGACATGTCTCTATATAGCTATTAAGAAATGTTGCAAGTCAAATAGATTACCACGTACGGTTGCCCTTCTTATAATATTCCTTAAAAAAAATGCAAGATAAACCAGCTGTTTTATCCAGCATTTGTTATATCCATACTCTTTACCAAGTATAAATATAATTATTCTATACATAATCGTAACTAAGAAGATTTGTAGCTGGCTTTCTCAAGCAGTATGAAAAATAAAATAAGATTTTTTAGCTTGACAATATATGCCCAAGTGCATCTTTTTCTAGCGTTTGTAAAATAGGAGATAGACAGTCACGCACTACTGAAAAAAAAAAACACTAATTACTGTTTTTTTTTTTTTTTCCTTTTGTCCTTTTGTGTGTGTTGGGAGTTGGGAATTTGATAATTGATCCTATAAAATTTGTTTTATGATTTTGGTACCACATGCCCGTCATCATCGTGCTCCCTGGTTCTTGATCACTTGCGTCCGAGCTCGGTCCCCATTCACACAATTCAATAATTAAAAAACAAGAATCTCTTGACTCCATTACTCTCCACGTAATTATTAGAATACCTATGTCTTGTTTTCTGCGTTATTCTATTCATTGTACAACAATCATACTTCGAGTTCTGGCTACAAATTATATTCATTATTCTATTCGTTAACAGTTCGCGCTCCGAGCCTTTGGATTCCATACAACTAAGAAAAACTTTTTTTTTTTTCTACAGCCTGGTCCTCTTGGTGAGGTGAGCCCCATCAAATGAGTCCCAGCTCAATCAGATGTATAGCATTGCTATACAACTAATGCTGAATTGCCTATTATTTTATCGTACTTTTCATTGTGGCTGCACGACTTCGAACGTACGCCGACTGAACTTCTATCTTACACGTAGGATAAATTGTTAAATAGTTATTTTTGTTTTAATTATTTCATTACACCTACTGTTCACTACTTTTAATTAATTGTAACTTGATTTTGAAAGATTTGGATTTTGTTTTATTAAATTTTTTTTTTTTTTGCTCTGACTTAATTTATACCTTCATCTTTATCTTTTCATCTATATATATCCACTAGAAAAAAAACCCGTGCAAAAAAACCCATGTGTTGCAACAGAAAATACTGTTGTATTATAAAAAAACAACTTAAAATTCTTGCAATATAAAATTATTTTATACATATACATACATATACGTATGTACTAAGTATCCTATTTCAAAAGTTTCTGATTATTTTTTACTGCTTTGGTTTTCTTCTTCTTTTTTTTTTTCTTTATCGCTTCAAAACAAAAATTGGGAAAAAAAATAAAAGGAAGAAAATTATGTTAAGATATATATGTTTTAAACTAAATAATTTAAATGTAGTTACGTTACCTAGATCTCGGATGTTTTCTTGATGGATCTGCTATTTTTGTTTTAGAAATGAAATCATAAAATATTATTAAGAAATATATTTACTAAGATTAATATAAATTTTTATAAATGTTTGATGTAAATTAATAAATGTGTTTTACCTTACAATGAATCTCTTTTGAATCTGGTGTTTTTAGCTCCATTGCTAGAGGTGGTGGTAGTTGTGTTGGTGGTGGTGAAAGTTGCACATCTTCAAAAAAAAATTTAAACAACTATATCAATTTTCTTTTGCTTGAAAATAAACTTGTTAGATCTTTGTTTGTCCTCCGAGTTGATCAATAGTTGATGGGATGATGGAAAGATTAGTAAAACCTTCATCAACTGTTGATGTTGAGCATGGTTTTTTGATAAGTGTTTGTGTAGCTCGTCCAAATATGATTATTCTCATGTCTGCCATGTTATCTTTGATTTGTGTATTTAATTTATACATGTTATAAATGTTATAATAGGTAATTAATATAGTCTTTTATATATTGTAATTAATAAAAGGAAATAAATTTTACAATAATTTGTTACTAATATGTCTTACCACATTGTAGGCATTGTGTTTATGTTACCATGATAATTGTACCATCATCCACTTACTGTCTATTTAGTTGTGGATAGTATCTAGGGCATGAATTATAATACCAGCCTTGATTTGTGAAGAATCTAGTTATTGTACCTCTTACTATAAATTTGATATCCAGTAAAAATGAGGAAAAGTTATTTACCTGAGTAACTATATAAATGACTGAAAGTTGTTAATCTGAGTAATGGACTTAATAAATTAAATTTTATTAATACTAACATGATTGTTTTGTGGATTTAATGCTGTTAACTCTCTGAATGCTTTCTTGTTGTGTAACTTTTGTTGTTCAATTGATTGCATTGGTGTTGTTGATGCTGGTGGCAAATCAATGTCTTAAGTTTGATAAGAAAATCTGTGTATGCAAAGGTCAACACAATTAGATTAAAAGGTTAAAAAATAAATTTGGAATATAAAGTAAATTGTTTTTAATAATATGGTATTATTTTTATTTTCTTGTCTTTAATGTTTTTGTTTCAGGGATATCTAGATCAATATAATATATCGTTGTTGTAGTGCTTGAGATGTATGGATTTCTTATATTTTGAAGATCAAGATGATTAATTTTTTGGTATTTTAATTGTGTTTTATACATGTGATTTTTATAATAAAGTTTTGAAAAATTACCTAGATATTGCTTTATTGTCATTGCTGCAAAAGTTGCTATAATTGGTCCCTCCATTGATTTCAAAATAATTTCATCGAATTCTTCTATTTTTTCCCCATAAAGTAACATGTAGTTGTTCACTTCTGTTGAAAAATCAAATAAAAAAGTTTAGAATAATGAATTGTAAATAGTATAAAAAATTCTTGGAGATTACACGACTATAATAAGATATATCTAAAATTTATTTACCTTATGTGTTGTATCATTATGGTGCATCCTGGAGTTGTTTTGTTATTGACATTTGTTTGTTCAATTGCTTGAACACTTGTTAAGATGCCGATAATATCTAATGCCAAATAAATAACAACTATTATAAGGATATTCATAAATTAATAATGCTTTTAGTTTTTTAAAATTAGCCAAAGGAAATTACCACTTAAAATTTTATTGGTATCAATTCTTTGTTTCAATTTGTCGAATTCGATGAAATTGAATTCATGAAATGGTATATCTGCAGCTTTTCTGTAACTAGAATGAAATATGTTGCACGTACAAACTGTAGCATTGCATTGTGGAGAACAACTTTGTAATTTGATTTATTTTGATTGATGAAGAAATTGCAAGTATCATAGATTACACCCAGTTATAAAAAATTCAGAGCAAAAGAAATTTTGTAGAAAAAGATATAGCAGTCGGATTATAGGGTGTTCAAAATTCTAGAATTGCAGAGAAGAGTCTCTTACCTCAAAAATTTTCTTCTCAAGCCTCCTTGAATTTAACCCCAATGAAAATTCAATATGTCTTTCAATTATTTGAAGCAATATTAAGGAGAGGAGAGAAGGAGAAACGTGAAGAGAAGTGAGAGAAGAATAGAGAGAGAAAAAAAAGAGTGTCTGAGTGAGAATCACATAAACGGGACAAATGAGAGGAGATGGTCTAATCTCTCTGTAATATTAAAAATAACTTTCTAAAAATAATGGGGGGTCATTCACGTGTATGATGAGAAGTGAAAAAAAGGAAAGTCAAAAAGAATTGTCTCTCTTACCATATATCAAGCTTTCAAAATCGAAAACCATATCAAATCATCCAATCAATCTAAAGTCAAAGGTTTCTTTACCAAAATTAGAGCAATCAAATCCAAAAATAAGCCAATCAATTACAAATCATCAGTCAATCAAAACCAATCATCAAAATTATCTCTTTCACAAATTTTGGAGAGATTGCTGCTGACTGCTCGTCAGCCATCTTCGGCCTGCCGACTGCATAGTTTGGCCTACCGATGAACTCCATCGGCCTGCCGTTTAGTGGGGAACAATTCGGCCTGTCGAACTTGAAGGCTCGGCTTGCCGAACTACCTTACCCATTAAGGTTTAACAAAACATTAATTATGGCAAAAAAAAAAATAACATACAACATAATTGACATGAACATTTTGAGCACATCGATTCCATGCAATTGTCACCTGTCTTAAAACTTAAATAAAAGTTAGTAACATAAAACCACAAATCATAACATATATCAATAAGAAAATTACTAACGTCGTTACTAACTTAACATAATCCGTTACATAAAAATATGTGGGTGTTACATCTGTGTTCATATTTGAGAGGTGAGCTTCTAATTTGTGTTTGATTGTCCAGGTAGGAAAAGGGGGTTTTAAGTGAGCTGCCATGATGATTTTTGAAAAAAAGGTCGTGGTATGCCCCCTCTCTACCACAATGGTTTTTTTTTTTAAAAAAATCATCGTAGTATGTTAAGCTTACCACGACGGTTTTTTAAAAAACCATCGTGGTAGATGCCATCCATATGACAACGGTTTTCGTCTTTGCGGGCATAATTCCCTGCGTTTTTTTCTTTATCATGACGGTTTTTGAGAAAAGGTCAGTAAATAAAGGTCGTTTAATGTCAAATTTGTTGTAGTGAATAATTTGTTAATACTTCAAAAAAATTAAGGAATTCATAAGAGAATATCAACTATTAGGTGTAGGATATATGCTTGGTTATTTAAATTAGGAAATTCATATAGGACTAGTTTGGCGAGTCAAATCCTTAGATAATTTGATTTTTTACTTAATTTAGTTTTCAAATTGTTTTGTTTTAATTTGATATTTCAATCGTTCAAATAATTTTAGAGTTAACCTTATTTCAATAATTAACTAATCAAACGCAGTTCTTGTGAGATGATACTTTTATTCGCTACATTAATACTTGTTAACGACTTGTGCACTAGCAAAATCATCTAACAGGGGCATATCAGAGACTCGAGTCATGTCATAAGGCATTTGAATTATTATTACGTTGGAGACGTCCATGGATTGTTTGGAGTACCTATATAATCTTGTCATAATTAGAGGTAATCCTTTGCAATCAATTGGTTATGTTACCTCCATTGAATCATCTTTTGTTCATCTCTTTTTACCCCTCATTTTCTTTTCATGACTTTCCTTAATTAACTCATCCATACGTTTTTCATCTTTTGTCAATTAGAATTTTGTTAAGTTGACATAATGACGTAATTTGAATCCTTGACATGGGTCAAGCTACAAATCCTTGGAGAGTGTCGCTTCGACCTTATTTTCCATCATTGGGATAGGTACATACATCCCTCACATAATAAGTATTAACTATAACACGTACATTATATAACAAACATTAATTGTAACACCTACATTACCTTACTCAAGGGTCATAAGTGAAGGATATCTATGGAGAGAATATTCATCCACGCTCTTCCTTCTACAATAGTGGCTAAATGAATAACCACACCTCCCTCGACTTTGACATACTTGATGAGGGCAGATCTGTAGGTGGTGTTGCCATTGTATGAATTGTGCAACTTGTCTTTACAATAGTGCGTTGTTCAACTGTTGGAGCCATATTTTCCTTCTTGTGGGATGTAGTGGTATTTCCTCAGGCTTGGCTTCTCATGAATTCTTCAATCTTGAAAAATCTGGACTCTGTCATTTCCACCTTCTTATGCAGTTCGATCACCTTTACGATGGAGCTTGACCTTCCGGTTGAATGAAAATAATTGGACTATTTGATAAATTGAGATTGACCACAAGCTTGTCTCGAATTATCAGGATTGTCCAATGTGGTGGTCAATGCATCATTCGTCTCCTTGATATTGGAACATGCCTTGCGATTCTTGCTCGACATAGTCATCCTATAATTACAAAGTAAGTAAATTTCTCTATTATAAATTGAAATAATATTATTTCTATTATTCTAAAAATAAAAAACATCAAGTAACTTATAGTTCATTGGTCAATCTCTTCACATCTCTAATTTTTAAATGTTTTGTCATTCTTTTCTTAAATGGAGTTCCATATAACCTGACAAGGAGGAGGTATCGTTGTGTTGTGTGTTCTTATCTACATTAAAAAGTGAGATTACTTAAATTTTGTATTAAGATTACAAAGTTTGTAGCAATAAAATAAATACTTTAAAGCATCTACAATGCAAATGCTAAATTAATGTGCCGACGAAAAATTTTACATTTGAGTGCAAAAAGACATTCTCCAATGCAATGTTATTTTTAATACTAAATTTATTATATATTAAACTTTGTGGCAAATTTTCCATAAAGTTTAGTTTGTAGCAAATTTGGCATTTAAATCTTATTGGTTGGTATATTGACTTTTTACTTTAATAATTACAAAATTCTTACTTTTTAATTATTTTAATATTAAAATTTTACTTTTACAAGTTTAAAGGTTTAATAATTATGACAAAAGATAAATATGACATTCTAAATGGCATTATGCATTAGAGCATACAATAAAATAACACATCAAATACGTTATTTTTACACTTTTTGTTGGCAAATATAAAATTGAAATTTGTATTAGAGATGATCTTACATACTCATTCTTTCTCTACTTTCTCATTATCTCCCCCATTGCCACGCCACCCCACCCTACTGGAGAATACGTTTGCTCAAGATCAAATGAATCCCTTTAATCCTTGGCTTTTGGCAAAATCATTTGTTTCCAAACTCGTTCCATGTTATCCTTATTTCTCGTTTCTCTCTAATCCTTTAGTGTTATAAGAATGTGCTCTCGAACTAAAACTCTAATATAACGTTGGAGCTCATTCGCCACTTTTTAACTACCTTGATCTTTTAGTTCAAATTTTACTTCAATCCTTTGTTTTGACTTTGGCTATATCTAAAGGCTATCAAGTTTGGTAACTAGATGTAAATAGTTCCTTTTTAAAAACTTTTCTTGATGAATTTGTGTCTATGGTGTAGCTTGAGGGCTTTATTAGTTTTGCTTGTCCTCACTATATGTGCAAGCTCAATAAGGCTTTATGTAGCTTAAAGAAAGCTCCAAAGCAAAGGTTTCACAAGCTAAGATCTGTTTTGTTCATCTGGTGTTTCGTTAATTCTAAAACCAGTGTTCTGTTTTTGTTTGTCAAGTTCGTTTGGCATTTTTTGCTCTTTTAATCTCTGTCGATGACAACCTTATTACTAGGAATTCCTCCTTCCTCATACACAAGCTTTTTAAGGATCTAAATTCTATGTTTGTACTTAAAGACTTAGTCCAGCTTCATTACTTTCATGGAGTTGAGGCTAATCGCAATTCTTCTAGTCTCTATCTCTCTCAAACCAAGTACATTGGCGATATCCTTTAGTGTTTTCACTTACCTCATTAAGGGCTTCTCCTACTTCTATTATTCTTAGCAAGAAGCATTTAGCTTTAGAGGGGTAATTGATAAAGGATCCTATTATTTATAGAGCTATTATTGAGGCATTGTAATACTTAACCTTTGGTTGACCTACCATATATAACTTACTGCTAATAAGATTAGTCAGTACTAGCAAAGTTCTACTATGTTGCATTGGTGTCAAGAAAAAATGACCTTAAAGTTTCTTAAAGGCACATAATTTCATGGTCTGCACATCAAGCCTTGTTCTTAATAGGATATTAAAGGCTTCTCAGATGTAGATTACACAATGTGTTCAAATGATAGGTGTTCTGTTGTAGGTTTTGGTGCCTTTCTTAGACCATCTCTTGTCTCCTAGTCTTTAAAGAAGTAAACAATGGTAGCTAGGTCAAGCACCGAATTTAAATAAGAAGCACTTCTTCAAGTTATAGTATAAATCACCTAGGTTCCATCCTTATTAAAGGAGCTTGGCTTGTCTCTTCCAAAATTCCCAATTGTGTGGTGTAGCAACATGGAGCATGTTCTCTTGCTACAAATCCTCTCTACATTGCTTGAACGAAACATCTTGAAGTTGGTCTTGATTTTGTTAGAGTAAAGTCCTACAAAATAATCTAGAAGTCTATGTACCATTTTATGATCAGATTGGTAATTCACTTGTGAAGGCAAGAGCTATTCCAAGATACTGATATCTCCAAGGCAAGCTAAAATGTTTGTGTTCCACCCTTTAAATTGAGGGGGTGGGTAACACAAAGCTACACAAGAGCTTGATATGTTTTATAAGAACAATTGTGAGCCATTAAGATCCCATAAAACAAATTATAATCTGAATGGCCAATATTAGTGATCCTCATGTATTGAACACGGATTGTCATGCAACCAATAACTGTTTTAAGTTAGTTATTTGTAAGTTGTGTATACACACTATGTAGCTCACTACATTATGCATAGGCTTTCACGTTGCTCCTTCTATGGCAGTTGCTCAGATGGACAGACACTGAAGGCTTTTTCCACGTCATTTAAAAAATAACTGATGTGGAAGATCTTTCACATCGCTTTATAGGACACAACGTTGGTTAATAACAGACATCTTAACTGGGGACTTGTGATGTAACATCAGTTTCCACTACAACAAATTTGAGATTATACGACCTTTATTTAACGACCGTTTCTTAAGAACTATCGTGATAAGGGAAAAAAACGTGGCAAGTTACGCTCGCAAAGATAAAAACCGTCGTGGTAAGGGCGAAAGCTACCACGATGATTTTTTTAAAAACCATCATGGGATGCTTGACCTACTATGACGGTTTTTAAAAAAACCGTCGTAGAAGGCTGTCCTTTTCATTTTTCTTTTTACAGCATTAAAAATGCTGTAAAATAGCTTCCACGATGGTTTATGATGGTTTATAAATAAATCATTGTCGAAGGCTATCTTTTTCTTTTTTCATTTTATAGCATTTAAAATGCAATAAATTAGGTTCCACGACGGTTTTTTTCGTGGAAGGCTGTCTTTTTCTTTTTTCTTTTTTCTTTTTACAGCATTTAAAATGTCGTAAAATAGCTTCCATGATGGTTTATAAATAAATCGTCGTGGAAGGCTGTCTTTTTCTTTTTTCTTTTTTCTTTTTACAGCATTTAAAATGTTGTAAAACAGCTTCCATGACGATTTATAAATAAACCATCGTGGAAGGTCATATTTTCTGTTTCCTTTTTACAGCATTTAGAATGCTGTAATAAACCATTGTGAAAGCTTCATTTTCCCCTTTAAAAATTTTGAAACACACGCCCACCTCCCCATTTTGAATTCGCCTCCCTCTCTCTCTAAAATCCATCTCTCTCTCTCTCAAAATCTCTCTCTGCTACCATTGCCTCAGTTGCTGTTGCATCCTCGCCACCGGTAAGCTCCCGCTTCCTCTCTCTCTCCTCTTGCCCCTCCCCCTACCTCTCTCTCTGTAACACCCACCAATTTTGATGTAACGGATCATATTAAGTTAGTAACGATGTTAAGAAAAATTTAGTAATAATTTATGTTATATGTTATGATTTATGATCTTAATGTTACTAACTATTTATTTCAAGTTCTATGACAAGTGACAACTGCATGGAATCGTTGTGCTCAAGTGTTCATGTTAATTTTAATGTATGTTCAATTATGATGCAATGATGATTTGAATGTATTAATGTATGGTATTTTATGACAGTTCGGTAGGCCGGACTTTGAAGTTCGATAGGCCGAAAAGTCTGCCAAAGATCGACAGGCCGATGGAAACCATCGACAGGCCGAAGAGGTGAGTCGGCAGGCCGATGACAGCTAACGAGCAGTCAACAGAAAATCTCTCAAAATTTATGGCTGAGATAATTACGTTAATTGGGTGATTAATTGGCATATTTATGGATTAATTTCCTCATTTAAGGAAATAAAATGTTTGACTTTGCATTGATTGGTATTATTTTAAATAGTTTCCTTTTTGAGAGGGAAAAACATGGTAAGTGGTGAGATGATTTGTTTGACTTTCCCTCTTTGCTCTCCATTCTCCATGCCAATTACTCATCATTTAATCAGAAAATTTCTGACTTAATGAAGAGTTTTGACTCTCCTTTCTTTTTACGTTATGCTCATTAACATTACGTTAAAATTTGTTTAATGTTCTTTTTTTTCCCATCTCTCTCTTCCTCTCACGTCTTTCCTCTCATTCATTCTGAGACGTTTCTTATTCATCTCTTCTTCTTCTCTTCTTCACGAATTCTATTCCTCCTCTCTCTTGAAAATTCTCTGCAAGTAAATGAAAGAAAATTGATATTTTCGTTGGTTGAATTCAAGGATTCTGAGAAGAAAATTTTTAAGATAAGAACTCATTTTTTTCAGTAATTCTCTAAAGCATTTCTTCTCCTTAATTCATCTGCAGTATCTTTGTCTAGGTATTGTATTTTGTTCTAAATTTTTAATATGATGTTCATGTATGTGTTATGTAATGTTCCTCCAAATTTCACATTATTACGAATTTTCCATGATAAGTTATGAATTTTCTATCTTCTACCACTCATAGTAAAATATTGTTGTTTGGCTATGATGCATGAAAAATGTAATTTTTGTTCAAGGGGTAAATGTGTTTTGTTTTTTCATGAAAGTTGACAAGAATGTTCATGTAAATGTTATATTATAGACTGTAAAGTTTGATAATGTTTTGATGAATGAATTATGTGTTATGTAATTTTTATTGAGATTAAGTCAAGAAAACTGTTTTAACAATGTTAATTTTGGATTTTCGTTTTATGTAATGTTTTATATGTTAAAATGATTTTATTGATGAGGAAATAATTTTATGATATTGAGATGTATGATAATAAGATGTTCATATGAAAGTTAAAAATTAAAATATATGTGTTTTAATTGTTAGAAAAATGTATTTAAAAGGTTACTCACTGCCTTACTAATGTTGGTTGATTTCATGTTTGAAATGAATGGTTTGTTTTTACATACTTAATGTAATTTTTATGATTAAAGAAAAATCATGATAACATGTTTATGTGTTGATTTTACCCCTGTCAAGTATGCTGCCAAAAATATGTGTGACTGTTAAGTTTTTAAGTTTTTTTTTTAATCCATGAAGATCAGTGAAGTGTATGTGATGATAATTTTATGTTTTGACAATTATGGTTATGAATTATGTTTGTAATAAGATGAATGTATATGTGATAATATATGAATGGATGTTTTGTTTTATGATAAGTATTAATTTTATTGTATTTTTAAATGGATAAATGGCATGAACACACAAAAGAACGAGTACATCGAGACCGCAGCGTCGTCACCAAATCTTATAAGGTTAAGTAAGCTAGCTTTAAGGTAAGTACATTCTCAACTGCAATATGATGTGTTTTAAAAAGGTTTGATGTTATGTTCATAATGATATTTATAATGATTTTATGATGATTTCCTTAAAGGATTTCTTATGAAAGATTTTCATGATTTAAAGTTATGCATGTTTGATTATGGCAAATTTCTAAGCATGAAAGTTATGTATATATGTATCACCTAATAAGTGTTGCACACCAATGTTATGATATGATATTTTATGATGTCATGTTCGGTTTGGGATTAGCTAGCCTTCTCCTCTCATGACGGCGCGCCTATAATGACGTTTATGGTGCAATACTTGGGCCCTTAAGATAAAATGGAATAAGTTTTAATAGGGTTAATGAAATGAAAGATATGTTTCTATGAAATTGTGCTTAATGCACTATTATGATATGATGATGATGATGATGTTTATGAAATTTTTTTTTAAGTTGTGAGGATTATATGTACTTACTAAGCTTTAGCTTATTCAAGTTTATGTCATGTTGCAGATAAGGGTAAGAAAGTCATGGACTAGGCGGAGGATACGGAATGGCGTGTGTGCAAAGTACGATGAATTGTAACTGGAAGAACGCCAATGAAGCAAAATTTATGATTTAAGTTATGATTCATTATTTGAACATATTTTATGATAAGTTTTAAAGAATACAAGAACTATGTTTTTATATTTTATTTCATCATTTTAAGAATTTTGATCTTCTGCATTTTTATGAAAAGTTGAATTTTTGTTTTAAAAATTAAGTTTTTCTAAAGATTTTGGCTCTGTTGGCCTGCCGAACATCATTGGTCGGCATGTCGATTTTAAAATGTTTGGTCGGCCGATTGTATCTTCGGCCTGTTGGACTTTGATAGCTCTCAAGCCCTGATTTTTAGAGCCTCTGCCGGCCTGCCGGTTGATGAATTTCAGCCTGTCGATCATGTTCGGCCTACCGAAGTCCCAAGTTCAGCCTGCCAAACTGTGGGAGCAAGTAGCTTTTAAGTGATGTTATGTGATATGAGATATGATTTAGTAATTTGGTATATTTATTTTATTAAAGCAAGTTATGTTCAAAAGTAAAGTGAAATTAAATTATGGATTAAATTAATGAATGTTGTAAAAAAAAATGTATGTATGGATCCTGGTTATGTTTTCCTTAACTACGTTTATAATTAAAGTATCATATAAGTTTTATACTTAAAGTTTATCTAAATGATTAAATAAATAAGTAAGTAATGTATGAATGTAACGACATCTGTGACGTTCGGTAGGGGACGTTACAGGATTTGGTATTAGAGACAATTTTCATTTACAATTCATATCGCCACACGTCAATCCAAGTCCTCCAAGTAAGTATGTTTTAAAGTTAGATGTTTTGATGCAAGTATGATGATAAGATTAAGGTCTAGATGTTTAACGATTAATGATCTAGTAGTGAAAACCTGTCTCATATTAGAAGATTATTTCTAAGTTCCTAATTCTTTTAGGAGAATTAACGATGGACGGTCATAGAAGAACGCAGACATGCACCCAGACCAATGAAAGGCTCATGACGATGATCGCCGAGCTGTAGAGGCAGTTGGAGAAACAAAGAAGAGATATCATAGAATTAAGAGCTAATGGCCGCAATGATGAACGACGAGGCAATGATGAGCCTCCTCCTTCTTAGCCACAAGCTAATGAGGTCCCAGTTCCTGCTGTTGAACCAAGAGCGACCTATCAAGAACCTCTTATAGTCAGATGGAAGAGGGTTAAGCCAGCAGACTTCGAGGGTTCAAAGGACCCGTTAGTCACACAGGGATGGTTGAAGACGATCGAAGCCACCTTAAGACTCATGGATTTCACAGACAACGAGAAGGTTCTCTGTGCATCGTACTGTCTCACCATAGAGGCCAGAATTTGGTGGGATGGCATAGAAATGAGCAGGAATGTTGATGAAATGACATGGGCTGACTTCGTTCATGAGTTCAACACAAAGTTTTTCCACATGAATGTTACAAGGAAGCATTATGAAGAGTTCGAGAGTTTGCGCCAGGGGGATATGTCAGTTACTGATGTGGTGATGAAGTTTGACTAGCTTGCTCGCCTATGTCCAGGAATGGTTATGGATGAAAGTGAAAGGGTCAGAAGACTGATCAGAGCCCTTAGGCCAGAAATTGCTACGATCGTTGATGGGGCCAGTCCACCTAGGACTCAAGAGCAGGTTGTTATGAGAGCCCAACGTGTGGAGTTCCACTTGTCTAAGCTAAGAAGGAACCAGCCTTAGTCGGGCCAACAAGCCAATAATACAAACAACTAGAACTGCCCTCCATACAGGAACAACAACAACAACAACAACAATAACAGCAATCAAAATTGGAGGAATAATAAGAGGAAGGGCAATCCTCAAAATTAGCTAGGCCAAGACAACAAGAGGCATAATAATGGTCAGCACAACAACAATAACAGGCAGTTTCAACCATGTGCCAAATGTGGAAAGAAACATCCAAGGGAATGCCACTTGGGAACGAATTAATGTTTTATTTGTGGGCGTGAAGACCACTTTGTCAAGAACTGCCCTAAATTGATGAATGCCAATGCCCCTCAGAGAGCTCCTCCTCAAGCCTAGCTTCATCAGATGCAAGCTTCCCTTGAAGGGCCACTTATCAGTCAAGGGAGAATTGAAGCCCCACCGATGAATGCCTGTATATATGCCATGACGAAAGAACAACTGGCTGCTGAAGCCTCCAATGTGGTCACAGGTCAGATAACAAGTTTATTTAATGATGTTTATGTTCTCTTTGATACGGGTGCCATACATTCTTTTGTATCTATGTCTTTTGCTAAAAAGTTAGAGGTTTGTTTAGAGCCAATGAGACAGGGATTCACTATGACACTACCCTCCGGGGAAGTGATATTATCTATGCACTGGCTGCGTACAGTACCCCTATGGATTTTTGATAGGGAACTTTTCGTCGACCTTATTATGATCGACATGCATGACTACGATATCATTCTTGTGATGAATTTCCTGAGCAAGTATAATGCTTCTATTGAATGCCGAAAACGAAAGGCGATCTTCCATCTAGAAGGTGATCAGAAATTCGTTTATGTTGGCGAGTCCAGAAAGAAACCTAGTATGTTCTTATCCGCAATGAAAGTAAGGAAGTTATTAGCAAGTGGCTGCATGGGCTATCTGGCGAACATTATAGACAAAAGCCAAGAAGAAAAGATAGGAATTGAAGATGTACCTGTAGTTCATGAATATGCAGAAGTGTTTTCTAATGATCTGACAAGTCTACCGCTAGAAAGAGAAGTCGAATATGAGATTGAGCTCGCTCCTGGCACCGATTCGATCTCAAAAACGCCTTACAGAATGGCCCCGGTAGAGTTAAAGGAGCTTCACATGCAATTCAAAGAGCTACTTGACAAAGGATTCATTAGGCCGAGTCACTCACCTTGGGGAGCTCCAGTTTTCTTTGTAAAGAAGAAGGATGACACTATGAGACTCTGCATTGAATACAGAGAGCTGAACAAGGTGACAATCAAGAACAAGTACCCGTTGCCTCGAATTGATGATTTGTTTGATCAGCTCAAGGGTGCATCTGTGTTTTCAAAGATTGACCTACGGTCAAGTTATCACCAGCTGAAGATTAAAGAAGGAGATATTCCTAAAACTACTTTCAGGTCGAGGTATGATCACTATGAATTTGTGGTTATGCCTTTCGGTTTGATGAATGTACCTGGTGCCTTTATGGGCTTAATGAACTAGGTATTCAAGGATTTCCTCGATAAATTTGTTGTTGTATTTATCGATGATATTCTTGTCTATTCAAAGAATCAAGAAAAACATGTGGAACATTTGAGGATTGTGCTGGAGACTTTAAGAAGACACCAGCTATATGCAAAGTTTTCCAAATGCGAGTTTTGGCTTGATAAAGTGTCTTTCTTGGGGCATGTTATTACAAAGGAAGGGATTATGGTTGACCCTGCTAAAGTCGAAGCTGTTCTCAATTGGAAGCAACCAACGAATGCAAGTGGAATAAGGAGCTTCTTGGGTCTAGCAAGTTATTATCGGAGATTCGTAGAAGACTTCTCCAAGATAGCAACTTCACTCACGAATTTGACTCACAAAGGAAAGAAGTATGAATAGACAGATGCATGTGAGAAGAGTTTCCAAGAACTGAAAAAAAAGGCTAACGACAGCTCCAGTATTGGCTATACCGGAAGGGAATGATGGATTCAAAATTTATAGTGATGCATCCAAGATGGGCCTCAGAGCTATTTTAATGCAAAATGAAAGGGTGATTGCTTATGCGTCACGACAACTGAAAGATTATGAAAAGAACTATCCTACTCATGACCTCGAGTTAGCAACAGTAGTTTTTGCGTTGAAGATATGGAGGCATTATTTATATGGGGTCCAATACAAGATCTTCACTGATCATCAAAGTCTGAAGTATTTCTTCACGCAAAGAGACCTGAACATAAGACAACGAAGATGGCTAGAGTTGGTGAAGGATTACGATTATGAAATCCTTTATCATCCTAGAAAAGCTAACCGAGTGGCTGATGCTCTAAGTAGGAAGTCAGTTGCCACGTTGATGTCAATGCAACCAATGTCTCCACGTTTAAGAAAGGAAATTCTAGACTTCGGTTGGGAACTTGCAGCAGGACAAGTCTCAACACTCTCTCTTGCTCCGACGATGTATGATGAAATTCAGAGAAAATAAGATGAAGATGTAAGCCTTGTAAGGTTTAAGCAGGAAATGAAGTAAGAAAAATGTCAAGAGTTTCATATTGCGGATGACGGAACTCTGTACCTCAAGGATCGCTTATGTGTTCCGAATGTTGATGACTTAAGGGAAAAGATCTTGGCGGAAATTCATGACACTCCTTGCTCTATTCATCCAGGTGCAACAAAGATGTATAATGATCTAAAGGGTAACTTCTGGTGGTTTGGAATGAAACGTGATGTTGCTTTGTATACGAAGATGTGTATGACATGTCAACAAGTAAAGGCTGAACACCAAAGACCTGGTGGTGATTTACAGTCTATCCAAATACCGAAATGGAAATGGGAGGATATAGCAATAGATTTCATTACCGGTTTGCCCAGAACTATGAGCGGTTATGTTGCCATTTGGGTAGTTGTGGATCGACTGACTAAGACGGTGCATTTCATTCCCATCAAGATCACTTACTCTATGAAACTGTTAGCGAAACTCTATGTCAAGGAAATTGTTCGACTTCACGGAATTCCCAAGTCAATCATCTCAGATCATGATGGTAGGTTCACATCTAAGTTTTGAAAGAGTGTACAGACTACAATGGGAACCAGGCTACATTTCAGTATAGCTTTTCATCCTCAGACAGACGGCCAAACGGAGAGGACGAACTTGATTTTAGAGGATATGCTATGGGCTTGTTCTCTTGATTTTAAGACCAGCTGGTGTAAAATATTGTCGTTAGCAGAATTTGCTTACAACAACAGCTTTCAGGCGACAATTGGGATGGCACCTTATGAAGCGTTGTATAGACGAAAATGTAGGTCACCTATATGTTGGCATGAAGCTGGTGAGAAGAAGTTGATGGAAAACATCGATGCTAAAAGAACTGATTTTGTTAACAAAACTTATGAGATGATAAAGTTGATAAGAAGAAGAATAGAGACCGCTCAAAGCCATCAGAAGAGTTATGCTAACAAGAGAAGAAGACCCTTAGAGTTCGCCGTGGATGAATCTGTGTTTTTAAAAGTTACACCGATGAAAGGAGTTATGAGATTTGAAAAGAAAGGCAAGTTAAACCCAAGATTCATTGGTCCTTATGAAATCATGAAGAGGATAGGCAAGGTGGCTTATTAGTTGAAGTTGCCTTCTGAAATATCGGCAATGCACAATGTGTTTCATGTCTCTATACTTAAGAAGTATGTCTCGGACCCTACGCATGTGATTAAGCCACAAGTGATCAAGATATGAGAAGACTTGAGTTATGAAGAAAAGCCAGTAGAAATACTCCATCGAAAAACCAAGACCTTGAGGAATAAAGAAATTCCATTGGCCAAGGTGTTATGGTGAAATCATCAAGTTGAAGAAGCTACATGGGAACGTGAAAATGACATGATATCTAAGTATCCGCAGTTATTCTAAGTTTCAAGGATGAAACTTTTATAAGGTGGGGAGAATTGTAACACCCACCAATTTTGATGTAACGGATCATGTTAAGTTAGTAACGATGTTAAGCAAATTTTAATAATAATTTATGTTCTATGTTATGATTTATGATATTAATGTTACTAACTATTTATTTCAAGTTCTATGACAGGTGACGACCGCATGGAATCATTGTGCTCTAGTGTTCATGTTAATTTTAATGTATGTTTAATTATGATGCAATGATGATTTGAATGTATTAATGTATGGTATATTAGGATAGTTTGGCAGGCCAGACTTTCAAGTTCGGTAGGCCGAAAAGTCTGCCAAAGATCAGCAGGCCGATGGAAACCATCAGCAGGCCGAACTTGGTGGAACCGGTAGGCCGAAGAGGTGAGTCGGTAGGCCGATGACAGCTGACGAGCAGTCAGCAGAAATCTCTCCAAATTTATGGCTGAGATAATTACGTTAATTGGGTGATTAATTGGCATATTTATGGATTAATTTCCTCATTTAAGGAAATAAAATGTTTGACTTTGCATTGATTGGTATTGTTTTAAATGGTTTCCTTTTTTAGAGGGCAAAACATGGTAAGTGGTGAGATGATTTGTTTGACTTTCCCTCTTTGCTCTCCATTCTCCACGCCAATTACTCATCATTTAATCAGAAAATTTTTGACTTAATGAAGAGTTTTGACTCTCCTTTCTTTTTACGTTATGCTCATTAACATTACGTTAAAATTTGTTTAACATTTTTTCCCATCTCTCTCTTCCTCTCACATCTTTCCTCTCATTCATTCTGAGACGTTTCTTATTCATCTCTTCTTCTTCTCTTCTCCACGAATTCTATTCCTCCCCTCTTTCGAAAATTCTCTACAAGTAAATGAAAGAAAATTGATATTTTCGTTGGTTGAATTCAAGGATTTTGAGAAGAAAATTTTTAAGGTAAGAACTCATTTTTTTCGGTAATTCTGTAAAGCATTTCTTCTCCTCAATTCGTCTCCAGTATCTTTGTCTAGGTATTGTATTTTGTTCTGAATTTTTAATATGATGTTCGTGTATGTGTTATGTAATGTTCCTCCAAATTTCACGTTATTACGAATTTTTTATGATAAGTTATGAATTTTCTATCTTCTACCACTTACAGTAAAATATTGTTGTTTGGCTATGATGCATGAAAAATGTAATTTTTGTTCAAGGGGTAAATGTGTTTTGTTTTTTCATGAAAGTTGACAAGAATGTTCATGTAAATGTTATATTATAGACTGCAAAGTTTGATAATGTTTTGATGAGTGAATTATGTGTTATGTAATTTTTATTGAGATTAAGTCAAGAAAACTGTTTTAACAATGTTAATTTTAGATTTTCGTTTTATGTAATGTTTTATATGTTAAAATGATTTTATTGATGAGGAAATAATTTTATGATATTGAGATGTATGATAATAAGATGTTAATATGAAACGTTAAAAATTGAAATATATGTGTTTTAATTGTTAGAAAAATGTATTTAAAAGGTTACTTACTGCCTTACTAATGTTGGTTTATTTCATGTTTGAAATGAATGGTTTGTTTTTACATACTTAATGTAATTTTTATGATTAAAGAAAAATCATGATAACATGTTTATGTGTTGATTTTACCCCTGTCAAGTATGGTGCCAAAAATATGTGTGACTGTTAAGTTTTTAAGTTTTTTTTTTTTTTTATCCATGTAGGTCAGTGAAGTGTATGTGATAATAATTTTATGTTTTGACAATTTTGGTTATGAATTATGTTTGTAATAAGATGAATGTATATGTGATGGTATATGAATGGATGTTTTATTTTATGATAAGTATTAATTTTATTGTATTTTTAAATGGATAAATGGCATGAACACACAAAGGAACGAGTACATCGAGACCGCGGCGTCGTCACCAAATCTTATAAGGTTAAGTAAGCTAGCTTTAAGGTAAGTACATTCTCACCTGCAACATGATGTGTTTTAAAAAGGTTTGATGTTATGTTCATGATATTTATAATTATTTTATGATGATTTCCATAAAGGATTTCTTATGAAAGATTTTCATGATTTAAAGTTATGCATGTTTGATTATGGCAAATTTCTAAGCATGAAAGTTATGTATATATGTATCACCTAATAAGTGTTGCACATTATTTTATGATGTCATGTTTGGTTTGGGATTAGCTACCCTTCTCCTCTCATGACGGCACGCCTATAATGATGTTTATGGTGCAACACTTTGGCCCTTAAGATAATAGAATAAGTTTTAATATGGTCAATGAAATGAAAGATATGTTTCTATGAAATTGTGCTTAATGCACTATTATGATATGATGATGATGATGATGTTTATGAAATTTTTTTTTTAAGTTGTGAGGATTATATGTACTTGCTAAGCTTTAGCTTATTCAAGTTTATGTCATGTTGCAGATAAGGGTAAGAAAGTCATGGACCATGCAGAGGATATGGAATGGCGTGTGTGCAAAGTACGATGAATTGTAACCGAAAGAACGCCAATGAAGCAAAATTTATGATTTAAGTTATGATTTATTATTTGAACATATTTTTATGATAAGTTTTAAAGAATACAAGAACTATGTTTTTATATTTTATTTCATCATTTTAAGAATTTTGATCTTCTGCATTTTTATAAAAAGTTGAATTTTTGTTTTAAAAATTAAGTTTTTCTAAAGATTTTGGCTCTATCGACCTTCCGAACATCATTGGTCGGCATGCCAATTTTAAAATGTTCGGCCTACCAATCGTATCTTCGGCCTGCCAGACTTTGATAGCTCTCAAGCCCTGATTTGCAGAGCCTCTACCGGCCTACCGGTTGACGAATTTCAGCCTGTCGATCATGTTCGGCCTGCCGAAGTCCCAAGTTCAGCCTGCCAAACTGTGGGAGCAAGTAGCTTTTAAGTGATGTTATGTGATATGAGATATGATTTAGTAATTTGGTATATTTATTTGATTAAAGCAAGTTATGTTCAAAAGTAAAGTGAAATTAAATTATGGATTAAGTTAATGAATGTTGTAAAAAAAAATGTATGTATGGATCCTGGTTATGTTTTCCTTAACTACGTTTACAATTAAAGTATCATATAAGTTTTGTACTTAAAGTTTATCTAAATGATTAAATAAGTAAGTAATGTATGAATGTAACGACATCTGTGACGTTTGTAAGGCGGCATTACACTCTCTCTCCTCTTCCCCCTCCCCACTGCCCCCACCCGCCCCCCCACCCTCTCCACACCCACCCCACTAGCCACCCCACCCCACCCACCCACCCACCCCCCACCCCTCTCCCCCTCGCCACCCCTTGCCCCTTTGCCCCTCCATCCCAAAAGATTTTTATATACTATGGATATACATGAAGTAAGATTAGAGTAGATACAATTTGTAAATAGCTATGTAATTTTTAGATAGATAAATAGAGATATTAGATAAAGAATTGCTCAAAATAGGTCAAATGTAAATGATTTTGTAAATACCTTGTAATTTCAATATACATCAATTTTTGTATGCAATCAGGGCCTGGTTGTAATGGGATAACACATGGGACTAGCCATCATGTGGAAAATCACAAGTTTTTGGAAACTTTTTTTGGACAATACCAATTTTCCACGACAATTTTTAGAAAAACCATTGTGAAATCTCAAGATTCTAAGACGGTTTCCACAAAAACCGTCATGAAAGTTTTTTGAAAAACCGTCTTGGAATCTTGAGATTCCGTGATGGTTTTTTTGAAACCGTCGTGGAAGAGGTACACCCACAACCCCCTTTTCGCGCCAATTTTTCTGTTCCATGATAGTAAAAAATTGTCATGAAAACTTGATTTTGTACCACGACTGAAAACTTGTTTTTGTACCAGGACTGAAGTTATCACGATGGTTTTTTAACCGTCGTGAAATTTTTCCACGATGGTGTAAAACCATCGTGAAATTTGCAGTTTGTAGTAGTGTTCTTGATCGACATCAATAGCTTTCCACGTCGCTTAGGGTCCATGTAGCAGTGCTTGAACTAATAGCTTTGCTATTTTCAAGGTTCTAGTAGGGATTCCCCTTTATTTCACTTGTGCATATGCTTTTTATCTTTTTTCTATGCATTTGATCTATGGATCTTCTATGTTGAATATTTCTTGTAAAAAGGAAAAGATATGATTTTATAATAATCTGATATGTTGTTGTGATTTGAGTCTCTAATTTAAGGTATTTCCCTTAAAAGTCTATTTAAATACCATGCATGTGTTCAAATATCACAATCTACTTTCCAATTTGATGCATCATTCATATTTTCAGTTTTAAAATTTAATAAAAATCCCTCATGATGATGTGTTTTGGTACGACATTGTCGAACTATGGTTTTTTTTTATGTGTTAATTTGGTCCTTTTTTAATAAGTTTTAGAGCCCTAGATTTATGACCATACGTTCTATGTTACTGGGTTAGACTTGTTACCATGTAAATCAGTGAAATAAGGATTCTCTTTATATTCTTCTATATTTCCCAATTACTAGAATTTGAATTTGACGACTTTGGTAAATGTATAAAGTTAAAAACGAAACTTATGTGTTTCTCTTGTCCATCAAATATGTCTTCTTAGAGATAATAAAGTTTCTAGTTCTGAAAGAGGGTGTGAAGTATAAAGGGGCTAGAACAGATTAGGTGTCTATAACTTGTATGTAGTTTTTATAAAGAAAATTCTAATGGCGATTTAGAAGAGGTCTTAGACTCACCTTTTTGTGACTTTGGTGTTTTAGTTTAAATTATAACATTGACTCTAAGCTATCTATCTGATTTTTATTTACTTAGTGCAAAGGACTTGCAGTGACTAGAATATAAAGCTCATTTCACATCTATATCTTAAACTTATTAATTATCGAAAAAGGCTATGATGTTTTAAGCTTATAATCAATCGCTGATAAAAATCTTATCCTAAGCATGCAAGTGTTCTTAGAATGGCTCTACTGGCAAGAGCTGGGCTTTAGCTGGGTCCTCATTTGATGAAAATGGTAACTGGCTTTTCTCTAGGGTTGTTATATGGTGAACGTTAAGGAAGTTTTATGTTGCCATAAATACTTTAGTTAGATGAGTGAAATGTATGTTCCCCTTATAAGATTAAAGATGCTTTTGCTAGACTTGAACAAGTAGAGGTTGGTTATTTTATTTTCACTCCATTTCTAGAATGGTAAGATATTTGCTTACATGCCTTGAAATTACCTTCACCTTTATTATATTGCGGTTTTGAATCCATTCAAAGAATAAATTAAAAATCAGGAATTGTCTTTTTAGCTCGGAAAGGTAAAGTATCAAGGTTATGAAAATTTTCAGCGGGTGTACTTGATTAATTTGGAAACTTTATTTTCTCTCTCTCTTTTTTTTTTTTTAATGCTTTTCTTTTCAGAATCTTGAAATAGGCATCTAAACTTCACGTAGCCTCAACAATTGTGTTAACTGAACTCCCGTAGCCATAGTTATGCATTTTTAAAGCTTAGGCAAAAGTTTAAGAAAACCTGCAGGAAAAACAAGAAGCTTTAGTTTTGAGCCTTTTTGAAAACCTTGCCAGATCTAAAACGAAGCGTGTAATAGCTCTTTAAAAAGCTTTAGATGTTAGTTTTAATTGGGCACTAATTTTGTAATTTTCAAAAGCGTACAAAGTATTTTATGAATATTCTCATCACAGTCGACAAACCCTTTGTTTTTTAGAACTCAGTAAGATAAAACCTGAGGCCCTTCTTTTTTATAAATTATGACTGCACTTAAACCGGCCTTAATATTCTTAAAACATATTACTTGTGACATGTGGCACTTAAACGTCATGTTTAGGATTTTGTATCTCGAGTTGTGTGAATTTGAAGTTTTGCATAGAAATTTTGAAATGCTACCGAGTTCTTAAATATCTAGGATTTTGATCTCTTGAAGGTTGTGGTTGAGGGGCTTAGAGGGTTCAGATTATGGCGTGCGATATTTCGATAGAAGCTGTATCTATATATCTTCCTTGATACTGATTTATCTATTACTGGTGACTTAAAAATAGTTCGATGAAAGCTTTATCAATGTGATCCAATTGGCTAGTGTTTAATGGTAAGAAGTCTAATAAGAGAAAAGTGTAGTACTCAAATTTGCATCTATTATAAGGAATCTACTAGAAAAAAAAATGTGAATAACAATGCATTGGGTGCATCGAAAAGTAATCCAATGCTTCAGGAAATTATCTTCCTGACACATGTAGCATCCCTAAAGGCGTCACTAAAGTACTATAGCTAAATATACTTAACAATGTGGTCAACGTGTGGATAGAAGTTATCGACGCTATTTGATATTAATAAGTTCTCAAAAAAAAAAAAAGCATCATAAACCACCAATAAAAGTCCATAGAAAATATGACACGAATAAAATTTATAAAAATCATCATGGAATTTTCAAATTACACAATGGTTTATAAAAACTGTTGTAGAATAGTAACATTCTACAATGGTTTTTGTAAATTTCATTCGTGCCACTGTTTTTGAAGATATATATTACACAACGGTTTTTTAAAAAAATATATATAATGCTCAAATAGTTGTTAAAATTTAAATTCAAAACTCAATTAAAAATCTATTATCAAATTTACTCCTCATTTCTCACACTTCCCTATCGCTTTCTGTCTGTTCCTTGCCTATCTCTTTTTCTCTTTCTATGTATAGAAAATATCTGCTTTAGATTCTTCTTTAAAACCTCTTTACCCTCTCTCGAGTTTTTTTTTTTCCCCCTTTTAAGAATTAACAAAAAAGATACTATGAATAATGTTCACCTTGAAAATAATTACAAAGATTGAATTAAAAATTCCAATCACCTCGTTGCCTTCTATAGTTTCATATTTTTTTTTCCTCTAAAATCAAGGTTCTCTACGATCTTTTAACATAATAACGTCAAAATCGTTGTTAGAGTAAGTGATATATAAAATTCATGAATTCAAAAATCACGTTATAGAGCCTTATATTCTTTTTTAAAAAGTACACTTCGTAAACTTTCTTTTAAATAAGCAAAATGTGATATTTTAAAGGTAAATAGCCCTAGAGGTCCTTTAACTTTTAACATTGTGATAATCTAATTCTTAAATTAATTTAATGGGCTAAAATACTATCTAAACTTTTAACATTGTGATAATTTGGTCGCTGGTCTTTTAACATTGTGGCAATTTGGTCCTTAAATTAATTTGATAGGCTAAAAAAGTCTCTAAACTTTTAACATTGTGACAATATGGTCTCTGAATTAATTTAACATGTTAAAATAGTGATGGCTGATGTGGTGGCACTATGACGGCGTAGTGCTATAGTGTGGCTAGTCAAATGAGGTAACTGGCAGGGCAGTTACAGGGTGGTTCTTGTTGCAAAGAGAGTGCAACAAGGGGATGATGCAAGGCCAATGTTGTGGAGAGCAATGTCATACGTTGAAGGCCATCGTGATATTTTTCATTCAAATTTTAACAGTTCAAGGCCGTAGGTTGAAGTCCATCGTAAAATTATAGGACTGATTTTGCTATTAAAAATTAATTCAGGAACTATTTCATCCTATTCAATTAGTTTTAGGATCAAATTGTCATAATATTAAAATTTCATAGACTATTTTAACCTATTAAATTAATTCAAGTATCAAATTGTCACAATGTTAAAAGTTTAAGGACTTTTAAAGCTATTAATTCATATTTTAATATCTATTTCATCTCTATCCACTTCCATAACAGATGTTACATTTTCCTCTTCCTCGTTTGATTTCATTTTCTTTGCCATTTGTTGGGTGCCGCTCACATGAGAGTAAGCGCCGATTGTGTGAGAGAGACTTAGGGCCGATTAAAACAGAGAATTAGCATCGATTGCATAAGAAAGAATTTTTTTTCACCAACATTAAATTTAAGAGGTCGAGAAAGACAAAATAAATAAAAGTTTGGAGCAGTGCTTCGTAAGTAAAGGTACAAACTGTTTGGCATTGTCAGTCACAATAGTGTGTGGGATTCTGAACCGGTAGACGATGTTTTTTCATACAAAGTTGGTACACTTGGCTTCGGTCATGCTGGTATAGGGTTCAACCTCGATCCACTTCGTCAGATAGTCAATGGCCACTATACAGTATCTGAATTGCGAGCGGGCCGGCGGAAGGGGCCCGATCAGATCGATGGCCCATTTTGCAAATGGCCAAGCCGAGGTCACCGGGTTGAGGGGCTCCGCGTGTGAGCCTAGCATTCTAGCAAATTGCTAGCATTTGAGGCACTTCCGTGCAAAGTCCCCACAATCTTGCTACATGGTGGGCCAGTAATACCCCTGCCGGAGGCACTTTTGAGCCAAGGAGCGTCCTCCGGAATGATTGCCGCACAGGCCTTCATGGATCTCGCTCATTAGATATTCGGCCTCCTTTGGATCCAAGCATTTTAAGCACGGCGTGGTGTAGCCTCGTCGGTATAACTTTCCTCCAATCATCGAATACCGGGCCGAGCTGTTACGTATCCGACGTGCCTCTTCTTGGTCGTCGGGTAACTCAGCTATGGTCAGGTATCGGATGATCGGGTCCATCCAGATGCACGTTGGCTTCTCGGCTAAGCTCATGACCTCCTTTACTATGCTCAGCTCGGGCAGTCTTTCGATGGGGACCGTCGTCAAGTCACTCCCTCCCAATCCAGAAGCCAGTCGGGCTAGGACATCAGCTTCTGTGTTTTCAGACCGGGGGATTTGTTTAAAAGAATAGGACTTGAATTGTCTAAGTAGCCATTTTGTTTCCTTTGAATATGCTACCATCGAGTCTGCTCGGGCCTGAAATTCTCCTGTGACTTGTTGTACCATTAGCATTGAGTCACTGTAGATAGTGAGGTGATTGACATCGAGATCCCAAGCGATTCTTAGTTTGGCTAGCAAAGCTTCGTACTCGGCTTCGTTGTTAGAGGCTTTGAAGTCGAATCGGAGGGCATCCATGACCTTGTACCCGTCGGGGCTCGTTAGAACTAGCCCGGCACCTGACCCGTCGATGCAGGTGGAGCCGTCGACGTGCAGCTTCCAGTCCAGCTCCACGGGAAGGTCTTGTTCACTACAGCTAGCTGTGTCAGGCTCTTCAATGGGTGACTTCTCGACTTGTGGAGTTGCCTTGCCGGCCTCAGTAAATTCGGCAATGAAATTCGTGAGGACCTGAGCTTTTATTGCCGTTCTTGGTACAAAAAGAATGTCATACTGGTCGAGCTCAACTGACCACTTGGCCATTCGGCCGGATATCTCCGAGCTCTGCAAAACTTGCCAAAGTGGGAACTTGGTTGGAACCTTAATGGTGTGCCTTGGTAATATGGTCGCAGCTTCCGAACCGACGTGATTAAGGCGAAGGCGAGCTTCTCCAGCAGCGGGTACCGTTCCTCGGCACCTTGGAATGCGTGGCTGGTATAACAAACTGGCCTCTGGATCCCGTCTTCGTCTTGGACCAAGACCGAGCTAACAGCTTTCTCTGACACGGCTAAATAGGCAGTTAAAACTTCACTGGGTAAAGGTTTAGATAGGAGCGGGGGCGTAGCTAGGTAAGTTTTTAAGCTTTGAAAAGCTTCCTCACACTCCCTGCTCCACTCAAACCTCCCCTTAAGTGCCTTGAAAAAAGGGTGGCACTTGTCGGTAGCCCGAGAACCAAATCTTGACAAAGCAGCCACCATGCCAGTAAGCCTTTGCACGTCCTTCACGGTCTGAGGAGAATGCATGTCGATAATTGCTTGGGGCTTTACCGGATTGACCTCAATTCCTCGCTGATGGACTAAAAATCTGAGGAACTTACCCGAGCTAACGCCGAAAGCGCATTTCACCGGGTTGAGTTTCATCCCATATTCCCAGAGAATGTCGAAGCTAGCTCAGAGGTCTGACATGTGGTCCTTTGCTTGGACAGATTTTACCAACATGTCGTCCACGTAGACCCCCATAGTTTTCCCGATCAGCTGAGCAAACATCTTATTAACGAGGCGCTGATAAGTGGCCCCGGCGTTCTTGAGGCCGAACGGCATTACAACGTAACAGTACAAGCCCTGGTCAGTGACAAACGAGGTTTTGACCTGGTCTTCCTCGGCCATCTTTATCTGATTATACCCAGAATATGCATCCATAAAGCTCAAAAGCTCGTGCCCGGCTGTAGCATCGACGAGCTGGTCTATCTGAGGAAGTAGGAAGCAGTCTTTCGGGCAAGCCTTGTTGAGATCGGTGTAGTCAATGCAGACCCGCCACTTACCGTTCGCCTTCTTGATGAGAACAACGTTCGCCAACCATTCCGGGTATTTGACATCTCTAATGAATCCAGCCTTCAGGAGTTTCTAGACTTCATCATTGATTGCAGCATATCTCTCCGGGTTAAAGGCCCTTCGTTTTTGTATCACCGGCCTGTGATCAGGTTGGACGTTGAGCCGATGGCTGATGACGCTTGGATCAATGCCGGGCATGTCCTCATGGGACCATGCGAAAACGTCTCGGTAGTCAGAAAGAAGGGATTCCAGGTCGGCCTGGATCTCGGGTCGTAACTGTGATCTGAGTTGGACCGTGCGTTCAGGACTTTCGGGGTCCAGGGAGAACGGCACTAAGTCTTCGACCGGGGTACCCCTTACCTCTTCCTCGGGCAAGCGGGGATCCAGGTCCGCCAGCATCTTTGGTGTCGGGTCGACTGGGAGATCGGTCTCATTGACCGAATAGACGGCCAGGACCCCATGTTGCTGAGCTGAGGCTGCCCGGACTGCATTTGTATAGCAAGCCCTGGAGTCCGTCTGGGATGAGCGGATCACTCCAACGCCACCGTCTGTTGGGAACTTCATCGCCAAGTGATATGTCGAAACCACGGCCTTTAATCCGTTCAGCGTTGGCCGACCGATGATGATGTTGTACTGGGAGGGTTTGTCGACGACTAGAAAGTTGACTACCCGAGTGACCCTGGCAGCTCCTTCTCTGAAAGTTACCGGGAGACTGACCTTCCCGGTCGCCCAGACACATTCGCCTGCAAAGCCGAAGAGTGGGGTCCAGATCGGGACCAAAGGCGCGTTGCTTATCTTTAACTTGTCGAACGCTTGTTTAAAGAGGATGTCTGCCAAACTGTCGTTGTCAACTAAGACCCGCCGTACAACATTATTGGCGATAGGCAGTTCGCAAACCAAGGCATCGTTGTGAGGATGCATCAACCGGTCCGCTTCCTCTTCAGTGAAGGTAATCTGGGTGTCTTCTTGGTGGCATAACTTGTTGATGTGCTCGGACATATTTACGAACTCACCACGTTCGACTCGCCGAGCTTCTCTGACATAGGATCGCCGCCCACTCGACGTGTCCCCGGTGACAGGCCCGTCGAATATTGTGTGTATGATATTCGGGGGTTCCAGGGCATTCCCGCCGTTGGTCCTGGGTCGGTGCTGCACGTCTCGGCTCGACGAGTCGTTTCTTCCAGAAGCGGGCCTCGGGGTTCTGACCCGCTCGATAAATTCCTGTAGAAGTCCTTCTCGGACCAGTTTTTCTATCTGGTCCTTCAGCTGGATGCATTCCAGAGTAGTATGCCCCATGTCCTTGTGAAATTCACAAAACTTTGGCTGGTTGCGCTTCACCCTGCTGCCTCGGAGCTTGGTCGGCGGTGTTAACAAATTCTTGTCGCCGACCTGGGCGAGCACCTCATCGATAGTTGCCACCAAGGGCGTGTAGTTTTGAAACTTACTGGTTGGCCCCTTTGGCTTGTCGGCTTTCTCTTTCTTCTGTCTCTTAGCGGACTCGGCACTGTCCTGCTCCTGCGTCTTTTTCTACTTCTTATCCTTCTTTGTTCCGCTCGGGCCAGCCTCTTCCCGATGGCTCTTCATGTACTCGACGACGTCTGCGTGTCTCTGGGCATACCCGAGCATTTGTGAAAACGTGCTCGGCTGCTCGAAGGCCAAGGACCATGTCAGCTTCTCGTCTCGGAGGCCCCCTACAAAAATGTGTTTGAGGGTTTCGTCTTCGACGTGCTTGACCTTGAGAGCTGCCCGGGTAAACCGATTAATGTAATCTCTGACGCTGTCGTCTCCTTGCTTGACGGCATAAAGGCAAGTTATTTCCTTTCTTCGCGTCTTAGTTGTGGAGAATGCGGAGGAGAAGGCATCGGCCAGATGCCGAAAAGAAGGAATTGACCCAAGTTCGAGTCGTCGGAACCATTGCCGTGCAGGGCCCGTAAGAGTGAGCGAGAAGGCCTTGCACATTGCCGCATCGCTAGTGTTCTGCAGCAGCATGTGTCCTCGAAAGAGTTCGACGTGCTCGTCAGCATCAGTGGTCCCATCGTAAGACTTAATCTGCGGAACCTTGAATTTTGGCGGCATGGGCGCCCATATTATATGATCCGGAAAAGGCGGATCCTGAGCCCTGGTATCATCTAGGCCGAATCTACAATTCCAGATTTCATCAATCTGTCGCTGCAGTGCCCGGAGCTGACGACTATTGGTGTCTTCGGGCAGTTCGACCCGATAGGGTACTCCGCCCTCAGCACGACCCCCAGCTCCCACGTGGTGATTTTTGTTTATTCCCTGAGACCCGAGCTGGTCAAATACCGAGGCTCGGGAACCTTGTGGTGATGGGGCAGGAGCCGCTTGGCGTTCCATCCGGTGCTCCCGAACTAGTCTATTGTCAGCCAGGATCCCCCTGGTTGATCCTGCAGACTGCTCGGATTGGCTTTGTTGTGGGTTTGCTGCACTTCCCTCGGCCTGACCTCCAGCTTGGTCGTCGTGGGCTGGGGGCGGTAGAGCTGGTGCAGCTTGTCGTTGAGCTTGCTGCGCAAGCTGCTGAGTGAGGATCCAGACCGCATCCGTAAGCTCTTGGATCGGATCTCGGGCAGCGGGGGCATCCGCCGGCTCTGTCCTGGCCGTACTCCTTTGCCCTCCTGAGCGAGATCTCGCGGTCCGAGGATGGCCCCTAGGCCGGCCTGTGGCTGGTTGCCTATTTCTTGCCTCGCCCGACCCCTCCTGTCGGGCTGTGTCATCTCTTGCGTTACCTCGTGTTGTCATCTCGGGAGTTCGAGGTGATGTGGCTGAAGTAATGATAAAAAGGTGTAGGTGCCCTCCTTCTAGCGCCAAAATGTTGATGCTTACCGTTGTCCGGCGTCGGATCAACACCCACGTGTGGCTGCGCACGTCCTGACGTCTTCTTAGGCTTGCCCCTGGCCGGGAGTGTTTACCTGCAAGAGGGATGGTTAGGAGAATAATGAGGTTAGTCAATAGACAAGGGCTCTCCGATGCTCAAGGCAGGTATTGCTCGGCAGAGGTCGGCAGCTAGTTAGGTGTGAAGAGGTCTCTCTCCTCTAAAATGTCATAAATGCATCCTATTTATAGGCCACTACTTGGATCGGGTGCCAGACGGGTTTTGCCCACCACCCGGGTGTCACATCAAGGCGTGTCAGGCAGTAGGTAACAAGTGTCGCGCCCATCGTCCAATGGATTGGACTCTATCAGACGGCAGCTCATTTGCCTGGTGTTGGCCAACTAGGGCGAGTAGTGGCCTATATTTATGAGTAACGTAGTCCGACCTGAGCTACTGTACACCCCGAGGTGGCAGTCTTCTTGGGGTGTGCTTTTGAACTCCTGAGAGGCACCTCGGGAAGGAGTATAAGGCGTCGGAGGCTAACTGTAAACTCCCAGATGTCTGCCGAGCTTAATTGCCGACCACCAAAGTTAATGTCCTCGGTGGTGGCGCCGAGCTTACCCTCAACAGAGGCCAAGATGAAGCAAGTCTACAGATCGGAGTTTACCTTTGATTTTCATCATCTAGTCAACCAGTTGTAGAACGATAAAAATGGATTCTTTGCAGCTGAAGTCCTTAACCATATCAGATAACATGGAATATGACACGAAGCAATGAAGTTTTATCTTTTACTTTAACTGCTTAATTTGCGATACTCTTATTATGTTTTCTTAATGAGGTACTTAAATAGGTTTTCTTGGTAGCTTATTTATAGAAAAATATAACAATCCATCTCGGTAATAATTCAAAAACAATTATATCATTGTCAAAGTTAAAAAAAAAAATCAAAATTTAGGGTAAGATGGTATTAGAACTATGACAACCACCAGTGAGTGGCTCGACCCTATTGAGACAGGGTTGAGTGGCAGACATTACTTCATCAAGAGTAAGGATGTAGTTGATTTCTACGTCTTTTTATTGCTTAATTTTATAAAATTTGAGAAAAAATTAAAAATAAAACACAAAACAATGGTGAGCAAAAATGTAGTTGATTTGCACTTTTTTTGTTTGGTTGAATTAAATAAATTTAAAAATATTTTAAAAATGAAAAATAAATATAGTGTAATAACCATACATATTTTATTATTTTAAAAAAAGAACAAATTTATTGATTCTTTAAATTATGCCTTTTTTTTCCCGTAACTAACTTTTTTTAAACCCAAAAAATTAAAAAAAATGAAGAAATTTGCAAAATTTGTTTTTTTAATTTGCTAAAAAAATTTTTATTTTCAAAATTTTTCAAACAAAATTTTAAAGACGAAAGACAATAATAGAGAATATTGTGGCAAAGCTGATATTAAAATGTAACAAAATTATAGGTAATAGTATATTTTTCCTGTTGTGTTTGCAAAAACAAGAAAAAGAGAGAGAGAGAGAGATAGTCGCAGAAACCTTTTTGTTTAAAAAGTTAAGAACAAAATAAAATAAAAATAACCCTTCTTAAAAAAAATTAAATATATATATATTCCTCTTCAAATAGTCTATATTTATGGGGCCTAAAAAGTTTTTAAAAAAGAAAATTGCATCAAATAGTACAGTTTTAATTTTTAATATAGCAAATAGTTCACTTTTAAAAATATTTAAATAAATAGTATTTTTAGAATCATGTATTCTTTTTAAACATTTGAATTTCTAATCTTACCTCCTCTTTTTTCTTCTTTTTCTTATTCTCTTTCTTTTCGTTTTTTTTATTATCTCGTCGCTGCTTCATGTTTCTCTCCACATCATTCTATACAAAAATAAATTTTGTTTTAATCTAAGTCGGCTATTTGCTAAACACTATTATATTTTGGTCTATTCATTTCTATTTTCAATTAATGATGATCTAATTCCCTTATTCTGCCTTTTAAAAATGTGTGGAAATCACAAAACATACAAAAAGGGGGTCACATATTTATTTCTATATTTACAATGAGTTTTCAAAACGATTTTTGTGAAAATATGTGAGAACATGATAAAGGTGCAGAATGTATATAAATCTTTTCAAAACTTTAGTAAAAGATTGTGTAGATTATCTTAATTCAATGCTTAATATATATATACATATATATATATAAAACTACTGCGTACCAGAGATGACCACTCTCCATATGAAATCAAAGTCTTTCTTCCATAGTCTTTGGTCACAGATGGATGTATGTTTGGGCATAGAATGAATTAACGGTTTCAAAGGATCACTCGTTCACTTTTCCCCCCTTTAATCTCAACACATGAGCAAAGTAGGTCTTGAGATTAATTACTTTTCTTCTTCTCTCTTTCTCTCTCCGCATGTCTATGTTAGGGAACCTGGCAGAGTTTTTGCAGTCTAACCAAGACTCTCAATTGTGTGTAAAATGAATAGAGAAGACTTCTATTTATAGAGAATGAGAGACCTATTTAATTCTAGAAGCTTTCATTATTTTAATTTTAAATATTACATATTTAATTAAGAATTATTAACATTAATGGCCCTTAAACTTTAGGGTCTCTCTCACTTTATACCCTAAACTTTAAAAATTACCACTTTACCCCTAAACTTTCAAAGCTCCTCACTCTATGCCCTGAACTTTAAAAATCATTAATTTACTTTTTAAACTTTCAAAGATCCTCACTTTACCTCTGAACTTCCTATTTTCCATTAAAAATGACGAGATGTTGTTGAATAATTGACATAAGAATAAATAAAATCTCATTTTTTTTACCCTTACAGGTAACCCATGTGAAAATCATATATGCTTAGTTCCATCTATTTGAAGGAAAAAACAGAAGTGTAAGGGTAAAGTGAGGAGCTTTGTTAGTTCAAAAGGTAAACTGGTGATTTTTAAAATTCAAGGGGCAATGTGAGCTTATTTGAAAGTACAAGAGGTAAAGTAGTAATTTTTAAAGTTCAAGGGGTAAAGTGGAAAGGTCTTTAAAGTTTAGGGGTCATTGATGTAACACTTTAATTAAAATAAAAGAGAAAATATTCTCTTTCCTTACACTACATATGGCACCACACATAGAGAGATTCTCTATCCATATAACACAAATTACCTGCTAGCAGAGGAAGCAATATTGCTTGTTACCAAACTGTTTTGTTAAAAAAATAGAAAGTCTTATATATGAAAACTTGGTGAACAAACTTTAGACTACACAAGGGACCCTTCCCTATTGTAGAATGCTTTCACACAATGGGTGGGACCAGTTATGTGTGTTCCAAAAATAATTATTATTTATTTATTATTAAATAATTTTATTATTTAATGATTATAAATTAAATTCATAATTAATTTAGTTTGAGTGATATTTAATTTAGAATTTCATAATTCTAAATTATTTAATTAACTAATAATTCCACTTGTCTAAATAGTGCTTACAAGGATGGCAAAGAGAGTAATAGACCTATAATCTAAGCACTAATAAAATCAATATATTAATTTAACTCTTTAATCAATGTATTACTCTTTTATTAATTAATTCCGATATAGCTTCACTAAATACTTAGATTTACACTCTTAAAATTGTAAATATAACTATCCATTTCGTAGAGTCGTCCATTTGATATGGTTATTACAAATAAATTGATCCTCCATAAATAATTCATAATTAAAGTTATGTAAAATCCGTTAACCATTCTAATTACTTCTTCACCCTTGAGTGCCATTGATTCTTTAATGAAAATAAATATATGAACTTAATCATGAATTGAGCGTTCATATTATTAAAGACTCATATCAAAACTCAAGATAATTATTTATCTGCTTTTCGTTACACAAAAATGAATTCCATCTTGAAAATAAACATTCTTAGCTACTTACTTCACTATGCCTCAAAAATACAAGGGATAGAATTAGATTCTTAAATTTGTATAGCTTGATACATACCATTTCCAAATAGTTTAAAAACATAGTTGATCACAAGTTTTTAGGTTATGGTTAGGCAAACAAGTGTTATTTAAGGGTATTTTAGCCTTTTCTACTCTAAGAAGTGGTATGAATCAAACAATAAAAAAATAAGTGTTAGAACATAATAATGATAATAAAGAAGTGGCATTCCACCTAATTTACTAGTAATAGTAAAAAAAAATCATAATTCCATAAATTGAAGTTTACTAATAACCCAAAATTAAGATCACCTTTTATATGACAATTAGTCTATCTAATTAAAACATTGTATTTAATAGAAATTATTTGTTGTTCATATCACATCATGTCCTGGCCTACATAATCTCATTTATACAGTACACTCATCTAATAACTCACAATATTAACGGTTCAGATAAGACTGACTTACACTAATAACACTCAATTAAAGATTTCATACTTTATTAAATAACTAATTATAATAATTAATTATATATTACTAACCATTTAAATTATCATTCTTAAATATTATCCTCTTATATATAACACTTATATACAATATATAAAGTCACATAAATAATTATGAAATCTTAATGATATTTATAAAGTATTGGAAATCCATGCCTGTAAATATAATGAAAATTTTATTTTTTTTATTTATAAATATGTCATCTACAAAATGTCGTATGTTTTGAGTGCATTTATCATAACATAAAGTTAGTTATCTAAATGAATATGCATATGTGCTTTTTGTTTTATTTATTTATTTTTTTTACATGAATGCAATAATTTACTGGAATATGGATTAAAAGGAAGATCACTTAATCACTGATGTCTTTGTGTATAATAGGCTAAAGCAATGTCCCTTTAATCAGTGATGTTCTTGAGCAAAATGGATTTGAGAAAGTAAATGATCAGGTTACTCTTATGTCCATATTTATATTATATGGTTATATTAATAAATATGGTTTAACCTACTCTTACAATTTTTTAATTTTTTTTAATATCATTTTAGCAGATTTACGACCATACCTTTATATATTATTACATAAACTAGTAATTGTTGATACACCTTGGCTAGTGTTTAAACAACTGTCTTTTATGTTGTTGTTATGAAGAAAATACATGTTTTCCAATCAATATGGGACATTTTTAGATCTTTTTAAGCTTTTGTGGAGATGCAATTTGGGTCAGATGGACTCGTATGTACTAATTTTTAAAATAAAATAATAAAGGAAATAGGCTAAAGTAATAGATGAATACAAATTAATAGGCCAAACTTTAGAAAAGGTTAATAAATAGGTTTGCAATTGATGGTGACTGCAAGATGTGATGAAGCTCTTCGCGACAACACCAGTCTCTACGATCCTCATCCATGGACTCGCAAAGCCCCGATCTAGCAACAATCGTCAACAACAATGACTCTTTTAGTTTTCCAATGTGATTTTAGATAAATATATTGAAAATGTGGTAAAAGTGTGGAACATATTTTTTATAAATTTTCATAAAACTCATGAAAAATAATGCCATAGATTATATTAATTTAATGACCAAAAAGTAGATAATCAATCTTTACCCGGTTAAAACGATTAGGACAGAGTTCTTCTATGGGCAACATTTTCTATGAAACCAAAGCGTTCTTCCCCTAATCCTTGCTAGGGTTTGGACGTACGTGTGAGTGTAAAAGGAATTAGAATTTTTAAAGACCACTCTTCTCTTTTTGGACTCTCACTAATCACAACTCATGAAATGAAGTGGGACTGGGAATGAAAGAGCTCTTTCTACTGTTTTTCTCTATCTTTTACATTCCTACTGCTAGGGTTTTATGCAAAAGTTTTTTAAGACTCTCTTAATTATATGTAGAATGAATAGAGGAGCCTTCTATTTATAAAGAATGATAGACACCCAATTAATTCTGAAAGCTTCTTTTTATAATTAAATATCAAATATTTATTAAAAAAAAAAAAAGGTTATCTTCTCTTTTTCTTATATGCTTATGGCACCAACGCAAACAATCTCTCTGTGTGTATGGTGCCAGTCTTTTATCAGTAAGGAGGAAAATTCTGCTTGTTACCTAATCTGATTGGTTTCCAAAATTTAAATTTTCAATTTGAAAGAATCACACTTTTCAAAATTAGAAACTTCTAAAAATAGTAAACATAGTGAACAAATCTTACACTGCATAGAGAACCTTTCCTTGTACAAGCACATGCCATACACTGTGGGAAGGGCCCACAAATCTAATTATTTATAATTATAAATTAATTTATTTTGAGGAATTATTAATTTAGAAATCCATAATTCTAAATTAATTAAATAAACCAATAATTTTACTTGTCTAAATAGTGTTTACAAAAATGGCAAAAGTCTAAGGGACCCATAATTTTAATATCTAATAAAATCAATATATTAATTAAATAATCATTATACATATTGCTATATTTTACTCCACTAAACCCTAAATTTTAATTATTATAATACTTTTTTTATTAATTTTAAGGTTACTCCACTAAAAACTTGGAATTGCACTCTTGAAATTATGGATATGTAATTACTTATAATTTAAAGTTTTCCATTTGATATAGTCATTATATATGAATTGAACCTCCATATGTAAAAATTAGAGTTAAGTAAAAATCTGTTAATTTCTCTAACTACAACTTAACCCTTAAGTGCTATTGATTGTCTAACTGCATCCTATCACAAATTTAGGCGCTCATATTATTCAAGACCCAAATCAATACTTAAGAGAATCATTTATCTGTTTCTTGTTAAAGAAGGAGTGGTTTCATCTTATAATATTAACATTTTCAACTATTCATTATGCTTCCAAAATACAAGGGATAGCATTAGATTCTTGAATCCATATTAGATAAATCAAAAGATATGATTCCATAATACGAGTTTGTTAATAACTTAGGATTAAAATAATCTTATATATGACCATCGGTCAATGTAATTAAAACTTTATATAATGTTAATGTAAATTTATTAAGTTGTTCATATCATATTGTGTCTCAATCTTACACAATCACATTATATACAATGTACCCATTTATGACTCACTACATTAATAGTTTGGATAAATTCTCAATAGAAATGACCCACACTAGCAATGCTCGATTAAAGATTTCATATATTAATTGAATAATTAATTATAATATTTAATTATATATTATTGACCATTTTAGTTATCATCCTTGAATATTATCCTCATATATATGACATTTATATACAATATTTAAGGTCACATAGATAATTGTAGAATTTTAATGATATATATAAAGTATATAAAATACATACATGTACACAAATGTAATAAAAAATTCTCTTTATACATTTATAAATATATCCATTACAAAAACATCATATGCTTTAAAGGCATCTATCCTAACAGACTTGTGATGAAGCTCAAATGACATCAATCTAGCAACGATGATTCGACAAGCTGATAAAGGTGGGATCTCGTCTTCGTACTAGATCGCATTGCCATGAATCCACAAAGTGCTTCACTGAAGAACTTGCATCTTGCTCTAAATCGCATCGTCGAAGGGCTTGGTGCCAGAAAGTGCAAGTTCTAAGAGGAAAGTCTCAACTCTGCTAGAGTGAGGGCTTCGGCGGCTGAGGACCCATTGATAGCTTCTTCATTTTTCAAACTGGACAAGAGAAAAAAGAAAGCAAGAAGGGAGAGAAGGTGAAAATCTTAGGGGTTTTTTTTTTTTTTTTTTTCTTTTTCTAAAAGTCAGAGAGTTCGAGAATAAAAGGGTAAAATTAGAAAATTAAATATTTGAAATAAATTATAATCTATTAATTTATAATCTATGTAAATGTGTTTTTTGCTTCTGATGGTTTTATTAATTGGCCTATTTACTGTAATTTTCCTTTTAAAACCCTATCAAGCTTTAGACTGGGCTAGCAAAAGCTTACATTTCTTATGAAACTGGTGCTGGTCCATCCCCAAATGCTAATACATGGCCCAACCTAACACATAGCTCAAATACACTGCACTTATTTATAAAATCTTTGACTATATTTCCTTATCAGGCTAATATCAACCCATAGCAGATAATCATCAATTATCTTAGCAAAAAAAAAGAATCATTAATTAATAAGATGCCAGAAAAATTTGAAGTGCTTCTTCCTTTGATTTTGCATGGGTAAAATATACCTAAGAAAGAGAAAGCAAGAAGAGAGAGAAGGTGAAAATCTTAGGGCTTTTTTTTTTTTTTTTTTTTTCTTTTTCTAAAAGTCAGAGAGTTCGAGAATAAAAGGGTAAAATTAGAAAATTAAATATTTGAAATAAATTACAATCTATTAATTTATAATCTATGTAAATGTGTTTTTTTGCTTCAAATGGTTTTATTAATTGGCCTATTTACTGCAATTTTCCTTTTAAAACCCTATCAAGCTTTAGACTGGCTAGCAAAAAGCTTACATTTCTGATGAAATAGGTGTTGGTCCATCCCCAAATGCTAATACATGGCCCAACCTAACACATAGCTCAAATACACTGTACTTATTTATAAAATCTTTGACGATATTTCCTTATCAGGCTAATATCAACACATAGCAGATAATCATCAATTATCTTAGCAAAAAAAAATCATTAATTAATAAGATGCCAGAAAATTTTGAAGTGCTTCTTCCTTTGATTTTGCATGGGTAAAATATACCTAAGGCGCAAAAACATTCCACTTTCTCTTAGATTGGCCTTCAAATTTTAAAATTCTTTTGGTTATGTGCTTCAACTTTTAAGAACGTAGCTTAGCCCCCAAATATTTAACTCTAATAGTTTAACCCACAAAATAGTCACACTTTTGCAATAAGGTAATAAAGGGTTTGAATCAAGACCCAGGCATGGAAGGAAAGTAAATTTAAGACACTACTAGCTCTCTCATTTTCTCAGTGTACTCTTTTTTGCTTCTTCTTTTCTCTCTCTCTCCTTTGTTGCTACCCCCACTTTAGAGCCTCACTGCTATCTCTCCTAACGCTACCTCCCACTTGCCGCCTTTCTTCTGCCTCTACCGCCTCATTTTTGCCCCCTCTCTCTCTTTTACGGTAAAAATTTTAAAGATTCTTTTTTTTTTTTTTTTTTGGATCTCTTTTATTTAGTGTTATTTATTTATTGCTCCCAAAAGTACATTTTCATTCAGCGAGAATACATGAATAAGGTAGCAGGCACAACGGGAGCTACTTCCCGAGTACAAAAATCCCAAACCTATTATTTAAAAGTCCTATTTGGCTAACTCATGAGCACCAGTGTTACAAAGCCTAGGAATCCAAGAAAAAGCAGCAAAGAACAGCGAACAAGCTGAAACTCTAACATGTTCAAACAAAGGAATAGGGTTCCAATGGGGACATTTATCAACAAACTTAATGCAGTCAATGGCGTCTCAGGTGCTGCAAGTTAATATTCCATGGGCAGTGTTCGGCAATCTGAATGTAGTTCTCATTTAGGAGGAAAAGGTTGGGGGCCAGGAGTTCCCTGCTGATAAAGACTTTATGTTCAATATAGGGGGCTTTGATTTGGGCTATTCAGGGGTCTTTCATACTTGGTGCAATGGCCAGTACATAAACTCTATTATTCGAAAATGGCTCAATAGAGTGGTCTATACTAGTGAGTGGGCCAACAAATTTCCAAAGGCAGCTGTCCTTAATCTCCCAATTTGAGAATCGGATCATGCCCTCATGTTAGTTTTTACGTGCATGGATCGTGAAAGACTTCAGTTCCCAATTCATTTCATGGAGGCTTCGCCCTTAAACCCTTCATGTAGGGATGTGATCAGTGAAGCGCGGCAACATGACATTCGTGGAGTGCCGAGTTTCAAGCTCATGAGGATATTTCAATGCAGTCAACAAGCCCTAAGATGATGGAACAGACTATGCTTTGGCTACTGCCATGACTGGCTAAAGGAGTTAGAAGCTAAATTGGAAACAATTCAGAGGGAACGACCCTCGCAAGAGACCTCGAAGAGGAAGCGGCCATTCAATTAGAGATTTTGGAGATCTGGGAGAAACCCGAGTCCGTTTGGCAACAAAAATCGCGTGAAATTCGTCTTCAAGCAGGGGATGGAAACACACGTTTCTTCAACGCTTCAACAGCTATTCAGGGGAAGAGAAACCATATATGGTCCTTCAAAAAGGAAAAGGGAAGGTGGAGGCACTTAAGGCATGGCATCGACGATCACCGCATTAGAAAATTTGGTGAGCTTTTCTCGACCACTACTCCAATTATTGATCACAGCCTTGAGAATTTGTTTGATGATACATTGTCTATGGAAGACAATTGTCCCGTTTGATAGTGTTTTCAAAAAGGGTGAAAATGGTTTTGTTTTGAAAAACGAGAATTTGGGGAGAATTATGTTAAGAGTGTTTTTGAAATTTTTGCCTCAAAAGCGTACAAAAATATTTCCAAAAATTCCTAAAATAATATCACACGGGGCAAATATTTCTTTGTGTGTAACGTCTACCCTGAAGGACATAAAAAATGTGCTATGGTCTATGAATTTCCTCAAAGCCCAATGGAATGTCTGGCAAGTTTTATAAAGAAAATTGGAGATTGTCAGGCCCCATATTGTTGGGTTTGTTAAAGATTACTTCAAGATCGGAAGTTTTCAAAGGTATTAACCACACCTTTCTTGTTTTGCTTCTGAAAAAAAAAAAAAAAAAGAAGAAAATATAGAACACTTCTGCCCCATTAGTCTATGTAACTTTGTTTATGAGGTTTTGTCTAGAGTGTTGGCTAATAGAATGACAAGCCATTTATTTACTCTGATCAGCCCTTCCTAATCGGTCTTGTTCTTGGGCCATTGGATTATGAAAAATTTAGTTCTTACCCAAGAAATTATGTAGGTTTTTAAAAAAGAAGCAGGGATTTCAAAGCCTTGTGGAAATCAAGATGGACATGTGCAAAGCTTATGACCGCTTGGAGTGGCAATTCATCGATAGAGTACTCAAGGCTAACAGTTTTGATGTGCACTTTTAAAAGTTGATAATGGGCTGCATCACTTCACGTTCATTTTCAATCCTCCTCAACGGCAAGCCATTACAATATTTCAAACGGTCTAGAGGTATCCGGCAGGGGTACCCCCATAGGTCTACATCCTTTTCTGCGAAGTTTTGTCTAAGCTATTGATCATGGCGGAAGAGGCACACAAGATTGAAGGAGTTAAGATAGCTAGAGGTATCATTCCAATCTTGCATCTCATGTTCGTCGATGACATTTGCGTTTTTTACCATGAGAGTCCAAAGCAAGTGGAAGCTATTTGGAATTTGCATTTTTCTTCATGAGAGGTGGCCCAAAAGAATGTGCAAGGAGAAATTTGAAGTGATATTTTCCAAAGAATACGCATGAGGGTTTGTGAAGAGATATTTTGAATTCACTTGGAATTCCACTTATGCAAGGGGATGAGAGATATTCAGGCAAACTACTTTTCTTCGCCTGCAGTAGAATTCGTGATTTTTAAGTGTCTCAAGTACAAAGTGATGAGTCGTTTAAAGGGATGAAAATGCAGATTCCTCTCAAAGACAGGTCGCACAATGTTGGTTAAATATATCAATCAAAAGATGTTGACATATGCAATGTCAACATTCAAAATTCCAGAAGCCATCTACTCTTATCTTGATGCAGCGATTGGGAAGTTTTGGTGGACAGGCGATATGGACAAAAACTGATTCATGGCTCTTATGTGTTGGAACAAATTCTGCAAACCAAAACTTTGGGTGGCCTGGGCATAAGGATATTCATTGATATAAACAATTCACTTCTTTGCAAGCTCGTTGGGCTCTGGCAAAAGGAAAGGATGCTATTAGGATGAAGTGTTTACAAGCCAAGTATTTCCCCAGCAAGGACTTTTGGGAAGCACCATGTCCCATTGATTCCTCTCTGGTTTGGCAGGCCATTTTGTCAACCAAATAGGTGATATATGCTGGAAGTTGTGTATTGATAGTTTCAAGCTCGAAAACTAATGTTTGGTAAGCACCATGTGTTCCTTGGGAGATGACTGATGTACTAAGAGCGACCTTCAATCTAAATATGAACTGCTTAGTATCAAGGTGGCTGATCTCTTGGTTTAAGGAACTCACACATGAAATGTTCCCTTAATAGAAGAAATATTTTTGGTCCTCAACTTGCAAGTCAGATATAGAATATTCGACTGCTACCAGTCCTATTGGAGGACAGATTAGTTTGGACAGCGGACAAACGAGGAAGATTTTCAATTAAAGTGCTTATTGGGTAGGCCATAAAGGAAGGTTCGACGGAAGTGAAGTTGTTTGGAAATCGCTATAGAAGGCTAAGTTGTGCAACAAACATAAGATGTTTATCTGGAGAATTTCTTCTAACATCCTACCTACTAAGGATGTGCTCAATCATTTGGGGTTGATTCGATACCTCCAATGCCACCTGTTATGGAGAGATGGAATCATCTCTTCATCTATTTGTTAGATGTCCTCTGACACATGGTCTATGGTTTAGTTATGATTATGTCATCAATTCATCGATTTATTTAGTTCTGAGTATGTATTGTTAACCATTTCAATAAGTTATGAGAAAGAACAACGTATTGATCGAAGCTCCTAGAATTTCTCAACCAACCGGTTGTCTCCTTCAATCAAGTATATTCTCAAGCCATTAAAAGTCAAGATAGTTAGTTTTACTTCCTTCCAGATATTTTAAATTGTATACATAAAGCTTTGTCTATCTAACTGTTAGGGTTTTTAATCCCACAAGTGTGGTATTTTACACGTGAAATTTTGTTACCTTCTTGGGTTCAAAAGAGAGTAATTTAATTTAAATTATTCTATAATTTTCCATTAGGTTTCGTGAAATTGATCTAGATAGTTTGTGTTTGAATTTCAGATATTGTTTATACAGATATGTTGTTGCTTGATGGTTAAGTTATTGTTTGAGTTATACTGTATTTGTGGTGTTTTAAATTTCAAATTAGACTAATTTGATTTTATTGACTTGGTGGCTAAGAAACTTTGTGGTATTTCTTCTCTCTCTAAAATTGTCCCTTCTCTTTAGAATTCTCTCCCTCTCTATCTCGAAAATTCAAAACTTATTCTAGGTTTTCCAAATCTTCTTTCTTTCTTTCTTTCTTGTTTCTTTTTCTTTGTTTTCCATGGATCTAAAGTATTATCACTTGAGGAAATACTTCTCATCACTTTCCCAGAAGATTTTCAGGCAGAAATATAAGTCTAGAGTCACTCGACTATAGATTCTCATACGTTTTGGAATCCCTAGTGATGTGAGGATGCTGATCAAAAGAAAATTCATCCGAGTGACTTCAATCAGAAGGCCGACCTTTCAAGTATGGGTACTAGTTGTAGTGCGATGAGAAGAAGAGCTCATACTAACGAGTCTAGATGTAACAAATGTGGGCAACCAACTTGCGAGGATAAGTGTCGTCTGGCTGGATTTGTGTCAATACATAAGGTGGACAAAATCTATTTCTACAAAGATAGCCTTTCTAAAGAGAACTTGAATGACCTTCATGCTTCTCTTTAGAACCATCCAAGTGGATATGTCTAAGTTGCAATTTCTAATCTGTGGCCTAAATTCCATGCAAAAAGACATCGTCTCAGAAATCTAGCATTTAAAGACCCTATTTGTCAGTTTGTAAGAATTTAGATAGGGAGTAAATTCTTAATCCATAGAGGTCGTTTGAGTATTTCTACAAAAATTGTATTTTGTATTTTGATAGTTTGTTTGTTTTTAGATTAATTGTCACAGTAAATGTTAATTAATAATTTTTTTATTTTATCGTTATAGTAGTTTTTAAATTTCTGTGTTTGTTTTATTTTAAAAAAATGTTACCTTATCAGATGCATCACGTAGTTGTTCCTATTGTTAGTTTGAAATTTTTACATTCTGAATGATTTTACTAGATTCGTGTTGTTTTTGTCAAAATTTTTATAGTATGTCATATGTCTTTTACTAACCTTTCTGGATTCATATTGTTTTTATCAAAATGTTTACAGTATGTCATATGTCTTTTACTATTTTTTCTAGATTTATGTTTATTTTGTCAAAAAAGTGTACAATTAAATGTGTCGGGTTTTGTTTGTTTGTTTGTAAAATATCAAAAGTTATTTTGTTAGAGTCTCGTAAGTCAAAAGTCAGTTTGATAGCATGTTTATTTTTCAAAATCTGAACTAATTTGGTTCGATTTTTTCCAACATGTACATATCTTATTTTCTGATTTTTCTGACTTTTTCTAACTTGCCATGACCTACCTGTCATAACTCCTTAGTCTTTTTGTATTTCCAACTTCTTTAAGATCTCATTTGGGACTCAAAGTTTAGGCAGAACAAACTTAAGACAAAAACAAAAAAAACAAATAGTAAAAAAATAATTAGTCTATTTTAGAAACCAAACATGTCTTTTTCCCATTCATCTAAGAAAATCGAAATCGTATGTGTCTTTTGTGGTTCCAGTTTTGGTAAATATAGAGTTTACTTAGAAGCCACAAAGCAATTAGGACAAGTTTTAGCACGTAAAAAGATTAACCTGATTTACAGGGGAGATAACTTAGTATTAATGGGGAATGTAGCAACAGTAGCACATTCTAGGGGTAGCCATGTCATAGGGATTATCCCTCATCTCCTAGCTGAGGGGAACTTCTGTGAGAAAACCATAAGAAAGGAAGAGAGAGTTTTGGTAATCCCTAAGCATCTTGAGAACATGATCCATAACGCTAACTCTTTCTTTGCATTATCTGGTGGTTTTGGCATCTTTGAAGAGTTATTCGTAGTTACTAGTAGGAGTCTATTGGGCATTCACTCCAAACCCTAGGTCTTTTGAATGTAAATGGTTTTCATAACCGTCTTTTAAAGTTTTTAAATTACGATGAAGAATAAAACTTCATTATAAAGTCGGGGAAATAAATCTTTGTTACTGCTTAAACAGCTAAAGAGCTGCTTGACAAAATTTAAGTCATTCATCTAGAGTCTGACACTGCAACGTCCAATTTTGATTGGAAGAAAGAAAGCAGGAAGCGACCATTGGATTTAAACCTCCACCTGTAATCTTTTGGTTTTACTCATAGCATGTTTGTTTGTATTTCTTGTGTCCTAAATAAACGCTCTCCTCCATATCGTGTATTTTTTGGTGACATGCTGTTGTTAAAGCCTTTAGATTCAGTGACTCTAGTGCTTGATCTTTTTTTATCGATGCTTCTGTAATCTTTATGCATACATAGTTAGGATAGCTGATTATATGAGGTACTTTGTACTCTCGAAACATATCCATATAATTTATGTAAACTCGCTATGTATTATTTTAATGTGCCTTTTTAATATAACTACTTGCGATGTTTGTTTTATTATTATTATTTAATATAACATCCTCAATCAAATTATAAACCACAGATTAAAAACAATAAAGGACTGAAAATGACATGATCAATATATACACTTCTTTTTATATATGTTAAAATAATCTTGATAAAAAAACTTGCCTCTGACTCAAAATCCTGGCTCCATCACTGGACTAGTGGACAAACAAGAACTTCTCAACATCACGTAAGAAGACGAGAAAACTTTTCTTTTTGTTTAGTTTTTTTTATTTTGTGGTCAAAATTGGCTTAGAGGTATAATAATCAATCATAAATAAAAAAAAAAAAATCAAACTATAAAAGTGCAATAGTCCAAACTACATGGTACAAATTTTTATACCCTATATTATATGCAGGGTAGAGGAAAAAAAATCTTTATATTATTAGAGAGAGGCACGTTCACATCACATGGTGATTATAGATGACGAGCATATATCCCTCTCTATTTTATTTCTTATTCATCATTCAACCCATAAAAAACACAAATGCAGATCTAGAACACACGAATTACATAGTATAATCTTTATTCTCACGAGATCTCTCTCCAAGACAGAGAATATTAATTCAAGGGCCATGATTAATAATATATTATTGAATAATATTCAAGGGCACTTGAGCCTGTGTCCATGGGTCCTGAGGCGAGCATAGCAGGGGCACGAACTCTTATGGCCATAAGTACCTGGCGGAACGCAGTGGCATCTCACGCAACAAGCTTTGCATGCTCTCATGCAGCTCTTCTTCCTTGACGCCTTCTTGCATCTTCTCAGGCATGCATGATTGCAATCTGCATGCATATATTATATCATGTTGTGTTAATTTGTTATCAATGCCATAACAGTTGTGTGTATATATATATATATATATATAATTGTATAAACACATGTTTCTCTCTTTCTTTTTCTTGCCAAAAAGGACTAGAATGCACTTATCACTATCATAAATTCCGAGCATATTCTAATCAAAGTTGGCATCGAAGATTACAAAGTACTAATACTTCAAAAGCAAACACATTTCCTAGTTGAATTATGAGAACATAATAAACAACAGTGGTAATATGTATAAGAATAGTTTATCGTGTCCTCTAATAAGTTAACGATATCTTTTGGCCTACGTTTTTCTTTGTCTGTAACGCATATTGATATTGTGCTTTGCTTTATTCTTTCATGGCTGATAGGATTGGTTTCCAAGTTAAGGATCTCGAAGCGTGTCTTTCTGTGCTTCGATTTTTCAATTAGATATATAAACGTGTATAAATGCAAGTCTCTCACTCTCTCTCTCTCTCTCTCTCTCTCCCCTTCTATATATATATATATATATATATATATATGTATATATGCATATTTTGTACTAGTTAATATTTAAAGTATAACAACTTACTTATCTTTGGAAGCTTCTTGTGAAAAGCTACCTGATCAGCATTTCCATCATGAACCTGGATTGGACGACATCCAATACAAAATCAATGAAAATTGATCATCTTATCCTATTATAAATAACTCAATTTCAAGCTTTCCCTTTGATTAAACAGAATTTTGTAGCAGGGCAAAACAAAAGTAGTACTCTATACATGGTGTGTACGTGTGTGTGTATAACTATTTATATAATTTGAATTATCAGATTTCATAAATTTCATCACATTTGCCTATATCATAAGTACCAAATCATTGTGTGACGTTCAAAACATGTGTACAACATATTGGCCTGTATATATGTAATTTGTTTAAATTTAGATATATCACAACAAAATAAGACAGAAATTAAATCTAAGCAGAGAATGCGTTACGCTCAATATAAAAGGTGTAATTATTTCCCCTTAAGTTAAACCAATTTTATAATTTTTATTGATCAAAATTACAGAAAATTGATAACAAAGAATCCAATAAAACAAAAACAAAAACAAAAAGGAGAGATTCAATTCTTTGTTCGTGTATCATTATATTTTCTCAAAGAATTATGACGGGAATTGCGTGCATGGTATATGTAGAAAGAGATAATATTTTGACACAAGAAAAACAGAGGATATATAAAAATATTGGAGTTGGTGACAGAACCGCGTAGAATTAATGGGTGACCCCAAATTCTAAATAACTATATAGACTATCTTGACCAATTCATATGATGTATGACAATTAATTTAAAAAAAAAAATTGGTTACTATCTAGCCCTAGAAAAAACGAAGAGAGACAAGCAAAAAGAAAATCTGGGTGGAGAGAGAATGACAGTAGAAGCCCCTATACATAATACGTATACATGTATATAAAAGGTTATGGTATATAATATACACACACATTATCTAACGGGAAAAAGAAGAAAACAAGAGTATGTAGTTATGTAATAATTTATGTACCGCGGAATATATATATATATATATGTATGTATGTATATGTACGTATGTCTGTATGTATATAATATACATTTTTGTACTTACTTGCGCCCCAAAGCATAATTTGCTGAGGTATATAATTAATTTTAAACAATGTATAAACAGAAAAGAGATGGATCAGAAAACTCACAGTAGGGCTAACAGAATTTCCAGCATTGTGTACCGGTGAGGCCTCTACAATAGCCTGCCAAAGAGACGAACACAACATCAAAAGTCGAAAATCAAAACTCATAAAATTGATCAACATAATTTACGTCTTTTAGATCTGCAGTGGAGTACTTGATAATAATGTTCGAACCTGCAGCAGAAGAAGGGCGGCGATAATGAGAAAAAAGAGTTTCATATTTCTTGTGACAGCCTGTTTGAGAATAGTACTGCTTTGTATGTTTCTGGTCACAAAAGCGCAAGGAAGAGAATGCTTTATATAGGTGTTTTTTTATTTTTTATTTTTTCCCTTTACTTGCTGGTTAATACTTTTGAAATTTATCGAATTACCTTTTACAATTCACATGCAAAGATTTTCTTTCTTTTTCTGTTATGATATGTGATCTTTTTCTTGATTAAATTCGTTCACAAGCAAAGATTGAGCCACTAGTAGTACTGTTCACAGGCATTGGTCAAAGTGTAAAAAATAAAAAATAAAAAATAAAAAAACTAGCTAGCTTCTTTCTTTTTGGAAGCTTCTCAAGCTTTATCGGTCATTGCTTTTGCTCATGTAACAGACAGCTGTTGATTCTTTGGCTTGTTTGAAGGCAAGAGAGAGAGATCAATATATATGGTCCCCGGCTTGTCGGACATATTATTGTGTTTTTGTTCGTGCATGAGGAAGTAATTACATTTGCATATATTTAAATTGCACTGTTGCTGCTAGGTTGGCATTCATTTATTATAGTGTTTTGTGTTGTAGTCCTTGCTACTTGCGTCTCTAGAACTTTTTTGTTATTATCCATCGAAAAACAAATAACTTAATTTGCATTATTGTTTGTTTCATGTAAAATTTTGTCCGAGGGTAAAACAGTAACATACATAAGAGTTAACGTCAACAAAAGTAAATGAAAAAGAAAAAAAGAGACACTCCGAGAAATCGAACAATAGATTAATTAGAGTACAAATAATCATTCTTCCATATTTTTACTCTTTTTCACTTTTACTCACCAACATGCATGAGGCACTCCGAGAAATTTGATCTTGAGCAACCAAAAAATTGGCCGTAAAATGTGCCAAATTTGATCGCCAAAAGTTTTGGCGACTAGAAAATTTTGGTCACTCACTAGTCGTAGAAAGTTAGCCATTAACACATTTCATGACAAAAAAAAGTTTGAACGATCAAATTTGGTCGCCAAAAGATAGGTATATGTAGCAGCATATTACAACCAAATATCTAGTCGTAGAAAATACTTGGTCTAAAGACAGTTTTTTACAACCAAAATTCGGTTGCAGAACAAGTGATATAGTCACCAATAATTCGTTTTAGCAACCAAGATTTTGGTCGCAATAACTACGAGCAATCAAATATTTGGTTGCTACTAGGTGCTTAGTTGCAGAATTGACTTTTTGGTTATCAAAATATTTCTAAAATAACATTCTGCAGATGTTTTGGTGTCTTGGTCGCAATATGCTTTTGTGACTAAATTTTGGTCACTAATTGTTTTCATGTTTTTTAAATAAAAAAACATAGGTAAACAAAATTGACCTGTTTAATAAAGAAAATATATAATCCATTCAAATGAGACACTAATATCTAATAATCATAGTCATACAATCGTAAATAAGAAACCTAAATGTGCACAGAAGCCAAAAATAACCAATGAACTTATAAACAAGAAAAACTCTAGCAAACCGAGGCAACCGGCTGCAATGGAGGTGGCGAATGGTCCTGTCTGGGAATAACCATTTCTGTGTGATCTGAAGGCAGATTAAGTTGTTTATGTAGCTTTTGTATTATAGGTCGTTTTGTTGCTTTAATTGCAGCTCAATTTCTACCGTATGAAGTTTGTTGAACTCGACCTTTTCATGAAAATTGTTGACAGTTTGATAATCTATCACAACTGAGAACTGCATATTCCACGACAGTTTAAAACCGTCGTGGAAAGTTTTCATGACGGTTTAAAAACCATCATGAAAACGTCTATCATGATACCAACAAGACTTTTCACAATAGTTTTTTACCATCATGGAATCCTAATTATGGTAGGCTTTTAGGGTCTATGGATCGAGGCTACCGTAATGGTTTTTCTCCAAAACCATCACGTAATTAAGCTTTGCTTTTGCATGACAGCTTTTCTTCAAAACCATCGTGAAAAATTGGTCCGTAGCAAAAAAAACAAGAATTTCTGGTTTTCCATGAAATGGCGAGTCCTGCATTCCAATAATTAATACAATGCACTGATTGTATAATCATATAATTACACTGAACTATAAATTTTTTTACAAAATCATACATATATTTATGTTGCAAAATTATGTACTCTACACCTTACTACATCAAAGATACCTACTCAAAAATTTTATCCACTCGACCCTAGCCTCAAATATATCATCTTCCTTTCTTAATGGCGCTTGTAGACCATTTTCATTAAAAATTAAGTTCCGTATGTAACATTAAAAAAAAAAGAGTGCATTTGATGTTGCCTCCTTGTTGGGGACACTTGCGGTGCAAATATAGCATTTGTCCGTTCGGTCACCTAGCTATACCGTTTCTTGCTTCAAGTTTCCAATTGTTAAAAGTCCTAACAATTAGTCAAAATAGAAAAAAATAATAATCACAATAATGTAACAATTATCAACCATATTTTATGATAAAAAATTGATACTTGTATATTAGTAAGGGATGCAAAATCTTCACATGGTGCTTGTCGAAAGGGATCAAACCAAATATTTGGTTGTCCTATGGTGAAGCACTAACATCTAATGTTCTCCAATATTGTATGGCATGAAGAAGGATTTCCCTCTTGGTGCTCGATATAAAAGAGTGAAAAGGAACATGGCGCGCTCTCCAACATCTTTATGTGGGTCTCTTGTAACACTTGAGATAATGCCAGAGATATGAAGCCAAATCTTTGAGCTAAGCCTTTAAGTTCAAAAAATTTCGCTAAAGAGCTGCAATTACAATGATGCACAAACATATTTTAAATAACAATACAAGTCTAGTTAGATTTAAGAAAGTAAGAATTAATAATAGAGCTATTTCCTAAAGTATACTAGTATATAGCTCCCTCCAATTTTCTCAAAGTTGAGGAAATGATAAATGTCTTCGTACCCCATAAAGAGAGGCATGTTATTTCCAATGATTGTTGCTTGTATCGACACTTAATCTGCAACCCATCTTGCATGACACCATGTGCATACAAAGCCAAGTGCAAAAATGGTTCACAAAGTAAAGAGAAGTCAAATAAAGGCGGCAAAGGCTCATTCGCAATTCACGATGGGTTAAGAATCTGCAACAAGTTGAGAATCTATAACGGGGTGTTTCCCAACCGCCCGATGTTGTTCTACCTCAGGTTGTGCCTTTTTTGTTTTCTAACACCTTTCTTTTTTGGTGTTTCTTTCCCTCAACATATTTAGGAATATGGCTAGGTGCCTAACTTGTCTTAGTCATTGTAAGGACTTCAATTAACCTTTTTAGCTGTGCAATGAAGCTTTTGATGGCATTACCCATAGCTGTTGCTTCCACTATCTCAAAAGATAGTCTAGTCGTTCTAATGTTAAGGGTAATAATGTTAATATATACATTTCCGTCCCCTAATGGTCTTCCATGGACTATATTCGTTGGAAAACTATCCATCCATGCCTTTCCAAGCGCCAAAAGAACACAGCTGCCATTGATTGCATCATAAAAAAAAACTGCATTATTGATGTTTTTTGGGCTCTTGACCATGAGGAGACACTAGAGCTTCTTTTTCTTAAGGGTTACACCTAGCCTTGAAGCTGTTGCATTTTAAAAAGGTATTATCCATCAATTTAACGACTCCTTTTGCTACTAGAGTGTCCATAAGACCCTGTAGTTTTGCAACTTCCTATTTTAGTTTTGACATTTAGGAATTAAATTTCGAAGTTAGTAATAGGTCAAGGTGTTGAAACTATTCGACATACTTAGATTGACCGTAAATACATCGTGAATATTTTGATTTTCCTAGTGCCCTCGTTAGTATATCATCGTTATCGACGGACTCAAAGGTCCCTTGAGTTTGTTGCTCTATTTGCTCATCCTGTAAAATAATAACAAGTCAAGTTGTTTTTAATATGTTTCAAATGTTATAAAATTACAAATTAAGAATTTGAATTCAATAAACTTACTATCAATTGACCAATGTCTACATATGATGGATCTTTCGATTGTCCATTAGGACTTTAACACGATTTCATCCATAACTCCTCCTGTGGTGGTTGCACAGTGGTCTCGACAAGTTGTAATTTGCTAACTCAATAAAATATTAATGATGTAATCATTCATATATGTAATAGGAGTAATATCTGAAAGCACCAATTTTTGCTTAAGTGCTCTATATCCACTTCGGCCTACTCTTGAGCCATATTCATTTTTTTCTCTTATATCTCTTGCATGTACTAATAGTAGTTGAAATTATATGAAACATCAGTATATGTAACAAATCTTATTCAATCTTTCTCGATAGAAGGATAGTAATGTACTACCATTGGAGTCTGCTTCCATATATCATTATTGTCATCCAAAACAGAAAGGTAAGGCTTTAGGAAAGTGACATGGAGGTCAGATCTAAACCTATTTGCTAGTTAGCTCAAAGCTTCAAACCTCTTTTTCTATACCAATTCTCCATGGTGAAACTTGTATAGATATCTCTCTAGATAATATCTTTTGTTTGGATTAAATCCTTGGTCCTCCAATCACGTATCCATATTGGAATGTGTTCTTGACTAAGAACTCCAATCCAACTGCTTAGTTCATCTCCAAGTGCACCTTTCGGTTAGCCTTTTTGTCAAAGGTAACTTTTATTCTTAATCCCCTCTTTCTTAATCTATGGACTTTTTTATTAAAGTCGCTCTCTGCTCAAAATCTTTGGGATCAAATTTTGTTTTTCTTTAAGGCATGCTCACTTGTTTTCCCTTTTTATGTTGGGAGGAAGATGGCACATAGACTCCTCACACTCCTCATACTCCTCATTGCTCCTTGCAACATATTTACCTAATCTAAACTAAATCCTCGTGCAAAACCAAATACATAGACTAACATAATCAAATAAATATTTAACATAATCAATAGAATCCAAATAATAATTCATTCTAAAACAAAACTAAAACACATAAACACTTGCATGTATATTAACAATGCCAAATAATTCACAAAAACTAATTAATAAAAAAATTAATTATACAAATTAATAGAATTAATTTTCAAAGCTAAAACTAAACCTATATACCACTAAAGTAAGACTAAAATCACCAAAAAAAATAAAACTAACAAAATAAATAACACCAAAGTAAGACTAAAATCACAGAAAACTCAAACTAACAAAACTAAGTTACTAAACTAGTTAACAATACTATATAACTAAAAATAGTTAATTCACTTAAACTCTAAATAATTGCTAGCTAGTTAGTTTTGAGCAATAATAAACATAAATAATTGCTATGACGGTAATAGAGGATTTTTATCAAGCACGTGGTGGGCATCATATACATATATACTAACAATGCTAAAACTAAGTTATAATTCATATAAACAGATATATTAAGCTACAATTCACATATATACTAAACATCACCAAAGTTCTCACCCTTTACATAACTTAAGATTTAAAAAAAAAAACAACAACAAGGTGGTTTGAGAGTTACCAAACGAAGACGAGCGACAGCAGTGAGGTCATTGGGATGGCTTAACGGTGGCGGTTGGGCGTTAGGGGATGCCCTGGAACAATGGCAAGGTCATGGAAGGAAGGCTTTAAATGGCAGCAGAGGGGAAAGTGTGAAAGAAAGAGAGAGAGAGATGAGGACAAGGTATGGTCGTGGGGGGTCGAGTAAACAAAGGCGGGGTCATGAAGGCTTGGGTCAATGATGGAGGGGTCGTGGGGGGTTGGGCCAATGGTGGCGGGGTCGTGGGGCACTGGGTTGACAATAATAGGTCCATAAGAGCAGAGTTAGAGAATAAGAAAGAGAAAGTTTGAGAGTTAAAGAGATGAGGGAATTCAAATTACAGACAAAAAAAAAAAGGCTAGCACGAGTTTCAATATGGGTGAGGGGCTAAAACGGTGTAGTTTTAGCCCCCATCTTATAGGATGATTTTTCTAGAAAACTGTCATGTAAGCTACCTCTTTCACCGTTAGATGGCCTCCTTCCCCTTCTTCCATCTTGGCTCTTTACAAACTGGACATTATTCAAGTCCTCATACTCCTTCCTATAAAGGACAACATCATTGTCATAAGCATGTATTTTCTCATAGTCCATTCCCAAAGTGCTCAAAGTCTTCATAGCATCATTCATACTAGTTGGTAATTATTACCCTCTGATAGAAGCCTTTCTAGAAATTGTAAAAGATTTGTGAAGCTAGAATTTGACCACCCATTAGACACCTTCAAATTCTATAATCTAACCAAAGTAGAGAATTTTTCTAAAATTTATACACCTTTCATACAGGGTGTCTTGGCATCCTTCATCATCGTCTCAAATAACTGTAAACAATATAAAAAGTGTTTTTCCAAATCATTTACCATGTCAACCATAATGTCTTGAACCATATTATCCTCCACAAAAGTTTTTTTTTTTCTATCTAAGTTGAATTTAAAATAGACTCATTATGAAAATGCCACGTTTGTTAACTACATATAATCTCATTTTGAAATAATTTCTTCTAACAATTTAAATTGAATAAGATCTATAGTTTCCACATTAAACACAAAGACAACAAATTTTATCACCATCACCTTAGGCATGAGTTTTGGAAAATAACAAGAACTCTTCCACATCATTTGCATATTGTTTAGTCAATCTATGATCTCACATTCATTTTCTATCCATTTTACAAGTCCTAAATCAAAATATGCAATTCAACTACAAAAAATTTAATATACAGTTAATTTTACTCAAAAATGCAAAAATTGAACATACCTATCATATTCAAATAACTAATAATACCTATAAATCGACAATTTTTATAAATTAATCATACCCATAACTTAATCATACAAAAAATCCACAAAGTAATCATATTCATCATATCTAAATAACTAATCTATATCCATAAATCCACAAACATTGATCAATCATATTAATTTCTCTACATATTAATCATACATGTCATATTCAAATAACTATTCATAGCCATAAATTGACAAACTGAAAATCTAATCAGTAATATCAAAAACTATAAATATCTAATTAATCACTTGTAAGAAAGGAGACATAGAGGCATGACAAAAGCAGTATTTGGACGTTCAGGCTATGTTTTACAGAGCTAAGTTCGTATTCTGCTTTGATTATCAAGGTGGAAGATGTTTTTAAGGGACCTTATACGATAGTTTTTTTTACTAAAAACTATCATGTAAGGTATTAAAAACTTGTCATTCTTACATGACAGTTTATGATACAAACCGTCGTATAAGGTCAGGGATTTCACGACGGTTTTGAGAAAAAAACTATCGTGGAAACTCTCAAAGACTCTCATGATAGTTTCTGTGTTTTTGGCATACTTCTTGTGCTTTTTACCCCTCTTAACACTAAGTTTTTTATGAAAATGTTGTTAATTGAGAGTCATGTATTCTATATTTTCTATTAGTATATTGACCTTTTAAAACCATGAGATGTTTGTCGAGGGACAGGACTCACGCCATACTTGAAGCTATACTTTTCATACTTTTGACTACCAAAAACCTTAGAGTAAATTTCTTCTTCTTCGGTTAATCTTAACTGAGAGCCCTTTAGTAACTGACTGAGTCGTTCATTATGGATCTCTAGCATACAATTTTGCACACATATTCAAAGTGTCATAAATTTGTTAATAATATCAAAATAAATAGTAAATTATAATAAAATTTAGAATAAGGACTCCTTACATAATCTGCCCCTACCTACGTATTATGTCATCTTTATTTTTAGGTCCATTGAGTAAATCCAAAAAACTCAAAGTAGGAAGGTGACCTCATGGAGTCTAAGCTCAATTGTGTCTAACAAATAAAAAATGAATAATCCTTAATTAGATTCAAAAATTAGGAGATCTAAAAATAGAATTGCTTTTAGAAAAAAGCTATTACCTTAAGGTCTTCCATTCGTTGAGCCAAGGATTTAGAGGCTGCCATATAGTTGTAGGGTATCTCAGATTGATTTTTTGCTCCTACCCTAAATACAACTTGTTTAATTTGAAAGTCAATTTTCTATTAAAATTTTAGAAGCACCTCCCTTGTAATACCAACTTTCCCAAAATTTCAAATCACAAAACTTACAATACCAATACATCTCAAAATGCACATATATTGTAACACCTACAAATTTAAACAAACCTAATTATGTATAAATTTGATTAAAGTATGCCATAATTTAAAATATAACCATATGCATTGATTTAATTCTATAACAGTTCAATTTCATTTTTTATTATTTAATTTTTGGTTAAAAACGTTATTTATATATTCATTTAAGTTATAAATTTTCAAGACTCACCTTACGCTATCATATAATTGTTGTATAACCTAGTCAAACTTTCTTGCCCCTTTTTCACGTGATAGCTATAGAAAAGAGCCCTAGGAGGCCAAACTACACTTCCCATACCAAATACAAGACAAAATACTTATCAAACAAATTTAAAACCCCAAAACCCAACATCACACTCAAAAGAAATCAGTCAAATCTTTTCGTTTTTTTCTTCCTCTCTTTTGATCACTCAAAGTTGAACTTGCTCAAAGGTTTCTACATATGCTAACAAGTCTACGTATTTAGGATTTCAAAAAAGCACTTTCTTTTAGTCTATGAGTTCAATTTCTTATACTCTCTTTTACTCTAAATTTCTTTTAGTAATTTTTTACTTTAGTCACAGATTTAGAACCTAGGTTTTGTGAAACATAAATCTCATGAGGCTTTGTCGTATGGGAGCATATATTTAAGTTTAAATGATGAAAATAGAGAATGATTTCTATTTTAACTCAATATCCAAAGTAAAAACATGTTTTAGTCTAAACTTTGTGTAATTGTGAGTTTCAAATTGTTTGGATTGCATTTTGTGCATAATCTTTGAAATAAAATGTTTTTTATGATTCATATATGATTATTTAAGTGATTTGGATAAATTTTATGCATTAAAAACTAGTTTGATATGAAAACTTTGAGTTGAAATTGAATCTGCTCATGGGAGGATGAACTAGGCTCTATCCAGTTCTGGCAAGGGTGGTCAACTGCTCTTTTGAAGCAAGATCAACCTCCTGGTGGTAGCCATGGAGTTGTCACCTCCCTCCAAGCCCCTTGAGCCTCCCAACATACACCTGTTTGGTTCCTTGATGTTCTGAGTTGTAAAAGTGCTTCTAAAACTTTCATTTTTAAAACCTTATATAATTTATTTGCATTCCATAATCATATTTTTGTAAAAAGGCACAATAATGGTTAATTTATACATAGTGTGGACTCATAAAGTTAGTTACATTCTTAATCGTTACCAACTGACTTTAATAGAAATTCGTAGAGGTCTAAGTGATATTATGAGCTTACATGATAGCAAATTGGACTTATAAGACATAGAGGCCAACTATAAATTTTATTGCCAAAGAGGTTGGATTCTATATCTCTTCCTTGATTAAACATGTTTTAAATAATTTTGCCTTATTAATAAATATCGAGATAGCCATGTTCCAAATAAATTGTTTAGGAAATGTTGTTTCTTTACATTTAAACATTTTGGAAAAGTATATGTATATAGATATAATGCTTTTGATATTTTAAAAAATTAATTTAAAAATATGATTTAGACTTGGAATAAAAAATTTCTATTATATTATATGCTTAATGCTCCTAGTAATTTGGCCATTCATTAGGAGATATTATTGGACTTGAGTGAAATTTGATAACGGATTTTTAGTCCTAATCAATAATAGGGTAACATATGTAGTTTAGAATAAGAATATATCCTTAATGTATGTGTAGTCATTTTGAATTCTTGAACTTGATGAGTTTGTGTTGATTAATTCCTCATAGAATAGAGGGACTTTAATTAATGTGAATATTCCTACTAGTTTATGGGAAGAGGCAAGTAGGTAATTTCATGTATTTGGTTAATAATTTTATTGATTAAAACTAATCACCTAAAGAGTAAATTTAATTCAAATGAAGTTAATTAGGATAAATTGAATCCTAGAGCTTGTTTTTATTATTTTGAGTTTCATTTATTTTATTTTAATTGCAATTAGTTTTATTTTTCCTTTTGAGTCGATTATTTAAATAATCTTAAAGTTATATAATTTTAGTAATTAATTAAAATTAAACACAATCTTTATGGGGAACAACTTGTATGTGATATTGTACGCTCGCAATTTTCAACAAACAAGTTTTTGGGCCCATTGTTGGGATTGTTTTGTCTAATATTGGTTAATATTGATATTAATTAGTTCTAGAATTAATCTGACACTTTTTCTTTTACTTTTTTCATTTGTTTTAAATTTTTATTTAAGTTGTTTTTCTTGTTTGAGGTACTTTATGATGTTCTATCGACAAGTCCTCATGAATTTTGCCCAATCCCCATCACATTTCTCTAAGAAATGTCAATATAAGACTTCCTTAATGGCTTATGTACTCCCACAAGAAATTATGTTGAAGGTAGAGATAGTACCGCCTCTTTCTACTATCAATCTGTCAATGAAGCCTGTTATACGTTGGAAGATATGGCCAAGTTTGATTATTGGAATTGGAATAGTTCATAGAACAACTAAGGTTAGGAGGACAATTGCAATACTATGGAGGCATGGATTGATGCCCAACCTCAAGAGATTATGAGCAACTTAGAAGCCTTATTTGATCAAAGGCTTAAGAGGATTGATGAAATGCAAAAGGAATTGTTGGAATTCATGAGGTGGACGGTGACAGCGGCGGAACACATTAAAGAATTGAGAGCAACAATGGATGCTCCAATTTCCAACATGGAAGATTTTCACTTTGAAGTGTTGACTCGAAGAGGGGAGCACTTGGCAATATTTGAAGAGCACTTTTTAAGTGAGGAAGGGTCAAAAGACTTGATTATTGAAGAAGAATCACAAGAGGTATATGGTATCTAATTTACGTTGCCAACATCAATCATCCACGATCATATCTATGAAGATCTAATGGGGCCAACACCTCTTCCATTGCCCTTAGCATCATTCTTTCAAGCCTAACAAGCACATTCAACGAAGCCAAGACAAGTTCGAGTGACGTGCCAAACACTTCCATGTCTTTCGAAGCTTGAGGGCATCGCATCACAAGACCTATATGTGGTGTTCTATGACGCATACTATGGGCAGAAGTCACTTTTTGATGAGTGTTTTTCCTATAGTCGAGATGATGACTTTAAATCAAGTGCTTCTTGAGAGGCAACCTAAACTTTCTAAACTTTTCTTTATTTTTTTAATTTTGAGTTTCAGTTTTAAGTTGTAGGAACTTCTTATTTTGCTTTCCTCTCATTCTTTTTATAGGTGCAAGTGTAGAGCCAAATGGGATTGGAGACGTACTTGCGCTTTATAGATTTCAAGAACATCAAGATATGCCTAAGCACAAACGAACATCAACAAGGGAGTTTTCTACAAACTTTCCTATTTTCTTGCTTGCTAACACATTAAGAATATATAGTGTGCATTTTAAGTTTGGAGAAAGATTTAGATTTTTGTGTGTTTGCTTTTAAAAATAAAAATTAAAAAAAAATTTAATAATTAAAGACTTTTTGTGCTTTCTTTGATAATTTCATATGGCCCAATGATAAGAACCATGGTTGAATATGATGCATATCTTTTGGAAAAGTAAGAATATTGTCTAGGTTTTGTGTTTGATTCTTGAGCTAGTTTTATTTTCATTGTGATTGTTCTATATAAGCATCATGTTTTGATCTTTGAGTTGTATATATTTTTGGATAATGTTAATGTGAATACGTGATTTACTAGATCTTCTAAGTCCTAAAATTTGTTTGATTTTCTCTCAAGGTGAAATCCTAGACTACACTTTACTAAGGAAATAACTTAAAACATCTTTAGACTGTTTTGAGCCTTTCAAGCCTAGCATGACACATCTTTGCCCCTAGTTTACTACTTCGCGCTTAATTTTTCCTTTTATTTGTAAACCACATTTTTTTATTCTCCACATAATTTCCAACCCTTTACCCTATAAGCATATTGGTCTTTCTAGGAAGTATTTTGAGCTATGCTAAATTTTAGGAGCAAGACTGGTGTTTGAATAATCTTACTTTATGTTATTTCTTTATGTTTGAAGGAAAAGGAAAAGGAAAAAGGAAAAAAAAAGTGCTTCATCCTTTATTCATAAAAAGAAAGAAAAAAAAATAAGTTTAGGGTATAGTAGCAAAAATTTAAAAAATAATAATAAAAATTAAGTGGCTGATAGAAGTAAAATTAAGTTTGGGGATTTCACTTAGAGAATGGAATTTAGATCAATAAAGGTCCTCGAATAATTAACGTGCATAGGATGATGAACCACATAAGTAGTTGACAAAAGTAAGTTGAAACTAAGTTTAAGGGCATCACTTGGAGAATGGAATTGAGCTCTATGAAGGTTCTAGAATAATTAATTTGCTCAAGGTGACTTGAACCACATAAGTACCTTATATCCGACCCCTCACACTAGCCTTACATTAGAACTTTAATGAAGTTCTAATGATCCTTGTTAATGTGTTGATCTAAATTAATGGAGAGAGGCATAAAAAGCAAAACGATGAGACTTGTTCATTCTTTTTTCTTTAAGATTTCATGCTTCTTACATATTTGTTTAAGTTTATCTGAATTACATGAAGTGAAAAGGCCACATACACACATACTTGGAGAATCCAATTAGAAATAGGACACACTATAAGTCAATCTTGTACAAAGCATGGTCAATATTTCCACTTTTCGTTAAGCTATATTATTTTGTTAATCTTTGAGGAATTTGTTTGGAATCATCATTTTAGCATAACTAACCTCTAGTTCATTTCCATTTTTGTTTTTCTTGTTTTTTCTCAAGGACTAGCAAACTGTTAGGGTTTTGGGGTATGATAACTTTATAAAAGTAGAATTATTTTATGCTTAATTACATATATTTTGTTATATTCTAAGAATTTTAATTTCATTTTACTTATTTTGTTTTACTTTTATTTTAATTATTTATTTTATTTGTTTTTATTTTTAATTTAATTTTATTTTATAAAATTGTATTTTATTTTAATTTCCCGTCTTAATGATGTATTTTTCCTCAATTTTGTAGGTAAAATGAGTGGAAAAAGGAATTTTGACAATTTAGAATTAATTTGGGCTCAAAAAGATGAGAAGATTCAAAGAGCGTTTGACTAAGGATAGTTCACACCACAAACTTAATTATGAACAATGTAAAGCTTTCACATGCTATAGTAAAAAGAAAAAAAATTGTTACAATATAAAGCTCTCATATACTACAATAAAAACGATTTCTATCAATAGATCTCACTACTAGCCAAACATCTTATCAAATTCACAGGAAGAGAAACGGTCAAAAACTCGTGTTGTAGACCATTTGATCAGTTCCAGGAGCGCCCAGAACGTGCGTGGCCCACACAGCTAATAAGGACGCATCTTAAAAGACCAACTCTGTTAGCCCACCATTCTCTGTGTGCCCCGCATCCTCTAGCATCTGCATCGACTACTTTGTGCCCAATTTCGTGCTCCGCGCCCCAACGACACTCCCATATGCACTCCACGATCCAACAAACCAAATGCCACCACTTAGGCCATGCAACCTAACATGCAAATGGGCACTCGCCACTTGTCTTACACAATCTGATGCCCTAAATTGGGCTCTCTCTCAGAGCATGGAATTAAGGAGAATTAAAGGCATTGGGAGCTAACTCTTTGAGGCTGAATTAGAGACCCAAAAAAAAAAAAAAAGAAACATATGAATATTTAGCATAGGATTTAGTCTAAGATAAAATTTTTAGTTTTACATTTAGGCTTTTAATTTTCATAACTGTCACGGGATATAGCAACTCCAAGAGCAAAAAGAGGAGAAGAAAATTGGGGATAAGCTTTAAGACTTGTGACAACTTAAAGTTTTTCCGTTCTATTTTTTGATCTTTTTAATTTTTGTAATTTTGATGATGCTTGAACCGTTTATTTGCTTATTTTTATTTTTATTGTTATTTATACATTAGTTTTGTGTTTTAGGGTTTTAATGGATCCTATTATTGAATTTTAATTTATTTTTGCTCTCTTAGATTGATTTTGATTCTTGGAAATTGTCTATTCGTTTGTGTGCTTAATGCTCCCAGTAATTTGGTTATTTATTAGAAGATGTTAGACTTGAATGAAACTGGTAAATAGATTTTAGTCTTGATCAATAATTTGGAAAATGTTATTGTGCAGTTGAATTTCTTGTGATTTGACAATTTCATTTTTAAAATTCTTTTCTCGTAATTTAATCAATCAATCGACAATACAATAGTGTTAGCTTTAATAGTCGATAGAGTATACTAGACTGAATGATTAAAATTTAAGAAAAATTTTAATTTACTATGTTGTGTTATAGCAAAATTTGAGTTTAGCATCCGATGTTTTGAACTATTTTATATTGATATCTCAACTTTTAAAAAAAAAAAAATTTAATACCCAGTGTTTTTTTTTGGAGAAAAAGACATAAAAGTCCTTGTTGTATAGAACAATTAGTTAAACCCAAATTTTTAATAAAAAAATAAATTTAAAACCCTTGTAACGTTGCAACCAGACACCCCAAAAACCGGGAGATTTTGAGAACTGGCCTCCGGGCAAAAAAAAATTTGAGAAGTAGTCCACTTTTTTTTGGGCAGTTTTTGGCGCTAAAAAAAAGGCTTTTTGGACATCAAAACGGTTCCAGTTTTTTTTTTTTCAACATGTTGAGGTTCCTTATTCTGTTACAGTCATTTTTCTTTTTTTGTTGAAAAAAACTGAGACAATTTACCTGCATAAAAAATCGTATTTTTTTTATTTAAAAAAAAAAGAGACCTTTTACCTAATTTGACTTTTTTTTTTTCCATTCATCAAAATCTTCCCCAAAAACCCATGTCAAACGTAGCCGCACTTCTTCTTCTTCATTTTCTTCCAAAATCCACTTTTTTCTATAGAGAACCCACTTTTGTCCACTCCTCCTCTTTCTTATTCATCTCCTTTCTTTCTCTCTCTCTTTCTTTCTTTCTTCTTAGTCTCTCTCTGATCTCCCCTTCAAGTAGCATATATTCTTTGCCTTATAATTTCACGGTTGTAGGTTCTGTTTTCCTAAAGCCTCACAAGCAAAGATGCCAAATTCGAATTCCCCCATTTGATTTATGCTCTCTCCTTTCTCTCCCTTTCTCTCTCTCTCTTTCCCCTCTCTCTTTGCAATGAAAAATTCTCAAGCTTGATGGGAACAAAGTAGTCTTCTTCTTTATTCTGCTTTGCCCTTTAATATTTTTCTCTTGTTCTCATCTCTGCTTTAGTTTTGTAGCTCTAAGAAGAACTAATTCAGAAAGAAAAAAAAAATGCAAGCTTCGGTTCTTGATGGTATAATTAATAGGCTTCTTAAAGTTAGGACCAGTCCTGGAAAATTAATTCAGCTTTAAAAGAAAGAAATAAGACAGCTTTGTTATGTTTCTAGAGATATTTTCTTGAGGTAGCCGAATCTCCATTGCCGCCAACGCCAGGCTCGTCGGGATTCGAATTCCCCGCATTGTCGAGGACGCTCTGCCCGTAGAGATCCTGAAACGACGTCGTGGGTGCGGAATCGGGGGCGGATCGGCGGCGGAACTCCGAGAGGTTCTTCCAGATTTCTTCGAGGGAGGCGACCTTGGAAGGTGGAGAGGAAGAGGGATGATTAGGGGAAGACGGTCCTATCGGCGACCGCGGCGGCGATGGAGGAGTGAATGGGTGTTGGCGGCGGAGACTGGCTTTAACGTCGCTGAAATAAGAGGAGAGAGAGTCGTAGGTGGAGGAGGACATCTTGGATTGGTCATTTCGGTCGTCGGAATTGGGGGTGGTGGAGAATAGGTGGGCAATGATGGATCGGGGAGAGTTCGGCGTTTGTTTGCAACGTTGTAAGGGTTTTAAAATTATTTTTTTATTATTAAAATTTTTTGGGTTAACTAATTGTTTTATACAATAAGGTATTTATATCTTTTTAATCAAAAACTGTCTCTAGATGCTTAAAAAAAGACTTTTTAAAAAATAAAAATATCAATATAAAATATTACAAAACATAACACACTAAGCTCAAATTTTGCTATAATATAGGATATTAAATTGAAATTCCCTCTAAAATTTGTAGATTGCTTAACATAATACAAACAATGATAGGTACAATAGCAAAGGGAAAAAATTACTATAATATAAGGTTCTTATACTGTATAATTTTTAAATTAATATTTTTAGTTTATATCAATCTCTCGAACATCTTATTAGCATGCCTGCCCTATGAATATTGTGGTTTGACATCTTGGAATCTGAATTCTCGATCGTAAAATTCATGGCAAAACTTCATTAACATTTGAATGTGCGCCTGTGTGTGTGTCTAGATTGCATTCACGAAGAATACTTTGCCCTTTTTCAATGGATGAGCTTCCAATCCACTGTTCTAAAAACTAGTGAACGAAGATCCAATACGCGTAAAGGTCATCTTCGACAGCGATTGTCCACAATGGTGAAAAATATCATTATATGGCAGTTATTTGGCCAAGCTTTCCCACTAAATGAGGATAACTACCAACAAATCTCTTTTCCGTTGTTAAATTAATAAAGCAAACTAGTTTTTTTAGTGATTCCTAGAAGAGAAATAATTAAAATGTATTTCTTATAAGACGTTTGGAAAGGTGATAAAAACCAATGATAGAAACCACTTTTACTGTAACATATGAGAGTTTTATACTGTAGCATTTTTTTTTTTTGTTATTGTAGCATATGAGAGCTTTACACTGTTTATAACTGAGATTGTGGTGAAAACTGAGTGTTCCTACCACTGTCAAACACCCTCTAAAGCTCATGAATTCGTATAAACATATTTACCAAAAAGAGTTACATACGTACTGAATTTTGGAATCATGTACTGGTATTCTTGAGAAAATATAGAATGAGCTAAAAACGAGCCCAGCATCTTGTGCATTGCGCCATACAATCTCCCTTACAGTCTATATTGTAACCTAATACTCTCGGATTTCGAAGGACGAGGCTTCGGAGTGTTTTTCCTTTGATTTCCCATTCCTTCTCCAAGATTTGCACATTGCCTTTTATGTCAACTTCAAGATCGCATCCAAGGACTTCTGGAAATTTCTTGATCAACTTGGCAAGATCATCATCCGATAGGCTTAAACTCCTTAAATAATTCAATATTGCATCAATGATTTCAAGTTTTGGCACTTCCTTTTTACGTTCTTCACCCCAGTAAGGAGAATGAACCCGACCAAATGCTTTTCCAAGTATCTTGTCCGCTTCCTCGCTGCTGAAATTAAAGGTAGACACAGCTTCCCTGCATGCTTCCCATGTCTTCTTGTCTTCTTCAGTGAAAGCCAAATTCCCAATTTGTGTGGTTGACTGCAATATCCATTTCTTTGAAGGAATATTCAATGTCCAAGCTACTGAGATGGCATTCTGAGAACGACTAAAGACATTATTTGGTGTAGCAGTTGCAACATCAGGCTGCAAAAATGTTTTCAACAAATGAATGGTAAGACTTTATAGAGTAAACCCAAGAAAGATTGAAATAGCATCAACCTTTGAAATCAACTATAGTGCAAACTTTGAAAAGTGGTTGAAGCATAAACGAAATACCAACTTCAAACAGGAAATAAATCTGATGAACATAAAAAGAAATTTGGTTGCGGGTAAATTACAGTCTACATGGTTCAGTGTTTCTGCTTTTTCACTCAACTTCCTTGACTGGTTTGGAATTGCCTGCCTTGTGTTGCTTGTAACCGGAAGGATGACACTTCCAAGGCTAGAGGGTGGCAAGACAATGTTGTGGAAGTGAAAGTGGTGATGAAGTTCGTTACCCAGTACCTTAAAGAATGCATGAGTTTAGAATGGTTTAATATCCAAAAACAGTCTATTCAACAATCCACTTCACAAGAGTTATGAGCCTATGCTCATAGCTTTTGTAACTTCAGAAATCCATCAAGGAGACATGACTTAAAGCATGAACTGATAGTGCGACAAATGTACGAGTACCAAACACTATTAGAGCTTGATTGGTAGGGGGAAAAAGAGGAAGGAGGGAGAGGGGTAAGGCGATTAGTGAAAGGATTTTGGGACTCATGGTTGTTTGGCAGGAGAGAAAAGAAGAGGGAACAGATTGCGTGAGAGAATTTAAATTTTTTAAATAAGCTCCATATTAATCTCTCCCGATATGCAGGGACTAGAGGGAGTCTATGCCAAACACAGCAAGAAAAAGGTCCTCTTCTTCCTCTGTGTTTCCTTCGTAAAGGTCAAAATCCTTTCTTTTATTTCTTATTTTCTTTCCTCTTACCAAACACAGCCTTTTTTTTTTTACAAAAAACAAAAAGGAAAGAATGGAGGAGGGAATCCATGCCAAAAACAATCACTCCATTTTCCTCACCTAGGTTTTATATATATATATATTTTTTTTTTTTTTTTTCCTTCCTATTTTCTTTCCCTCTTAACAAACATATAGGCCGTTTAAAAGAACAGTTGAAACCAACAGTTTTGGTTTGAGAATTGCAGTATATGAAAGCTTTAAACAATAGCAACTTTTTGTTTTTTATTGTAACACATGAGAGCTTTATACTATTCACAGCTGTAACTGATGGTTCTAAACTTTCTTCCAAATAGCCTAATAATCGAAGAGCTTATTTGGTAAGAAGGAAAAGAAAAAGGAGTAAGAGGAGTGTTGAGGGAAATCTTCACGATGAGAAAACCGTCTGAAGTTCATACCCTCTTAAAACCGAGCACCTGAACAGGTTGGTTGAAATGTTCAATCCGACCAGGACAGGATCTTCCCGACCAGAGACGCGTCTGACCAGGGATCTGTCCGACCAGGGACCCGTCCGACCAGGGATCTGTCCGACCAGAGACCCGTCCGACCAGGGACCCGTCCGACCAGGGACCCGTCCGACCAGGGACCCGTCCGACCAGAGACCTGTCCGACCAGGGACCCGTCCGACCAGGGACCTGTCTGACCAGAGACCTGTCCGACCAGGGACCCGTCCGACCAGGGACCCGTCCGACCAGAGACCTGTCCGACCAGGACAGGATCTGCCCAACCAGGGACCCGTCCGACCAGGGATCTTCTCGACCAAAGACCTGTATGACCAAGACAGGATCCGTCCGACCAGAGACCTGTCCGACCAGGACCCGTCCGACCAGGGATCTGTCTGACCAGAGACCTGTCCGACTAGGACAGGATCTGTCCAACCAGGGACCCGTCCGACCAGGATCTGTCCGACTTACCCAAAGACCACCACGTGGCACCATTTCAACCCCCGTTGGGCAATCCTCCTTCTCTGGAGATCGTGACACATGTCGCTGGACACCTGGGTTACGGGCCAAACCGGTCCATACCTAGATCCAAGCTAAAACTCTATAAATAGGAGCATCAACTCCACCACAAAGGTACGGGCATTCTTCCCTTGCCTACTCTGCCTCTCCCTTAGCTCTTCCCAGTCAGAACACTGACTTAAGCGTCGGAGTGTCCTTGGCAGACACCAAACCGGTGTCCCCTTACTCTGAGGCCTCCTCTCCTCTTGCAGATCTGACCAGACTAGGCCGATTCAGGCAGAACAAGAGGCAGAACAGGGAACCCAACCACCGTGCGTCCCCGCACGCGGTGTTGTGCCGAAATCAGACATCAACAAGGAGTAAGGGGATTAGTGGAAGGATTTTGAGATTCATAGTTTTTTGACAGGAAAGAAAAGAAAAGAAAAGGGAATAAATTATGTGAGAGATTTCAAATTCTTTAAAACACCTCAATTTTAATCTCTCTCAATATGCAGGATTAGAGGAGCGATTGTATTCAAAGCCCAAAAAGAAAAATGTCTTCCCCTTCGTTTATGTTGTCGTCATATAGGTTATATACCTTCCTATCCTTCCCAGTTTCTTTCCCTCTTACCAAACACAGACCAACGGTGTAAAGGAAAGCCTGTTTTGCGGTTAAGGTAAAGTTTCATCAGAGAATTCTGTAATAGGACATGAAAAAATACTCCACCAACAAGACATAGCTCTTAATCAAATCATCATCACATCATATTAATTAAAAAGAAAAAGTACAGCAATTTAATGTAACTTGATCAAAATCCAATCCTGTCCCAAGCCCTGAGTTACCTTTTAATTCATTCATGTGAAAGCCAACTAACAATTACTCATTTCTGCTGATGAAGTACTGTATGTAGTAAGCACAGATACGCTTTGTACAAATAAAGGTTTTAGATTTTATAATATCATAGACAGATGCATATCCATCAGTTGTCTGGTGGCTATAAAGAACTCATTTTGAGAAATAAAATGGTACTCACATTAGAAAAAAGTACTTGTGGTGCTTGATTGCAGGTCAGAAGAGGAGAAGCCAAGGATTTTCCTAGCATCCTAGCACTGTTGAGCACATGATTATAATTACAAGGGAAATGCTAATGAACGCTGAATCGAAATGAATCAGAATAACCAAATAATAATAATCGTAATAATAATAAAAAGAAACCAAGAAAGTGTAGCAAATAGAACAGAAGCATCTCTATTTTCCTGGGAATTGTAAATAAAAACCAAGAAAAAAAATTGTTGAGAAGAATAACTAACCAGAAATATTGTGTGAATGGGTTTTGAGTTTGACAGCGAAATTGGCCGGACGAAGAATATGGAGAGAGAGAGAGAGAGAAAGAGAGAGAGAGGAGCTAAGCAAAGTAAGCGCGCGAGCTGGGGAGGGTGCCCGGGCTAAGCCGCAACCGCGAGTTATGCGGGGAGAAAATGGAGATTGTGATTGTTGGTCGTCTCTGTTCGCTGGTCCTCGAGAACTAATAGATAGGTAGGCCCTGTTCCAACCCCAAATAAGACTAGCCATTTGCCACGTATTTTCTGGTGCTCGCCTTTTTTTAACTGATTGTTTTAATAAATTAGTTACAACTAAAACTTTAACTTTAAAACTCCAGCATTAGAGTTTTATATTTGCAAAGACTTTTTACTTTTCATGATAATTATTGAAAGTTTTTATCGTAGTTGATTAAAATTAATTAGTTCTAAATTAACAATCTAAACACATACTAAGGTTGAGATTTTGCTTTAATGCTCCGTTTTGGCAAGAAAGAAAGAAAATAGGAGAGAAGAGAAAATTAAAAGAAAAGAACATTATAGGGGAACCAAAAATTTTAATTTTCCCTTTATTTGTTTAGTATATGAAGTTGGAAAGAAAATGATTTTATTTTTTCTTATTTGGTATTGCAAAAAAAACCAAAAGAATGAAAAAATTACTATTAACACAAACACTATTTTACTCAAATATTATTTAGTTATTTTCTAATTTGGTGTCCAATTTTTTTGTTGGAATTTTGATGGAAATGAAGGATAAATTAGTAACTTCACTTTATTTGCATTGTTGTCAAATTTTTTCCTCACAAAATCCATCCATATTTAAAGAAATCAATTTTGGTGAGACCTATATGTCATTTCTTCGACCTATTTTTCCTTTCCATTCTAATTTTTTTTACCAAGCATCTCATCATATCAATTTTCATCCAAAAATCCTTCCAATGGTTTCTTTTCCTCCACTTTTCACTCATACCAATCGGAGCATAAAAGAGTGGACCGGGTGATGGCCCCCTGGGTTCCAGTGGGCAAAACTTTTTTTTTTATCTTTTTCTTTGTACATAAGGTCCGTTTATGGACCTTTTTAAAATATAACCTTCAATGAGATATTTCTTTAAGTCACTAACTTCTAATTTAAAAGTTTCAAATTAATGACCCCCTTTTCTAATGAATTTTTTGTCATTTCTAAAATACCCTTTCATAAAAAATAAATAACATTAGGAAGATAAAATCTGGTGGAAAAAGAAGAAAGAAAAAAAAAAAAGCCAACATCTTCTTTAAAAAAAACAAAACCCTCACCAAAGAAAGCCACCCTCCCTTCCTCCCTCCCTCGTGCGCACCATCGGCGCTGACATACATTGTCTCCGGCGTCCATCTTCATGCACTTCTTGGTATTGTTTCCTTGGAGAGAGATCAAGCTTCAAAATCTTGAGAAATCAAGCTCAAAATTGGTGTTTTAAATCTCACTTTTTTCTTTTACTTTAAATTATTCTTTAAAGCTGAGCATTTATATTTAAGTGTCTTATTTGAAAAAACAACAAATTTTGTGCCATTTCAGCCTTTTACGAGCTGTGAGAATTGAAAAATCGAGGAAGAATGCGAATGAATAGTTTCGTTTTGTTCTAACCAACTAGGCCAATTCGAAAATTTGTCCACTTGGAATGGTCTTCTTCTTTTTTTTTGTATTTTTTTATGTTTTTAATTGTGATATATTTTTTATATATAGAAAAATCGCTAAGATTGTCTTATATTATTATTATGATGGAGAATGGAAGAAGAAAGAAGATAGGTCGTTTGAATGGTAATCAAGGAATGACGACATGAAGATCATCATATTATTAGATGATCCAAAGAAAGTTAAAATTTTTGAGATTGTTGATAAAATATTTGAAAGGCTGCTTGTGGATTGAAGGAATGCAAATTTAAAACTGAGTTACATTCCTTTGTCTTCGACAACTTTGTGTTCTAAATTCATCTTGGATGATTTTGACGCTAAGTGCTATCTTTTGGATCCTTGTACTTAGAAATCCGTCAATTTGTATAATCTATTCAATCCAATCCACTCTGTCGGATTAGATTGGATTATGAAAAATACGTATTGTTCTTATATTGGGATTTTCCCAAGCCAATATATACAGATTGGATTAGGGATTGAATATCTCCTAATCTGTATAATCCCTGAATCCAATATATATATAATATTTAAATTTTATATTAATATATATATGTATGTATTAATTTCTAAAATAATATAAATTTCTAAATTAATATATATATATGTGTGTGTGTGTGTAGGCTATGGTAGAATTTCTTTGAGAAAATATATGGTATGCCATACTTTTAAAAAAATGTGTTTATTCATGTTACACTTGAAAAAGTTATACTACATTATTACTCATAATACTTTTTTAAGTTATGTCACACCTAGACATGCATGACATTTATAAAAAATAAATTTCAAAAAATAGTATTTATGAAAATTTCTTAATTTATTGTAGTTTTATTAAGTTAAAAAATAAAACCCAGCCCAAATGAAGCCCAAGTCCACCCCTCGTTTAGTTTAAGTTAATATATATAGTTTTATTAAGTTTGTTTATCGTAATGCTACAATTTTGTTTATTTGTTTTAATGCTACAATTTTGGTTATTATTTGACTCACCTTAAATTAGGTTGCAGCTTGTTAGATTTTAATAATTATATCATTTTATATTATGCATTTTTATTCTTAGATTTTTTTAATTAATTTAAACCCCAATCTATGAATATGTAGATTTCAATTTGTAGAATCCGTTGTTCACAGATCGGATTGGATTACATTAGGACTCTCACGGATTGGTTTTAGATTAAAAAAATCACAAGCCGATATATACGAATTGGACGATGGATTAACCCCTCATCCATGGATTTCAATCCATGAACTCCCCTACTTATACCATAACGCAACGTTGACGTATGCGCTTATAAAAATGGACAAATGTGCCGAAGACAATAAGAAAGGGGGCCTTGAAGTTCAGGAAGTTGAGGTAGTTGAAGATGTTGAAGGAAATCGACGGTTCGACAATGAAAATGATAGAATCACACGAGACAAGTACTTGGATGTTAACATAGATGCGTCGGGGGCTTATGATGTTGTTTCCGCACCAAGCCGTGAAGGTGATCTTTTACATGAGCCTATATTGGAAGAGCACCCCCACCGAGAAACAATTGCATCTAGCCCAACCCCAAATCGACAGTCTCCACTTCTAGAATTAGATGCTGTTGAGGATCATTGTGAACCATTTGCAATCAATGATAGTGGTATGTCTTACAGTTTTGAGGACAGTATGGGTATTGAAATTGGTGAGGAATTCACTAGCAAGATTGTAGTAAAGAATTTGATGACAAATTTCTTCATTGAAAGCTTGCTTTGAATTAAAATAGTCAAGTCAATGATGAAGCTCTTTGTGGCAAAATGAGTAGTCTTAGATTGCAAGTGGGTATTACGAGCTACAAAATTCATGAACTTAAATCATTTCTACATCCGAACATATTGCAAATTGCATATTTACTTTACCAGTTTGGTAATGAAAAGCAACTTCGGAGAGTTGTGGGTATATTGAAAAAATAGTACCCAAATCAAATTTACATGCCTACCTGAGTGATGTTATACAGATGATGAAAAATTGTGGCATTACAATATCCTACTAGAAAGCTTAGAAGGGCAAATGGATCGCCGCAAGTGATGCTAAGGATGCATCGAAGCTAAGTTTCGAGATGCTTCTTAGCTATTTGCATATGATCAAGATGATGAATCCCTGCACAATCACACATTTGGTGGTTGACAAGTATCAAAAATTTAAGTACCTTTTTTTTATCGCATTGGGGGCATGCATTGAGGGGTTTTAAGGCAATGAGAAAGGTAATAGCGACAGATGAAACTTTTTTGAAACCAAATATAAGCGAGTAATGCTTATAGCCACTACCCAAGATGGCAACTACCATCAATATCCTCTTGCTTAGGGTGTTTTTGACTTGGAGAATGATAGCTCGTAGAGTTGGTTCTTAACAAATCCTGAAGAGCTCATACCCGATGATGAAGAGTTGTTCATTGTCTCACACACCTAAGCATTACTAAAGTAGTTGCCGAGGTATACAAGAAATCTCAACATAGATTTTTTGCATGGAATATTTCATAAAACACCAAATCAGGATGTAACTGAGGGCATGTTAAGGGCCGCAAAGGGAAGGGCAAGGTTAAGGTCAAGGAAGCCATTGTGAAAAATTCATGAAAGTCATTGCAGTATATGTTGTGCCCAAGTTTAATGGATTTTACGGTGACCTAAATATTAAGTATCTGGTAGCTGTTGAGTATCTTGAAGAAAATGTCGATATTAAGAAATAGGCTAGATACTACTTCATAAGTTCTCGCTATAACATATTGTCTACCATTGGCACCGAGTACACAAATAGCATATTAAGGAAGACAAGAGCATTTCCTTTAATACCCTTGATAAATATGATGCTAGAGAAAATTTTCAAAGCATTGGAAGCAATCATGTCCTAGATCTTCCTCACAACGCTCAACTCTAGTGGTGGAGAAAGTATTGTAGGCAAAGTACAAGGCCTCCATATTCTTGAAGTTGAGAAAACTAAATAGGCCACCCTTGAGTACCATATCACGGGAACAAGTGGTAGTTTTTTTATTGATCTAGTGAAAAGAACCTACGCCTATAACGTGCATGACAAAGACCAAATCCCCTCCACCTATGCTCTAGCAGCATTCTCTGAAGGCCCAAACAATATGCATAATCTATGCACAAAATACTATCTAAAGGAGTTTGGCATATATTCAAACTATCTATCCTACACCAAGCTCACCAAAGTGCATCATCACCAAACAAGCCTAGAAATTCTTGCCTCCTGATTTCACTAGAGAGTGTAGAATGGTTCAACAAACAAGATTTCCTTTGGTTGGAGAGGATAGGAGAGGCAAAAGGAAGCGAAAAAAGTTTGTTGCTTTCCAACTGTTCTTATCAATACATATTCGGACTGTCTAACAATTAGAAAATACAACTTACTAACAATTTCTTTGTTTTCGTAGGAAGAGGAAATACAGGAAATACTAGAATAGGGACTACAAAGGAAAGATGAAGAAAATCCAGTGGACGCAACTGTGCAAACAAATGAGATTGTAGAGATTGCTAAGCATACAAAGCTAGAACTTGAAGTTGTCTCTGCACCTCTTCCCAGTACACGCAATATGCGAACAGGACCTTCTTTTAGGGTGACAAAGGCACATCCAATAGAGAAAGTGAGTGGAAGTTTGAAGAAGACATGGTAAGTAAGAGATGACATTAGAACATGATAGGACACACCTGCTATGTCCCCACCATTGAGCCAAAAAATGTGAAAAAAGCTCTTAAAGAAAAATCTTGGGTAAATGCCATGCAAGAAGAGCTTAAGTAATTTGAAACAAACAATGTCTGGAATCTTGTGCCTAGACCTGAGGGCACAAACATTATCGAAACAAAATGGATCTTCCACAGCAAGTCTGATAAGCATAGGAACATCATAAGAAATAAAGCAAGACTTATGGCTCAAGGATACACACAAGTAGAAGGGATTGATTTTGAGGAGACATTCATTCCTGTGACAAGTTTGGAATCTATCAGACTTCTTCTAGTAACCGCCTACTTTCTTAAGATGAAGCTATACCAAATTTATGCGAAGAGTGCATATCTCAATGGCATTCTTAAAGAAGAAGATTATGTGGAGTAATCAAAAGGATTTAAGGACCCTCAGTGCCCCGTTCACTTGTTTAAGTTGACAAGGGCATTGTACAAATTGAAGCAAGCATCAAATGCTTGGTACAAATGGCTGATTTTCTATCTTCTAGAGAAACAATATATTAGAGGTGGTGCTGACAAGACATTGTTCATCAGAGGCTCCCATGTTGACATCATTGTGGCTCAAATTTATGTGGAAGATAATGTCTTTAGATCTACTTCTAAAAACATGTTCAAGACTTCATTAAGCTGATACATAATGAGTTTGAAATGAGCATAGTTGGCAAGTTGAATTTCTTATTGGAACTATAAATCAAACAACTCAAATATGGTATCCTCATCTCTCAATCCAAGTATGCTAAAAACTTGGTGAGAAAATTTGGATTGGAGCCCTCAAAGCCTTATCGAACTCCAATGAGTCCCATTGTCAAGCTTGGCAAGAATGAGAAGGGAATAGCAGTTGACCAAAGCTTGTATATAAGCATGATCGGTAGCATGTTGTACCTCACAGCCAACTGTCTAGACGTTGTATTTAGTGTCGGAGTGTGCTCACACTTCTAGACAGATCCAAATGAGTCACACCTTGCAGCCATGAAGCAGATCATAAGATATGTAAATGGCACTTCTAACTATGGTATTTGGTTACAAACAACACAAGTGCTTTTCTTGTAGATTATGGCGATGCAGGCGGGCCAAAAAATCGGATGCCCAAAAAAGCACATCTGGAGGGTGCTTCTACATAACTAATAATCTTGTGGCTTGGCATAATAAGAAGTAAAACTCCATCTCCCTATTCAAAACTAAAGCTAAATACATAACGGCTGGGAGTTGTTGCACTCAATTTCTCTAGATGAAACAGATGTTGTCTGACTAGGCATTGCATAGGTCACTGTGGTAATAATTCAAGTGCCATTAACATTTCAAAGAATCTTATTCAACACTCATAGATAAAGCACATAGATATTAGGCATCATTTCATAAGAGAACTTGTTGAGGATAAAGTGATTTCTATTGAGCATATTCAAAATGAAAAACAATTTGGTTAATTTATTCACTAAAGCTCTTAACATTACACAATTTGAACACCTTAAGAAGTCACTTGGTGTCTGCACAATCAACTAATTGAGTGTTGGAAGAGGGAAAATACTGTACTGCACTTGTCATGATTCTAAGTTGCGTTTTTCCTTATTTCATCCAAGCATGCTAACAACACTTAAATTTTTAATCTGTTCATACACCGTGTTTTTGTTACGATTATTCTTCTGTTTCTTTTGGCACATGTTAAGATGATCTGTACTGATATTAACATGTGCAAACAACAAAAAGATATTTTAAATTTACCAAAGACAAGGACGCATCTTGATGACCTATAGCAATTGTCTAGACGGTGGGATGATTCCCAAGCCACAGCCACAAGACATGCATCATAAGAGAAGAGCTTCCAAAGCTTATACTATAGTATCCTATGATGTAGACATAGTCACAACCACATGTTTGAAATTGAAAGCTGAGAGTGCAAAAGAAAAAGAGAGAGATGTGCAAAAGAAAAAAATAAAAAGGTACTACAAACGTCAAACAATTCTTACGCAATGCGAAAAGAATAGAATATGCCTACAGTGAGGAATATTTGAAGCATAAAAAAGTCAAAAGAAAGAACAAAATGATATGGGGACTTTAAATTCCCAATAGAGAAGATAACTTTTGCTATTTGGGGAAAAAAGTGTGAGAAAGGGTGAGGAAAATATTTGTCATAACAATACTTCACACACGTTTTGTTAGAATTAACTTGAGGATCATTTTTCTTGTTTAGAGAACCATGCTAGTTTGAAACATTGAGGTGTTTTTCTGTTCTTGAAAAATCATTTAAATGCCTTCAATTTGTGAGCCATATCAATACTGTCATTTTATTCTCTCTCACACATACCTTGAAAAGGGATAAGTTGTATTGTTTCAAATCCATGTTGAATGATAAATTGAAATGATCTTTATGCAGTTAAATTGGTCAGGTTAAATCTAGAAAAATACTCTTGTTTCATGACTATGTTATTTAGTTGTTTATTTTTGAAAATATTCACTAATTGTATGTACAGTTCATGCCAAACTATCTTGTGTGGACACTGCACTCACCATCATATTGTTCTTTAGTATGACTTGAGATGATTGTCTTGTTCACACACAACACTTTTCTACTCATTCTATGTTTTTGTTCTATTGTTGACACATGCACACTGTAATCTTTGTTCTCACTCTTGTTCACATATTTATTTGCTATGATGTACATACATGTTCACAGATTTGGCAGTTTATAACGCCCCTAAGTGGGAGTTAATAGTTTCTAATAAATTAAATAAAGAAATGAAAATAAAAATAAAACAACAAAAGAAATTTGCCCAGGACTTAAATAAAACTCTCAAATCAAAATAAAAACATAAACAACAAATAAGCCACAGTTTAATGTAGCACCTTTATTTAGTAATATAAAACCATCATCATCATTTCAACCCTCAATATATCTTGATACAGTCACAGAAAGTAACATACGATGCTTATGTTATCAAGGAGAACATTCTCAGTAACAGAAGAGATTCTAACTGAACACAAATACATAGCTTCCTCAACTATATCTCTCATTGTCATCTCATACTTTGTGAGTCTTGAAAAGATGAAATATAGGAGAATGAGCGACAACATGCTCATAGGGAAAACCATTACTCACCTTTAGGTTTTCATCATTGCCACATTAAAACCTGCATGGTTAGTTAGTTCTCAATCATTATTCATCTTATAAGATTCATCATGAACATATTCCACGGATACCTTACATTAATCATTACCGAGTTTCATACATATATATAAGTACAAATATTATAGTTCATTAATATTCCTAGGTATCCATGTTTTAATAGAATATTCATTACTCAAGTCATCAAAACCCAAATGGGCGCGCTTTTTCAATCTTCAATCATTCCAAGAGTGTCGGGTGAGGGCACATCAAGCCTCGGATCCTCACCAAGCTGATTCCTATACAGTGCATTCTGGGACTTTCGACCTAAGGGAGTGTCATCGCCTCCCCCTTATTTTACCTTTTAGGGTATTTGTGCTCAATGATGTAACCACTGCCCTCTTCACGTCTTATTATTCTTCTATAATCAATCATTATATATAGAGTTAGTTTTCCTAATCATGCTTCTCAATTTATAACAACACATGTCAAATCAATTTATTCCTCGTCGTATAATACAGGATGAGTTCATGTCATTGTCTCATAAGTGATATTCATATAATAGCAGTTCAACATACACATATATCTTGCAATGTAAATAAACAATTTTAATTCCATAAAAACCTCACAAAAGATCAATGATAGATTTCTTACCTCTTGGCGAATATACTACTGATAACTTTCAGCTCAAGATACCAGTTCACCATGTAAGCTCCCAGTACTTTGTTATCTACAACATATAAAGTAACCATACTTTAATTTGATTCCTAATATATAATCATGTTAATTTACCATCTATTCTTATTAGCATGCCATAATCATTAATATAAAATCCTTGGAATATTTCGTAACACAAAACGTTGAAAAATAGATGAGTTTGGACTAATCAATCGGGCCACCGATCATTTACTTCCGGTCTACTGATCAAACTACACATTTTAGGCCTTTCTATCGACTTGCCGATTCGTAGGGTTCAGCCTATCGATCTGGTAGAGTTTGGCTTGTCGGTCAACAATGTTCGGCTTGCAAAACCTACTGATGGGTCCGACCTACAAATTGGCAAGTCTGGCCTACCGACAGAAGAATTTCTTGAAATTCAATTTTTCATTTTCAAAGGTTTCAAACTTTAAAATTCAATCTGACCCTTTTTATCAACTTTTAGAACATATAAAATGCATAACAACTATGAAATATCACATTTAAACATATATAGATAATCTTTCTTAAAATTTTCATACCTGGCATATAATTCTAAACCAAAAATTAAAACTTTTCAAAATTAATTCAAATCTCATTTTAAACAAAGATTTATGTAAATCAAACTTCAAAAACATTGTATGATTACCCAAAAACATCAAACACATATTTTTCACAAATCTTATGCTAAAACAAGAATTCAAATCAAAGTTTTAGCTTAGAAAACCTTACCATAAGCTTGAAGAAAATTAGTGATTTTGTTTGCAAAAATCCTTGATCTTTGTTTTGTGATTTTGGAAGATCTAAGAAAATAACTTTGAATTTCTCTTTTGATTATCTTGAAGCTAAGTTGATGATCCTTGACCATGGAGAAATCAAAGAGAAGAAAGAAGAGAGGAAACGAGAGAGAAAAAGAGAGAGATGTGTGAGAGAGAGTGAGGGAGAAGACTCAAAGAAGATCAAAATAATTGAAGAGGGACAGGTAGGCGAAGGGTGGTCTCCATCGAAGACTTTGTTGCATAAATGCCAAATGGCATTTTTGTAATTAAATAAAAGTTTCAAGGGTATTTCGATAAATATGCTAAATAGGTATAGAAAAATTTTAAAAAATTTGAAAAGAGGTAGAAATAAATAATGTGGAATGGATTTTAGATGAAATAAAAATTTTAATTGGCACACTAATAATTAACTTAATTATAATGATACATGTTAGAAAAATAACGGGTGTCACAGCTTTACCCTCCTTAAAGAAATTTCGTCCTCAAAATTTCAAATCTAATGGTACTAGTAAAAATCACAAATCTATTATGATTTCACTTTTGACTACGCACCCTCAGTGTTATTTGTCCGCAAATGTGGGTTACCATATCTCCATTTATTTACTTGAAATATCAACCTTACTCTAAATATTAAATCCCTCAACAAGAGTATTTCTTGTAGGTTCTGAATTGATAACACCATATTAAGGCCTAGGTCTTCTGATAACAGAAGTACAAATACTGATCATATTATTTTTCTAGTCCTTCACTGTCTATGGACCGTGATTTACAATTACAATAAGGAGACTGCTAAAGAAATTCTGTATACTTCATCCTTGGGTTCTTTTTTCTTTTTTGAGTAAGAAAAAGTCACGGATAGTTAATTTCGTATTCTAACTAAAAAATAATACATAATCATAAGATATATAACACAAGCGCTTCTATTTAAATTGTACAGTTAAATCATACATAAAGGGATTAAAAGGAATTCCATAGTTGTAAGCAAACTCAAAGGATACTTCAATAAATAGCTACTCTCATAACATAAACATTCAACCTAAATAATACACTTATATCTTTCTATGGAATATCTCCACAATTAACTTTAGTACTTCTAGAAAACAGTAACAGAATACTACACATTACAAACATGATGCGGATATGTTTCGAGAGTACAAGACACTTCGTATAATCAGCTATCCATATCATTCATGCTTAGAGAATGTAAAAGCATCGATAAACAAAAGATCAGACCTTAAATGGGATGCGTTTTAAGAGTATTAATTACTCTATATCATAAGCCATCCTGACATTAGGGTTAATGAATCTAAAAGTTTTAACAATAGCATGCCACAAGAAATATAGAGTGTGGGGGAAACGGTTATTCGTGACACATGAAATAAGGATATACATACCATGGATAAAACCAAAAGATTACAGGTGGAGATTCAAATCAAATAGCCACTCCTGGCTTCCTTCTCCCATTCAAGCTTGAATGTTGTACTATCGGACTCCAGATGGATGATTTGCATCTTTTCTAGCAATTCCTTAGCTATTGAAGTAGTAGTAAAGATTTGTCTCATCGATTCTACAATGAAGTTTTCTTTCATAGCGTAATCTAAAAATTTCAAAAGACCATCATTAAAACCATTTGCATTCAAAAGCCCAAAAGTTTTGGAATGAATGCCCAATAAATGCCTACTAGTAACCACGAATATTTCCTCAAGGGTACCTGGACCACCAGGTAATGCTATAAAAGCATCAGAATTGTCAATCATGGTTTTATGACTTTCAGAGGTGTCCAAAACTCTTTTCTCCCTACCTATTGTTTTCCCACAAAGGTTTCCGTCAGCTAGGAGACGAGGAATAATTCCCAAGACTTCGGCACCACTATACTTAGTTGCCGTTGTCACATTTCTCATTAATCCTAAACTACCAACCCCACAGGTCAGATTAATCTTCCTACGTGCTAAGGCTTGCCCTAAGTATCTTGCGGCTTCTAAGTAGACTTTATCTTTTCTTGGGCTGAAATCACAAAAGACACAAACATTCTTTATTTTCCTGGTTGACTAGGAGGTAGACATATTTGGTTCGTATGAGTGGTTGCTTTATGTCTGTTTCATTTAGACTTAGGGTTCTACATGAGATTTTAAAGATGACGGATATGCAGAAGGACTAAGGAGACTATAATGCCCCTATATGGGGGTTAACAGTTTTTTAATGAATTAAAATAAAAATAAAAAATAAAAGTAAAACTTCAAAAATAAAGTTGCCCGGGACTTAAATGAAAATTCTCAAATCAAAAATAAAAATATAAATGACAATTAAACCATAGTTTAATGTAGCACCTTGAATTTAATAATATAAAACTGTCGTCATCATCTTTTCAACCCTCAACACATCTTAATACAGTCACAGTATGTGATAATCGATTCTTACATTATCATAAAGAACAGTCTTAACAATTAAGGCAATCCCAACGTAATATAGCTACATAGCTTCCTCAACTATTTTTCTCGTAGCCACTTTACACTTAGTGAGTCCTAAAAAGATGAAAATATGAGGGAATGAGCGACAACATGTTTAGTAGGGAACAACCATTACTCACCTTTAGGTTTTATCATTACCATATTAAAATTTGCATGGTTAGTTAATGCTCATCATTATCCAAATTATGAGATTTATTATGCTCATATTCTGTGGATACCATAGTTAATCATTACCGAGTTTTATACATATACATATATATAAATATTACAGTTCATTATTATTCCTAGGTATTCATGTTAAATAGAGTATCACTTAACTCATCGAAACCTAATGGGCGCGCTTGACCACCCTCCAATCATTCCAAGGGTGTTCTGGTGAGGGGACATCAAGCCCTGAGTCCTTACCAAGTTGATTCTTGTACAGTGCGTTCTGGGACTTTCGACTTAAGGGAGCGTCATCATCTCCCCCTTATTTTACCTTTTAGGGTATTCATGCCCAAGGACGTAACCGTCGCCATCTTCACATCTCACTATTTCTCTACATTCAGTCATTATTTATAGAGTTAGATTTCCTAACCATACTTCTCAATTTACAACAACATGTATTAAATTATTATGTTCCTTGCTGTACCATACAGGACGAGTTTCACATCATCATGTTATAGATATAGTCATATATATATATATATATATTCAGAATCTAATATACATAGCTTGCAATGTAAAACAACCAAATTTTAATTTATCAAAACCTCACAAAAGATGACTAAAAGAATCCCTACCTTCCAAGCTTATCCACAATCTTTTAATCCCAGAATCAATTAACGTTAGCTCCACACTCCCTTGATCCTAAGGCGTGCATAAGGACAATTAAAACTAAAGCACAACATACAACCACATTCATAAATATATTATTTGTAAATCCATCTTACCAGTGTGCCATTAAAGCTTTTATGCAAATTTCTTTTTGAATGCCAAAGTAAACAATTTTTGTCTTAACATAATATAAAATGTATACAAGTAATCTATATGTTTTAGTCCCTAATAAGATTCATCAATCACTTAGGATAATATTGGAAAGGTTGCAAGACATTAAGGAATTAGGTGGTGAACAAAGATGGGTTCTTGGTTTAGGTTAACAGTTGGTATAGCATGGCAAACTGACAGTATACTTTTGCAAAAAGGATAGGTTCACTATCTACAATCATCACACGGGTTAACAGATGGTTTACTTAACCTAAACGGGCGGTATATTGCCACTAGCAGGTTTACTAGTTTCCAATCCGAAAATTGAAAAATTCATAGAAAATAAAATACAACTCCGATTTAGGCTTATGATAGCTCGTTAGAAAGCTTAGGATGTCTACTTTTAAATATGGAAACCAATTTACAAAATTCATTTTAATTTAATCCTAGAATTTCAAGAAATAGCCACTGCCTATAGAGGTATTACAAAGTTTATGGAATGTCAAGTTTTTCTTCAACCCAAAACATATTATCCTTGTTCAAAATCTCAAAACCATTCCAAAATATGCAGCTTGCATTATATAATCACAATAAACATATTCTCATGAGTTTTATACCAAAATCGTCGTCAAACCATATCTCTAGCCTTTCTTGCAAATAAGGGTGAAAACATGCTTATGTCAAACTTTCTCATTCAAAACCATGAAATCTAAATTGTGTAGCAAAATAAATGAGCAAATTCAAAGTAAAGATGGTAGATAAAACTAGATTAATTTTCTAAAATCTTACCTTAAAATCTCATTGAAAACTTTAAGTCATCAATTCAAGGGATTAAAGCTCAAGTTCAACTTTAGCATGGAGATTTTTGAACGACATGGAGCTGGGTTTCTCAGGCTTAGAGAGCAGAAGAAAGAAGAAGAAGAAGAGAATAAGAGGAAGACATTTCAAGGAGGAAGGGAACAAGAAGTGTTGCACAAATAAAAGAAAATGAATGCATGGTTTTCTTTGTTGAAGGGCCCGATTGAAGAAGGAAAATAATGGGAAGTGGGAGACAAGTAGGTGAAGCATTAAGTGCATTATGTCTCCTTCGGAGACTTTAATTCATATAATGCCAAATGGCATTTTAGTAATTAATCTAATGTTCCAAGTGCATTTCAGTAAATATACCAAATAGATATAGAAAAATTTTAGAAAATTTTGAAATAGGTAGAAATAAATAGGATGAAATAAATTTTAGATGAAACAAATTTTAGTTAGCACACTAATAATTAATTTAATTACCATATTACCTATATAGAAAATAATGCGCGTAACAGCTCCACCCCCTGAAAGAAATTTCGTTCTCGAAATTTCAAATCTAACAATACTAGTAAGAATCACAATTCCGTAATGATTCTGCTTTCAACTCTGTACCCTCAATGTTATTATGTCTGCAAACATGAGTTACCATATCTTCTTTCTTTTGCTTGGGATATTAACCATGCTTCAAAACATCAAATCCCTCGACATGAGTATTTCTAATAGGTTTCAAATTTTCAACACCATGTTATAATTTAGGAATCTGATAAGAAAAGCACAGATTTTGGTCATACCATGGACTGTGATTTATAGCTAGGAAACTAAAACATAATTATAAAATATATCACAAGTGCTTCCATTCAAAATTATACATTAAACTCATACATAGAGATATTAAAAGGAATCTCGTAATTATACTCAACTCGACAGATTCTTCATTAAACAGCTATCCTCATGACGCAAACGTTCAACCCAAATAATAGACTCATTTTTTTCCTATGAAATATCTCCACAACTGACTTTGGTACTTCCACATAACATTTACAGAATGCTACACATTACAAACATGATACGGGTACGTTTCGAGAGTACAAGGCACTCCGTATATCCAGCTATCCATATCATGCATGCTTAGAGAATACAAAAACATCGATAAACAAAAGATCGGACCTTAAGTATGATGAGTTTTGAGAGCATCAAGTACTCTGTATCCAGCCATCCCGGCATTAGGCTCAATGAATCTAAAAGTTTTAACAACGGCATACCACAAAAAATACAAAATGCAAGGTAAACGATTATTCGTGACACACGAAATACAGACACACATGCCTACATGCCATGGATAAAACCAAAAGATTACAGATGAATATTCAAATCAATTGGCTGCTCCTAGCTTTCCCTTTCCCATTCAAGCTTGGATGTTGTAGTGTCAGATTCCGGATGTATGATTTGCATCTTATCTATCAATTCCTCAGCCATTGAAGCAGTAACAAAGATTTGTCTCTCCAATTCTGCAATAATGTTTTCTTCCACAGCGTAATCTAAAAATTTCAAAAGACCATCATAAAAACCATTTACATTTAGTAGTCCCAAGGGTTTGGAATGAAAGCCCAAAATTACTTACAAGCAACTACGAATATTTCCTCAAAAGTACCTAGACCACCTGGTAATGCTATAAAAGCATCAGAATTATTGATTATGGCTTTAAGATTTCTAGGGATGCTCCTGACTCCTTTTTCCTTACCTATGGTTTCCTTCAGCTAGAATATGAGGACAAATCCCTACAGCTGTGGCGTCACTAGACCTAGCTGCTAGCGTCATATTTTCCATCATTTTTATACTACTACCCCCATAGATTATGTTAATCTTCTTGCGTGCTAGGACTTGTCCTAAGTGTTTTGTAGCTTCTATATAGGCTTTATCTTTTCCAATGTTGGAACCACAAAAGACACAGACATTCTTTATTTTCTTGATGGACTGGGAGGTAGATATATTTAGTTTATATAAGTGATTGCTTTATGTCTACTCCACTTAGACTTCAAGTTCTACATGAGATTTTAAGGATGAGGAATACACAAAAAGGACTAAAGAGACAGACGAGTAGAAAATGAAAAGGTAATCCAAAGATTTAAACAAAATCTTGTGCGGTTAAGAAAGTAAGATAAGGTGAGGATGGATGCTATCCAAGTTCTCCTTTAAAAGTCCATCCCTGTAAAACCTTATTTTATCCTCTCTATTCGTAAACATATAACCAGGTGAAGTACATTTACCGTTACAACTTTGTCTCCCACATTTGTTACAAGTGACCGCGATGGCACGAGCTCTTCTTTTCATCGCACTATGACTAGTACCCGTTCCTAGTAAACCGACATCTAGACTAAAGTCATTCGGATGGATCTTCCCTTCTATCAGCATTCTCACATCACAAGAGATGCCAAAACGCATAAGAATCCACAACCGAGTGATTCTAGCCTTGTATTTCTTTTTGAGAATCTTTTGGGAGAGTGATGGAAAATACTTTCTCAGGTGTTGGTACTTTGGGTCTATGATGAGATGAAAGAAGAGTAAATAGAAAGGAAAAATTGAGTTAGTAAGTTTTAGAATCCTAGAATTCCTTCTTCTTTTAGAGAAAAAGAAGAATTTCTAGAGAAAAAGAAGAGGATTTGCGTTTAGAGAGAGAATAACAAATTAAGAAAGAGAGAGTAAGCTCGGAGAAATAAGCTCCTATGCACAGTAGACGTATGTAAACAATGATTAAACCACTGTAGATGACACGTATAGAGGTCACGTGGGAGAGACAGTGTGAAACAAACTGATTCAGGATTTGGACTAGGCCCAAATGTTTTAAGTTGAAATGGGTCAGGTTGTTTTGGGCCTTAACATATTTAGGACGAGTTAAATAAAAAACATAAAATTGAAAACCAATTTGTTCAGATCTTAAGCTTATTTCAAAGTCCACTAAAAATAAAAATAACTATGAACAACAAGTCTAATTTAATGACAATCAGGAATCTTCCTGAATGGTATTTAAAATCATTCCATAACAACATAATCCTCTAGTAACTCAAATAATTTGTTTTAATCAAAGCCTTATTGAACAATGCATACACTCATATGTTATCCTTAATACTCAACATCTGTCAATGGATTCATCATCATTACTACCAAGGGTTTAGAATGTGACCAATCATGAAATCAATACGATTTACGTCTTTCAACATAGACCATATCAATAAACAAAGACCTTTGATGTTACTACTTAAGAACATCTACAGTCCCCACAATTCCACTTATATAATATTTAATTTTCTCATATAACAAAACCTTAGGTAACCAAAAGATTCACATCTAAACATCTAGAAGTTAAACCTTTTATCGTAATTATCCAAAATTACTATAGGTGTCTTAAGTATTATGATTTACCTAAGGAAATTCCTATTGGTCACTTTCACATTGCATCTATTTATAAAGATTCATTAATACACTTAAATACAATGTACGCAACAAAATATTTCAACCTTAAAATTCATGCATTCTTGCCTTTACACAGTCTCAACAGACCAAAAGTCTAACGTTTATCTCACTCAAGATTCAATACTATGGATTCCTAACTTATCTCATATTCCTCAAGTAAATAGAACTTTCAAGAAAAGTTATTGACACTTATGTACTCCACCGAATCCACACATAATCACTACTTAGGTCTGAATCAATTACGAAGAATTTGACACATCTATGCGAAACTTTAAAAGCAATAAATCAAGCCTTATATTTCTTATTGTTTTTCACGAGATAAAAAGCTATTAAATCCTCGTATGTACATGAATTTCTCATCATTCTATATGAATTAGAAATGCTTATAGATCCTAGCATTATGCGAATCTCTCATAAGCATTCTACATATAAACCCATTTCTTATAATTATTATTCCTACATAACCATTAATACTTTCATTCTACATAATCATCGCAATCACATAACCATTAATATTTCCATTCTAGGGCATTTTCATGTTACATCCTCCTAGACTATATAAATAAACCTGAAAGTTCATTTTGATGATGACATTGAAAATTCAACTTCAAAACCATCTCAAAAATAGATTTTTTTAAAGTGGTGCCACACTTCCTATGTTAACCGAACCTAGGCTCTAATACTAAAAATTCTGTAACGCCCCTATATAGGGGTTAACAGTTTTTAATGAATTAAAATAAAAATAAAAAATAAAAGTACAACTTTAAAAATAAAGTTGCCCGGGACTTAAACGAAAATTCTCAAATCAAAAATAAAAATATGAATGACAATTAAACCATAGTTTAATGTAGCACCTTGAATTTTAATAATATAAAACTGTCATCATCATCTTTTCAACCCTTAACACATCTTAATACAGTCACAGAATGTGATAATCGATGCTTACATTATCATGAAGAATAGTCCTAACAATTGAGGCAATCCCAACGTAATATAGCTACATAGCTTCCTCAACTATTTTTCTCGTAGCCACCTTACACTTAGTGAGTCCTAAAAAGATGAAAATATGAGGGAATGAGCGACAACATGCTCAGTAGGGAACAACCATTACTCACCTTTAGGTTTTATCATTACCACATTAAAACTTGCATGGTTAGTTAATGCTCATCATTATCCAAATTATGAGATTTATTATGCTTATATTCTGTGGATACCATAGTTAATCATTACCTAGTTTCATACATATACATATATACAAATATTACAGTTTATTATTATTTATAGGTATCCACGTTCAATAGAGTATCACTCAACTCATCGAAACCCAATGGGCGCGCTTGACCACCCTCCAATCATTCCAAGGGTATTCTAGTGATGGGACATCAAGCCTCGAGTCCTCACTAAGTCGATTCCTGTACAGTGCGTTCTGGGACTTTTGACCCAAGGGAGCGTCATCACCTCCCTCCTATTTTGTCTTTTAAGATATTCATGCCCAAGGACGTAACCGCTGCCCTCTTCACGTCTCACCATTTCTCTATATTCAGTCATTATTTATAGAATTCGTTTTCCTAACTATGCTTCTCAATTTACAACAACATGTGTTAAATTATTATGTTCCTCGTTGTACCATACAGGACGAGTTTCACATCATCATGTTATAGATATAGTCATATATATGTATATATATTCAAAATATAATATACATAGCTTGCAATTTAAAACAACCAAATTTTAATTTATCAAAACCTCATAAAAGATGAGTAAAAGAATCCCTACCTTCCAAGTTTATCAACAATCTTTTAATCCCAGAATCAATTAACGTTAGCTCCACACTCCCTTGATCCTAAGGCATGCATAAGGACAATTAAAACTAAAGCACAACATACAACCACATTCATAAATAAATTATGTGTAAATCCATCTTACCAGTGTACCATTAAAGCTTTTATGCAAATTTCTTTTTGAATACCAAAGTAAACAATTTTTGTCTTAACACAATATAAAATGTATACAAGTAATCTATATGTTTTAGTCCCTAATTAGATTCATCAATCACTTAGGATAATATTGGAAAGGTTGCAAGACATTAAGGAATTAGGCGGTGAACAAAGATGGGTTCTTGGTTCAGGTTAGTAGCTGGTATACCATGGCAAATTAGCAGTATACTTTTGTAAAAAGGATAGTTTCACTATCTACAATCATCACACGGGCTAACAGGTGGTTTACTTAACGTAAACGGGTGGTATATTGCCACTGGCAGGTTTACTAGTTTCCAATCTAAAAATTAAAAAATTCATTAAAAATAAAATATAACTCCGATTTAGGCTTATGATAGCTCGTTAGAAAGCTTAGGATGTCTACTTTTTAAATATGCAAACCAATTTACAAAATTTATTTTAATTTAATCCCAAAATTTCAAGAAATAGCCACTGCCCATAGAGGTATTATAAAGTTTATGGAATGTCAAGTTTTTCTTTAACCCAAAACATATTATCCTTGTTCAAAATCTCATAACCATTCCAAAATATGCAGCTTGCATTATATAATCACAATAAACATATTCTCATGAGTTTTATACCAAAATCATCATCAAACCATATCTCTAGCCTTTCTTGCAAATAAGGGTGAAAACATGCTTATGTCAAACTTTTTCATTCAAAACCATGAAATCTAATTGTGCAGCAAAATAAATGAGCAAATTCAAAGTAAAGATGGTAGATAAAACTAGATTAATTTTCTAAAATCTTACCTTAAAATCTCATTGAAAACTTTAGGTCATTAATTCAGGGATTAAAGCTCAAGTTCAACTTTAGCATGGAGACTTTTGAACGACATGGAGTTGGGTTTCTCAGGCTTAGAGAGCAGAAGAAGAAGAAGAAGAAGAAGAGAATGAGAGGAAGACATTTCAAGGAGGAAGGGAAAGATAAGTGTTGCACGAAGAAAAGAAAATGAATGCATAGTTTTCTTTATTGGTGGGCCCGATTGAAGAAGGAAAATAATGAGAAGTGGGAGACATGTAGGTGAAGCATTAAGTGAATTATATCTCCTTCAAAGACTTTAATTCATATAATGCCAAATGTCATTTTAGTAATTAATCTGATGTTCCAAGAGCGTTTCGGTAAATATATTAAATAGATATAGAAAAGTTTTAGAAAATTTAGAAATAGGTAGAAATAAATAGGATAAAATAGATTTTAGATGAAACAAATTTTAGTTAGCACACTAATAATTAATTTAATTACTATATTACCTGTTAAGAAAATATTGGGTGTCATAGAGACTGATGAGTAGGTAACAAATAGGTAATCCAAAGGTCTAAACAAAATATTATGCAGGTAAGAAAGTAAGTAAAAGCGATTGATAGTTATGGAAAGCTTGATATACTTTTTTTGAAAAATTTAGACTAAAATTGTATAACTTTTGAGAATTAAGAATGGTTTGATAGAAGACACTCTGACACAATTGTAGACCTCTTAACAAATGTACACCGAATCTAGAAAATCAACATAAACAACAAACTACTGTAGAACTTTTGAAATTTGAGACAAAAGTCTCAAAATATCTAGATAAGTTTCAAAAATTCAAACATGTTATAGTACCGCATGTGATGTATCTGACAGGATAATATATTTTATTATCATTATTATTATTATTATTATTATTTTAAAAAGGCAGCCATGAATTAAATGAGACACTAACACTTATAGTGTTAATTTAATAATCACAATTATTTTGAACTCAAAGGCAAACATTCTAAATACAAATAGTTTTTATCAAAGAGAAAGACAGATTATTGAACACCAACTAAAACGATTTCAAACAAACAAACACTTAACAACCTTTATAGAGTGATGACTAATTTCCATCTAGTTTTCTTGTGATTTTACAAACAGAATCTTAAAATACCATATTCTTGAGAGGTTGTCCTTCTGCATGGAATTTACGCCAAAATTTAAAGATGGCACCTTGAACATAACCACAAGGATGATCTTGAAGTGAAGCATAGAGGTCTTCCAAGTTCTCCTCACTCTCTTTTACACTCTCTTCATTTATTGTCTAACATATGGACTCCACTATCTTTTTTTCTGTTTAAATAATAATTTATAATGTTAATGCATTGCACATATCAGGCAGTGAGGGGAAAGGGTATGAAAGATAATGTTGCTAGCACTCCTCAATAAAGAATCTGAATATTTTTCCTTATTTTTAATTTTGTTGAGTTGGAAGGTTATTTTGGATTGTTTATACACTGATTCTTTATTTTTTGTGTTTGTGTTTTTGTTGCCATATTTATTGATTAAGTACTGAATCTTGTATTCTTGTTTTGGTTTCATGTTTTTTGTTCCTTGATTGTAGAATACACGTTTTTTATCTCGTTGTAATTGATTTATTTTCTAAAGAAATTTGTTTATTATTAAAAAGATTTGATCACAAACAAAAAAAGAGTCATACAAAGAAAGTAAGAAATAAAAAATAATGCAAACAAACTGCTAAGATACTTTTGAGGATAAGGTGAAGTTAGAGGGTCTCTATTGCAATGCCAAATTAATGTGTTGATGACAAATTTGATATTTGAGCGTAAAAAAAAAAAAAAACTCTTTTTGTTGATATATTGACTTTTTCACTTAATTATTAATATTTAAATTATTTAAAAGTCTACTTTTACCAATTTCAAGACTTAATACTTATAATAAAAGATATATACATAATTTGATATAACTTGTTTATTAGAGCACTAAATAGAATATCACATCAAATGTGCTATTTTCACTTTTTGATGGCAATTATTGTTAGGATAAATGCTTATAAAGTACATAATGTTTTGTAAAAAACATATTTATAAACAAATAAGATTAATTTATTCATTATATTTACATGTATGTATTTTAAATACTTTATGAATTTCTTTAAAATTCTATAATTATCCATGTGACCTTAAATATGATATATAAGTGTTATATACAAGAGGATAATATTTAAAGATGATAATTAAAATGTCATTAATATAAAATTAATTATTCAATTAAAGATTCCATAAAGTATGGAATCTTTAATTAGTGTTCTTAGTGCATGTTATTTCTATTAAGAATAGAACGATCTTATTCGAATCATTAATGTAGGAGTCATTAAATAATTGCACTATACATATTAAGATTATATAAGACCATGACACGATGAGATATGAATAGCTAATAATTTCCGTTACATATAGCAATTTCTAATCACATCGACCAATGATCATATATAAGATGATCTTAATCCTAAGTTATTAGCAGACTCCTCTTTATGAATTTATGTCTTTTGACTTATTCGGCATAGATTTGAGATACTAATCTTATTCCTTGTATCTTCAAGGCATAATGAAGTAGGTAGCCGGGAATGTTAATATTAGAAGATGAAATCCATTCATTCTTTAACGAAAAACAAATAAATAATTCTCTTGAGTGTTGATTCGGGGCTTGAATAATAAGAGCGCTCAAGTCATGATTAAATTCATGAATTTATTATTCATTAGAAATCAATGACACTCAAGGATACATAAGTAATTATAAAAGTTAACGGATATTATCTAACTCTAATAATGAATTATTTATGGAGGATCGACTTATATGTAATGGCTGTATAAAATGGACGACTCTAAGAAATTTAAATATTTATAATTTTAAGAATATAATTCTAAGTATTTAGTAGAGTCACATTAGAATTAATAAATAAGTAACATCTTAATTAAATATTTTAATTAATAAATTGTTTTATTGAAACTTGAAATTATAGGACCATTAGTCCCCCGCCATCTTTGTAAACACTATTTGGACAAATGAAATTATTGGTTTAAAGAAATTAATTTAGAATTATGGAATTCTAAATTAATTATGACTTAATTTATTTTTATTAAATAATTAGAGTATTTAATAAATAAAATGAAATAATTAATTTAGAAGACACCCTGTGGGTGGGTCCCACTGTATAGGTGTGGCACCTATAGCACAAAAACGAAAGTCCTTTTGCGCACATCTAAGCATTTTTACAAAGTTTCCATGTTTGGTGTTTCCAATTTTGAATAAATGTGATTTAATTCAAATATGGAAAGTTAAATATAGAAACAAATAAGAATGGTAGCAAGTAGTATTCTCACCTGCATTGTTATAGGAATGGCGCCTATCACATAGCGGGAAAGGAAAACTTGTATCTTTTATTTTAATTAAATATTTGATATTAAATCAAGTAAAAAGAGTTTTCAAAATTAATTAGCTCTCTTATTATCTGTAAATAGAGGCCTTCTTTGTTCATTATGAGTCTTGAAGAGACTGAGAGTACTATACCAAAATTCTTCCCCTCATAGGCGTGTAAAAGTGAAAAGAGTGTGAAGAAAAGTTCTTTATCCCAAGTCTCGTTCTATTCATGCATTGAGATTTACGGATGACTTATATTATTTGAGTAAACATTTAGAAACCATATTCCTTCTATGCTCATACATACATCCATCTCAGTGTCGAGAACTAGGCGGGAAAGACGTTGGTTTCATCTTAAAGAGAACGTCCTTTGCAAGTAGCTTGTTTTTTATTCAATTCTATCTGATAAGCAAAGTTTGATAGGTATTTATTTACACGTAGAGTTAATATAATCTATAGCATTATATAAAAATTTTGAGAAAATTTTTGTTATACACTGTCCACACTACAACCATGTTTCTGCCAAATTTTGTAAATAATGTTTTTCAAAACCAACAATTACAACATTGACTTTGACATTTGCATTGAAGATAGTATTAAAGGTTATGAAAGTAGAGGACAACGTGCCTATAAATTCCCAAAGTTAGCATAGCACCATGTGGCGTACAAATCCTCTCAATTGCTTTTTATAAGCTTATTTATAATGGCTTAAAAGAAGTTGTTATTTGTTTATTTACTTCGAAGCTGTTTTTTGATGTGTTTAGATGAACCTTGAAAAAGTGCTGTTGGCTTTTATAAGCAGTTCTGGAAAAGCCAACTATTTGATGTTTATGAAAATTGTGCTTATGAAAAGATTTTTTATTTATATTTTTGACCCTATATTTAAGAAAAAGAAATTAAGAATTTTATGCATATCCTTGAATTATACTACATTTTATATCAATAAAAACTTTTGACTTATTTAACCAAATACGTTCAAAACTCTTCTAGAATTAAAAAACACTTTTTCATATATTATCTAAACACTAATAAAAAAAAGCTATGAGTTATACTTTTCTTTTTTTTTTTTTCCTTTTACTTTATGCTTGGATTTTTTTCTTACATAGTGTTTGGTAGCTCGGTCTAGACAGATCATTTTTTTGGTTATAAATAGTATAAAACTTTTACATGCTATAGAAATAATGAGAAAAACGCTACAGTATAAAGCTCTCATATGTTACAAAAAAAACGATTCTAACTAACGATTTTAACTATCCTGTTAAACATCTTATTAAAAGTAAAATTCCTACTAGAGCAGTAATCCCAACTCGAGCTCATAACTTCTTGCACAGGGACGAGTGAGCTTATACCCTGCTGAGCTCCAACCTCTAGCCATTTTACAAATTACAAGAGACCCTGGGTAATTTTTTCGCGAGTGTTCAAGTAGAGCTTCTCGTTAGAGTTAATAAACCATCCAACGGAACGGCTATGTTTCAAACGTTTTAAAAGTAGAAGAAGGAAAAAAATAAAAAAATAAAAAAGGTGTCAGACGTAATAATGCCAAGCCTATTATGCCAAGCCTATTATGCCAACGAATTGCAGGCACTGTGCGTAGAGACACGCGATTGATCACATCATCTCGATCTTCCCTCCTCTCACGCGGTCTTTCTTTCTCGTTCAGAGCCTCCCCATCTACAAGCATATTTTTATTAACCAATATTAATAAAAGAATAAAAAAAATGTATTTTACTACGTCTCAAAAGTTTATCCCCTCATTTTCAAAAAAAAAAAAAAAGTAAAAAATATTATCCCTTCAAAAGAAAATAATCCATTTTATTTGAATATAGAAATAGGTTAAACTACCTAAAAAAAGGAAATAGATTAAGGCTCTGATTGGTAAATAGAGTAGAATTGTGTTATTTAAGTTGATTTAAGTTGTGCGCTTTGAATTGTGTGTTTTAAATTGTTATTTAAATTGACGATTAGATGTGTATTAAAAGTGTTAATCTAAATAAAAAATAAAATTGAAATTTATGATTGGATATATACTAGATAAAGTTTTTAATTTATTAACAAGCCTAATAAAATCTTAACGTTCATTATATTAAAAAAATATAATACATATATTAATTTATTTCTCTTTTTATTAAGAATAAAAAAAATTGTTTTAATAAAATATTAAATAAAGAAATAATTTTTTTTTTCTGAAATATAAGAAAGAGAATCATCACACTAGATTTGAGTTCTTAGAAAACAAGGGAAGCTGAAGTCTTAAGATGGGATTCAAATAGCTTGATATGGTTATTTAGATTTGAATTTTTCTTGAAACAAATGGATATTAGCTTATCTAGATTTTGAGTCAAAAAATTAGCCCAATCCATTTAAATGGGGTCTAACATTACAAATCATTAAGATCTAAAGTAAACCTTTTTCTTAAAAAAAAAAAAATAGAAAACCTTTTCTGCAATCTTCACACTGTTTCCGAAAACAAAACACTCTTTTATATCCTATAAATGTAACACAAACTATTTATGTCTTACATCCTTAAAAAAAAAAAAATTGAAGCAGAGTTAGATTCGAATCGAAAACGGAAAAATAGAACAAAAAATAGAAAGAAATAAATAGATAGTTTCGAAGAGAGCGATCTTAGTTCGTCGGTATTGGTTGGGTTGAATTCTTACACAAACAATGCAAGAATGTCTCCGTACAGGCAGACGGGGACGGAGAGGCTCGGAGCACGACTCCACGATCTCCACCATCACTCCAACGGCTTGTCAGATCACGTGACCATCGGAGTCCGCTCCGGTTCTCACAAGCCGGGTCGGGTCCGCCGATTGGCCCGGTCGAATCGTGGCCCCCTCGGCGGTTCGCTCTCGATCGGCGCCGTCGTCGTTGTTCTCTCTCTCGTCCTCTCAGCCACCGTCGTGGCCTACTGTTTTATCTCCAGAGACACCCGAGGTCTTTTTTTTTTTTTTTTTTGGAGATTTCTTCTGCTATTTGTTTGCTTAGAAGCTTAGAGAAAGCTAAAGAGAAAAGTAATATGCGGTGAATCTGTTAGTTAAAAAATATAGAAGTTTGAGCATTTATCAATTTTCTTTCTTACTTTCATCGTAATTAATGTACATTGTGTACTTTGTTTGGTTGCCGATGAAAATTTTTTTTCCTTTTTGTGTGTTAACACTTAGCACTCATTTTTTGTATTTGGAATGTTTGATCTATGCGTTTAATTGCTAGAAAGTTGTGAAAATTTCTGTTTAAGGAAAGAACTAGATTTATTTTTGTTGTTTGGGGAGTTGACAAAATTGGCCTAAGAATTGAAACTGAAAGTGATTTTTTTTTTTTTTTTTGGGGGTGCTGGTTTTGAAGTGAACACATATCGAGATGAGGATGATGATGATGATTTTCTAGCTAATGTGACACGGGCGGAGACTTATAAGGTCCTAAAGTTTGGCCAGGGTTCGGTAGTCCATGGCCGAGATTCGCGGTATTGGGATAGGGATGACAGGAGAAGGGATGATGACTACAATGAGGACGTGGTAGAGCATAGTAGAATAGCTGCTGGGGATGAAGCTATTGATGGTAGTGATAATTCGGTGAAAGTGAAGAACTTTGAGAAGAAGAAATCTGTTGGTGTTGGTTCCCGTAAGGATTCAGATAGGAAAGGCGTCGGATTGTACAATGAGGCAGGGCGTGGTGAGTTGAAAATGTATGAGGCTGAATATGAGGCCTTTTTGAAGAATTCACGGAACTTCTTGAAAGAAGATGTCCAGCAAAATCAGCAGTCTGATGATGAGCATTTGGAGAATCAAAATGATGCAGTTGATTCTTTTGATGAGTATGATGATGGGATAGATTATCATGATGTTCATGGGTACGAGTATGATGATACTAGACTCGACAAGGAGGACAATTTTGACGTAGCAAAATCCCATTATGAAGATGGTAGAGATGACAGAGCCAAGTCCAACAATCAGAATATTACCCAGAAAGTTGAGGATGTATCAACTCAATCCTTTGAGGAGGACTCTCTTGAGCATTCTCAAAATCTTGAGGAAGCTGATAGAAAATCCAAAGATGTTAATAGCAAGGATGGCCAATCTTCAAGAAGGTCCCGATCAGATTCAAAAAGGAAAGGAAAGCGTCGCAAATTTTCTGGTATTTTATTTTATTTTATTTATTTATTTATTTTTTATGGAGTTTCAAATATATATATGTTCTGTAGTTTCTCGATACATGTTTATCTTCTTTTCCATGGATTGTCAAGTTTATTTGTGGTGCTACACAAATAGCTTGGGTTTTGCTTCTAAATTTTATGTTCTTTCTGAAACCTAACTTTATCTCTTCTATCTCTTTATCAAGTCATTATTTGCAAACAGAATTTAATGGATATACAAAATGATGGGGAGTCTAGGCATTTCAGTATTGTTATCATTGATTGTTAATATTGTTGTCAATAAAATGATAATTTTATCGATAATATGTATTTTACGTGTTTCATTATTTAATTCTTTGTGTAATGGCACTTCTTTTGCTGCCAATGTTGTGCTCTTTTCATGTTATTTATTATTTGTTTTGCATGCTAGACATCAAAATATAGAGATAAGTAGCTCAAGTAATTAGATATAGGTGATCGGTATCATGAGAATCTTGAAAGAAGAGCTGATATTAAATGACTACGGAAAAACCACAAGTATGCAGGCCTGAGGTATTTCCAATGGATGTAGTGCTGGCTATCTGAGGTTTTAGAAGTGTGTAAATGAGGAGTTTGTTGAATGGATCAACGGTTCTGAGTATGAAGTCATGCACTAAAATATTTTTTTTTTAAGCATCTACTAGGCAGCCACTTTGATTTTTGTGTAGTGATAAATTGAAACAACTTGTACTTTTATGGATGTTGATAGCATGCGAATTTAGTAGAAGGTTTATGGAAGAAAATTTTGACCAGGTTTTATGTTGGCACATGAATGTACACAAGTAAATTTTCTTGACAGGAAAAAAATGTTAAAAGTTAGTCTTTGGATGATCCTGCTAGATTATGATTTTCTTTGTTCTTGAAGTATTGAAAAATAGGTGTTTTCCTAGCAATTATAGCTTATTGAATTTGGTTCTTTGGATTTAAATGATATTGTTAAGTTGGCCATGACTAGTGATTCATTTAGGTAGGGACAACTGCTGGATTTGTCACGACCAGTATTTCTAGCATGCCTTACAATTCATTTATCTAGGTGTCCATTTGTTCATTTATAGTGATTCTGGATATTTAATCTGATTCTTATTCATTTCTATGTGCATGACATGTCATGTTCGAATTCTTTAGGTACTTGCGAGATAAAATTTCTGAACTCTACGTCACAGCTTATAGAGCCTCTAGAAAGTCGGAAATTTGCAAGATTTAGCTTGCAGTATACTGAGACAGAGGACAAGCCTGATGGCATAGAGCATTGGGAACCCAGATTTGCTGGGCATCAGAGTATGCAGGAAAGAGAAAATTCATTCTTGGCTCACGATCAAAAAATAAATTGTGGCTTTATCAAAGGTCCTAAAGGATCCCCAAGTACTGGATTTGATTTAGCGGAAGATGATCAAAATTACATCAGCAGGTGCCATATTGCCGTCATGTCCTGTATATTTGGCAATTCGGATCGCTTGAGAACACCTACTGGTAAAACGGTATGGAAATTACTTGATTTTAGTTAATGGAAAGATTGGTTTAATATTTCCTTAACATAATATTTTATTTCTTTTTATGCCGTGTAATTTTCATGGAGTTAGTGTTCTAGTGAGATCTTTTGTGACATTGACGATGTGGCATGTTTGTAAACTAGAAAACATAGTGTCTTGCTGTTTAAAAGTGAATAGAGATGCTCTGTATCATTCCATTTGCAAGTTTAATCATGTAACTTGTCCAAGAGAGTTCAGTAGTGATTTTTTTTAACTCAAGTTTCAAGTAGCTGTGAACCGTTTTTATTTTTATTATTATTTTCTTTTATTTAGTCCTTTATTTATTTATTTATTTTGCTGTCATTTGATTTGGACGTATAGGAGATGGCTCATTTTCAGTTATTTAATTTCAGGTCACTAAGTTCTCAAGGAAAAATGTCTGCTTTGTTATGTTCATTGACGAGATTACTTTGCAAATGCTAGCTTCAGAAGGTCAAACACCAGATAGAATGGGTTTTATTGGATTATGGAAGATTGTGGTGGTGAAGAACCTGCCATACACTGATATGCGAAGAGTAGGAAAAATACCAAAACTTTTACCACATCGACTTTTTCCTTACGCCAGGTGAGAGCAATATCAGTAATGGTGGTGAAATATTTCTCACTGCAGTATCATTATACACTTTAGTCCATAATGCACAGCATTATTATTGTGTTTCTTAGCCCTTTTAGTTAAGTATGCATAATAGTCTTGCATTTGTTTGCTTGTGTATGCATGGTTATGAGAACAGTTATCATGTTTTTTTTTCCTCATTGCTCCCAACAGCATCATCAACTTGTTCCTAAGCCCTTTTAGTTCCTACATAATTGTTGCATCTGTGTTTTGGGATATAATAATTGATGATCAGGTATTTTATTCACTTGCTGCGTTTCTGAGTTCAGAATACAATTTTCAGTAGCATGTTACTTAGCTCTTGTTAAGTAACCTTGTCACCGTTCAGTCTTTTACCATTTTCTCCTTTCTAGCATCTCATTTAAATATCCTTCTTTGTCATTTACCTCGGACATATTAGAAAAACCTGTCAACCGAACTGATGGGTTATATTGTTGATTCATTTAAATCGAATTAAGTCAAGCTTGCTAAATAAACGAATCAGTTCAGTTTTCCTGGGGGCACATATAAAATTGTGTCAGTTTGGATACAGATATCTCTCAGCGTCCTTTTAAAAAATAATGCTCATTTTTACTAGTTATTGGCTTATTTTTTCTGGTCCCAAGGATCCCTCATCCTCTGTATTGTTCTGATCCTTCTTTTTATTGGACATTTTTTCTATAAAGGAAGCATTTTCTTATTATTATTATTCCTTGTGCTTGGCAGTGGTGATCTACCTCTTTTTCAGTTGTAAACAGTGTAAAGCTCTCACATGTTACAATAACAATAAAAAAATCGCTACAATATAAAGCTCTCACATGCTATAGTAAAAACAGTTCTAACCAACGGTTCCCACCACAATGCCAAACACCCTAATTATTTATTTTAATTAATGCTTTAGTACCACTATGGTTAAAAGATGGGAAAAAAGTCAAGTTAACATGTTTTTCTCCGGCAGACTGCTTGTCCTCTTGGTAAACTTGTTCTTTAAATGGCGTACTATCTGAAGAAAACTATATATCGTATAGTCTGGAAAGAATATACCAAAGAAATGCATTTGGTTTTGGTTCATTCAGGAAGGTTTAAGGAATATTTTAACCCACAGACAAGATTGTGGATTGGGTGTCATATTTTTACTGATCTATCCGCAATGAGCTAATGCATTGAGTTGCTGATCTACAACTTACACGTTTAATTTTAGCATCCAAAGTTTATGGTCCTTTGAAGCAATATTGTGTAGTTCTGTTTCTATAGAAACTGTTTTAAAATGATATTTCTTTAAATCAGTGATGCTCTCAGCACCAATTCAAAAACTTATATATGTTTTTATGTAGATTTATTATGCAAGGAAGCTCTTTTTGAAATTCTATACAAATCTTAGCAGGTATTCTATCTGGTTGGATAGCAAATTACGACTCCAACATGATCCTTTACTCATTTTGGAATACTTCCTGTGGCGAAAGGGTCACGAGTACGCAATCTCGAATCATTACGACAGACATTGCGTATGGGAAGAGGTTATGCAAAATAAGAAACTGAACAAGTACAATCATACCATCATAGATCAACAATTTGAATTTTATCTGGCTGATGGATTAACAAGATTTAATGCCGTGGACCCAAACAAGCTTCTACCCAGCAGTAATGATGTTTCTTCTCGATTATCACGACTTGAATGTACTTTTTAATAGTGATCTCATGCATATTCTTTTTCCGATTGGCAGATGTACCGGAAGGGTCGTTTATCATACGAGCACACACGCCGATGTCAAATTTGTTCTCTTGTCTCTGGTTTAATGAGGTTGACCGGTTTACTCCTCGCGATCAGCTAAGTTTTGCATATACATACCAGAAGTTGAGAAGGATGAACCCTGAAAAACCTTTTCATCTTAATATGTTTAAGGTAAATGACTAGTGATCGGAACTACATCACCAGCCAAAATGAAAGAAAACTACAATGAGATACAACTATACTGAGACACGAATGTGATCTCCTCCTGCATTGATGATTAAACAAGGAATAAAAAAATGGTGAAAAAAAAGAGGAATAAAAGAGCGCTTTTAAAGGTACGTTTCATGTCAGTGTATTGATTCATTTTCTGGTTCTAAACACTGCAGGACTGCGAAAGGAGAGCCATTGCCAAGTTGTATCGTCACAGGTCAGAGGAGAAGAGAAATATTCGATGAAAGAAAATAGATTGAATAATATGGTCTTATGTTTCCATTTTTTGGAGCTCGGTTTCGACATATGGAGCTCATTTAGGCTGATCCTTGGTGCCTTTTGAAGCCTCCTTTTATTAAAGTCACAACACAATGTATAGCAGGCTGCTATTTTCAAACATGGTACCCGACACTAGCGATGTTAGCGTGAGTGAAGTCCACTGCGATGCCGAATTTTTTCTTGGGTAACAACTTCAGTCCAGTTGCTTCCTTACCAGCGGGTGTGTTTCTGTAGAGTAGACAGAATTCCAATTTACTTTAATCTTTTTCATTATATTCATTTTATTGTCATCATTATTTTGTCCCAAGGCAAGTGAATCAGCCAAGGCCTTCGTACTGGTGATGCCACTAAAAATTATAGTTACTCGCAATTGATGTTCATGTTTTGTTGTTAATGAAAGAAGTTTTGGTGAGAAATACGAAACATGATTGGATTACTGATTTGTTGAATTCAATTTATGCTGTCCACAACTGCATCTGCATTTTAAAGACGTTTTGTTTTCTTTTTTATTCATGAAATGATAATTTGTTTTCCCTTTCCCGAAGTGAAAGTATGTCTTGAACTATTGTCTTATCTTTGAATACGAAATAACAGAATCTTTAATAGCAAAATGCCGAAAAGTGGGGTGCTGGTTAAGAACTCCGATACCCAAGTGAATAAGATGAGCAAGAAGGCAATCAGAGTAATGGTATGGTTATTGTCCGTACTTTGTACAGACCTAATGTGGTATTTAGAGATTTTTGGTGCCCCAGATGCCATTCTGCTGCTCTCTCTCCCTTATTTAGAGGGGGTTGCCCCATTCGGATCCAATTTATAGGGTTCGCGGGTATCCAAACGCACAATTAGAGAAGGAAATGCAGGTGAATCGTAGCGTGTTTCTAGGCTGGGAGCTACTTGGGCGAGGCCCAACTCGTCGTATAGGCTCCGAGCAGGATTTCTTCCGAGGCTATTTCAGGTCCTTATCTTAGGTCTTATTTGGCTGCAGGCTGTAGTGATGCAACAGACCACATGATGCAACGAAATTGGAAAGATAGTATTTTATTGGTCTAAGTTAGCCGGATGATACAAAACCCCACTTAAGAAAACCCTTCAAAAGAGAAATCCTTAACTAGGAGAAAATACTCAAAGTTTGTATTCAATGCTCAACAATTTAGTCTTCCTTATAATTAGTTAACGAGGGTATTTATAGCTTTTAGCATAATGATAACAAATACTTACCAATATAAGTGACAAACTAGACAAATAACAATAGACTAATAATAAAAGGGAGATTTTTAAAAATGACCTTTTGAAAAAAAAAATTTTGGTCAATGACCCTTTTTTTTGACAGTTTTTGGCACTAAAAAAAAGGTTTTTTAGACATCAAAACGGTTTCAATTTTTTTTTTCATTCTGTTGAGATTCTTCATCATGCTACAGTCATTTTTCTTATTTTTTTGAAAAAAACTTGGACAATTTACTTGCATAAAAAAGCGTGTTTTTTTTGTTTAAAAAAAAGAGAGGACTTTTACTCAATTAGGAATTTTTTTTTGCCCTTTCGTCAAAATCTTCCATAATAAAACAAAACTAAAATATAAAAATGACTATGATAGATAAAGCCTCCTACATCAATCATCCCGTCTATGAAAACAATGTTGCAGATGTGGAGCCAAATCAAGTCGACACCCCAGCACAAAGGAAGAAAAAAAGGGAGAAATGCGTCCTCGGAGGTAGGGAGCAAGCGCTGCGGCTCTGGCAGAAGAGCGTCGTGGCGCTGAGACGAGGGCGCTGGGAAGAGGGCGCCTAGGCGCCGGGACAAGAGCGCCTAGGCGCTAGCAACGTGAGGCCGAGGAGTCAAAAGGATGGCGTCTAGGCGTTGCAGGGGGCGCCGCAGCGCTTGTTTCGAGCGCCGCAGCGCTGACGCTCTGTGATGCGCGATGTTTTTTGAGTTAGAGTCGGACTCAAAAGTCCCAAAAACGAAAAACTACTAGGGTTTCCCATTAGTTGCTATTTTTCTCCTCCTTTGGCTATAAATAGACACAAGGTGGCTAGGGTTGGGTGTGTGTGAAAAGTGTGTGAAAATTATGAGTGGCATAATTTTGTGAGAGGCATAATTCTTGAGAGCTCCATCATTAAGAGAGAAAAATTCCCACAGGGTGTTAGATAGAAGAGAGTTTTGGTAAGCACAATTGTGAGTGTGTGAGAAACTGCTCTTGTAATCTGTAATCTCCTTCATCATAGTAGAATCTGCAAGCGGCAGAAACAGGACGTAGTCTTAATTTTGGACGAACTTGTATAAAATTTGGTGTCTCTTTTTTCTTCTTTTCTCCTATTTATTTTCTACAATTGTTCGTTCTTGCAATTCTTGGAATTAAGAGTCGTCTAATTCTCCAACAAAGAACTCGTCCTCGAGTGAGTTCAGTAGAAGCATGCGGAAATGAACTTGTAATAATTGGGTCTACTAGTGTGATATGTGGAATGAAGAAAGCTCTGCTAGATCCCATTTCAACTTGTGGGAGTGGTAGGCCCTAACTGAATAGCTCTGCTATATCGCATCCCAAACCCACAAGGGCATCAAAACAATGGACCAAAGGAATGCTGAAAAATTCCAAGCTACACGCTATTGATGTCGCGTTGTCCCTTTGGTCTTGAAATTTTTAAAATTAATGAATAGTGTTCCAACGTTGATCAACAAAAAATTAGTGGGTTCACTTTCAAATCTTCAAAAACATTGCACTCAATTTTTAATTGTTCAAGTTGTGTCATAGTTGTTTCAATCTTTTTAACAACTTGACTTGTTGGTTCATTTTAAATTTCATCAAGTAATCCAAGACTAATTTGGTTATCCAAGTTTTTAAGTTCAACCACACCCAAAAGATCCACAATATCATCTTCAACTAATGTATCAAGATCAATTGAACCATCCACATTTATCAATTTTGTCAAAAACAAATGAGTCCACAATCTTTTCTTGATCGTCAATTTCACATTTAGCAAATTTGTTGCTCATTGTGTCACCAAAAGCATATTCATGTTCTTCATAATCAAACTACTGAGCCACAATTTCATCATATCAGAGAGAGTTGGGACTTCACCTTTCAAAGTGGGTTTAAGCTTGTCAATTTGATCCGGCACGTTTACCTTATTGTTCAACGAAACCTGGTCTGGCCCCCTTTCTTTTACCAGCCGGTGCTTTTCCATTGGGTCAGATCAAGTGTTGGGCTCAAGCAAATGATATGGGCCGTTGGGAATTTGGGCTATGTCAAATCCCCAAACGGTTGCTACAACTTTTTAAAAATGGGGTGCGGGGCTTTGCAAATAATAATGAAAGCGGGCAAGATATTACATGAGTAACTTTGAAGGTGGAAATGTTGTACCAATTATTTCATGCATCAATGAAAAATTTGTTTTCTCCAAAATGTCTTTTAGAAATAAAAAAAATAAAATCTAAAAATAAAAAGAAAACTAAAATAAAAATATTATCTTCTTCCTCCAGAAAAATCTCCTCTTTGAAAAACCCCTTCAAAAAAAGGTCATCTCACTTCACCACCATTGCCCCCACCACCATCCTCTCAAAATCACTGTCCATATACTCTGGTGATATCCTCCACCACCATTGAGTCTTTGGGGCTCCAGGAAATAAGAGAGTTCAAGATATTGTTAAATCCTTAAGATTTTAGTAAGTTAATCTTAAAATCTGTTATACTTGCTTTATATTGTTGTTCGAAGATTAAGTATTTATTTTTAAGATTTTAAATTAGAAAAACAACAATGATTTATCCTATGTTGCACAATTTTTTGACTTGAAAAGACATTTAAATTTGAAAAAAACGTCATATGAAAAATACCTACAAACCAGTAGATGACCAGTAAGATCGGTTAGAGTGGTCTGAAGACGTCTGGGTCTGATATGACCATAAAGACTTCTGGTCTTCTGGTTTTACTTTTTTTTTTCATTTTTTTTTATCAATTTTGATATTCTTTAGTAATATTTTTTTTTTTGTTATTCTTATACGAAAATGATAGAATTGTCCTATGTTATCAATTTGATGGGGAATGGATAGAAAAAGAAGATAGGTCATATATATGGCATTTAAAGAATAAAGAAGGTAAAAGCATAATATTACTAGATGATCCGGTAGATAAAATTTTTCTTTAATTATTGATTGCTTATGTGAAAGGCTTCCTGTGACTTGAAGCAACACAAAATTGAAAAGAAGTTACATTCCTATGCGTACAACATAGCCAAGACATAAATTCATTTTAGATGATTTTAATGCTAAGTGTTATCTTTTGGACAAATATTGCTAGATAAAAGCATGCTGTATGTTGAGCTTATAAATAAGGTCGAAAGTGTCGAAGGTAATGACAAAGAGGCATTCAAAGTTAAAAGAAATGAAGGTTGTAACATTAAAAATGATGGAGTTATTGGAGATGAGTACTTTAATGTTCACATAGAGGCAACGAGGGTGATACTGCTACTGCACTAGGCCATGAAGGAGATACTCTAAATGAGTCTATCTTGGAGGAATAACCCCATAAAGAAACAAATGCATCCACCCCAACTTCGAATCGACAATGTTCATGTATAGAACCAAACATTATCACGGATCATGTGAACCTTTAGCGATAGATAATAGTTGTATGTCTTTCAGCTTCAATGATGGTATGGATGCTAAAATTGGTCAGGATTTCGCAAGCAAAATAGGTGAAGAACTTGGCAATTGATGCTTCACTAAAAGCTTGTTTTGAATATGAAATTGTCAAGTCGACAAGAAAGTAATTTTTGGTCAAATGTGCAATACCAAATTGCAAGTGGGCTCTGTAAGCAAAAATTGTAAGTGGGCTCTGCGAGTGGCAAGGACTGTAAACTCTTCTCCTTCTAGATATATTAGGACAACTATACTTGCTTTGCTAGTTTGATATTGCAAAGTTAGTTTCAAACATTTTGAAGGAGTACCCAGGCTAGCTTGAGACACCCATCCTGAAGAGAGGAATAGAGATGATGGAAAATCGTGGCATGTTAATATCCTACCTCAAGGCTTGAAACGGCAAATAGAAGGCCGCAAGTGATGTTAGAGGGTCAATAGGGGTCAGTTTTGAGATGCTTCTTAGGGCATGTTTGACACACCATATTGTATTGTATTGTATTGTATTGCATTGTATTACATTGTATTTGTATTGTATACAGAAAATTCAATGTAATACAATACAATACGGTGTGCCAAACAATACATTAGTCATTTACACATGACAAAAGTTATGAATCCTGCTAAAGTTACAGATTTGGTTATAGATTGTGATCAAAAGTTTTAAGTACCTTTCCATTGCTTGCAGGGCATGCACCGAGGGATTCAAGGCAATAAGAAAGGTAATTGCATTCTATGGAATCTTTTTGAAGACTAAATATGAAGGAGTAATGATTGTCGCCACTGCCCAAGACAGTAACAACCATCAATACTCTCTTGCTTGGGATGTGGTTGACTCGGAGAATGATGACGCATGGAAATGGTTCTTGAAGAAACTAGAGGAGCCCATACCTGGCAACGGGGTCTTAGTCATCATTTTAGATAGACACCAAAGCATTCCCAATGCAATTTTTGAGGTATATAAGAAGTCCAAAAATAGATTTTGTGCATGGCACATCTACCAAAACATCAAATCACAGGTTCACCACGGATCCCATGTTAGAGGCAGTAAAAAAGCAAGTCATCGCAGCTAAGTTAAAGAAAGTCACAGTGGCATATACATCCATGAGTCTTTTAAACTCTATGATGACCTAAACAATAGGTATCCTGCCATTACAAAGTGTCATGAGAACAATGTCAATGTTAAGAAATAGGCTAGTGCTACTTTGCAGGTTCGCGCTGCAACATCTTGACTACCAATGGTGCTGAAAACATTAGTGGCATGTTGCAAAAGACTAGAGCATATCCCTTGTTTACCTTTGCTTGATGCAATCATAAATAAAACCTCTGAACCGTTCAAAAAGTACTGTAAGAAGTCGAGCCATAGATCTTCCTCACATTGCTTTAACTCCGATTGGAAAAAAAAAAATTACATATGAGATACAAAGAGTCCACTATCTTGAACATCAGGGAGCTAAATAGGGCCATACTTGAGTATTACGTCACAAGATTGAATGGAAGTTTCTTGGTTGATCTATGAAGGAGAACTTGAACCTGTACAATGTATGTCATTGACAAGATCCTGTGTGCCTATGCCGTTACAGCGTTCGAAGGCGGTCTGGATAAATTACATGATTTATGCTTAAAATACTATCTAAAGGAATTGTGGGCTTTGACCTATGTCCAAACCATTTATCCTGTACCTGGCACGTTTGAGTGGATAATCCCCAACAACATAAGGACTATGAAGGTGTTACCTTTTAATTTCACAATAAAGTGAGGAAGACTTAGAGTCTAGATTTTCTTCGGTTGGAGAACAATGAAGTGCTAAAGACAAGCGACCCCATCAAGAAACAACCTTTCATGAGAACTTAGAAATGACGTCCCTTTTTAATAAATTTGACCCGATTAGATTTTTCTTGTATTGGTAAGTTGCAAAACTTTATATTGGTAAACCATTTTGGATGTTTGGAGTACATTTGCTATTTTAAGAATTTTTTAAATAAAATATTATCTTATATTTATTTTGGACTTCATTCATTGTTGATGTTTATATTTCTTTTGCCATAGTTGTTATTAAAATGCGTTAATTAAATCAAGAGAATTGGGTTTTGCATAAACCAAATGTGTTAATTAATTAGATTTAAGGGCATTTGGTGAACAAACTCATCATTTTTACTTGTCTTAATTTAAGGGCCAGCGGTCACCCTAAAAGACATGTGTTAATTAATTAGATTTTGCTTAAGTTATTATAATTTTATATACAAAGTGTATTTTTTATTAATTGTTGTCACACTAATAGTATTGTAAAATTAATAATAAATATTCATTAATTCATATTTAAAAGACTTAAGATCGATGTTGTGTTCTTAGTTACCTTTGAAGACTTAAGTTAACTGTTGAGTTTCAATTAAAGTTTAACTTGTTGATAATAACTTAAAGTAGAAATTGTGTTTTTATTACTTCTTTCACACTAATATCATAATAAAAATATTCAAATCAACATTCACCAAATGTTATATACGAAATCATGCAATATATTTATTTTTTAAATGGTAAGACCACACTTAAAGGATACCTGTCTTATGGGTCCAATCGGTCTTCTCGAAATTACAGAACCAGTCTACTTAATTATTTAGACCAATAGTGACTTTCTTTTTACCCAAATCTTAATATTTGTGACTCATCCTTCTTATTTAGCTTAAGCTTGAGGTAGTCTTCACTTAAGTTAGACTTACTAATCATAACTTCATGTATAAAGTGAGTTTCCATCATTGTTGTCACACTAATATGATTATAAACTAGATAAAATAAAGACTGACCCAATTATATTTAAAAAATTCCAATGGCAAGGGCAGACTTAAAAGGTATCATTTTGACTTGTCTTATGGGTTTGCTGTTTTTGTATGGCTCCGACCAGCTATCGATCTGACTGATCTTTCAAGTCAGGAAAACCAGTGAGGTATACCTAGACATTCCAATAGGCTCACGAGGATGAATGGTATCAGTCTTTCCCGGTCCTTTTGTTCTTCACAAAGTTCATTTGCTCATTGAAAAGAAATAACAAACAATAATCAAAATTTCAGCAGCATGACCAATATTAGCCAATAACAATTTCATTCAAACTTTCAAGGTCATCCAACATAAAAAGATAAATATTAAAGATGGCTAATCTCGGTAAAACTTAATGACGTCGTCATTTATTAACCCAAAATCAAGCCCTTGCATGTCAATCTCAATACATTCGATGGTGTAGATCGCATAATCTTCCTTGTTTAAGAATATGGTAATTAATTTTACAATTACATATAACAAATACAAATACGACAATTATTCTAAATATACTCATCTTACATTTTATGGACATTTGTGATGGCTCCTATATGGCCATGGAGCATCTAGTTGGTTGACGGCTTCCTTGAAAAATCCAACTTTCTGAACTACGAAAGGAATCATAATTTGAAGTGGCTTCATTAATTCCTTTATATTTACTTTATTGGTACATGTCCAATTGCAATAAAAATACAACCGATTCTTGTTTAACCAAGTCAACCTTTAATGTAACCCAATCTTCCCTTTCTATTTTTGTCATTCAACAATCATCCACATTGAACGGGAAGTCCTATGCCTAAATGTCCTCCTAAGATTTTCCCATTTTGGGGCGCTCACCTCTAACATATCTAGTGAACCACCAACAACTAGCCAATTATTTTATCCAAAATGATGACATTCTGATTGCAGCATCAGGATACCTATATTGTCTTTTTTGGATTTCGTACATGGCTTTATCCATATTCTACAAAAAGACAACTAGTTAAAAAAAATATTTTACAGGCAAAAATTGAAAAAATCTTAAGATGTAGTATCATTTAATAGAGAAGGACTTGCCTCGCTAAAAACCCAAAACCCCATAGTCATTATCTTATGAAAGCATCCCAATCACGTTGCATTCCAAGACCATAAATAAAGGCGATTTTCATATTTGAATTCTTATATTTTTTGAATGATTATTTCATCTCGTTTGGGAGATGCAATGGATGGAATTCTTTTATCAATCCTTTACAAAACATCATTTTCTTCGGACCAAGATCACGTATGGTGTGCCGTCCTTTCATTTTTTGACTTCTTTAAATGTCTCTGTGGTCGTCTTTTAGGTCGCTTGACCTCTAAAACATCTTCTTGGCTTTCCCAATCACTCGAACAAGGTAAAGTCTGATAAAAGGAATCCTACACATCTAAGATAGAACGAGCATTGGCATCTCTCTCTACACTAATCTCAGTGTCAAAACATTCATTTCTCGTATTCTCAATATCAAAACCTCAATCTCCAACATTATCTGTCACACCCCGGAGTACGGGAGGTGACGTGGTGGTTTTTATTTAAATTGATTAAATAAGAATTTAATTAAAACCAATGGTTTAAGGATCAATTTAAGTGAGAAACAAGAAGGTTTCAACCACATTTTTATAAAAGAATTTATAAATATTAAGCAAATAATATTATAAATAAAGAACTGCGATTATGGGTCCCACAGACCCACAACTTGTGCACACACATGGTACTGACAATATCATAAATACAATTACAGTCCAAGATACAAATAAAGTTAAATCTTACATGCCTTGATTAAATAATACAAAATATAAATTAATCCTTCTATTGCTCCTGAGTTCGGTTTGAAGAATCCTCTCCAAACTTAAATAGGAAACCACCTAGAGGGGGAAATTTAAAACAATAAAACGTGAGCGAAAGGCTCAGTAGGACTATGTTTTATAAAATAATTTAATTTAGAGAAACATTTCATTGACAGGAGTGCTCAAAAGAAACCTTAAATAAATAAATAAATAAATAAATAAATAAATAAATAATTTGAGTAGAACCGTCCTGATTCAGAACAGTCTACTTGCACAATCAGAAATACCATTTTTCTTTTCCTAGGCAAACCATAATATCACCACCGTAGTGGCCGAGCTGGTTTCGGGACCTGCCCCTAAGGTCGATCGCTACACGACCCGATCTATGATATGGCATCATGCCTATGTTTATTATCATTATCATTCAAAACCCAATTACCGAGTGTTGTCTTACATTCATTATGAAATTCATTTCATATCACGGTATATTAAAATATAACCGACAAATCCATTTTCAAACAACCGTTGAAAACATTTTAATAGAAATCTTTTTCAAAGCCAAATCATTTCAAAACCAGGCTACCAAAGAAATAGGATAGAAGTCCTACCTCAATACTCGTGTCGGTACCCCACACCGTAATCCCGGTCCGCTATACGTTAGCTCCGCGGAACCACGAACGATCCTAGATACAAACTAAGTCGATCAATATAGATACAAACTAAGTCGATCAATATCTAGTTCGAGACATTCTATGTTACTAAATCATTTCATGATGTCCTAGTGTGCCATTTGTACCTTTAAAATCATTCAATAAGGTTGGGATTTAAATTAGGGTTCAAAACAGTGAAAACGGGTGAAAATCACAAAAATTTCCATGCCTCGGTCGGCCTGCCGGACTCCATGCTTCGGCCGGCCGAACTACTGCCGGAAGCCAGGTCTAGTAGGCCGGTCACTTCCCCAGGTTTGGCCTACCGGACGGAAGAACACCGGCCTGCCGATCCCTATTCCGGCCTGCCGAACTGGGAAAACCCAGAAATTCCAGCCACGGGTTTCGATTTCCCCAAAACCCAAATATTGATTCTAACCTGTTTTTCTCAAATCCCAGGCATAGAAAACATTCATAGATGATAGAAAAACATATTTAGACACTTTAAAACTCATTTAAACAAGATTCAAACACAAAATCCCAAAAATCCAAAAATAGGAAAAATTGAGGAAAAATGAAAAATCTTGAATCCAATCCGTTTTTCTTCAATTTAAGCTTAGATTCTAGGTGTTCTAAGTTCATTTAACTCAAATCCAAGGTTTTCTAGGCTTAAACAAACCTAGATTTCAAAAATGCACAAAATTGAAAATTTTGTAAAAAGTTTAGAAATTTCAAATCTAACCTCGAATCGAAGCTTCAATCCGCGTTTTCGGTTGCTAAATCACGTCCCCGAGCTTCCTCCTTGCTAACCCGAAGCTTGGATTCGAATTTCTTTCAAAAATTTTGAGAGAGAATTGAGAGAGAGAGGGAGCTGCCGAGAGAGAGAGGAGAGAGAGAGAGTGAGCTGAGAAGTGAAGAGAGAGAGGAAGAGAAAAGGGAATAAATAGAGAAAAACGGTGGGCGGTTTTACTATGCGAAAACCATGTGCCGCCCACGATTTTGTAAAACGGAGTATTTTTAACATTTTACAAATTGTTGGGTTTTAAAACTATAAACATCATTTTAAAACAATAGGAAATCATTTGGATTCAACAAATTAACAAAACAACCAAAATTTCAAAATTCAACCCAATAATCAAATTAATGTTAAAACATTAATTATGGCACACTAATTCATCATTTACATTACAATAATATTAAATAAATTTCGCGGCCTTACAACTCTCCACCCCTAAAAGAAATTTCGCCCTCGAAATTTACAACTCATTTCAGAAACAAAACAAATGCAGATACAATTTCCGCATACTCGACTCTAGCTCCCAAGTGGCTTCATCAACCCCATGATGCTGCCATAAGACTTTTACCAACGATATCTCACGACGACACAAACTAATCACTTTCCGGTCGATAATCTAAATCGGCAGTTCTTCGTACGTCGTATCCTCCTGAACCTGCACATCGCGAAACGAAACTATCCTACTCTGCTCAGGTGGACACTTCCTAAGCATCGACACATGAAACACATCGTGAACATGAGAAAGTTCAGGTGGAAGATCAAGCCGATAAGCGACCACACCAACACGCTAAGTGATCTCGAACGGCCCAATATACCTCGGCGCGAGCTTCCCACTCACTCCGAACCGCATAGTTCCCTTACGAGGCGATACCCTCAAGAGAACGAAATCTCCAACCGCGAACTCTAAAGGTCTACGTCTCCTATCCGCGTAACTCTTCTGCCGACTCTGAGCTGCCCTCAACCGATCTTGAATCACCGCGACTTTCTCGTTGCTATCACGAATCTCATCTGGCCCAAGAATAACCCTATCTTCCGGCTCGGCCCAACACACAGGTGACCGACACGGTCGCCCATACAACGCCTCAAATGGTGCCATACCGAACTCCGCCAAATGCAAACATTGCTTCTAATTTCCGCCGAAGTCCAACGCACAGGCATGCAACATATCCTCGAGAACCTGAATAACCCGCTCAGACTGCCCATCAGTCTGAGGACGAAATGCCGTACTGAAGTTCAAATCCGTACCCAAAGCCTCCTGAAAACTCCTCCATTACTTAGCATTAAAGCTGGTGTCTCGATCAGAGGTGATCGACAAAGGAACTCCATGCAATCTCACAATGTTCTGCATATACAACTCCCCGAGAACCTTCCTAGAACACGTCTATCTAAACGGAATGAAATGCGCCGATTTCGTCAACCTGTCGACCACAACCCAAACTGCATCATGTCGCTGCTCCGTCCTCGGCAAACCCATGAGGAAATCCATCGTCACATGCTCCCATTTCCACCCTGGAATAGGAAGCGGCTGAAGCTGACCTGTAGGCTTTTGATGCTCGGCTTTCACCTGAAGACACGTCGAACACTTGGCCACGTACTCTCGAACATCTTTCTTCATGCCTCTCCACCAATACTGCCTCTTCAAATCACGATACATCTTTGTGCTTCCCGGATGAATAGCGAACTGAGACCTATGGGCTTCGTCTAGAACGGCTTTCGTCACCTCGACGATAAATGGAACTGCAAGACACTCCCAGAAGTACAACGATCCATCCGCATGCACGCTCCATTCCTCAAACTGCTCCCCGTTCTGAATCTGCGATCAAATCCCCTACAAATGTCGATCCTGCCACTGACTTTGCTTCACCATCTGAACAAGAGCTGGAGTCGCTTCCACATGATACACCGAAACGCGATCACAGTCTTCATGATACAGTAGCCGATACTCACTCACTGTCGCATCCCTGCTCCAGTCCTCAAAAATCAAATAAGCTAGAATCCCTGAAGACTTCCTGCTAAGTGCGTCCGCGACCACATTAGCTTTCCCGGGATGATACTGCAACGCAAAATCATAATCCTCCATATACTCTACCCATCTGCGCTGCCTCAAATTGAGATCCCTCTGAGTGAACAGATGCCTCAAACTCTTGTGATCGGAGAAGACCTGAAACGATGCTCCATACAAGTAACACCTCCAAATCTTCAGCGCATAAATCACCGCCGCAAGCTCTAAATCATGAGTAGGATAATTCCGCTCGTGAGGTCGTAGCTGTCTCGATCCGTATGCAACTACACGTCCAAGCTGCATCAACACGCATCCAAGTCCGCGCCCTGAAGCATCCGCATAAACCTCATACGGCTCGTCACTGCTAGGAATAACCAACACTAGAGCTGAAGTCAACCGGTTCTTCAATTCCTGAAAAGCAAGCTCACAATGTTCATTCCACTCAAACCTGACATTTTTCTTGATCAATCTCGTCAACGGAGCTGCAATCTTTGAAAAATCCTTTACAAATTTCCTGTAATATCCAGCAAGACCTAAGAAGCTGCGAATCTCTGCTACATTCCTTGGTCGTTCCCATTCCAATATAGCTTCAATCTTGGACGGATCCACAGAAATACCATGCTCCGAGATAACATGACCCAGAAACTTGACCTCAGTCAACCAGAACTCACACTTTTCCCTCTTAGCATACAACTGGTGCTCCCGCAGAGTCTGAAGCACAATCCGGAGATGCTGCTCATGCTCCTCCCAAGTCTTAGAATACACAAGAATATCATCGATGAACACGATCACGAACTGATCCAGATACGGCCTGAATATCCTGTTCATCAAATCCATAAAAGCTGCTGGAGCATTCGTCAACCCAAACGACATAACCAGGAACTCAAAATGCCCATACCGAGTCCTAAAAGCTGTCTTGGGAACATCTTCTTCCTTGATCCTGAGCTGATGATAACCTGAACGCAAATCAATCTTCGAGAAGTACCGCGAACCTCCCAACTGATCAAACAACTCATCAATCCTAGGCAAGGGATACTTGTTCTTCACCGTAACACGATTCAGCTGTCGATAATCTACACATAACCTGAGAGTCCCATCGTGCTTCTTAGCAAACAAAATCGGTGCTCCCCACGGAGATGTGCTATTCTGAATATACCCCTTATCAGCAAGCTCCTGAAGTTGCTTCCTCAATTCCTTCATTTCTGCCGGTGCCATAGAAATCGGTGATGTCCCTGAAAACAACTCGATACCAAACTTAATCTCCTGATGCGGTGGTAACCCTGGCAACTCATCGGGGAAAACATCCTCGAACTCATCAACCACCGGAATCGCTGCACTGCCACTCGAAACATAGGGCTCGTAATCCAGGTTGGCAAGAAAAGCACAACAACCTAGATTTCTTCGCCCTCCTAGACACGACTTCATGAGACGCTCACTCATTAGCCAATCACCACCACCCTGGTAAGTGATCACCGTCCCCCTATCAGACACTAAGGTCACTTTTCTAAGTTGGCAGTCTACGACTGCACTATACCGAGACAACCAGTCCATCCCTAGAATCACATCGTAGGAGCTCATGGGGAGTATAATCAAATCACTTTTCAAAATCTCATCCCCAATCTTTATTTTACAGGATTTACACATATAATTTACACACACCCGCCCCAAGGGAGAAGTTATGACTAGGGGTTCATTAAACTCTTCTACCTCAAATCCCAAGGCATGTACAAAAGAACTCGAAATGAGAGAATGAGAGGCACCAGTATCAAATAAAACGCGAGCTAAAGATCTAGAAACCAAGATCATACCATCAACAACCGCATTACTAGTCTACGAATCTGACCCTCCAGATGCCATTGCATGAACCTGCACTGGCGCCTTCCCTTTTCCTCTACCGACATTGCTAGGTCTTGGATTACTCAGTCGATACTGCTGAGATGGAGACGACTGCACACTACCTGTACTCGACGCTCGATATTGAGGAACACTGTGCTAAAATACTGCGGCTGCTGCCCCCGTGCTGGATATGAGAATTGCTGAGGAGAGAACTGCGGATACTGCAACTGCGGGTACTGCGGAGGCGGAGGTAGGGTCTAAGGTTGAGACGAACGATTGGCATCCTCCCCGGTCTGAGATCCAAGACGAGCACTCCTGATCGGGCAATTCCTCTTGATGTGTCTGGGCTGTTGACAGAAATAACAATGAAAGCTGTAGGGATTGCTGCGCCCGCTGCCAGACGAACTGCTGCTACCACTGGTCGCACCGCCTTGCTTGCCTTTCCCCGGAGCTGGACGACTACTGGTGCTTTTCCTGCCACTCCTCTGCGGTCCTCCTAAAGCCTTGGCTCGGTCCTCACAATACTGCACATAATCTCTCTCCACATAGATCGCCGACGACACAAGCTCTTCGAAACTCCTAAGCCGTAGAGCAACCAACTGCCGTCGAATAGGAGCCTTGAGTCCTTCCTGAAACTTAATACATTTCTCACGCTCCGATGCCACCACTGATGGAGCAAACCTAGCCAACTCATTAAACTTTGCCTCATACTCCCGAACTGACAGATCACCCTGCTGCAACCTGTAAAACTCAGCTGCCTTCTGATCCCTATACCCTTGCGGAAAATATCGATCGTAGAACAGCTCATCGAACCTATCCCAACTGATATCGCCACCATGCTCCAGACGCTTAGCCTGCTTCCACCAAGTGTTAGCGCCACCCTCGAGCTTGTACGCAGCAAACTCCACACGATACTCCTCAGGCACACCAAGAGTATCCAAATGCTTCAAAATCGAATCCAACCAATACTCTGCTAACTGCGGATCCCCATTGCCATCAAAAGTCAGAATAGACGCCCGCCGAAATTCTTTAAAATACGCGTGCCGACTACCAATATCAGAATCTCCCGGTCTAGCCCTGGCTGCCATCTGTCGAAAAGCCGCAAACATAGACCTCATCATGCTCTCATCATTTCCGAACTCGGCGTCAGCTGTCGAACGACGTCTAGGTGCCATTCTCTCACTTCTGAAAACAAAATTTGGACTGTCAGAGGTATTTCATTGTCAAACCTATGTGTGCACAATTCCCAAGGTTCATAACCTTGAGCTCTGATACCATTCTGTCACACCCCGGAGTACGGGAGGTGACGTGGCGATTTTTATTTAAATTGATTAAATAAGAATTTAATTAAAACCAATGGTTTAAGGATCAATTTAAGTGAGAAAGAAGAAGGTTTCAACCAGATTTTTATAAAAGAATTTATAAATATTAAGCAATAATATTATAAATAAAGAACCGCGAGTATGGGTCCCACAGATTCACAACTTGTGCACACACATGGTACTGACAATATCATAAATACAATTACAGTCCAAGATACAAATAAAGTTAAATCTTACATGCCTTGATTAAATAATACAAAATATAAATTAATCCTTCTATTGCTCCTGAGTTCGGTCCGAAGAATCCTCTCCAAACCTAAATGGGAAACCACCTAGAGGGGGAAATTTAAAACAATAAAACGTGAGCGAAAGGCTCAGTAGGACTATGTTTTATAAAATAATTTAATTTAGAGAAACATTTCATTGACAGGAGTGCTCAAAAGAAACCTTAAATAAATAAATAAATAAATAAATAATTTGAGTAGAACCGTCCTGACTCAGAACAGTCTACTTGCACAATCAGAAATACTATTTTTCTTTTCCTAGGCAAACCATAGCATCACCACCGTAGTGGCCCAGCTGGGTTTCGAGATCTGCCCCCAAGGTCGATCGCTACACGACCCGATCTCTGATATGGCATCATGCCTATGTTTATTATCATTACAATTCAAAACCCAATTACCGAGTGTTTTCAATTACATTCATTATGAAATTCATTTCAAATCACGGTATATTAAAATATAACCGACAAATCCATTTTCAAACAACCGTTGAAAACATTTTAATAGAAATCTTTTTCAAAGCCAAATCATTTCAAAACCAGGCTACCAAAGAAATAGGATAGAAGTCCTACCTCAATACTCGTGCCGGTACCCCACACCGTAATCCCGGTCCGCTATACGTTAGCTCCGCGGAACCACGAACGATCCTAGATACAAACTAAGTCGATCAATATAGATACAAACTAAGTCGATCAATATCTAGTTCGAGACATTCTATGTTACTAAATCATTTCATGATGTCCTAGTGTGCCATTTGTACCTTTAAAATCATTCAATAAGGTTGAGATTTAAATTAGGGTTCAAAACAGTGAAAACGGGTGGAAATCACAAAAATTTCTATGCCTCGGTCGGCCTGCCGGACTCCCTGCTTCGGCCGGCCGAACTGCACAGTTCGGCCTGCTGGAAGCCAGGTCCGGTCGGCCGGTCACTTCCCCAGGTTCGGCCTGTCAGACGGAAGAACACCGGCCTGCCGATCCCTGTTCCGGCCTGCCGAACTGGGAAAACCCAGAAATTCCAGCCACGGGTTTCGATTTCCCCAAAACCCAAATCTTGATTCTAACCTGTTTTTCTCAAATCCCAGGCATAGAAAACATTCATAGATGATAGAAAAACATATTTAGACACTTTAAAACTCATTTAAACAAGATTCAAACACAAAATCCCGAAAATCCAAAAATAGGAAAAATTGAGAAAAAATGAAAAATCTTGAATCCAATCCGTTTTTCTTCAATTTAAGCTTAAATTCTAGGTGTTCTAAGTTCATTTAACTCAAATCCAAGGTTTTCTAGGCTTAAACAAACCTAGATTTCAAAAATGCACAAAATTGAAAATTTTGTAAAAAGTTTAGAAATTTCAAATCTAACCTCGAATCGAAGCTTCAATCCGCGTTTTCGGTTGCTAAATCACGTCCTTGAGCTTCCTCTTTGCTAACTCGAAGCTTGGCTTCAAATTTCTTTCAAAAATTTTGAGAGATAATTGAGAGAGAGAGGGAGCTGTCGAGAGAGAGAGGAGAGAGAGAGAGTGAGCTGAGAAGTGAAGAGAGAGAGGAAGAGAAAAGGGAATAAATAGAGAAAAACGGTGGGCGGTTTTACTGTGCGAAAACCATGTGCCGCCCACGGTTTTGTAAAACGGAGTATTATTAACATTTTACAAATTGTTGGGTTTTAAAACTATAAACATCATTTTAAAACAATAGGAAATCATTGGATTCAACAAATTAACAAAACAACCAAAATTTTAAAATTCAACCCAATAATCAAATTAATGTTAAAACATTAGTTATGGCACACTAATTCATCATTTACATTACAATAATATTAAATAAATTTCAGGGCGTTACATTATCATTCTCAACAACACCACCTCTACTAATCATTACATCAACACCTCCATTGTTCTCGTCAATATCAACATCTTCTCTAATAAGAGAATCAACACCTCCACGTTAATTCTAGCGCTAAGACCCTTACTATTCTCACCAACATCAACGTTTTCACTATTCTCACCAACACCTCCATCTTTACCATCATCACCACCGCCATTATTACTATAAACCGGTTGTTGTGAAAAAAATCTCGACACAATATCTATTAACACATCAAGGCGGTTAACGTTCTCGATTAGCAAACACTTTAGTCGAGAATACTTGGATTCGTGGTTGGCGTTCAACTTTTCTACTTTCTACTCGAGAGCCTTAAGCTCACATAGAATCCTTGATTAATCAATGGGACGGCTAGCCTACAGTCGCAAAGGCTTGTCGGCAAAAGGGTTAGATTGTGAAGATCTTGGCAGGCCTTGTTGAGGTTTAGACTCATCATGAGTAACACCTTCAAGCACTTCCTAATCTTCACGGATTCCCCCACCATAACCAGACAAACGAAGGAAGTCACGTTGACCTTCCAGATCCTCACGCCAAATGTCTTCCCAAAAGATGTTGCTAGTTTCAAACTCTAGGAGGGTTGGCCACTGGTCAATAGTGGGGTCAGGCTTATCATTATCAGGAGCAAACCCCTGCATGTGGTGGCCTTTTTGCTCTTCCGGAGTTGGAATAAAGATGCTCTGAATATCTTGAAAGTGAGGCACTTAGAATTAGTTTCTTACAAATGAAGAAAACACACACCAATGTAATGTTCATAAAAAGAAAAAAAGAAAATCTTGGAACTCCAAACCTTGTTATCCCTTATTACATTGACAAATTCTTGGCTCTTGTCCTATGACATCCTCCCAAATAGCTGCAAAGTTGAGCTGGTGAACTCGATGCTTTCGGTGCTAGCTTGTAATCGAATCGCCAATGATGATTTTAGTTAGTTCTATGATTCTCGCAGCCTCCTTTTAACTTTTGCACCTTGAATTTTTCGTTACACCCTTATTTCTCTCTTTGTGGCCTAAATTCCTTATCTTTCTTTCTCTTCCATTGATGTGACACCGCTAGTCTCACATCCTGACATTCACGGTGATGATTGAGCATATTTAAAGCCAACAATAGCAACAAGAACGTAGTTGCTTCTCACGAGTTCTAAAACGATGAATTTGAAATATGAAAATCATGCATTGGTGAATCACAAATTAACTAGCTTTCAACTAGGTCTTCTGCAATATGGCCAAGTGTATGAGACCCTTTGGTTAAGTGCTCGACTCAGGGTTGAGAAGCGCTCAATTCACGCTCAACTAGAAGTTGAGAGCACTCTTCATTGTTGTCTAAGTGTATTCTACTCCTAATCCAGCTGCTACCGGGAATCAAAAGCACCATATTTTGCAACATTTATATATATATATATATACATATATATATATACATATATATATATATATATAATAGCGCTTGATGTTTTGGAGGGAAAAAAAAAGAGTATTACTACCATCTTTTATCAATATTAATGCTTAATTCTTTATTCTAGGATCAATCTTACAAATGGTCCTTGAATCCCACTTTGCTTCCTAATCTATTACTTTATTTAAGTTTTAGCCCTTTCTTCAGTTAGGCGTTAAATATTTAACGAAAAACTTTTCAAATGTCCTATCTTAGTCCTTAACTTATTATTTTGTTTCATTTTGAGTCTCTATATGATTACTAAGAGTTAATAGGGAATAAAATTTTAAAAATCTAAAGTAAAAAAATTAACTATAACGATTTTGATACATGTAATTAAAGAAAAAAAAACAATTTTATCATATATTGTTAGAAAGATTAATTTTAATTTAGGAAAAGATAAGTTAAATTTTTAATATCGGTATATAAGTATAGGATGATCATGCATTTTAAATAAGAGATATTTACCTTTTTATATCATGTATTTTACATTTATTTAAATAATATGCCATTAATTTATATTTTCAGATTAGATTTAATACACAAATTTATACCTTTTCTAAATCAATATTCAATTTTAACCTAAAAAATTACCCAGAATACCCTCAAATTAAAGAATAACATGACTTTAAAAATTTTAAAAAACTTTATATTATGATTTTTGCCTTCACAAATGTATAAAATACCTTCAAAAGTAGATGTTTTATGTGTTTTTATTTTGTTTTTTTCTTATTTTTTTGAAAGTTTTAATTTTTTTCTCTTTTGCTTAAGGATAATTTGGTCATTTTGAAGGTCATCATCAACTATTGAGTGTGGTAAGGTATAGATTTGTGTATTAAATCTAATATAAAGATATATATTCAATGAGATTAAAAATCAAAGATTTAGTTTTGAATTAATCTAAAACAGAGGGTAAAGAAAAATATCTCTTTAAATAACAAGCTATATGTTATGATTTATAAATAATAACAATATAATAAATTGTTTTTGTTTTTGTTATACAAACCAAAATCATTGAATTTAGTTTCTCATATTATTATTATTTTTTAATTTTGATCCCTAACAATACCTTGGTTATAGAGGGACCAAAAGAGAAATAAAGTGGTATATTAGGGAGTAAAAGTTAAACAAAGTAAGAGATTAGAGACCAAAATGGAACATTTTAAGAACATTTTGTTGAACATTTAATACCTAGCTAACGGAAAGATCAAAATTAAAATAAAATAAAAGATTAAGGACCAAAATAAGACTTTTTTAAATATTGGAGACTAAAATAATAGTAAAGGTAAAACCTCTGGGACTATTTACGAGATTAACTTCTTTTTTTTTTTTTATCATGCCATTAAATCATAGGGGACACTTTTTTTTCTTTTTTTAAAGAACAACACTGTTTGACCCTTACCTATAGATTTAAGTTGAAATTTTTTCTTGAGCTGATTTAAGCATGGATTTTTGAAACTTTATATACAATATGCACAATATTACTCTCTCTATATATAAAGTTTTGATATGCAAATTAATGCCCACTAACACGTGGCATTTTATTTTCTTTTCTTTAGTTTTTTATCATTATTTTTTTTATCTTTAGCCCTTTATTTTTTTCTTTTTTTCTCTTATGCTTTTTTTTAAATGATTTCCTATTACATTTTATACATTTTCAAATTAACTCTATTAAATTATCATTTTTCATGTATATTGCCAAGATACTTTTTTTTTTCTAAATTAGCCTTGTCATATATTATTTTTACATCCTTTAAATAATTTTTTGATGTAGAATGAACTCCAAATATTTCTTTACTCACATATTATTAAAAATATTAAAAAAATATATAAGATTCAAAGTATGACGACATCCAGTTTTAAGAAATGCAAACCAAGCATCAAGTGATTGTAAAAGAGATTCGGTCAGTTTTCGACTAATTATAGTTGTTTTATGGTTGGTTTTGTACAATAGTAACCAAACAGACTATAGATAGTAATCCATCTATAACTCACTTAGTTCTTTTTTTTTTTTGTTCTTTCTCTTCACAAATATAATGTATTAGATGACTTAAAAAATCCAACATTTTGAAAACAATAATACATAAGGTAAACAATAAAGACCAAGCAAACTAGCTAGAAAATTTATCAGTTAACAAGAAAGTTTAAAGTAGATCAAACATATTTTGGTGTTTATTATATGATATATTATTGCAACTTCTATTTATTTTTTTAATAAAAAAATTGGTAGGAACCAATCTATAAAGATGGGTTATTTCCCTTTTTGTATCCTGTATTTTGAGTTCATTTAAACAATATACTTTTAGTTTTTAATCTCGTCTAATTTATACCTTTAAATTAGATCTAATATACAAATTTATAAATCTTCCTAATCGAATTTCAATTTTGACATAACAAATTACCCAAAATACCTTCAAATTAAAAAATTGATAACTTTAAAAACTTTAAAAAAACTTTATACTAAGGCTTTTGTATTAAAAATGCATAAAATATCTTCAAAAATAGGTGTTTTGTGTATTTTATTTTTGTTTTCTTTTTATTTTTTTGAAAGTTTTAGTTTTTTTCTCTTTTACTTAAAGGATAATTTTGTCATTTTAAAGGTTAAAATAAACTATTGATTAAGGTAAGATATAGATTTGTATATAAAATTTAATTTGAAAGTACATTTAATGAGGTTAAAAACAAAAAATATAGTTTCTAAATTAACCTAAAATAGAGAAGATAGACAAAAAATTATCCCTATAAAGATTTGTCCCCTCGAAAACAATTGTTAAGAGTTTTATAAAGTGTTTGACAAGTATGATTAGAATCAACTTTTTGGTTCAAAATATCATAACATCTGAGAACTTTATACCGTAGTAATTTTTTTGTTTTTTGTAACATGTAAATGTTTTATACTATTTAGTAACTAAAAAGTTGGTTTAAACCATGCTCGTCAAACACCATATTAAACCTAAAAAAAGGTTTCTTTTAAACATTTTTCACGTTTTTTTCCTTGCTGTGGAGTGTACGGCGTCGTTCCAGTAAAGCAAAAAAGATCAGCTAGACTTGGACGGTCCTTGGAATGCAAACTGTGTCATCAGACAACGGACGAGGACTCACCGTAGTAAATCCTACACCCTCACCCTAAGAAAATCATTCAGATTTAGCCACGTCGAGATCAACTCTCGTTCTGACGATTTCGCAGCGCAGGGGAGCTTAATTTCCTTTTCCGATCAGATCAAACGCCGTTTGTCAGATCAATTAACTGACCAGCTTCTCTCTATTAAACGTTCGTTTGTCGATCTGAACTCCGATCTCATCGTACGGCATCGTACTGAGAGAAACCGCGCCTGAATTCCCACCGGCCATGGCTCCGCCGGCTCAGTCCACCCGATCTCCATCGCCGTCTCAGCCTTCCGGGTAAGCCAAGCCAACATAACCTCTCAGAACCCTAGCTTAACAGTTTGTTTGGCTGCTAAGAAAGTCTTTCCGATTGAAAATGATGTATTTGAAGATAGAAAAGATAAGCAATCGATTTTTCTGCGATTTGATTTCCAAGGGATTGGTCACCCTTGAATCTAGCATGTTTAAGTATTCTTTTTTTTTTTTTTCTTTTTTACTTTCTCAGAAGCCAAGCAGAGCTTAATTGATTGTTATCGATGATTTGATTTTGGCATTTGAAGTTGCTTTGAATTGATTGTTGCATTTTGAAAGACGTTTGGTTTGAGCTAAGATTGAGTGTATTGATTATCCGGCTTCGTAATTAACAACTTGAATGCTCACTCAAAACGTAATTCTCAATTAGAAAAAGTGAAGTGTCGGATCTCAAATTCCAGCTCCGGCAGCTTGCCGGAAGCCGAGCTCCGGGAGTGGACGACTCAAAGCGAGAGCTTTTCAAGAAGGTCATATCTTACATGACAATTGGCATTGATGTCTCGTCGCTTTTTGGAGAGATGGTGATGTGCTCAGTAACGCCGGACATTGTTCTGAAGAAAATGTGCTATCTATATGTTGGCAACTATGCGAAGGTCAATCCTGATCTCGCACTCTTGACCATCAATTTCCTCCAAAGAGATTGCAAGGATGAGGATCCGATGATTCGTGGGCTCGCCTTACGGAGCTTGTGTTCTCTGCGAGTGCCGAATCTGGTGGAGTATTTGGTCGGGCCATTGGGTTTGGGGTTGAAGGATGGTAATAGTTATGTAAGGATGGTTGCGGTTATGGGAGTTTTGAAATTGTATCATATCTCTGCTTCGACTTGTGTTGATGCAGATTTTCCAGCAGTTCTTAAGCATTTGCTGCTTAATGATCCAGATACACAGGTGAGGCCATGCCGGTTATGTGATAATTTCTTTTTCCTTGCTAAGAGCTTGATTGAGAATATTAGATACTCTATTTTGTATTATTAGTTAGCGGAGCTGTAAATTTTATTTTATTTTATTAATTTTTTAAAGAGGGTAAGAAACTAGATCTAAAATAATACATGTGATGGTGAAAAATTTTAAATCCAATTGATGATGAAGATTCACAGGATGCATTTCATCGTAAGTAATTTTGAACAGTGAATTTTACTTTGCAGTTTTTCATTTTAGTTCCTTTTTCGTGCTGTGGCATCACCAGGTTGTTGCAAATTGTCTGTCTGCCCTACAAGAAATTTGGAGCTCAGAAGCAACCACCTCCGAGGAAGCATCGAGGGATCGGGAGACACTACTTAGCAAGCCAGTTGTTTATTATCTTTTGAATCGGTATGTTTGCATTTTTCATTATAAGTTTGAATTCTCTCTGGGTTTAACTATGTTGTTGTTTGTCTATTTTCCACTCTGTTTTTATGTCTGCTAACATTGTATTTAATGAGGTTGGAATGATATTTTTGTGTACTGTGCTTATTAGGCTGTAACATTGGGATAATCTAACTAAAAACAACTTCACTACTAGATTGCTATCATGGTATGCATTTGGTTTCCAGAAAGAAGTTGGCAGGAATATGTGGAAGGGGTCCGTCTTATCATGTGGTGCATGGGAAAATAACACATGAAACTTTAGTGTGTGGGTGTAATTTTACAATGCTATAGTAAAATTTGTAATTTTAAATGGTGAAATTCATTGCATGCTACAGAAGCATAAATCGAAGTTTATTCCAAAATGTGGATGGTTGAGCCTGGCAGTCATGTTTTAAAAAGCTCTAGCTTATGTTGTTTCATGTCATAACATGCAGAATCAAGGAATTTAGCGAATGGGCACAGTGTCTCTTACTGGAGCTGGTGGCTAAGTACGTTCCCTCAGATAGCAATGAGATATTTGATATTATGAATCTTCTTGAAGATAGACTTCAGCATGCAAATGGTGCTGTTGTCTTGGCAACTACCAAACTGTTTCTACAATTAACTTTGTCCATGACTGATGTTCATCAACAGGTATGTATTTAACATTTTCTTTGGAAAAAAGAAAAAATCTCTTTGATGCTATCTCTGAATTCAAAAAGTAGGAAATCATCTCCCAGCTTTTGTATTACAAGCTAAAACTCCCTGTTTCAAAATACAAAAGGGCTGCATATGCTTTTGTCACAGAAATTCTATGGTGACTCAAAACACATTTTTACAGCTAAGTTGGATTTTCCTTCTCTTTAATTAGTGGAGAATAAACCTTCTGGATTGACTTGCTGAGGAAGACATTAATAAGTAGACTGTAGAGAAAAGATTTAAGGAGGAGATGTTTTAATTTGACACCATCATGGTTGTTCTTGATGTTACCCCTGTTGTGATCTGTTATTTCTGTTATTTGGCCGTAGTTTTTTTTTTTTTGGGGGTATGTTATTGCCTAGGTTACATTTATGAGATCATCAAATTTTCTGATGCAATAATTATTGGTAGGTGTATGAACGAATTAAAGCCCCTCTCCTAACTCTAGTGAGTTCAGGAAGTCCAGAGCAATCTTATGCAGTTTTAAGCCACCTGCATCTCTTAGTCATGCGTGCACCATTTATATTTGCCTCAGACTACAAACACTTTTATTGCCAGTACAATGAGCCATCGTATGTCAAAAAGTTGAAGCTTGAAATGTTGACTGCAGTAGCAAATGAGAGCAACACTTATGAAATTGGTAAACAAACGTCTTTTGGATGCAATGTGAATTTCAATCCTATACTGTTTGAGCAATCAATCTCTGATCGTAGGTGCTGTAATTCTATGTATTCTTTTTTAGCTTTCAAAAACAACTAATGCATAACCTTCTTGAGTCTGTTGCAGTGACGGAGTTATGTGAATATGCTGCAAACGTTGACATTCCCATTGCAAGGGAGTCGATCCGTGCTGTGGGAAAAATAGCACTGCAGCAGTATGATGTTAATGCAATTGTTGATCGGCTTCTTCAGTTTCTGGAGATGGAAAAGGACTATGTGACTTCTGAAGCTCTGGTAAATGTTATATCTATACCTGTTTGGTGCTGGATGTAGATTTATGCTTGCTTGTTATTCTCATGTATTTCATGAAACATATGCCAATGTTTGAAGTACATCTAGACTTAATGATCACAAAGTGAAAAAGAAGAGAAGGAAAAAAATGAAGAAATAACCTGATTGTTTGCTTATACATGAATTGATACATGTTTGGAGTTTTTCTATGGAGGTCCTTGTAAAAGATCTGCTTAGGAAATATCCACAATGGAGTCATGATTGCATCGCAGTTGTTGGCAATATCAGCAGCAAAAATATTCAAGAACCTAAGGCCAAAGCAGCTCTTATATGGATGTTAGGGGAATATTCACAGGACATGCAGGATGCACCTTATATTTTAGAGAGTTTAATCGAAAATTGGGATGATGAGCATTCCGCTGAGGTAATTAAGCTACTTGTGGCTTCTTATAAGCTTTGTGAAATTGTTCTACTTGGAGTAATTTGATTACGCACTTTGTTTGTTTGACCCTTTTTTGGTTATAGCTCGACATATTCCACCTTTTAATGAAACAAAGTCATCTATGAAGTGATTTGACCTTTTTATAGGTCATTTGGGAACATAGTCCCAACCAAGAGTTCAAACCAAAGTTGGTTTGAAATTTAAATTTAGTGAGAGTTAGTTTGACCTACAACTTTTTGGTTTGAACAATGTTGTCAAACGGCCTCTTATTTGTTTTCAACATGGTAATTTTGGAAGCCCTCTCCCCCCATCCACAATGCCTCAAACCCACAGAAATATTTAGAAAAAAAAAAAAGAAAAGAAAAGAAAAGAAAAGAGCCAACTTTAGGAGTAAGGAAAAAAATATGTTGTTAATGATCTTCTCATGTCACGTGATTCTCTTCTAGTTTGGACTTTAGAATTGATCTGTAACTTGGCCATGTATTTTTATTCGTAGCTCTTGCTTGATTGTCTCAATGTCGTTTTACAGGTACGCTTACATCTTCTAACAGCAGTAATGAAATGCTTTTTCAAAAGGGCACCTGAGACGCAAAAAGCCCTGGGAGCTGCATTGGCTGCAGGTCTTGCTGATTTTCACCAGGTACATGTTATTCCATATGATGTGCCTTTGATTTATCTTTTCTTGGAGTATTTTGTCTGGGAATGTTCAATGAGAATTTTAGTTGGTTGCAGGATGTTCATGACAGAGCCTTATTCTACTACAGGCTTTTGCAGTACAATGTGACAGTAGCAGAACGTGTGGTGAACCCTCCGAAACAAGCTGTTTCTGTCTTTGCTGATACGCAGAGCAGTGAAGTCAAAGATCGCATTTTTGACGAATTTAACAGTTTGTCTATTGTATACCAGAAAGTAAGCTTAATTTTCTTCTCCACAAATGATTTATGATTATAAGTTTCCGACAAATTTTATTGGTTATGGAATGATTGGCCAATTTTTTGTTCTTTGTGTAATAAAAGTTTTTTAAAAAGTTCTAGAGACAGGAACTGATGTAGAGGGAAGGAGAGAGTTAATAAAAGATTTTTTTGAAAAGGACTAGTGATGAATAACCTTTTGTACTGTCATCAATAAACCGGTGCCATGTACAATGAACCTGGTTTATTGTCGCAAATTGTTAGAATTGAATGGTTGTGAAGCTGATCTTTAGACAGGGTTTGTTGGCAAATTATAACTAGCTTATAGAGTCTATCCAAGTGTGCGAACTCGTTCTTACATGTTCATGGGTCCAGTATAATTTTTTTCTTTTATCTGCTTGAAGGTTGATTCAAATGAGAATGTTGTGATTTATGAACAATACAAGACACCTCTGCTAAGCCATATATATATATATATATATATATAAGATGCCTATGCTCTTCTGGTTATGTCCACCCGGTTGCATTGTATTTTCTTATACCTGTTTGAAACATGTTAAGGATGTTGAAATTGGGATGCTAATGAATTAAAATATTTGGATCTTTGCAGCCATCTTATATGTTCACTGACAAGGAACACCGGGGTCCATTTGAGTTTTCAGACGGGCTTGGAAACTTATCTATTGGGACAGAATCTACAGATACTGCTGTTCTGGGTCATAGAGTTGAGGCAAATGACAAGGACCTGCTTCTAAGTACCTCAGAGAAGGAGGAAACTAGAGTTCCTAGTAACAATGGTGCATACAATGCCCCTTCATATGATAGTTCCTTAGTGTCCATTGCCGCTTTGCAACCACAATCAGACTTGCTAAGTACCAACACCCCGGCACCAGCGAGTGCTTCACAGTCTAGCTTTGCAATTGATGATCTACTTGGTCTAGGTGTGTCAGCAACACCTACACCTGCACCTGCACCAGCACCTTCACCACCTCCTCTGAAGCTCAATCCGAAAGCTGCTTTAGATCCAAGCACGTTTCAGCAGAAGTGGCGCCAACTGCCCATCTCTTTATCACAGGTTTATTTGCAAATTATAGCTATATGGCTCTTGACATGCTATTTCTACAGATCCAAGCACATCTTGTTACCGATGTTAGGTTAAATGTTGCGAAGAAAATATTTTGCATAATCTTTTTCATAAACCAGGAGTTTGCCTTTTGGGAAACTTACTGGCTGCAGTTTGATTTCTCTTTTATGACGACATTCTTTTGGTTTATACACGCAAGGGAAGAAAAACAATGTGACATTATATCAGCATTGTAATTGAAGTCCTTGCTGATGTGTCGTGTATTGTTATCTGGTTCAGGAATATTCCATGAGCCCGCAAGGAGTCAGAGCGCTGACGACACCCCAGGCGCTCCTTCGACACATGCAAGGTCATTCTGTCCACTGCATTGCATCTGGTGGCCAATCCCCAAACTTCAAGTTCTTCTTCTTTGCACAAAAAGCTGAAGAATCATCTACCTTTCTTGTAGAGTGCATAATCAGCACAGCAAATTCAAAAGCTCAAATAAAGATTAAAGCTGACGATCAAAGTGCATCACAGGAATTTTCATCCTTGTTCCAATCAGCTCTGTCCCAATTTGGTTCGCCTTGAATAGATCCAAAATGCTCTCTTTTTGGGGCTAAAGAGGAAAGTATCTTTTAGGAAGCGTTCTTCGATGACTTACGTTCTCTACGGTGGTAAAGCAAATTGAACAAAAGAAGTAATTATAGAAACTTTTTTTTGGATAGCCATAGATCGTGTATAATAAGATACTTTAGATGTGGGTTGGATTTTGTTTTTTGTTTTTTGTTTTTTCACCCCACATCCTACAATTGTGTATTTAATGATTCATCTGAAATCTGAATCAACCATAAATTTGTAGTTTGTCCCCTTTGAACATCCAAAATTTTTGGGGCGTTTTCGATCCCCCCACTCCCACCCCCACCCCCATGGGGCTTGTGAGTTTGATGCATTTTTCTTATTGTGATAAATTTATTTCTTCGTTTGTTTGTTTCTTTTTTTTTTTTTTTAAGGGTGCTTGTTTCAGTCACTTTTAGTTTTGTGTTTAGGAGGGCAAGAAAATAAAAAGGAGAGAAATATATTAGGAAAATACTATGAAGAGGACTGTTTGATATGGATTTCTTCTGTTCTCGCTATATTGGGAGAATCAAATTTATGATGGATTTCTTCCATCCATCTGTATTAAGGGGATTAAAATTGTGGTTGTTTGAAGGGTTTTAAATTTTTTGCCGCAAGTATTTCTTCCTTGTCTTATTATCAAACTACGAATCTTAAAATTCTTCTAAATCTTTCCTTTTTAACTTTTTAAATCATGCCAAACAAGCTCTTTAGTATTTGCATTTACTAATTCGCCCTATAAATCTATGTCATTTGATGTTCATGTGACGAATTCCGTCAAGAATTTGATGAGCGCTTTTAATTGTACCAACATTGCAACAAAATCAACAATATAAAGGGCATGTTTGGTAGAGTTTTTGTTTGTGTTTTTAGTCAATAGAAGGGAAAAAAAAGTTGTGACTTTTCAATAAGTTTTTTCAGTCATATTTAAAAATTAAAAAAAAAACTTAAATTAACTAAAATAGTTGTAAATTTTTTTTAATAGATAATAAAGTTGTTATGATGAAATTTATGATGTCTTATGAATTTTTAGTACATGTTTCAAAGTCTATTCAAGAAATAATTTTTTTAAGAAACCATATTTTGTGCCTTAGAGAGCGTTGGAAATCTAAAATGAAGATTGGAAACAAGTACTAAATACACTTTCCTTAAAGCGTTATTTGCCCCCTCTTCAGTTGAGATTGCTTGTGTCAGGCTATTGTTCTCTTCTTTTGTTCCCAAAAAGCATAGAGTAAGACATCAATTGCTCAATAAGATCAAATATTTTGATTACATTATGTACTCCTCTGAAAAACATTGGCGCGCGTGTAAACGAGGTGCTCTACCTAACTGAGCTATAGCCCTTATGGCTCTAGTCTACGGTCAGATGAATGAACTGTCGGGGGCTCGTATGAGAGTTAGTTTAACTGCCCTAACTATGGCGGAGTATTTTAAAGATGTTAGAATGTGAAACTTGCTTGAATTGGATCCTTTCAATTTCTATATCAAAAATAGACTTACAAAGTTGTCTGAATTTATTAATTGATACTAACCCTAGATTCTTGCCTCCGAATACGCAAGCATACGTTTCATGCTTGTTTGAGTAATAGCAATGAGATTCCCCAATATCATGCTAAGAATAGCTAGGATTTCCAGAAGAAGATGCCATTCGTTTGATGAGAAATTGTGATATTTGGCTCGGTTTGAAAACATATTTATTCTGACTCAGAGGTCGAAATGCACTGGAGCACCGATGTATATCATGCACCCGATTTTACATATAGTAATGTACATCTATTACCAAAAATAAGTCATTTATGGATATTATCAGGAGGCTCGTACAAGAAGTTAAAATTGGTCAAATGATATGAACAAATTACTATTGAAAAAAAACTCGCACTTTTTTTAAAATTCAATTATTAAGTGAGGGACTGTCTCTAACAGAATATATCATTTCTTGTTATGGAGCCCGCAAAGGAGTTGTGGATACTGCTGTACGAACATCGGATGCTGGATATCTTACCTGTAGACTTGTTGAAGTAGTTCAACACATTGTTGTTCGAAGAACAGATTGTGGCACTAGGACGAGTTTTTTTTGTACATTTACAAATAATAAAATGTAGAATTTATTTAATAATTTATTAAATTAAAGCTTTTTTTTCTATTGATTCAAAGGAAAGAAAGCATGGAGCTGAAATAACTCACTCAGAACGCCTTTTAAAGGATTACGTGGTACGATTGGATCGAATAAGCCCTTATGGAATAAATATTCAGCCACTTGTGAACCCTCGGGTACTGTCTTACGAATAGCCCTTAATGCCACATCTCTTATGAGACCGGGGCCTTTTATCATGACTTCTACTCGTTGCATACCTTGATCCACTACTGTCCCAATAGCATTTCCTGTTGCGGTTTGAGCGGCAAATGGTGTCCCTTTTCTTGTACCCTACATGAAATATATACGATAATCTATGATAATCCACTTTTTTTATTATTTTATTCATTATTGATTTTTATTATTAGTCTATTTTATCTATTCTAAATTTTTATTAGTATATGTATATTAGATATTAGAATTTTACAATTTAGTTTATTTCTTGGTATGAAAATAAAAATATAAATAAAACATAGTAGGGTATGCGGTATAAAATACAAATATACAAATGGTGAATCTATTCTCTTTTTTCCTAAAAAATAATCTTGGAGATTGTTGTAATGCTTACTCTAAAACTATTTGTTTACACGGTAGTGATATTCTTTGTCTCTTTATTCATCTTTGGATTCCGATCTAATGATCCAGGATGTAATCCTAGGCGTGAAGAATAAAAACTAAATAAGGTTTTTTGTTCTTCTTACTCGATTTTGAATTGTTCTAAGTAGGATTTTAGTTAATTCACATTTTTTAAGTTATTCTAATAGTTAAAATAACTTAAAAAAATCGCGAGACTTCATAAATTCAGGGACTTGAGAATAGTTAAAATAACTTAAAAAAAATCGCGAGACTTCATAAATTCAGGGACTTGAGAACGGAACAAAAACAGGCAGACTCAAACGCCTTCTGAAGAGAGATGCGGCTATGTTGAAGAGACAACTATCTCACTTACAAACATATCTGGGCGGGATTAAATATATGACAGGGTTACTTGATATTGTAATAATTGTTGATCAACAAGAAGAATATACGGCTCTTCAAGAATGTATCATCTTCCATTAAACTGTGAAACGTTACCCTGCCACAATGTGATGTGCTTCCAATGCCAATAAAAAGTCACCCATCCAATGGTATTTAACATCCAAAAATCCGCCAAATAAAATGTGTCCCAAGCCGAAATATCACAAGTACCACCTCATCCCGAACCATCGCAAGGAAAACTATAACCAAAATCCTTTTTATCTGGCAGTAACTTGGAGCCACGTGCATCTAAAGCCCCCTTTACTAAGATCAATGTAGTTGTATGAAGCATGGCTAAGCGATCCGATTAAATTCTGAATAATCAGGAATACTACTTTCTTTTTTACCAGAAAGACCCGAAGTAAAGAATTTGTCTTTCCCTTGATCTTGATCATTATTTACTGTATTTACTGAAAAGCATAACTCTTCTGACGGCTTTGAGCAGTCTCTATCCTTCTTCTTATCAATTTTATCATCTCAGAGGTTTCACTAACAAAATCGGTCTTTTCATCGTCAATGCTTTCCATCAAGTTCTTTTCCCCAGCTTCATGCCAACATATAGGCGACCTGCATTTCCGCCCATATAGGGCCTCATAAGGTGCCATTCCAATCGTCGCCTGATAGCTGTTGTTATACACGAACTCCGCTAATGGCAACATTTTACACAAGTTGGTCTTGAAGTCAAAAGTATAGGCCCGAAGCATATCCTCTAAGATCAAGTTCGTTCTCTCTGTTTGGCTGTATGTCTGAGGATGAAAAGCTATACTAAAGTGCAACTTCGTCCCCATTACAGTCTGTACACTTTTTTAGAACTTGGAAATGCGCCTGCCGTCACAATCAGAAATGATAGACTTAGGGATTCTATGAAGTCGTATGATCTCCTTAACATAGAGTTCCACTAACCGCTCCATAGAGTAAGTGATCTTGATAGGAATGAAATGTGCCGCTTTCATCAATCAATCGACAACAACCCAGATAGCATCATATCCATTCATAGTTCTAGGTAGATCGGTAATGAAATCCATTGCAATATCCTCCCATTTCTATTCTGATATCTGGATGACTATAAATCGCCACCAGGTCTCTGGTGTTCAGCTTTAACTTGCTGACATGTCAAGCATTTCTTCACATATATTGCAATGTCATGTTTCATTTCAAACCACCATAAGTTATCCCTTAGATCATTGTACATCTTTGTTGCACTAGATGAATTTAATAAGGAGTATCATGGATTTCTGCTAAGATTCTTTCCCTTAGACCATCAACGTTGGGAACACATAAGCGGTCCTTAAGATACAGAGTTCCATCATTTGCAATTTGAAACTCTTCGCATTTCCTTTCCTTTATTTCCTGCTTAATCCTTGTCAGGCATACATATTCATCTTGCTTGCTCTGAATCTCATCGAACAACGTTGGAGCAAGAGTGAGGGCTAAAAGTTGCCCTGTTATGAGTTCCAAACCGAAGTCCAGAATTTCTTTCCTTAAAGGCTAAGACATTACTTGCAATGACATCAATGTGATGACAGTCTTTCTACTCAAAGCATCAGCCACTCGATTAGCCTTTCCTGGATGATAAAGGATTTCACAGTCATAATCCTTCACCAACTCTAGCCATCTTCGCTGTCTCATGTTAAGGTCTCTCTGAGTGAAGAAGTACTTTAAACTTTGATGATCAATGAAGATCTTGCATTGGACCCTATACAAATAATGTCTCCATATCTTTAGTGCAAAAACAACGGCCACTATCTCGAGGTCATGAGTAGGATAGTTCTTTTCATAATCTTTTAGTTGTCTCGACACGTAAGTGATCACTTTATCATTCTGCATCAAAACAGCACCAAGGCCCATCTTAGAAGCGTCACTGTAAATTACAAATCCGTCGCTCCCTTTAGGAATTGCCAATACCGGAGCTGTAGTTAACCTCTTCTTCAGTTCTTGGAAACTTTTTTCGCATGAATCTGTCCATTTAAACTTCTTTCCCTTGCGAGTTAAATTTGTGAGTGGAGCTGCAATCTTGGAGAAGTCTTCCACAATTCTCCTGTAATAACCAGTTAATCCCAAAAAGCTTCTTATCTCACTTGCATTCGTCGGTTGTTTCCAGTTGGAAACAGCCTCTACTTTAGCAGAATCTACCATTATCCCTTCTTTTGTTACTACATGCCCCAAGAAGGACACTCTGTCAAGCCAAAACTCACACTTGGAGAACTTTGCATACAACTTGTGTCTCCTTAATGTCTCCAGCACTATTCTTAAATCTCAGCATGTTCTTCTTGACTCTTCGAATAAATAAGAATATCGTCGATAAACACAACGATAAATTTATCAAGAAAATCCTTGAATGCCCAATTCATCAGGTCCATGAAGGCTGTAGGTGCATTCGTTAGACCGAAGGGCATAACCACAAATTCATAGTGACCATACCTTGATCTAAAGGTTGTTTTTGAGATGTCTCCTTCTTTAATCTTCAATTGGTGATATCCTGACAACAGGTCGATCTTTGAGAACATAGATGCACCTTTAAGTTGATGGAATAAGTTATCGATTCGAGGCAACAGATACTTGTTCTTGATCATCATCTTGTTCAATTCTCTATAGTCAATGCAGAGCCTCATAGATCCATCCTTCTTCTTGACAGGCTCCCCATGGCGAGTGACTAGGTCTGATGAAGCCTTTGTCGAGAAGTTCCTTTAGTTGAGAATGAAGCTCCTTCAACTTTGCTGGGGCCATTCTGTAAGGTGCCTTTGAAATCGAGTCGGTGCCTAGTGCGAGCTCAATCTCAAATTCAATTTCTCTATTAGGGGGCAAGTTTGACAGATCATTTGAAAACACTTCTGAAAATTCTCGTACCACTGCCACATCCTCAATTCTTGTCTTTTCTTCCTGTATCTTGTCTACAATGTTCGCCAAGTAACCCATGCAACCGCTTGCTAACAACTTCCTTGCTTTCATGGCTGACAAAAACATGTTTGGTTTCTTTCTGGACTCGCCTACATACACGAACTTTTGTCCACCTTTTGGATGAAAGATTACCTTTCGTTTTCGGCATTTGATGGAAGCATTGTACTTGCTCAAAAAATCTATCCCGAGAATTATATCATAATCATATATGTCGATTACAATAAGGTCGACGAAGAGTTCCCTTTCAAAAATCCATAGAGGAACAGTATGCAAATAGTGCGTAGATTTCATCACTTCCCCAGAGGGTAGTATCGTAGTGAATCCCTGTCTTATAGGTTCTAATTGAACCCCTAACTTCTTAGCGAAGGACGACAATGCAAAACAATGTGTGGCACCCGTATCAAAGAGAACATGTGCATTAATTGAAAGACTTGAAATCTGACCTGTGACCACATTAGAGGCTTCAGCAGCCACTGTTCTTTCATCATGGCGTAGATGCAGGCATTAGTAGGTGGGGCTTCAAGTCTTCCCTAACTGATCAGCGGTCCTTCCAAGGTGGCTTGCATCTGATGGAGTTGAGCTTGAGGAGCTTTCTGAGGGGCTTGAGCATTAGTCTAGTTGGGGAAGTTCTTGGCAAAATGATCTTCTCGCCCACAGATAAAACACTGGTTTGTCCCCAGACGGCATTCTTCAGGATGTTTCTTCCCGCATTTGGTGCATGGATGAATTTGCCTGTTATTGTTGCTGGACTAGCCGTTGTTATACCTCTTGTTACCTTAGCCCTATCAGTTCTGAGAATTGCCCTTCCTCTTGTTGTTTCTCCAATTCTGGTTGTTGTTGCTGTTGTGGTTGTTATTGTTGTTGTTTTTGTGTTGAGGGTGGTTCTGGGTGCTTGCATTGTTTGGTAGTTGACCTGACTAAGGTTGGTTTCTTCTTAGCTTTGACAGGTGGAACTCAACACGTTGGGCCCTTATAACAACCTGCCCTTGGCTTCTGGGTGGACTTGCCCCATCAACAATTGCAGCAATCTCAGGCCTAAGAACTTTGATCAGTCTTCTAACCCTTTCATTCTCATCAGTAACCATCCCTGGACAAAGGCGAGCTAGCTGATCAAATTTTGCCACCACATCCGTTACCAACATGTCTCCCTGGCACTTGGTAATGTTCATGTGGAAGAACTTCATGGTGAACTCATGAATGAAGTCAGCCCATGTCATTTCATCAACATCCCTGCTTTGTTCTATTTTGTCCCACCAAATCCTGGCCTCCATGGTGAGGCAATACGAAGCACAGAGAACTTTTTCATTATCCGAGAAGCCCATGAGTCTCAAAGTGGCCTCAATTGTCTTTAGCCATCATTGAGTGACTAGTGGATCCTTAGAACCTTCAAATTCCGCTGGCTTTACTCTCTTCCATCTGACTAGTAAGGGTTCCTGATAGGCTGCTTTGGGTTCAGCAGCAGGAGCCGGGACTTCATTTACTTGTGGCTGGGGAGGAGGAGGAGGCGGCACGTCATTGCCTCGTCATTCACCATCATGACCATTGGCCCTCAACTCTGTAATCTCCCTTCTTTGTTCCTCGAGTTGCCTTTGTAGATCAGCGATCATGGTCATCAACCTTTCATTGGTTTGAGTGCATGCATTATTCTATGGCCGTCCATTGTCGATTTCCTAAAAGAGTTATGAATTTAGGAACAATCTTCTAATTTATGAGATAGGTTTTCACTACTAAGGCATTAATCATTAGGCAACTATATCTTATACTTATCATCAAACTTGCATCTCAACATATAACTTTAAAACATACTTACTTAGAGGACTTAGACTGACGTGTGGTGATATAAATTGAAAACAGAAATCCGCTCTGATACCAAAGCCTGTAACACCCCTTTAAGGACATTACAGATGTCGTTACATTCATTCTTTTTATCGGAATATAAGATAAACTATTTGAATAAAACATAATTTGGGAACATACCCTAGGATCCATGCATACATTTTTTTTTATAAACATTCTTTAAATAGTTAAACATTCTTTAAATATGTTTAAATAGTTAAACATACCAAATAATAAATCCATAATTCAAAATGAAAACGTCACAATCTTTTAAAAATTTGCTCTCACAGTTCGGCAGGCCGAACTTCAGACTTCGGCAGGCCAAAGCTGACTGGCAGTCTGCAGTTCAACCACCGGCAGCCCGCCCGAGGCTTTGCAAATCAGGTTTTAAAAATTTGCTATGATCAGTAGGCCGACCAACAATGTTCAACAGGCTGAACCGCTGTTTAAAATAGAAATTCTTAATTTAAAACAAGCCTCAAAATTTCAAAATGCAAAGGACAATTAATAATACAATAAGGCTAAAGAGACATATTTCAAATCTTTATGACTATTCAAATAAACATACCAAAAGATTAAACATACTCAATAAAACAAAACATAGTCTATGATTTTTAAAACTTCTTTGGCGTGTTCTATTTTCAATCCATCGTGCATAATTCACACGCCTTTCCCTGCCCTCCACTTAGTCCATAATTTTCTTACCCTTATCTGCAACATGATATAAAACTGAATAAGCTAAAGCTTAGTAAGTACATTTCATATCTCACAAAATTAAAACATTTAATGAACAACTTTGCCATAATCATCATCATAATAGTGCTCTAAGTACAACTTCATATAAAACATATCTTTCAATATATGATCCATATTAAAACTTTTTCATTTTATCTTAAGGGCCCAAGTGTTGCATCATAATCATCAATTTAGGCGCGCCGTCATGAAAAGAGAATGGTAGCTAGTCCTAATCCAATCATGATATTGTATCATAAACATAACATAAACATGGGTATGCAACACTTATTTAGGTGATACATATATACTTATATGCTTACATATTTATATACTTTTATACTTTGAAATACGTCATCAACAAACATGCATAACTTTTGAACATCAAATCTTTCATAAATAACATTCAATGGAACCATCATAGATACATCTTAGATATCATTATGAACATAATTTCAAACTTTTACCAAACCACATCATGTTGCAGGTGAGAATGTACTTACTTGTGTAGCTTACTTAACCTTAATTGAAATGATAGGTGGCGTCACCACGGTCTTGATGTGCTCACTCCTTAGTATGTTCATGTCATACATTCATTTAAAATGGAATTAAAATAAATTTTCATAAAATCATTCAACACCACATAACATTTTCAAATGCCATATTACATCACTCATACATTTATCTCTTGAAAACATACATTAGAACAAAACTGTCAACATAAAAGCTAACTGAACTTTATGAATTCATAGCTTAATAACTTGAAATTCATATATAATTTGGGCACAAAACTTGGTAGAGACAAAGTTAACATATAAACATATTACCATGATTTTTTGTTGGCCATAAAAATTTCATATGACAACTTAAACAAGCCTTATAACTTATCCAAAACTGCCAGCAATAACAAAACAGTGAGTAGTCCATACTTGCATTCTTATAATAAATTATTTATGTCCTAAAATAATTCCATAAAAATACTACATATAATAGACACCAAGAACTTCAACATATCCAAAAATCATGTTTAAATAAATTCAATACAATCCAAAACATGTATCTGAAGTCAGAGACAAAACAAGTTTCCAACGTAATAGGCAGTGAGTTACATACCATCATTATTTTCAAACTATTAAAATAAAATTATTTAGACTCCAATCTTTTAATGACAACTAATTAACATACAAGTACAATACCACAAAAATTCTTGTCACCGAATAAAATCATTTAGTCATACAAAAACATCACACAACAAGAAGTCCAACAATTTACTGATAAAGCAGTCTCATAACCTAGTCTTAATGAAAATTCCATAACACATAAAATATTCATCAAATCATCACCAAACTTTCCAGTCCATAACTTAACATATACATGAACATATTTGTAAAATTTCGTGCAAAATATCATTCATTCGCATTTTGAACAAAAACTACATTTTTATAAAATTTTACCGATTAGCATAATTCAACTATGAGTGGCAGAGAGAAGAAATTCATATTTCAATATAAGAAATTCCAATGAACGTGAAATTTGGAGGAGCATCACATAACTCATACATGAATAACATATTAAAATTTCAAAGCAAATGGAAATTCCTATACAAAGATATAGCGGTTGGATTACAAGAGGAGATACATTTCAGAAATACCGAGAACGAATTCCTACCTTAAAACAAATTCTCTCAAGTTTTTCTTGAATCCGCCCAAGACTTCTTTCAAATCTTTGCAAGAAATTAAGGAAGAGGAAGGGGAAGAATAACGTGGAGAAAGCAAGAGAGAAAAGAGTGCTTCTAAGAGTTTTTTTTTTTAAAAGAAGAAAAATTATACGTGAAACATAATGAGAATTTGTGAAAGTGAGTAAAAATATTAATCTTCTCTATTATTGTCAGAAATATTCTGACTAAAATTAAGGTAAATTCGTTTGGGAATGGAGATAATTGAGGAAAATCAACAAATTTGTTCTTACTTACCATATTTCAATTTCTAAAAATAGGAAACCATATCAAATAATTCAAATCATCATTAAAGTCAAACCTTCCATTACCAAAATTAAAGAGAAATGCCAAAAATATGCTAATCAATCACAATAAATCATCCAATCATCATAATTATCATTGTCACAAATTTTGGGAGATTTTTGCTGACTGCTTGTCAGTTGTCTTCGGCCTGCCGATGTTTCACTTTGGCCAGCCAATTATATTCCTTGACTTGCCGTTCCGTGAGGGTCGTTTTGGCCTGTCGATCTTGAAGGATCGGCCTGCCGAACTGCCATATCCTTTAAACATAACAAAACATCATTTAATTCACTAAGTAATTATCAAGCATACCATGTTAATGACATGAACACTTTGAACACTCGAGCACATCAATTTCACGTGGCTGTCACCTGTCATAATACTTAAAATAAAAATAAAAATAGTTAGTAACAATATATCATATCAATAGGGAAATTACTTAACGTCATTACTTCTTTAACCTAATCCGTTACATGAAAGTTTGGCGGGTGTTACAAGATTAACCTTCCAACTAATCGTTGATATCTCCCTTTGTCCACAGTTGGTTCTCCTTTTATAAACCTTCCCTTTTAGTTTTTTCCAAGTGGAGTGCTAGCCGGTTTACATCCTAGCTTCTCGGTTTCCTACAAGAGGTCCAGGATATATTTCTGTTGTAAGATGAAAATAGCCTTTTTACTTCTAGTGATGTCCATCCCAAAAAAATACTTCAAGTGTCCTAATTCTTTAACCTCAAATTCCTCCTTTAGTTGACCTTTAAGGTTTTGAATCTCAACATCGTCATCCCTGGTGAGTATGATGTCATCCACATACACAATAAGAATTGATTTTTTCCATCATTTCCCACCTTTATGAAGACGGTATGGTTTGTTTTTCCTTGATTATATCCTAATCTGCTCAGTGTAGTACTCAATCTAGTGAACCAAGCTAGTGGAGACTGCTTTAGCCCATACAAAGATCTCTTCAATTTGTAAACTTTTCCTGGTTCTTCTTCTTACTCGAACCCAAGTGGAATCTTCATATACATTTCCTCTTCAAGTTTAACATTTAAGAATGCATTCTTAATGTCAAGTTGGTGCAATTCCCAGTCTAGGTTTGCTGCAATAGAAAGAAGTACCCGAATTGAGTTGAACTTTGCAACATGAGCAAATGTCTCCTCATAATCAATCCCGTGTGTTTGTGTGAAGCCTTGTACCACTCTATGTCTCCATTTGCCTTGTTCTTTATCATGAATACCCATTTACTCCCAACAACTTTCTTGTTTTCTGGCAAATCTGCTACTTCCTAGGTACCATTCTCAAGCAAAGCTATCATTTCTTCCAAAACAGCTTCTCTCTGCTGCAGTTCTTCTATTGCTTCATTAACACTTCTTTGTATTTCAACACTGTCAATCTTTGTTGTGAAAGCCTTGTACTTTGGAGACAGTTGAGAGTAGGTCAAAAAATTATAAATTGGGTACTTGGTACAAGACCTCTTCCCTTTTCTAAGAGCAATTGGCACTTCCATGTCTTCCACTTTAGCTGCTTCTTCTAAGACCGGTTCTGGGTTGAACTCTTGGGAAGGCTGAGGAGTTGCCTTAGGTCTTTGTGAGTAAACCAACAAAGGTTTCTCTGGTGCCGGCTGTTCAATCACTAGTTCTTCCCCTGAAATAGTCACTTTAGAAGTCTATGAATTAGTCTTTTCAAGAACGAGTTGACTTGAGCTTGGAATTGAGACAAGGTCTTGAGAAATAGGAAGAGAAATTGTCAGATCCCAATGACTCTCTACACTGAATTTCTCCCCATGGAGAGAGGAATTGTAATACGACTGATTTTCAAAGAAATCGGCATCATAAGAAACAAAGAACTTTTAGAGACTTGGAGAATAGTATTTGTAGCCCTTTTGTGTTGGTGAGTAGCCTATGAATACACATTTGAAAGCTCTTGGTGCTAGTTTACTCAAACTTGGATCATGATTTCTCACATATGTAGTACAGCCAAACACTTTTGGTGGTAGAGAATTGAGTAGTTTCAAATGCGGAAAGTGATCTAAAAGGACACTCATTGGAGTTCTAAAACACAAAATTTTAGAAGGTAGGCGATTGATTAAGTAGGACAAGGTAAGAATGGCTTCCCCCCAATATGAATTTGGAACAAAATTTGTGAACATAAGTGATCTAGTCGTTTCTACTAAGTGGCGATTTTTCCTTTCAGCCACTCCATTTTGTTGGGGAGTTGAAACACAATAACTTTGATGACGAACAACTATGTCATACAGGTATTGGGTAAATTTATGTCAAAAATATTCTTTCCCATTATCTATACGAACAATCTAGATTGATGTTTGGAAAACATTTTTAACATATTTATGAAAATTTTGAAATAGAGAACAGGCTTTAGATTTATCTTTCATAAGATAGACCCAACAAACCCTTATGTGATTGATGAGACTGTAAAAGTGTACATTTTCTAAGGCTTAAATCATTTATTTATGCTTTTATTTCTCATTAAATCCTCTAATTATTAGCATTTTGTGTTAATTAGTATTCTTGTGTCTTAGTGTATAAATGTGTTTAAAATGTATTTTTAGTGTGTTTTTATGTTTAATAGAATTTTTAGTAATTTTTAGAGTCATTTCGGTGTGTTAAATAAGTGTCTAGTCTGTAAATAGTCAAAACCGTAAAAGTAATGCGGTTATTTTATTTTGAGTTTTAGTGTGTTTGATAGTGTGTTTTAAGTTTGTAAAGATGTCTTATTATATTTTTAGTAATTTCTAAAAATATTTCCAAGTCATAAAAATTATATCTGTGTCAAACCGTAAGAGACTGGAAATTTTTAGGAGTTTTTATTTATTTTTGTGTGTTTTAATTTAAAATAAATATTTTTGTAAATATTATGTTTGTAAAATAATAATATTAGTGTGTTTGTGATTTTTAGATTTGAAATCTGGAGGAAAAACGGAGCAAAACAACACCAAAACGGATAAAATAGGACATCAAATGCATCAAAAAGATAAAGAAAATTCAAATTTATATTAAATGGGACACGTGGCATCATGAGAGCCGTCGGATTCACTGCCAAATTAATCTCAGCCGTCCGTGGAAGAGACGCGTGTCAACGTGTCATCCGGTACGTCAGCGGAATCTCAGGGTACAGTCCACGTGTCGAAGAACGATCACACGCGCCGACAAGCTGCAGACGCTTCAGAGGGGAGTCGTAGGCCGTGTCTGCTCGCGTGTGGGTGAGTCCACGTGCAGCTGTTCTTCCAGCCGTTCGATGCGATGACCTTGACCAATCTGACGGTCCAAAATTGCTGTCCCACTGGTCCCACCTGGGCCCATTCTCGAACGCCTCTGCCAGCCATTGGATCGTGTGTTCAACGGGTCAGATTGCGCCTGTTTCGTGTTGCCATGACCTGCGAAGCACAGGATCCCAAACTAAAATTCGCATATCAAAGAGCAAATCTCAGTGTGGAAATGGAGATAAGATCGAATCATTTTGGTCCAATTCTTCAAACAGTGAAATATTTTCACTATAAATAGGGGCTCTCCCCCCCCTCATTCACATCAACCCCTTCGGGCCATTTGGCCCGTTCTTCCCTTTCCCCTTCTCCCATTTTTCCCTTTTCTCTTTTTTTATCGCTTAGGTAAAAAAAAATATATATAATAAAATAATGCTTAAATTAATATAGAGAGTCTGGTGAGGCAGAGAGATGATCTTGTATGCGTAGTACTCTGGTATGGGGTTTAACTCTATATCTGTGTTGTAATGCTTATATTTTGTGGAATAAATTATATCTTTATTTTTCAATAATTATTGTTACTGTTGTTATGCTGTCAATTTTTACATAAATTCAGTCATGCTTTCTTTATGTAATTTAATTGCGTTGCATAATTAATATTAAATAATACTAAAGTCATGCTCATTTATTAAGTTGAGTTTCTACTGCATTATAGACATAGACTGGCACAGTAAATGCTTGGTAATTCTTGATTTATTGTAGACAGAGGATGGCATAGTATATTCTTAAACCAATTAATAAGTCGAGGTGCTGCCGAAATTAACGCAATAATTTATTCATAAAAATATATTAATTTTGATTTGTTATTATCTTTTCTATCTTAAAATTATGTTAATTATAATTGAGTGACAGCTGTTATAATTTTCATAATGAGTACACTAAATCATCAGTGACAGATGATTATTTTGCTAGTTTTTATAGGAATACCCTTACTGTATTATGGCTTGCTATATTATCGATTTAGGTTGACCTATATAATTAGTAAAAAGTGCTTGCAATTACTGAGATAAGATATAATAAATCAAATGCTTTAGATAATTTTTAATTAGAGTTAAAATTCCATATCAGTTGCAAAACATACAAGGGATTCTCAAAGCTTCACCATTTTAATTTTATGCTTTAAATTTTGAATTAAATAAAATAAAAACCACAAAAATATTTATTTCATTTTAAACTCTAATCTGAAAAACCGCTTGCCTTTTTGAACATTTATTTTTATCAATCTCTCGAGTTACAAATTTTCACCTCCTAGTGGATACGACAACTTTTTCTATACTACAATCGTCTGCCATTTATTAAAAAGAATAAACACATTTTGGGGCGTTACCTGACCAATGATCATCTATGAAGGTAATAAACCAACGAGTTCCTGTCAAGGTTACAACTCTTGATGGACCCCAAATATCACTGTGCATGAGGTGAAATGGTTTTGAAGGTTCATACAAGTGAGAAGTATAGCACTTTCGAGATTGATTGGCAAGAAAACAATGTTCACACTGAAAAAAAGATTCACTTTTATTGATAAAAAGATGTGGATACAATGTTTTTAGACAATGAAAACTAGGATGTCCTAGACGTCTATGCCATAACATAACATCTGAATTAGACGAGACTGAAAGTGATAAACTTCTGGGTGACTGAACTTTAGGGAAATCACCAGTTATTGAGAGCAGTAAAGGCCATGCTTCTCCTCAGTACTGCCAACTATCCTCCCTGAAGATCAATCCTGAAATTCACAATGAGATGGAAAAAAGGTTACAACACAATCCATATCTCTTGCCAACTTACTGAAATCAAATTATAAGTCAAGTTAGGCACATGCAGGACATTCTTTAAGGATAAGTTTGAGATACAAACTGTCCCTTGTCCTACAACAGGAGAAATATTTCCATCTGCCACCCAAACATTCGTTGCTCGATTACTTCTTTCATATGAGTCAAATACTTCATAAGAGCCCCTCATATGATCTGAGGCACCTGTATCAATTATCCAGCCCCCTTTTTTTACAACCGTTGATAAAAGAAAGTGGCTTGTATTACCTTGTTGGGCTACTGCAGCATTAGCCATGAGAGGACATTGTGATTCAGTTTTGGAGGAAGGATTTGGTTTGTTCAATAGTTGGCGAAGCATCTCCACCTATTCAGCTGTGAGACCGAGATCTTTCACTGTTGCGTACTGAGTTTTAGCCACCTATGCAGTGCAGCTTGGTGCCCTTTGGTTTTTATGTTTCCTGTTTGCAAGTCTTCCATGGAGATCCCAGCACACGTCTCGAGTATGATTCGGCTTGTGACAGTGGTCACACCATAACTTCTCTTTTGGTTGTGAACCACGAGCACCATCATGCCTATTTGCTACAAGTGTCGAACCCTATATTTCAGCTTGACCAAAATCGGAAACAGGTTGCATCATAACCCCTTTTCCGTGTTTCTTCCCTCCAAACTTCCCCAAACACTTCTCGGAGTGATGGGAGTGGCTTCATTCCAAGCAACCTTCCATGAACCTCATCTAGGTCAGAATTTAGGCCTTGTAAGAAGTCAAATATCCACTCCTTTTCAAGTAGTTTTTTGTATTTTTGGGCATCTGTTGGACAGTTCCATCCAACTTCATAGTATAGGTCCATCTCCTGCCACAACTCCACCAAGGAATTGTAGTATTTTGTGACTGTCATAGTCCCTTGCCGAGTATTGCGAATCTTTGATCTAACTTCAAAGCATTGGGAAGTATTTTCTAAATCAGAATAAGTTCTTGTACAAACTCCCAAATCTCCTTCGTTGTTTTGCAAAAAGAATACGTCCTACCTATGTATGGCTCCATTGAATTGATGAGCCAGGACATGACAATTGAATTTTTTGCCTCCCATGTCTTGAAGTTTGGGGCTGTTTCCTCTTGTTTTGTCCGTCGCTCCGGTGAGATACTTAACCTTTCCTCTACCACGAACGACCAACATGACATATTGGAACCATTCACGGAAGTTGGCTCTATTCAGTTTATGTTGAGTAATCTGTATAGAATGATTGTCATATGAGGGAGTCGAGAATCTAGTTGGTGCTCGTATAGAGGTTTGTCCGCTGGCGCTCTCCAAATCCTCCTTTTCTATCGTTGCTTGATTTCTGCAGGCCATTGGTCACCAGTCCAATGGCTCCGATACCATGAAATAGATATTATATGAAAAGAATTATTTCTCTTGTATTCCATCAAGTGAATATCGTGATACATATATACAACTGTAACCAGGAGAAAAAAAAATAGGGAAATCATAACAAAAAAGGAAACTAACTAATTTTAGATAACTATCTCCTAAAGTCTCTATGCTGATTATTTACAAATATATTATTTTCCACAATAATCGGTCAGAATCTCCAACAGACCACAATACATTATATCAAGAGTTAAGGAACTCGCAAAATAATGAGAAATTTCAACCGAGTATGCCAGCCTAAAAACAAAAACAAGCAACAGTGTGCAACGTAAACTAATGAAAACAATTAAGGTACCAGATGGTGAGGGGTTGATATCTGAATCCTTCACTGAACCCACGTGACAAGAAGAAGATGGCTCAAACTGCCTGTCCAGTGTACAAAAATTGCCAAAAGAGAGAAGTTAGAGAAAAGACATCAATTGAGAAACATGATTACAGACATAGTGGTACCGCTCACAAAGAAGCAGTGTACCTTTCACTAAAATATGGCAAAAGATAAAAGTAATAATAACGTTTAGAACTTAATGGATCTACTGATGTGCCATCAGATTTTGCAAGATAAAAGAAAAGACTGCTTTTAACTATTAAGGATTTAGCCACATAATTGATAAATGATTAAAAATTTGCATTCCCCTAGAAGCAGTGTTATGAATGTTATACTTTCAGTGAGGAAAGCGTTAAATTCACTAACAGTACAAACTTTTCATGACCAACCGAAATGCATTATACCAGGTCTTCATCTTATTCCCAGTGTATGCTTGTGTCTATGTGATATGGAAGAAAAAAAAAAAAGGAAAGAAAGAAAAGAACCCTTCAGCAAGGAGAAATGTATGAAACCTAAGAGCTAAAGCAATTCTCATAGAAAAGAAACAGCTAACCTGCAAGAATAAAAAAATTTACAAAGACCCTGCCGCCGGAACTTAAACTATCTTCTCCTCAAAACATGAGAATGACTATCCAGAATGTGCCTTATCCCCTAATTAATGAATCCTCTACAAGACAAAAGAACCGCAGAAGTAGAACACTCTCTTTAATATGGTTTTGAGAATCCAGCTACAATTGGTCAAAACAACTGGTACTTACTGTGCAATTCCTCCAACTTCAGTCTCCGTAATAAGCTAGAAGTTTTCTGTCTTTAGAGGTAGTACAAGAGGTTGTGGAAGAGCTCAATTTTGGCTATCTTTTGTGTCTTATGATTGGAGGGAAATACTCGTATTTTCAAGTTCTATGGGAAAGACTGCAAAACTATGGCTAATTTCCACCAAGGAACTGTCACTAATCCAATTAAACCATTCTTCCGCAAAACATCCGCAACAAGACTGAACAATCAGGGCAACACTTCACAAGGGAAAAAAATTAAGGATAAAACTGTGTTACCCCAAATTTACCTTTTGGATTACCATTCAAGAATGTGGAGAATTTAATTATTTCAAGCATCTAAGATTCCGCTTTCACCATTACTTCCAACACCTTTCTTCACCAAGACAAAATTTACACAAGCAAGCTCCATAATATCACAGGAATTTTTGAAATCTATCTCAAAACTCACGTTTCATTATAGGAGAAGGCCACAATTTCCTTACAAAAATATCTGTATCTCCCATGGCTTCCTACCCATTAAAGCTAAATCCAACGATTCCCCCCCTTTCACAAATGCACCCTAATAAAAGAAGTCTGAGCTAAGTAGCTTAGTTGCAAATTACCTGTTCTTGAAATGTCCTAGTGTCATTGGAGTTCCTCAATTTTGACTCAACCACTGACTGTATCTTCTCAATGATGACTTCCTGATTTAGAATGCTTAACTGCATATCCACATATCAAGATATAGTTTTTCAATATAGGAACACAGCAACGAACGTAACTTTTCTCAACTCCTTCATCACCAAACACTAAAATACATTATTAGTCAGAAACTATTCTTGTGCATTCTGAAACAGGATGCACCATATATGTAGAAGAATTCATGAACCATGTACTAAATGGCAGAAGTACTACCAATCTAATAAATAAATCAATTTATTTTCCATTTCATTCCTATTCCCATTAGATCCTCATTCGAATTACCATTTTAACGCCACAACCAAACGGCACCTTAATGTGTACAACTGTTTCAAGAGTTTTAACAGCTACAAAACTCAAAATTCATTTAAAGAAAAATACTAGAAGTACATACTTCTCCCTTTGTTGGGTGAACATTCACATCAACATGCCCTGATGGCAGTACAATTGACATATATATGAAGGGTTTTGATGCTTTAGGCAATGTTGCAGAGTAGACAACTTCTAGAGATCTTTTCAAAGCGGTCCATTCCACCAATCTATCTGTGCTTAAAAGAGAACATAGAATCAAACTAAAGAAATTTGGTAGAAGGAAAACAAAGGAAAAACCACGTGTTTCTATCCCTTTGCAACTCAAAATGGCAATTTGCAAATGCATGTAATTTATTTTCTAAAGAGGGAAAGTTTCTAGTTTTGTACGAACAAATCCCTATTAGCATAGTTACTCGGCATATAAGATTAACTGGGTGAATCTATGATAACTCCTACCAAATAATAGGTAAGGTAAAGCACAAAAAGTGTCTAAAAAAAAAAAAACCCTTTCAGCTTAGGACATTAATCAATAGTTTCATGGTTTGTACACTTTAGCCCTGGATGTTAGGGTAATCATAGAGACTAAAGAAGCAAATCACCAACCCAAAAATCAGCCTTTAACATCTTAGCAAGACATTCATCCTAAAGACACACACTAGATTACATACCATTTATAAAAAGAACCATTGTTGTCTTCTTTGCAACAAAATCGAAATTGGAGATGAGGCCATCCATCTTAAAAATTGAACTGAATGGATCATCATCTGAAGCTTCAATCTTCATCAAATTTTGAGCTATTGACCCCCCCCGGAAACTGACCGAATAGCATCTATTCTTGATTCCGTGCCAACAGAATGAATTACTGCTCTTGCAGCTCCATGCTGATTGCAATAACACGGGGAAAAGGAAAAAAGAAAAACTTCGGTCCTGAGTCAATAAAAATCTCCAACCTTGCAAGAAAAAGGTTAATAGATATGCACAGTCACCATGCTAGAGACTCACCTTTCTACAAGAGAAACTAACATTTGAATGATGAATGGCAAAGCGGCTTAGCAAGTCTACAATCTTTGAGTAATCATCAGCAGAATTTTGTAGTGTCCTCCTCCGAGTGGCCATATTGTAGAACAGATTCTCAGCCTAATAATGCATTTCAAGAAAATACAACTTGGAAAACTAAGCAGAAGTTTCAAGTGCATGAAAAAGTTATATTCTTCAAAAGTCAAAACCAATATAAAATTCCTTGTTTAATGCATGAGACAGCAGATGAAAACATAAAGAGTTCCATATTTCAATTAGTCCCAACTTTCCCATTATCAAACCAAAAGTCTATTTCAGGCCATTTAATAATGTCTTCACATAGAGTTTAGCATTTAAGACAGTTTTGCAAATTTTTAAAAAGAAAGAAACTTTTATCTGCTTTATGACAAATTGGACTTCAAAACCAATATAAAATTCATCGTTTCATGTATGAGATAGCAGATGAAAACATAGGTTCGATATTTCAACTAGTCCCTAACTTTCTCATCATCAAACGAAAAGACTATTTCAGTCCATTTAATAATGTTTTCACATACAGTTCAGCATTTAAGACAATTCTCTAAATTTTTCGAAAAGAAAAAATTAAACTTTAATCAGCTTCATGGCAAATTGGACTTGAATTTTTTAGTTCCTACCATTATCTGAGTTCCTTTTACAGCAGTGCAGGCCTTCGGTTCATGTTCCATGACTCCATCTTTATAAGATGCCCTGATCAAACCGTGAAACTGATTCAACAATAACACAATCCATGTGACTCCAAGACAAAGAAACCAAGAAGAAAACAAAACCCTTTTTTTTTTTTTTTCAAAGACAACAACTTTCTATTGTTCACCGCCCATGCGAGCAAGACCATTTCCTTAAACATAACAATACAAGACCATCGCCAATGCATATCTCAATGGCAATATTGTATTTGACACTACGGTGTTTAGGAAGTGAGTTAAGATTGGTGTTTAAAAAGTAAGTTAAAATTGGTGTTTAAGAAGTGAGTTAGAATTGAGAGTTAGAACTGAAAGTATTATAGTATGTGAGTGCTTTACACTGTATTATACTTTTGATTTACACTATAGCATGTAAGAGCTTTACATTTTTTGAGTTGAAACTGATGACTTGGAACTAAGTTTGTCAAACACTGTATAAAAGTACTACAGGACATATTTTAGTATGTCATTCTAATCTATAGTCCAATGAATAATGTTATTTTAAATACTACGTCTATTTTTTTTGCCATTAGTATTTATCTTTGAACAAACACCAAATTCATATTAAAAAAGAGAAAAAAAAAAAAACAAAACAATAATAAATATAATTTTTTGAATCCAAATAAAAACATCATATTCAATTTGAATTATTTTCTTTTGTCTTACTTTCACAATTGATTATACTATACGTTCTACAATTACTTATGATAATTACTAACATGGTAGTAAATCAATTGAAAAAAATTTAGAGATCAATGATACTTGGTAAAGTACTAAAACAACAATAAAAATACTAATACATTGAATTTATAAAAAAAATAATTGTGCTGAATAACAAAATTAAAGTGCTAATTCATGATTGAAAAAAACTAGAATCACTTCTATTAATTTCAACCTAATTTAATAAAAACTTATTTCTTTTACCTTTTTCACTGCCATCACGATTAATGCCAAAATCTTTAAAAGGCAGTGGGTAGTTGAACGACTAGCTCGCAACGGCAAAGCCCGCTGACGATAATGGGCGTTGCATGGGTGCCATGGGTCACGACAACGGGCACAGGGGACAACGTGGTGCCCAATAGGGGGTGTTGGGTGGTAGCGGCTTGTAAGGCGGGGTGGACGTGCACATGGCGGGAGGGGTTTTTGGTGAAAATGTTAGGGCCCCAAATAAGTGATTAAGATTAACATATATATTAGACCAAGAACTTAGGTTAGTTAAGGTGTTTGGGTCATTATTCATCGTGAGTTAATAGGGTTCGTGCCAAGTGGTGTCTGAGAAAAAAATTTAATCGACAAAGAGCCTTTATAATTTAGACTAACATGAAAAGTGTTAGAGTGTGATTCTTTGCTTTTTTTCAACCGCTATTCTTAATTGGCCACCTTATGCAAATTTGACAAGTGAATGAAGTTATAAAATAATGAAGAACAATGCACAAATTGTGCAAAAAAACTGAGAATATACGACAATAATATGACATGGCTCCCTTAAAAAAAATGCAAATTAAGGGAGCCAGAGGGATAAGTAATTGCAACTAAAATGTCCTACAACCAACGTTATTTGTGTGACATGGTCAATTCCATTACGTATCCTAAGCGATCAATGTTTTATAGATTGAAAGAATAGATGTATTTTGAAGATCGGAAGAATCATATCAATGGGATTTTTCTCTTAACCTATTAAAAAAAAAAAAAAAAAACCTTCTCCATCACACGAACTATCTACCCTTACAGTAACCACCACATGTGCTTTTTTTAAAATGGTCAACAGTACTACTCTTAGAGATGCTTTCCAAATGCTTCTGAAGACATCAACATTCTTGTTTTACCTTGTGTTTGACAAAAGTGGTCTCCACTATTTTTTTAGTGATAAATTGTCATGCCCCGGAGTACGGGAGGTGACGTAGCAGATTATTTAAATTAATTAAAAGGAGAATTTAATTAAAATCAAGGATTTAGGGGTTGAATTAAATATAAAAATGTGAAAGTTTTAAAACAAAATTGTATAAAAGAATTCATAAACATTAAGCGAATAATAAAATAATAAAATAATAAAAAACTGCGAGTATGGGTCTCACTGATCTACAACTTATGCACACAAATAGTACTGACAATATAATAATACAACTACAGTCCAAGTACAAAGAAAGTTAAAAACATTACATGCCTTGTTCAATTAATACAAATAACCTACTAGTCCTTCTACTGGTCCTGAGTTCGGTCCGTTGAGTCCTCTCTGAACCTAAATAGAAATCCACCTAGAGGGGGAAATTTAAAAACAAACAAAATGTTTGCGAAAGGCTCAATAGGACTATATTTTATTAAATCATTTAATTTAAAGAAAAATCTCACTATTCAAGGAATTATTTAAAAAAATCCTTGAATAAATAAATTTAATAAAACCGTTTTTACTCAAACAGTTTATTCGGTCGACCAGAAATATATTATTTTCTTTGCCTAGGCAAACCATATGAATATCACCACCGTAGTGGCTCAGCTGGGTTTCGGGACCTGCCTCCAAGGTCGATCGCTACACGACCCGATCTCTGATATGGCATCATGCCCTTTTATTTATTTCTAACATTATTCAAAACCCATTTACCAGATGTTTACATTATAATTCATTATGAAGTTCATTAAGAAGTTCATCTCAGTTCATGGTTTACAAAAAAAAATAAAACTGATAAATCCATTTTCAATCCACCGTTGAAAACATTTTTATAGAAACCCTTTTTCAAAGCCAAATCATTTTGAAACGGGGTTACCAACGATAGGGTAGAAGTCCTACCTTGATACTCGTGCTGGTGCCCCACACTGTAATTTCGGTCCGCTATACGTTAGCTCCGCGGAACCACGAATGATCCTAAATACACACTAAGTCGATCAATATCTAGTTCGAGACATTCTATGTTACTAAACCATTTCATGATGTCCTAGTGTGCCATTTATATCTTTAAAATCATTTTACAAGGTTGGAACTTCAATCGAGGTTCAAAACAGTGAAAACGGGGGAAAAATCACAAAACTTTCTGATGCTCTATCGGCCTACCGGACGCCCTACTTCGGCCGGCCGAACTGCGTTGGAAATCAGGTCCGATCGACCGAACATTTTCCAGGTTCGGCCTGCCGAACGGATGAGTCCGGCTTGTCGATCCTTTGAATCCGGCTTGCCGAACACGTAGTTCGGCCTACCGAACTGGAAAAACCCAGAATTTTCAACCACGAGTTTTGCTTCTCCCAAAATCCAAATCTTGATTTTAACTTGTTTTTCTTAAATCTCAGGCATGGAAAACAATTATAGATGATAGAAAAACATACTAGAACACCTTTGGACTCATTTAAACAAGATTCAAACACAAAAATCCCAAAAATTCAAAAATGGGAGAAAATGAGGAAAAATGAAAAATCTTGGATCTAATCCATTTTTCTTTAAACAAAACATAAATTCTAGGTGTTCTAAGTTCCTTTAACTCAAATCAAGAGTTTTCTAAGCTCAAACAAACTTAGATTTCAAAAATACACGAAAATTAAAAATTTTGAAAAAGTTTAGAAATTTCAAAACTAACCTCGAATCGAAGCTTCAATCCGCGTTCTTGGTTGCCAAATCACGTTCCTGAGCTCCCTTCTTGCTAACCCGAAGCTTGGATTCAAATTTTGATTCAAAAATTTGAAGAAGAATTGAGAGAGAAGAGAGAGACTGAGAGAGGGAATGAGAGAGAGAGCCTCACACGAGAGAGAGGAGGAGAGTGAGAGTGAGAGCTGAGAGTGAAGAGAGAGGAAGAGGAGAGAAAATAAATAGAGAAAAATGGTGGGCGGTTTTACTGTGCGAAAACCATGTGCCACCCATGGTTTTGTAAAACGAAATATTTTTAACATTTTACAAACGATTGTGTTTTGAAACTCAAAACAACATTTTAAAACAACAAAAAATCATTAGGATTTATTAAATTAACAAAACAACCTAAAATTCAAAATTTAATCAAATGATCAAATTAACGTTGAAACATTAATTATGGCACACTAATTCATCATTTTACATTACAATAACATTAAATTAATTTCGCGGCGTTACAACTCTCTACCCCTAAAAGAAATTTCGCTCTTAAAATTTGCAACTCAATTTAGAAACAAAACAAATGTGGATACAACTCCCGCATACTCGACTCTAGTTCCCAAGTGGCTTCATCAACTCCGTGATGCTGCCACACGACCTTTACCAACAGTATCTCACGACAACGCGAACTAATCACTTTTCGATCGATGATCTGAATCGACACTTTCTCGCATGTCGTATCTTCCCGAACCTGTACATCGCAAAATGAAACTATCTTACCCTACTCAGGTGGACACTTCCTAAGCATCAACACATGAAACACATCATGAACATGAGAGAGTTCGGGCGGAAGGTCGAGCCGATAAGCAACCACACCAACACGATGAGTGATCTCGAACAGTCCAATATACCTCGGTGCAAGCTTTTCACTCACTTCGAACCGCATAGTTCCTTTACGAGGCAATACCTTCAAGAGAATGAAATCTCCTACCTCAAACTCTAAGGGTCTACGTCTTCTATCTGCATAACTCTTCTGTCGACTCTGAGCTGCCCTCAATCGATTTCGAATCACAGCGACTTTTTCATCGCTATCACGAATCTTATCCGGCCCAAGAATAACTCTGTCTCGGCTCTACCCAACACACCGGTAACCGACACGGTCACCCATACAACACCTCAAACAGTGCTATACCATTACTCGCTTGATAGCTGTTGTTGTACGCGAACTCTGCCAGATGCAAATATTTCTTCCAATTCTTGCCGAAGTCTAACGCCCAGGCATGCAACATATCCTTGAGAATCTGAATAACCCGCTTACACTGCCCATCAATCTGAGGATGAAACGCCGTACTGAAGTTCAAATCCGTACCTAAAGCCTCCTGAAAACTCCTCCAATACTTAGCATTAAACTTGGTGTCTCGATCAGAAGTGATGGATAAAGGAACTCCATGCAACCTCACTATGTTCTGCAGATACAAATCCCCGAGAATCCTCCTCAATCATGTCGACCTAAATGGAATGAAATGCGCCGATTTCGTCAACCTGTCGACCACAACCCAAACTGCATCACGTTGCTGCTCCGTCCTCGGCAAACCTGGCCAACTCATTAAATCTTGCCTCATATTCCCGAACAAACAAATCACCCTACTGCAACCTATAGAACTCAGCCGCCTTCTAGTCTCTATACCCTTGTGAAAAATACCGATCATAGAACAGCTCCTCGAATCTGTCCCAACTGATATTGCCACCATGTTCCGAATGCTTAGTTTGTTTCCACCAAGTATTAGCACCACCCTCGAGCTTATATGCAGCAGATTCCACACGATACTCATCAGGCACACCAAGGGTATCCAAATGCTTCACGATTGAGTCTAGTCAATATTCTGCCAACTGCGGATCCCCGTTACCATCAAAAGTCGAATAGACGCATGCCGGAATTCCTTAAAATACATATGCCGACGACCAATATCAGAATCCTCTAGTCTAGCCTTGGCTGCCATCTGTCGAAAAGCCGCAAACATAGACCTCATCATACCCTCAGCAATTTCGAACTCAGCGTTAGCTGTCGAACGACGTCTAGGTGCCATCCTCTCACTTGTGAAAACAAAATTTTGGACTATCAGAGGTATTTCATTGTCATACCTATGTGTGCACAATTCCCAAGGTTCACAACCTTGAGCTCTGATACATTCTATCACGCCTCGGAGTACGGGAGGTGACGTAGCAGATTATTTAAATTAATTAAAAGGAGAATTTAATTAAAATTAGGGATTTAGGGGTTGAATTAAATATAAAAATGTGAAAGTTTTAAAACAACATTGTATAAAAGAATTCATAAACATTAAGCAAATAATAAAATAATAAAGAACCGCGAGTATGGGTCCCACTGACCTACAATTTGTGCACACATATGTTACTAACAATATAATAATACAACTACAGTCCAAGCACAAAGAAAGTTAAAAACATTACATGCCTTGTTCAATTAATACAAATAACCTACTAGTCCTTCTACTGGTCCTGAGTTCGGTCCGTTGAGTCATCTCTAAACCTAAATGGAAATCCACCTACTTAAAAACAAACAAAATGTGAACGAAAGGCTCAGTAGGACTATATGTTATTAAATCATTTAATTTAAAGAAAAATCTCACTATTCAGGGAATTATTTAAAAGAAACCTTGAATAAATAAATTTAATAAAACCGTTCTTACTCAAAACAGTTTATTTGGTCGACCAGAAATACATTATTTTCTTTTCCTAGGCAAACCACATGAATATCACCACCGTAGTGGCCCAGCTGGATTTCAGGACCTGCCCCCAAGGTCGATCGCTACACGACCCGATCTCTGATATGGCATCATGCCCTTATATTTATTTCTAACATTATTCAAAACCCATTTACCAGATGTTTAAATTATCATTCATTATGAAGTTCATTATAAAGTTTATCTCAATTCATGGTTTACAAAAAAATAAAACCGATAAATTTCATTTTCAATCCACCATTGAAGACATTTTTATAGAAACCTTTTTTCAAAGCCAAATCATTTTGAAATGAGGTTACCAAAGATAGGATAGAATTCCTACCTTAATACTCGTGCCGGTGCCCCACACCGTAATCTCGGTCCGATATACGTTAGCTCTGCGGAACCACAAACGATCATAAATACATACTAAGTCGATCAATATCTAGTTCGAGACATTCTATGTTACTAAACCATTTCATGATGTCCTAGTGTGCCATTTGTATCTTTAAAATCATTTTACAAGGTTGAAATTTCCATCGGGGTTCAAAACAGGGAAAACGGGTGAAAAATCACAAAACTTTCCCATGCTCTGCCAGCTTGCCAGACGCCCTGCTTCGGCCGGCCGAACTGTGCAGATCGGCCTGTCGGAAATCAGGTCCGGTCGACCGGACATTTTCCAGGTTCGGCCAGTCGAACGGATGAGTCTGGCCTGCCGATCCTTTGAATTTGGCCTGCCGAACACGTAGTTTGGCCTACCAAACTGGAAAAACCTAAAATTTCCAGTCACGGGTTTTGGTTCTTTCAAAATCCAAATCTTGATTTTAACTTGTTTTTCTCAAATCTCAGGCATGGAAAACAATCATAGATGATAGAAAAACATAATAAAACACCTTTGGACTCATTTAAACAAGATTTAAATACAAAAATCCAAAAATGGGGGAAAATGAGGAAAAATGAAAAATCTTGAATCTAATCCATTTTTCTTCAAACAAAACATAGATTCTAAGTGTTCTAAGTTCCTTTAACTCAAATCAATGGTTTTCTAAGCTCAAACAAACTTAGATTTCAAAAATGCACGAAAATTGAAAATTTTGAAAAAGTTTAGAAATTTCAAAACTAACCTCGAATCGAAGCTTCAATCCGCGTTCTTGGTTGCAAATCACGTTCTCGAGCTCCCTTCTTACTAACCCGAAGCTTGGATTCGAATTTTGATTCAAAAATTTGAAGAAGAATTGAGAGATGAAGAGAAGAGAGAGACCGAGAGAGGGAATGAGAGAGAGAGCCTCACACGAGAGAGAGGAGGAGAGAGAGAGTGAGAGTTGAGAGTGAAGAGAGAGAAAGAGGAGAGAAAATAAATAGAGAAAAATGATGGGTGGTTTTACTGTGCGAAAACCATGTGCCACCCACGGTTTTGTAAAATAGAATATTTTTAACATTTTACAAACGGTTGTGTTTTAAAACTCAAAACAACATTTTAAAACAACAAGAAATCATTAGGATTTATTAAATTAACAAAACAACCTAAAATTTAAAATTTAATCAAATGATCAAATTAACGTTGAAACATTAATTATGGCACATTAATTCATCATTTTACATTACAATAACATTAAATTAATTTCGCGGCGTTACAACTCTCCACTCCTAAAAGAAATTTTGCCCTCAAAATTTGCAACTCAATTTAGAAACAAAACAAATGTGGATACAACTCCCGCATATTCGACTCTAGTTCCCAAGTGGCTTCATCAACTCCGTGATGCTGCCACACGACCTTTACCAACGGTATCTCCCGACGACGCGAGTTGATCACTTTCTGATCGATGATCTGAATTGACACTTTCTCGTACGTCGTATCTTCCCGAACTTGTAGATCGCAAAATGAAACTATCTTACCCTGCTCAGGTGGACACTTCCTAAGCATCAACACGTGAAACACATCATGAGCAAGAGAGAGTTCGGGCGGAAGGTCGAGCCGTTAAGCAACCACACCAACACGATGAGTGATCTCAAACAGTCCAATATACCTCGGTGCAAGCTTTTCACTCACTCCGAACTGCATAGTTCCTTTACGAGGCGATACCTTCAAGAGAACGAAATCCGGCCCAATAATAACTCTGTCTTTCGGCTCTGCCCAACACACCGGTAACCGACACGGTCGCCCATACAACAGCTCAAACAGTGCCATACCAATACTTGCTTGATAGCTGTTGTTGTACGCGAACTCTGCCATATGCAAATATTTCTTCCAATTCCCGTCGAAGTCTAACGCACAGGCACGTAACATATCCTCGAGAATCTGAATAACCTGCTCAGACTGCCCATCAATCTGAGGATGAAACGCCGTATTGAGGTTCAAATCCGTACCTAAGGCCTCCTGAAAACTCCTCCAGTACTTAGCATTAAACTTGGTGTCTCGATCAAAAGTGATGGATAAAGGAACTCCATGCAACCTCACTATGTTCTGCAGATACAAATCCCCGCGAATCCTCCTCGAACATGTCGGCTTAAACGGAATGAAATGCGCCGATTTCGTCAACCTGTCGATCACGACCCAAACTACATCATGCTGCTGCTCCATCCTTGGCAAGCCTGGCCAACTCATTAAATCTTGCCTCATGTTCCCGAACAAACAAATCACCCTACTGCAACCTGTAGAACTCAGCCGCCTTCTAGTCTCTATACCTTTGTGGAAAATACCGATCATAGAACAGCTCCTCGAATCTGTCCCAACTGATATCGCCACTGCGTTCCAAACGCTTAGTTTGTTTCCACTAAGTATTAGCACCACCCTCGAGCTTATATGCAGCAAATTCCACACGATACTCATCAGGCACACCAAGGGTATCCAAATGCTTCACGATCGAGTCTAGCCAATATTCTGTCAACTGCGGATCTCCATTACCATCAAAAGTTGAAATAGACGCACACCAGAATTCCTTAAAATACGTATGCCGACGACCAACATCAGAATCCTCTGGTCTAGCCCTGGTTGCCATCTGCTAAAAAGCCGCAAACATAGACCTCATCATACCCTCATCATTTTTGATCTCGGCGTTAGCTTTCGAACGACGTCTAGGTGCCATTCTCTCACTTTTGAAAACAAAATTTTGGACTGTCAGAGGTATTTCATTGTCATACCTATGTGTGCACAATTTCCAAGGTTCATAACCTTGAGCTCTGATACCATTCTATCATGTCTCGGAGTACGAAAGGTGACGTAGCGGATTATTTAAATTAATTAAAAGGAGAATTTAATTAAAATCAAGGATTTAGGGGTTGAATTAAATATAAAAACGTGAAAGTTTTAAAACAACATTGTATAAAAGAATTCATAAACATTAAACGAATAATAAAATAATAAAATAATAAAGAACAACGAGTATGGGTCCCACTGACCTACAACTTGTGCACACACATAGTACTGACAATATAATAATACAACTACAGTCCAAGCACAAAGAAAGTTAAAAACATTATATGCCTTGTTCAATTAATACAAATAACCTACTAGTCCTTATACTGCTCCTGAGTTTGGTCTGTTGAGTCCTCTCTGAACCTAAATGGAAATCCACCTAGAGGGGGAAATTTAAAAACAAACAAAATGTGAGCGAAAGGCTCAGTAGGACTATATGTTATTAAACCTACTAGTCCTTATACTGCTCCTGAGTTCGGTCTGTTGAGTCCTCTCTGAACCTAAATGGAAATCCACCTAGAGGGGGAAATTTAAAAACAAACAAAATGTGAGCGAAAGGCTCAGTAAGACTATATGTTATTAAATCATTTAATTTAAAGAAAAATCTCACTATTCAGGGAATTATTTAAAAGAAACCTTGAATAAATAAATTTAATAAAACCGTTCTTACTCAAAACAGTTTATTCGGTCGACCATAAGTACATTATTTTCTTTTCCTAGGCAAACCACATGAATATCACCACCGTAGTGGCCCAGCTGGGTTTCGGGACCTGCCCCCAAGGTCGATCGCTACACGACCCGATCTCTGATATGGCATCATGCCCTTATATTTATTTCTAACATTATTCAAAACCCATTTACCAGATGTTCATGGTTTACAAAAAAATAAAACCGATAAATTTCATTTTCAATCTACCGTTGAAGACATTTTTATAGAAACCCTTTTTCAAAGCCAAATCGTTTTGAAACGGGGTTACCAAAGATAGGGCAGAAGTCCTACCTTGATACTCATGCCGGTCCCCATACCATAATCCCAGTCCGCTATACGTTAGCTCTGCGGAACCATAAACGATCCTAAATATATACTAAGTCGATCAATATCTAGTTCGAGACATTCTATGTTACTAAACCATTTCATGATGTCCTAGTGTGCCATTTGTATCTTTAAAATCATTTTACAAGGTTGAAATTTCAATCGGGGTTCAAAACAGTGAAAACGAGTGAAAAATCACAAAACTTTCCCATGCTCTACCGCCCTGCCGGACGCCCTGCTTCAGCCGGCCAAACTGTGCAGTTCGGCCTGCCGAAAATCAAGTCCTGTCGGCCAGACATTTTTCAGGTTCGGCCTATCGAACGGATGAGTCTGGCCTGCCGATCCTTTGAATCCGGCCTGCCGAACACATAGTTTGGCCTACCGAACTGAAAAAACCCAGAATTTCCAGCCACGGGTTTTGGTTCTCCCAAAATCTAAATCTTGATTTTAACTTGTTTTTCTCAAATCTCAGTCATGGAAAACAATCATAGATGATAGAAAAACATAATAGAACACCTTTGGACTCATTTAAACAAGATTTAAAAACAAAAATCCGAAATTGGGAGAAAATGAGGAAAATAAAAAATCTTGAATCTAATCCGTTTTTCTTCAAACAAAACATAGATTCTAGGTGTTTTAAGTTCCTTTAACTCAAATCAATGGTTTTCTAAGCTCAAACAAACTTAGATTTCAAAAATGCACAAAAATTGAAAAATTTAAAAGAGTTTAGAAATTTCAAAACTAACCTCGAATCGAAGCTTCAATCCTCGTTCTTGGTTGCCAAATCACGTTCTCGAGCTTCCTTCTTGCTAACCCGAAGCTTGGATTCGAATTTTGATTCAAAAATTTGAAGAAGAATTGAGAGAGAAGAGAGGGACCGAGAGAGGGAATGAGAGAGAGAGCCTCACACGAGAGAGAGGAGGAGAGAGAGAGTGAGAGCTGAGAGTGAAGAGAGAGGAAGATGAGAGAAAATAAATAGAGAAAAATAGTATGCGGTTTTACTGTACGAAAACCATGTGCCACATACGGTTTTGTAAAACGGAATATTTTTAACATTTTACAAATGGTTGTATTTTAAAACTCAAAACAACATTTTAAAACAACAAGAAATCATTAGGCTTTATTAAATTAACAAAACAACCTAAAATTCAAAATTTAATCAAATGATCAAATTAACGTTGAAACATTAATTATGGCACACTAATTCATTATTTTACATTTCAATAACATTAAATTAATTTCGGGGTATTACATAAACAATTTAGAGCTCTCACGTGATACAGTAATAATAAAAAAAAATCGCTATAGTGTAAAGTTTTCATATACTGCAATAAAAGTGGTTCTAACTAACGGTTTCTACCACCTTTCCTAACACTCTATTAGTCTTCAAGAAATCCCTTATATTTAAAAAGAACTTCCAATATAACATCTACACATAATACATATTTCTTATATCTTACAAAAAGAAGATAAAAATGCAGCTCCATTCCTTTCAACTTAACGAATTGGCTGCTGGGCCAGAAGGTCACAATTCTGCGCATCTATTGGATATTGAAAAAGAGAGAGAGACTTGCAGTGTTTTTGCATCCACAATGTTAGAAGAATCTGAGTACGTATATTATCATCTAACTATATTCTGTACCAGAATTGGCCAATAGACTTTTAAGGAATGCCTCGTTTTTGTTAGCTTTTCTCTTTTATATTTATATATATTTTCTCTTTTGTATTTATTTTTATATATATGTATATATTTAAGAAAAGCTTTGTTTTCATCGATTTGGAAAAATGGATCCATGGAACAAATTCATTGGAATAATTTTTGTTTCGGACTCCCATTTTGGATAAATTTCATTCTTGATTTTACGTTTCATAATAAGAAAGAAAATGATTTAGTAATTGGAGGAAGGGAGGAAGAATATTTACCTTTGGATGGTTGTAGTGTGTCCGAAGTTCAACTATGTTTTTCAATTTGTTTTGAATCTTTTCCCTCATAACAATTATCTACGGCGCACATTATTCTTTGAACATTACATTATTTTCGGGTTAAATCTTCTTTTGTATTGTTTTATTTTGCATTTAAAATTAAAGAACAAAACTCATGGCCTCAACATTAATAGTGGTATGTGTAAAATTACCTCCCTGTCACCACATTAATTCGAACATTGTATTATGTGATAAGCAAGTATATATATATATATATATATATATAGTACGTTAATGTAATGGAATTTGTATAAAATCGAAAGGTGCATTTACCAAATCTTAACGAATGTAATATAAAGGGTCATTAATGTGTTTGGAAAGAAAGTAAAATAAGAATATTGATTTCCTTTCTAATATTTATTTGTCTATTACATGGTGTAACGAGAAAACTCAGTCCTCTTTAAAGCTTTTATTAAACTTAAAAAAGGTAATTCTTATTAAATATAATTATAAAATATTTTTTTATATAGTTAATAATTACCAAATTATAACATGTGAATTCAAAGGTATTTAAATAAATGGGATATCTATGTAATTATACCATGTAATTTAATTATTTCTCAATTTATTCTTCTATCTTTAAAAACTACAAAAGTTATCCTTTACATTTAAAAAGCTTATTTTAATTTTATTCCTCACAACTCTATAAATAAAAAAAATATATGAAAAATGATATCAATACCCTTAAATACAGTTTATGACAATATTTTATAGGCTTAAAAAACCCAAAAAGCATAAAAACAAAACGTCAAATGTCAAACGTCAAAAAGAATTATATTACATTTTAATTTTTTAAATGTTTAAATATTTTTCACAAATAAATTTTTTAAAATTAAGAATATCACTCTTTTTTTGTTTATAATGTCTGTAAGAGATGAAATTGAAACAATTTTTTTTAAAATTCAAAAAAATATCTTTGTAGTTTCTAAAAATAAAGAGATAAATTGAAAATAATTAAAACTAAAAGGTATAATTTTGTATTTAAAACTTAAAAAATTTGAAATTCATTTCCTTATATATAGAATCAATACCAAGAGCATACAAGAATTAATATTCTCTGTTCTTATTCCCTATATTGTGATCAAAAGCTCTTATTATTGATTATGTAAATAAACATTATGATAAGGTTTGAAAATGAATTACTTGTGATTTATCTTTCCCTCTCATGCAAAATTAATGCATGATAAAGGCATGCTTACTAAACTATGAAGGAATGTAATGAGAAAAATAATAAGATTAGAAAGAAAATAAAGAAATAATAATGAGGATCATCAATTTTGTATTCATTGGAAAATATAAAAATTAATAAATATGATTAATTAAAGATTTCTCTATAGCTACACCATTAATTTATAAAGAAGTATAAGTTTAGAATTTATAAGTTTAAGTTTCTTTGAGAATTACGAGAAAATGGTAAGAGTTTAGTTCAAGGCCATAGATTTTCTACAACGGCTAAAAAATTCACAAGATTAAATCACAACTTAATCATGATTTATGATTATAAATTTTCTCAATTAATGCTTATTTTGAAAGTCTTAATAGCTATAAGATTTTATGAATAAAAAAGGTTATAAATGTACAATTTTATTACTTTATATTAGACATAGGTGCCTAAAGAGTAAAATATTGTAATATATTTTTAGAGACATCTTTTTCAATAAAGAGATCATTCATTATTTATATACCAAATGCTGTCCTCTTTATGTTTATTTCTATTAAATGTGTGATAAGCAAACAAAAGTCTGAGACTGTTGATTTAAACCTTTAAGAATCGTGCATATGATGGGCAAATTATGTGGAAGACATGAATCTTAAAAGTGATGGTCTAAATCATAAGATCTACAATCGAGGGAAGAAAGTTGGGCACTTTATTCATGCTAAGCTTGTTATGTTGTCTACATTCCTAACAGAAAATGACTTGTCTTGGTCATCGGAGTGCGACTCAAAGAGTAGAAACATTGGTGTATTGTCATAGGTGACGATATATTGGAGCGAGACATAAAGTTGAGCTGATTTAGGTTAATAATTCCTGTTGTGCAAATCAATTCACTTTAGACAATCATATGTGTTGTGTCTTAATCCTTCAATGACTAATGGGCCCGTATTCTTGACTTATGTCTTTTGATGTACCAAAAGATAACATCATGACTTTATGATGGTATACATACCAATACGTTAGAGACATAACTATTGATTGTGTAGACTTGTTATTCATAGATATGGAATCCATAACTCTTTTTGTAGAATTAATGATATTCTCTTATATGCATTATCTTGTAATTGGAAGACTACAGCACTCAACCATTTGGATACATAGGTGTAACCAAATGGCGTACTGTCTTTGGATAGTAAGTTTTTCAATGGTAAGATAATAGAACGTAAGTTAAAAAAATGTTTATTAAACTATGACCACTATTTTTTTTTTCAAATATGATATTTTTTTTGGGGGTATAAGAAAATGGTTTCCATTAAGATGAATATGACAGATTTATTCTTAATGAAAATATATGTTTCATTTGTTAATTAACATTTTAAAGTTTTAGAATATTTTGATCAAGAAATCAAATTTCATGTTTTGATCAAAGTTTTAAATACATAATATATATATATATATATATATATAATTGTGAAAATAGTTAATCATCCATTTTGGAAACAAATCGTCAAATTTTTCATTTTTTTTGAATCAAATCATGAAATTTCAAAAATAAGTAAAAATTATGAAAATTATTTTCATGACTATAGAGATATTAGTAAGTTTTGAATATAGTTAGAAATTATTATTAAATTTCAAAAAAACTAAGAATTTTACAGTCTTAAAAGTACAATTATGTTTATAGAAACTACAAAATTTATGGATCAAAACTTGATCAACCCAACCACGATGCAGATTAGAATTCGTGGACCTATGACAGTGTCTATATATTCATGGACAAAAAAGAGAGAAAGATTATATCTCTCTTTTTCTCTCTCTACTTTCTCTTTCTACCGTCTATGGCCAAAAACTCAATCAGAGATCCCGACCTTCATTTCCAACATAGCTGGTGTTAATGGGTAGATCGCGATGAGCTGAGTCCAACAACGTGTCATGCCAGCCGTAACTCTACCTAAGCAGCCTACCATCGCCATCCAAAGCATGGAAAGACTTATTTTTCTGACAAGATTTATCCACCATCCAAACACCAATTGATACGATTTTGGTGTCTACAGATTCAACTCAACGAGAGGAATAAGATAGCACCAGATTCATGGATCAATTCTTGCTAGAAAAGCTCCTTGAAATTGTCCATTGTTGACCTTCAATCCACCATCGATCTTGCTACTTACAGCGGCAGTGAGGTGCACCGCTACCTTCATTCAATTTAGACGGCGGCGGAGAGTAAGAACCCCTGCCCACTTTCACCTTAGCATAGCCGCCTATTGAAGCTTGACACCGCCATTGTCAACCCGTTGTGGAGCACATCGTCTCCACTACTCATGCTACTGTTGAGCCAAATTGATGGCCCCAACAAGTTTAGAAGAGGACAGGATCAAATCTTGAACCTTAATTAAGGCAAAGCACTGAAGGTAGAGGAGGCCCACCAACGTCGCCATAACCCGCCACCACCCCTCATCATTTTTTTGTTCCCAAGGGTGGTGAGGTGCACCACCACATAGGAAATGGTCAAAGGGACATGACAAGCAAAAGCCCTACCTCAATTTCGATTTTCCATGGCCAGAGAATCAAGATCGGAGTTACAATGTTTCACCACCAATGGGCCTTTAACCCATACAATTAGAGACCAGTTGGGAGAAATTGAGGCTACCAATCAACTCATAAGGTCAAGAAATGGAGGGAGGCGAAGTTTTAGCACTAGCCGATCATCGGAGCCACCTCACACGCCCCCTACAGGTGGTCGATTTCCAGCAAGGCTGGGGTTTTGAGACCCCGACCTTCTATTGACTCTCCAAGACTACTTATTGACTTGTTACGACATTTCAGACGCAACGGTGCCCTCATTTGATGCGAAAAGTTTGATGTTAACTTTGTTAATCTTTGAACCTAATCAGGTAAAAAATGACTTTGACATGTATCTGACATTGCTAATGGATGAGTTGAGGAGATTATAGGAACACGGTATACAAGTCCAAGATGCTTTCTATAAGGAGACCTTTATACTCTAAGCAATGTCGATGTAGAATATTAATGACTTCCCTGCATATGGAAATCTATCCAGGCATTCAATCAAGAGTTCAATAGGTTGTCTTGTTTACATGACTGAGACATCTTTATTTCAGTTGAAGCATGATAAGAAAATGGTTTATGATGGCCATATATGGTTTTTTTTTCCTATAAACCATCCATATAGTAGATGAAAAAAAAAGTATTTAATAGCAAGACTCAAGAAAGACGAGCTCTAACAGATCAACAAGTGTTTGAGATGGTGAGGAATATCAAAGTAGTTTTTAAGAAGACAAAAAAAAAAAAGAATAATGTGCCGGTGGGAGAAGGACCTTGGAAAAAGTCAATTTTCTTCCAGCTTCTATATTGGAGTGCTATTTTCATTTGCCTGTGCTTAGATGTCATGCACATTGAGAAGAATGTTTGTGAATCGATAGTAGGTATGTTGCTTGAAATTCCCAATAAAACTAAAGGCAGTCTCAATACACAGTTGGATCTTATCAAAATGAATATAGGAGATGATTTGGCTCCCAAGAAAAAGGGCACTCCGACTTACTTACCTCCAACAAAGCACACCTTAAGAGAAGAAAAAGTTTTATGAATGACTTGCTTTAGTCAAAGTTTTTGAAGGGTATCCTTCCAACTTCAAAACTTAGTGTCAGTGAAGGACTTAAAGTTTGTTGGCATAAAAACACATGATTTTCATACTTTGATACAACAATTGTTGCCACTTGCATTGCGTAGAATTTTTTTGTCAAAGGTGAGATAAGTACTTACAAAGTTTTGTTTCTTTTTCAACTCTATATGCTCTAGGGTGATAGGTATAACAAAACTAGATACAATAAAGTGGAGTTAGTGAAGACCTTGTGCATGGTTGAGAAGTACTTTCCACCATTATTTTTTGAAATTATGATTCATTCAACATTGCGCTTAGTACACAAAGTTAGGCTTTTATAGGCTAGTGTATTTAGTGTAAATGCACCCTTTTGAAAGATACATGAAGATTTAGAAGGGTTATGTCAAGAACCAAAATGGGCTGGAGAGTTTTGTTGTACAAAATTATATTGCTGAAGAAGTGGTAGAATTTTACTCAGAGTGCTTGTTTGCTGTCGAACCAATCAATTTGCCAAGGAATGTCAATATTGAGCCTAAAGCAATATCTAATGGCACTCCATCATTGGTTTCTCACAAAGAATTTGAGCAAGAATTTCTTTATGTTTTGCGCAATACCCATGTGGTTCAATTATTCGTAAAGGTCTACATGAATGAAATAAAAGATGCAAATTCTAAAAGAGGAAGGAATGAGAAGTGATTGCAAGATGAGCATAGCCGTACTTTTAGAGAGTAGATACGAGCATATATATATGCCAAGGTTTGTGAGTCTCAAAGCAAAGATGTCTCAAACAATTTGTTTAAGTTGACCAGAGGATCCTCATAAACGGTCATGAGATATACTTCGTATTCAATTAATGGTTATACCTTCTATACTCAAGAAAGAGAGGAAAAGCACCCAGTCCAAAATAGTGGTGTGTGTCTTCGTGCCAATTTCATGCATGTTTTCTTCGTAAAAGACAAAATCCCGTATATGGAACAATGAACTACTATGGTTATGTTGGTGACATATAGGAACTTGACTATTACGGACTCTGAATGACTCTTTTTAAGTACAAGTAGGTCAACAATAACTACGTGAAAGTTGATAATGACAATATTACGATACTAGACTTTAGAAAATTAGGTTACAAGAATAATTTGTTCATTATGGCATTGCAAGCAAAACAAATTTTCTATATAACCAATCCTAAATATTTAGAGTTGTCATTAGTTATGTCGATGAAGCCAAGATCAATTGATGATGGATACGAGGATGATGACGAATAGCGTTTCCTATTTTGTCTCTTAAAAAATGATTGCCATCGATGGTGGAGGTTGATGTTTTTTACGATGAAGATTCACACTTAGTCTATTTAGATGTTAAATGGACTTATGTTGATAACATTAATAAAGGTAAGGGGAAAAAGTAATCATGTATGTTTTATTGTTGTTCATTCCCTCGTTATTATATTGAATTTTACTTTGTTGTTTTATTTGAACAATTTTATTGCACAAATTGTGATTAGTGTGAAAATTTAGTGACATATTCTTATAATTGTGTATGTTTATTAATTTTTTGTTTTAATTTATATTTGTTTTAAATATTTTATTTGTTATAAATATTTATTTTTACAAGTATAAAATATAGTAACCAAAACCACTAAATTGTGAGGCCAAACAATAAATAAACCACAAGATGTTAGGCCACCTATGAGAAATATAAACAAAACAACATTTTATTATTTATTTATTTTATTTTTTTAGCTATAAACCAGGAAACCGGCCTATAAACTTTCACTTTAGACGACGGTTCATTTAAAGTCCGGAACCTCACACATTTTTAGGCGCCAAGTGGACATTAAACGACGTTTCAAAATTGTTATTTAACATTAATATAGAGTGTTTGGAAAGGTGACGAGAACAAGTGGTATGAACTATTTTATTGTAACATGTGAGAATTTTATACTGTAGCATATTTTTTTATTATTATTGTAATATATGAACGCTTTACATTATTTATAACTAAAATTATGATAAAAATTGAGTAGTTTTTACCAATATCAAACATCAATAATTTTGTTGTCATCTGGTCTTTAAACGCCGTTTAACGTTCTGCGTATACTAGAAAATAAGATAACAGAGTTGGTTCAACTTGATTTGCGTGCTGTTGAGTTGCCCACAATGAATTGTAACACCTTCAGAATGAAAATAATTGTACCGTCACTTCGTTTATACACTTTTACTTGTCGGAGAGTCAAATCAATGCTACCTTTTTGGGTGTCATGCAAGACCGACTAAATAATGGCCTGAATGGGACCAGTTCCATTAATTTCTACTTTCTAGAACTGCTGGAATAAAGAAGTTTTTTTTTTTATTATTTTTTTTAACGTTTGAAGCTAATTCCCCCGCAAAATATCTCAATGATAGTACATCTTTTTTAACGTTGATCAAAATAACATCAAAATATAAATATTTAAAATTAACAGCATCAAAGATATAATATTTCAGACAGCTTTTTCTATAGAACATTTTCTAATTATACCATATTGTAGAGTTTTCTATTTTAATTTTAATTTGTGAGCGGTGAAAGTGAGACTGTTTAATTTTTCTTCCTAACGTGTATCTGCCTTTTTATTTTGTTCCCTACAAAACAAATGAGGCTTGCCGACTGGAGAGCCAGGACAAGAAGAAATGGGCAAAGCATGTGCCACTTTGCAAGGATTTGGATTACAACCACAAACCTTTGCAAAGGTGTCGGTGCATGAATTAGTCTGACAATTGTTAGAACTTTTAATAGAATGTTATCTATAAATACTTTATACGTATCATATATATATATATATATATATATATATATATATATGAACAAGAAAATATGGGGGATAAAAAAACAATACCTTGTGGATACAGCTTTGGATAGAAAAAGTTGCGTGTGAAAATTCTAACTTTTGTGATTAACCACTTCTTTTGAAAGGAACTTTTATCATTAATTAATGTCATGCAAATTTAAAACTACATGTTAATAATCGGTTGTTAAACTGCCATTTAAAATAATAACAACAATAACGAAGTCTCTTAATTAATATGGGGAACCCGAGAACCTGCCAACGATAGTATCAGGGAACAAAGATTTGGAATGTAATTGATTGATTATATATATATATATATATATATATATATATATATATAGAAAGAGAGAGGGAGAGCATGAGACGCAATATAAAATAGGAAGATATTACATGATAGAGAATCATATCAAAGGGAAACAAATTTTGGGTATGATTTAATTGGTTACATTTTTAATGGGTTATGTTATTATCGTTTGATATAAATCTGATGGTTATAATTAAATGGATAGTTGATCAAAGACATTTATAGTAATTAATGAAGAATTTTTATCACGACATCATCCATTTTTTTAGGTTGTAATGTAAAAATTTTCAACTTATCTTTTCATTTATAAGCTTTTAATTATTTTATGAAAACTACAAAAGCAAATAAATACAAATTATGCCAAAAAAGAAATTTGTTTGCATATGTTTTTTTTTTTATGAGTTTTGTTTAATCTTTTCTTTTGATTTTTTATTCAAACTTTACAAAATTAACTTGAGATTTATTAACATAAGGGTAAAAAAGAAAATTTTACGTTAAAAACACAAACTCAGATAGTAAAATGATGTTGATGAAAACTACAAGGTATCATTTAATATTTTTTCAAACAATAAGATACTAATATAATGTTTCTTTCAGGGTATCAAAATGATAATATCTCAAAATAATATCTAAAGAAGGCTTAAACGTAAGACGTTTACATATTCAAGAATACAGAGAACAGAGATTGTTCTCAATAGAATAACAAAACAAATCCATTCGTGGAGCTAACAAGTAGTGGCGGTGGTGGCTTTTCTTTAGCTTAAAAATTGTGCATACCTAGGCCCTCTTTAGAATGTGGGGCGGGTGCAACAACCGTACCACCTTCTCTGGCATTGTTTGTCCCACAGGAAGCTCAAAAAATAAATACAATGTCTTTAAGCAATCAATCATATACATAATTATTGCATGATCAAATGAACAACAAGAGAGACCCAATTTGTAAGGATTTTCTACGGTGGAGATCCAACACGTGTTACTGATGAAGTATTGTTTAAGTGAAGTTGAAGTGAACTCTTCGAAGATAAAATGGATTATGAGAGTGTGCGACTTGAACTATTGATTGGGCTATGCAGAATATATGTCCTTATCTGTCACATTTGACTTCACAACAAAAATGTGTCTTTATTCTAACCACCGCGAAAGCCCCATACAGAGAGGATAGGCTGGTTCATTTGAAGAGTAATTTTATGAGATAATTTTGCTTACTAAAACATACACAAGAGTCACCACTAGTAACGGTATTTTTCTTTGAAATAAGCAATAAATTAACCACGAATTGAAGGTGCAGCAGAAAGATTATAGCTCCTCATTCTCCTCTCAAGATGAACAGAGATTTAAATTGTTTGATACTAATGAGCTGTGGGCCATCAGACCCTGGGTGGTGTGATTGAATTTAGATCCATATTTTGAGTAGAAATTTTCAGTAAAATTCATCATTGATAATTGAGTTTATCAATACTCAATATTAGACACAAAAATTATCACATAAAATAATTAAAAGATGATTAGCGCATTTATTAGCCCCTAATATTGCAAGCGGTCATAATGAGTTTGTAACAATAGAGATGGAGTGATATAAGGGGAATGATTTTCTTTTTCTTTTTTTTAAAGGGAAAAAGGGCAATAAATATCAAGGTGTACACCATCATAACAAGGAAATCACTTTTAGACTGTGTTTGGTGAGAATGAGAGATAGAGGTAGGGAAAGGGGTGAAACAAGAGAGATGGAGGGAGAGATTCAATCCTTTGTTTGGTTGGAGGAAAAGAAAGAGTAGGGAGGTAGAGGGAGAGGAATGACCTCTCCTCTTAGGCACACAAAATCTACTCCTTTCAATGACAAAAGGAGCCATCAAATCTCTCCTAACGATATTTAAAAGACTATTTTATCATTAAAAAATTATTAAATAAATAATACAAATAGACAATATAATAATTAAATAAAAATTATCATTTATCTTTTTAATTCTCTCTCCATCCTATTAAACAATTTAAAAAATTATTACAATTCTCTTTATATTTCATATTTTTTGTCCATCCAACTCTTTCAATTCTTGGCACTTTTTATTTCTCCTGCCAAATCTTCCGTCGTGATATATAAGACAACCTAATTTTTTTTTTTTAATCTTAAAGCCCTGGCCATTTTGAACACTTTATTGACTCCACATGACGAAAACAGGAGCATAAAACCGCAACAATCAGTTTCTCTTTACTCGCCATGACATCACGTAACGCATCACCATGGCCACCACACACGCACATACACGCAAATAATGCAACCGTATCCCTTGTTCCCTTGCGCTTGCTTTTACTGTTTTCGCTGTTGCCGAGGTGAGTGATTCCAAAACTTCTTGAAAAGCATTCTTGTTTTGTTTTTCTTTTCCTCCTTGCACAAAAAAAAAAAAAAAAAAAGAAAAAAAGAAAAACCAATTACAAAATAATAAACCTTCACATTCTTCTTCTTATTATCATTCCGGCTTTGTTGATCATCTCCGTGAGTCCCTCAAGAAACATGTGGATGTGGGTCTGCGTCAGATGAACAAGGCATCCAACAAAGACTCTGCCTCTTTTCTTTTCTTCTTCTAGAAGATCATTTCAGTTATGCTCTTCTTCACCAAGAAGTCCAGTGGTTTTGATGCTTTATGATGAATATCATTCAAGTAGAATGCTCCTTTCTCAAGGTTAGCGTTATAATCTTCTACTAGTATTATGTCAAAATCTTGAGAATAAACGTTTATTCTTCACGGCAAATATGTCCAAGTTTCTAAGCATCCTCAAAGTTCAGTTTTTGGGTACTGTAATCTATCACTACTGCTCAAATTTGTTCATAGCCTTTTCTAGATTCTTCTTCTTATTCTTATTCTTTCGTCTGCTTAAAATTTTTTCGTCGGCTTGAATTTAGTTCACTTTGTTTTTTGTGCTTTTTAAGTGCTTTACGATTAAGTGATCAAAGAAAAAGCTAATTTTCATATTTTTTTTTTTTTCTGATTTGAATGTTTGGAAGACATTCCAGATTCCAAAAGCTACTTTACTTTTCTCTCTGCTGTTTTTGCTCAAAAGTGGCCTAGTACGGTTTTCCCAATTTTTTTTTTAAGAATATAATAGTCCCATGATTGCACAATTAGAGTATTTATTTCTTTTTTTTATGGGGAAAGTATTAATAATCTAATTAGACCTTTTTAACTAATCAATAGTGTTTTAGTTGAAAATTGGGCACTTTTATTTATTATTTTTTTGTTTTATGCTTTTTGCTTGGTGAGCAAAATGAATCTTTAGATGCAATTAAGGATCATAATGAGTGACTTCAAAGGAAGTATGCCCTTCTTTCTTTACAGCAATAATCCATTGCCACTGACTAAAAATTGATGTTGTAACTTCACCTTATTTCTCTCTCTTGCTTAGTCATTAATTATTGATTGTTTGTTCTGTATGAGACCTTTCAATTAATAATTTATCTGAAGCTAAATTAATTGTTTATTCTTAAACTTTTTTTTATTATAATAATTATATATGTGCTACAAAGGAATATAATGATTATTGAATGTTTTCTTCTCGGCTGTTTCCAGGACGGTGTAACGAATTGGCATAATTATAATGGCGTTGTTTATCCACTAGCCTAGATTTTCTTTCTCAACGAGAATCTCTCAGTTTTTTTTGTTGCTCTTCTTTACCATTTTGCCCCTGCTTAATGGCGGAAATTCCACCCGTGCCCCTCCACTTCTTGCCAATATTCATATTCATTTCTTTCCTTCTTTTCCCGCCTTATTGCATGACTCTAACCGTCGAGACACAAGCCCTTCTTCAGTTCAAGACACAGCTCAAAGACCCTCTCCATTTTCTCGATTCATGGAGAGACTCCGAAGAAGGGACGCCTTGTCGGTTTTTCGGGGTCAAATGTCATCCAGTCTCCTTGAAAGTTATCGAAATCAATCTCGACAACAAGTCTCTTTCTGGTCAGATTTCGCCTTCTGTGTCTGTCCTCGAGAGCTTGACTGTGCTCTCATTGCCCTCGAACAACATTTCTGGAAAACTGCCTTATCAACTGAACAAATGTACCAATCTTAAAGTGTTGAATATCAGTGGAAATCACATGACTGGAAGAATCCCCGATCTTTCCTTGCTTAAGAATTTGGAGATTCTTGATCTGTCCACAAACTACTTCTCTTGCAGGTTCCCCTGTTGGGTTGGGAATCTGACGGGCCTAGTTGCGCTAGGACTTGGGGAAAATGAGTTCGATGAAGGCGAGATTCCTGAGACTATTGGGAATTTGAAGAACTTAATTTGGCTGTATCTTGGGGATTCCCGTTTGAGAGGTGAGATCCCCGAATCACTTTTCGAGCTCAAGGCGTTAAAAACGTTGGATATTTCGAGGAATAAGATCTCCGGGAAGCTCTCCAAGTCGATTTCTAAAATGCAAAGCCTTAATAAGATTGAGCTTTTCAGAAACAACCTGACAGGAGAAATACCAGTAGAGCTTGCGGAACTCACTCATCTGAAGGAGCTTGATATTTCTGCAAACAAGTTGTACGGTACATTGCCTCGGGAGATTGGAAACCTGAAGAATCTGACGGTTTTCCAGTTATATGAAAACGATTTCTCAGGAGAAATCCCTGCAGGGTTTGGAGATATGCAAAATCTTGTAGGATTCTCGATCTATGGAAACCGTTTTTCTGGCAATTTCCCAGAGAATTTCGGCCGATTCTCTCCATTAGATAGTATTGACATATCTGAGAATCAGTTTTCAGGCGGATTCCCAAAGTTTTTATGTGAGAAAAGAAAGCTGACGTTTTTACTTTCGTTGCAAAACAATTTTTCAGGAGAGTTGTCAGATTCTTACGGCAATTGCAAAACCCTGGAGAGGTTTAGAATCAATAAGAACCGTTTGTCAGGCAAAATCCCAGATGGATTATGGGAACTTCCTCTCGCGAAAATGATTGATTTAAGTGATAATGACTTCAGTGGAGGGATATCCCCCAAAATTGGCTTCTCTACCAGCTTGACTCAGTTGCTATTGGGGAACAACAGATTTTCAGGCAATCTTCCATTGGAGCTTGGCAAGCTTACAAACTTAGGAAGGCTCTATTTGAGCAGCAATATCTTCTCTGGAGAAATACCTGCCGAAATCGGTGCTCTAAAGCAGCTTTCATCTTTGCAGCTTGAGGGAAATTTATTAACAGGATCAATACCTCCTGCACTCGGTAACTGCACAAGGATAGTGGACTTGAATCTTGCTTCGAATTCTTTGACAGGTAGTATCCCAGACACACTTTCGCAGATGAGCTCTCTGAACTCTCTAAACCTTTCTCGAAATAAACTTACGGGTGTTTTTCCGCAAGATTTGGAGAAGCTGAGACTAAGTTCCATAGACTTTTCGGGAAACCAGTTCTTCGGAAGAGTTCCATCTGATCTTTTGACCATCGGTGGCGATGAAGCCTTTCAAGGAAATGTGGGACTCTGCATTGATCAGAATATGAGGGCTCATACGAATTCTGCTATGAATACTTGTTCTAGCAAACCCGATCAGAAGACCCTTCTTCGAAGTAAAAGTAAACTAGCTTTGTTCTGCATAATAGCTTCTGCATTGGTTGTTATTCTAGCCAGTTTACTCTTTGTGTGTTATAAGAACTTCAAGCATGGAGAAACTGACGCCGACAGTAACTTGGAAGAGGGGAAAGGAGCGGAAGCAAAATGGAAGCTCGCGTCATTCAACCAATTGGAATTTGACGTGAAGGAGATTTGTGATTTGGAAGAAGACAATTTGATTGGAAGTGGCAGCACAGGGAAAGTTTATCGCTTGGATTTGAAGAGAAACGGGGATACAGTGGCTGTGAAGCAATTATGGAAAGGAGATGCTGTGAAAGTTTTGGCAGCTGAGATGGAGATTTTGGGGAAGATCAGGCATATAAATATACTCAAGCTTTATGCTTGTTTAACGAAAGGGGGATCTAGTTTCCTGGTGTTTGAGTACATGGCCAATGGTAATCTGTTTCAAGCGCTTCACCGCAGCGAGATCAAATGTGGGCATCCCGAATTGGACTGGTACAAGAGGTATAGAATTGCTTTAGGAGCAGCGAGGGGGGTTTCTTATTTACACCATGATTGTTCACCGGCTATTATACATAGAGATATAAAATCAACCAACATTCTCCTCAATGAAGAGTATGAGCCTAAAGTTGCTGATTTTGGTGTTGCAAAGATTGCTGCTCCCAAGGGCTCTGATTTTAGCTCTGTTGCTGGTACTCACGGCTACATTGCTCCTGGTGAGTTTCGGAACTATCACATTTTGTGTTCTTTTCTTGTTTTGTCTCGCTATGTTTAACTTCTCATTGTAAAAGTTTTGAATTTATTGAGTTTCTAATTTCTTTTTTGTTGGATCAATTGTATAGCTGCTGAACAATAATTTGCTCGCTACATTTCTTTGTCATGCTTTAAAACTGATGAATTTTTCTTGGCCCTTCTGCTTCGTATCAATTCCTAACTATTGGTTCCCATATGCTTATGTTTAGAGAAACAATATAAGCCTGTTAGCTTCATAGCAGTCAAGTGTGACACTTTTATTTCTGATGTAACATTTTTTCACTCAAAATACATGGTCTTTCTTTTCAGTGCAGGCTTGGTTTTCCCATCGTCAGTCAATTCCAGTTCTAGGGAATGTAATACTTGGCTATGTGAAATATGATGTTTGCTGGATCTTGTCATGCACCTTTTCTTTTCTTCTCAGTTTTATTTAGTTTTTCCTCTATGTCCGGTAAACATATTGTGGTTACATGTCTCCTTTTGAATTGAGAAAATGACTCACTCTTAATCGAGCTATTTTCTAGTATTGACACCAACTAATTTTCCTTTTCAGAGCTGGCTTACACTCTGAAAGTCACTGAAAAGTGCGATGTGTACAGCTTCGGTGTGGTGCTGCTAGAACTAGTAACTGGCAGAAGACCAATCGAGGACGAGTATGGAGAAGGGAAAGACATTGTTTACTGGGTTTCAACTCATCTCAACAATCTTGAAGATGTCATGAAAGTTCTCGACCATCAAGTGGCTTCTGAAGCTTGCCAAGATGACATGATCAAGGTCCTTAAGGTTGCCATTTCTTGCACCAAAAAGCTTCCTTCTCTGCGCCCGACCATGCGTGAGGTAGTCAAGATGCTTGTTGATGCCGAGCCTTGCACTCTCACCAGGTCTACATGTCACAATGTGGATTACAATTCGGATGACAGGAATGGTAAGATGTTTTTCTAGTTGTTTCGTTTCCTTCTCTTTTGCTGTAGAAGATAATGTCTCAACATTCACGGAAATCCAGACCAGTTTTTAATTTAATCAACGTTCAACAGTTTAGTATTTCCCATCGGAAGGCTTTTAATTCTGCCATCTGATGAGAGGGAAGATCATGGAAAGTGTGTTTTTTCGTCGTCGTTGTTGTGTTTTTTTTTTTTTTTTTGGTGTGATTATAATCTTGTAGAAAGCTAAATCTTGTAAACTGACTTGAGGTTTGGCTGTTTTTGTGTATAAGCATATATTAGATAAGCAACAGTTTTTTGGCATTCACTCTTCCTTAGTCCTTTCCCTTTACAAATTTTAAATCAAAGAAAAGAACAATTTTAAGATATGGATGATGAAATAGTGCCGACAGAGAGTTAGGGCCCGTTTGGTTGAATATTTGAATCATGGTTCGAATCATTTTGCTACAGTATTTTCTCTCACAAAAATTTAAATCTTTATTCAAATACTTTACTCAAATACTCGAACCAAACGGACTCTTAAGTGTGTTTGAATTTGTCGTGTGATCAGTTGTCATACACAATGGAAAAGCTATCACTTATTTTATGCATACATCCTGGTGGTCAACTATGAAGTTTATATTTAAGGCCAGGACTAGTCTATAATCCAAAGCAATTAGAATTCTAGGTAGATGTTTGACTTAAAGCATGTTCAATGTCATGCTAAATTAGCGTTTTTATGTTAAATTTAGTATTTAAATTTAAAAAATTACTTTCCAATGCAATGCTAGTTTTGTAGTAAATTTGACACATGTTATACGTGGTGTCAAATTTAGCACCAAATATAGCATAGCATTGTAAAAATTTAGCATTTGATTGAAGCCTTTCATTTAATCACATTAGTATTTTTAAATTATTTGGGTAAATTGCTCCATTAGTTCCCAGCTTTTTACGAAAGCGAACATTTGGTCTCCAATCTTGTATTTTTAATTTATTAGTCTCCAACCTTTGATTTTAATTGTTGAGGGACCAAATTTACGGTTAAACAGTTAATTTTGGATTGAAAAAGATAACAAACTAGTGGTCCCGAAATTAACCCGTTAAATTGGTCATTCAGCAACTAAAATAAAAGTAAGGGACGGATAAATAAAAAATAAGTCGTTGGGGACTAAAATTATATTTTTGTGAAGTGTTAGAGACTAACATGTTAATTTACCCAAACTATTTTACAATTTGAAGTTTATTTTTATAACTTTAAAACTTTAATGGCGATGACAAAAATCCTTTAAAAAAATGATGATTACTGAAAGACGTATATGGCATTTGAAAAAGTACTATCATATGTGGTTTTCACAGTTTTTTATACCAAATATATTATTGACAGTTGAGATTTACGTAGGAGGGCTGATGTCCTATCAAATTTGAAAAAATACATCGAAAATTTCCTCGCTGAAAGTTCAAACAAATTTTCACTCTAATATGTAATCTGGGGTCTTCTTTTGGCTTCAATAAGAAGTGGGGCTTGGATTGGTTATACGTCTATTTTTGACAGACCTTGGTTTATGTCAATGTATTCTTTTGTGGAAACTTACGTTGTTTACTTTTTCTGAATCCTAGCCCCAAAACTGGGGCCAAAGTAGATAAGAGAAATTCAGAGTATAGATTTGTATGGTTTGGGTGTTGACTTGTGGCAATCATGAAACGTGAAATTTACTACTCAAATGTCCAATAAAAAGTGTTGAACTGATGAAAACATGGGAAATTGCTTCAATGGTCTCTAATGTTTAGAGGTAGTGGATATGCACGTCCAATCATGTTAAGGTGTAAGTTCGTTCGATCCTAGAACGTCTTTGGATTGTTTGCGTCGTTCTACGGTAGGAGCTATATTATATAGGTTGTGCATGTTTTTGACGTTGAGATCTGGTTATGATCATATTAAAATAAAAAAATATAATAATAAAAAATCTGAAGTGATAATTCCTTTCTTATTTGGTTAATGTAGATTGATGGATGCAAAACAAAAACCTATCAATAATTCCTTTTTTCAAGCTTTATCATAGAAATCTTGTTGCTTTGCTTTCTTTCATTCTTTCTTTTTAAGAGCAATATTATTCTAAATAAAGAAAAGACGGACAACGATGCTAGTGTATATGCCTTAAACTACAAGAAACTATAGTCTATCGGTTACACCAATACACTTTAAGGAACATGCAAGGATAATAAATATGTATTGAGTTTTGAAAACGGACATCTAGTTAAGTATATAAACAATTCGAAATACACATGGTTCTTTAACAAAACCTCTACAATTGATAGAATAATTTGATCCATCAAAATTGAGAGACACGTAATACCAAGGCCACACAACACCACTAAGAAACAAAACTTATGGACCGAAAACATAACCAAACATTAGAAAATAAGACAAAAGCAACAATAACAAAACCTCCAACAATGAGATGTAAGAAAGCCACCAAAGAACGTAGTCGAGCCTTGGAGAAGTACCATGTAGTTGAAGTGACGCTTAAATAGCAAAGCATAAGCCCCGTGCCGTATCACCATTGTTGTTGGAAGATCACACCACCACCACCACAAGAATTCCAAAACTACGCATATCAAACCCTTAAAAAATTTTGAATGCCAAACATTAGATGCTCCAAACCAACAACCACCAATCTTCATCCCACTTTGATCCACCTGAACCGAAGTTTAGGGTTGCACATCGATCTATTGGAAAAGCAAGTACGCAGTGGGACTTTCAAAATTTTAAATTAGAGTATTTTTTAAGACACAAGTTTGACATACTATGCGCATAAATTAATGATAGATCTTCTGTATGCTAAAAAGCACCAACTATCTCTGAAGAGAAGAACATTCCAGAAGAACTTCAACCAACTGGTTTTCTCTGTTATTCTCTATCCGCGATCTAAATGTGAGTGGGCACACTTCGTACAACTTTTCCTCCCAATGACTCTCCTTCCAACCAATTGAGAAGACCTAGAGCTAAGGTTCTTGATTGTAAACAATAGCTCTCAGGGAGTTTTCAAGTTCCTCAAACTAGAGTATTCACTCTATACTTCTCAACTAATCTAAATAACTAAGAAAACTCACCCCCTTTAAATAGAGGTCGGACCTGGAGTTAGTTATTATCAGATAAGCTCTCAAAATTTAAATCTGGATCGACCTCTGATGAAAATTGCATCTGAAATGCATAATCAGATTGTTGTTAGATCGACAGTCTAAACTTATCTATCGGCCTATCGAACTTACTCCATCGATAGGCCGAATTAGCAGATCGGCCTACTGAACTTGCAATAATATGATTCCTGAGAATATTTTAGTTCCCATCCAAGATTCTTTAGATAGAGCCTCAGTTTTAGCTCAAATTAACACAATAAAAAGTTATCTGATCAAAACAGTTATATTTAGATAATCTCATAGAAAATAAAATATTCCCAATAATCCAACATGTTTATCTTGAATTAATTCACAAAATTAATTCAACCGATAAACAAACATGAATTATTAAATCTGATATTATTGAATTTCAGCCAATCTAATAATTTAACATAAGTTACCAATATTTAGAAAAACACGTCGTCTCGTTTCAGGATTTATTATGAGCTAGCAAAGAGAGACCTGATGGACCTATATAGTTCAAGCTCTGCTGATTATAAAATACAATATCTCATGTACATATTTTAGAATTATCAACTCTAACGCTACTCCACTAAAAGCTTAGAACTGCACTCTCGAATTATATAAAATTACGAAGCTCCAAGTAAGTTAAGTGTCCATGGTATATCATAATATATCTTATCCCTATAGGATATTCATAATCGACTTAAGGATGAATTTTGTTTTACCTTCCCTATTATTTTTTCTCCTACGTTCTGTTATCTTACTATTGGAAAACTTATTATTCAAATATAGTATACCATTCTATCACACCTATGTATCTAAATGGTTGAGCGCTCTAGTTTTTTAATTACAGGATAACGCATATAAGAGAATATCATTAACTCCACAATAAGAGTTATGGATTCTATATCTATGAATAACAGGTCTATGCAATCAAGATTTATGTCTTCAATGTATCAGTATGCGTACCATCATAAGTCAGGATGTCATCCTTTGGTACATCAAAAACATAAGTCAAGAGTATGGGCCCATTAATCACTTTAGGTTTAAGATACAACACATATGATTGTCTAAAGTGAATTAATTTGCACAAAAGAAATTATTAATCCGAATCAATTCAACCTTATGTCCCGATCTAATATATCGTCACCTATGACAATGTACCAATGTTTCAACTCATGGAGTCCCACTCCGATGGCCAAGACAAATCATCTCTTGTTAGGAATGTAGACAACATAACAATCTTTGCATGAATAAAGCGTCCAACCTTGTTCCCTCAATTGCAGATCTTTTGATTTAGACTATCATATATAAGATTCATGTCTTCCGTATAATCTGTCCATCATATGCATGATTCTTAAAGGTTTAGACCAACAATTTTAGACTTTTGTTTGCTTATTATACATTCAACAAATATGAACGTAAAGAGGACAACATTTGGTATATGAACAATAAATGAACTCTTTATTACTAAAATGTCTCCAAAAATATATTACAACATTTTACTTCTTAGGGTATCATGTCTGACACGATCTCTATCACGAGAAAGCCTACTATCCAACAAAGCTTGGAGGCCAAAGGCGCACCCAAAGGCAATCTTGAAATTTCAGTAGCCCGCTCTCCTTTTTCTCTTTTCCCTCTTTTCATTCTAAGATCAATACTAATTCTTGTTTTGTTGTTTTGGTTTATGTTTTCATTTCAAAGATTTTTATTGTAGGAATTGAATAAATGCATTATAGATAGAGTTCTGTTTTTCAACCATTAGACTTATGTTGGAAATTGTCTTTTCTGCATACGCACATATATATTTATTTTAATGTAATTTTGAGCATATTTAATAACTAGAAACGTGCAATACTAGCACATGACCCTCCCTTAGGACTTTTTTAGGTTTTGCTGGCCAATACACCCCAAAATTTGACCCGTTTGCATTTTAAATGTACACTGCCTTAGCTTAAAGGCGTTTATTGTTGCATTTGCGTCAGCAAGGAAGCAACACAAACGAATTCTATTTCAAGGCATTTTCATATGCATTCATCGTAAAATGTTGGGTGGGAAAATTTTCACTCTAAATTGGAGAATATCGCCACAAAGTGAACCAAGGACAATATTTTCAAGAAAAAAAGTAAATACCAAAATTTAGCAACAACTGTTTTAAAGCAACAACCCCAAAAATGCTTCATAAATATGTGGACAATTTGGCCCCAACGTGCTTTATTTGGTTTCAAATTTTCTACGCATTTGGTGAGGATTGTCAGTAGGAAAATTCTTCTGCACATATTCCTTGTGTATACGACTATTTATTTACTAAAAATGTTTTCAAGGTGATGAGTGAGGACAGTGTAATTGGTTATAAGTCTTTTTATTTCAACCATAAGTTAAAAATTTGAGTCATACTGAGTCTCACTTGAAAGTGATGGCGTTCTCTCTCCCTCACATTCCATCGAGTTCTGATATATACTAGAATCTTCCACATAATAATTGTATACCTTTACCTCAACAAAAGGAATGAGTCAGTAAAATTTCTTGGCTTTAAGAACTCGAAAATTGGAAAAATCCTTTATGTGGTTCTAATTAAAAGCTCTCTTCATGACATCATCAAAACATTCTTAAAATTGAGTTTGCTTTTATAGTCACAAAATTATAACCTGTCTGTCAAAAGCTCTAAAAAATTGTTTAGTAAGAGAGAAAGTGGAAGAAAAATATGCATGAAAGTATCAATAGCAAAATTTTACGATCTATGGTTATTTGGGAGAGAAAATTGTTAAATGCTTGGATTGGAGTAATTTAAAATTCTAAAAAAAAAAAAGAAAAAACTCAAATTTTGATCCCTTCTAATTTGAAGGAAATCTTGAATGAAACTTATCCACTTAATTGGAAAATGGTGTTACAATTACTTTATTAATCCTCATTATAAAAGGACATCAAACTAAATAAGGGTAAAAAATTAATAGTAATTATTTTTCTTTATTACTTCTCTATGCAAAAAAAAAGGGAAAAGAAAAGAAGTAAGCTTTCCTTTTTTCTTTTTATACGAAACACTGTAAGAGAAAGGACTGCTTTTCTTCTCCATTTTCCTCTCGTCTACATGTCCCTCTCGCCACACAAGATCTAGGAATATTCGCACACACTCATGATCATTCTTTCTATCATACCAACGAATTTTCTATCCTTTCAGTTCTTTTATCCGTCCTACCAAACATAAACTCAACTCCAAAAGTAGGTTTAGGAATTCAAAATAAAAAATAAAATCCTAGTTGGAAGCTTTAACAAAAGCTTGATTCAAATTTTGCAAATTTCAATTGAAATTTTAGCATTTTGGAGGTAATAAATATATCTTTTAATAAACTTCTGCCAATATAATTTCGAAGAGATATCATTAACTATATAAAAAAAAAATTCAATTTTAGCCACTTTACGGTGTAAAGTAGTACAAAATTTGTAAAAAATTTTAGGAAATGATGGGAAATTTTTAGAAAATTATTGGAAAATATCAGACATATCATAAATAACAATAGTTTAAGGTATATTTATTTTTTAATTTTATTAATATTTTGTAAAATGCATGGTATTATTGTCATCAAATGACTGCACTTTAGATATAATAAGCTTTTTTTCTTAAAAAAAAAGAAGAAAAAGAATGAATCAAATGACAGATTTGGACTAAGAATTAGTAAACAGTGTCATATGTTTTCAAAGTATATAGTAAATAATACACCATAAGAAATTTGGACTTATTTCATGAGAAATTGAGAAAAAATCTAAAAAAATACCCTCACAGCTTTCTCTTCTCCACCTTTCCCTCTCCTCCTTTGTCGAGAATAGTGATAGTTGAGTAATAAAGTATTTTCCTAGAAATACATTATTTCTCAACAATGTCGCTGGATATCACCAGCATCAGCACCATCTTTAGCAGTTAAGAAATACATTATTTCCTTAAAAAATACACTTTTTGAAAAATACAAAAATTTACTAACGACGTCGTCGAACCACCAGTAGTTAGAAAATATAGTATTTATATGAAAATACCATATTTCTATGTAAATACAAAAATTTACTAGCAACATCACTGGCATTGACGATGTTGTTGGCGGCCGAGAAATACCCGTGACTTTACCAGACCACCAATAAACAAAAAATACTATATTTCTACATAAATACAAAAATTTACTAGCAATCTTACCATACTAGAGAAATACTATATTTATATATAAATAATGTATTTCTATATAATTACCAAAAAAATAATGTATTTCTATATAGATACAAAAAAAATTACCAGAAATGTTTGCTGCACATCACTGGTACTAGCGACGTCTAAGGCAGCTAGAAAATACTATATTTACATAAAAATATTGTATTTTTGTAATACAAAAAATTACAGGAGATATCACCAGAAATTACTAGCATCGATGATTTCACTAGCTATTGAGAAATATAGTATTTCTCGGTTACATATTTATCGGTAAATACACATACTAGAAAATATTTTTTGATGACGTTGTCGAACATCACTTCTGTGATGACCCACCTTTTCGGACAGTCACTTTACTTTCATAAACATCGTTTCATAAATAGTAATCTTACTTACTTAGTAAGAACAATACTGAAATAATTTTTTTATTTTTTTTCTTTAAACGTTCTTTAAAATTGATGCCACCTCTGTTGCATTTCAAGTTGAGACCTCGCTCAACACTTACCCTTAAAATCATTTCTGAAAACATTTCTTAAAACTTAATAAGAAACATTTATTAAATCATAGCTTAAAACTTTACTTTATAATTACATAAAACAGTTTGTAAACTGTATCTTAAAATTTTGAATACAATTCTTAGAACTCTGATTTTCTTAAAACTTTGAAAACACTATATTAAATAGTGGAAAACATTTTCTTTACGTAGCGGAAGCAAACATGATGGTATCCATACCCAAATCTTTGCATCTGTCCTCCGCAGCACCCCGCTCTTCTAGCGGGTCCTACTGGTCACCATAAATTACCTACAGCATGAAAAACTTTTAATGAGCTTTCGCTCAGTAAGTTCAAACATAAACTCACAATTCATTTAATCATGCTTTAAAACTTTTCTCATAAAAACCTTCCTCTTGAAACATTTTACACAAACGTTTTCCATAAACATTTCTGAAAAGGTTTTTCATAAACGTTTTTCATAAAACATTTCTGAAACGTTTTGCATAAACGTTTTTCGTAAAACATTTCTTAAACGTTTTTCGTAAAACATTTCTTGAACGTTTATCTTAAAACGTCGTTCATAAACTGTTTCTTGAAAACATGAAAACGTTCTTCATAAACATTTATCGTAAACATTTTTTCAAAATGTTTTCCATAAACATTTAACGTAAATACTTTATAATAAGGAATACAAGCAAATTTATAATGCATTATTCCAATTATGCTCAATTATGAACTTTAATTATGAGCATTTTATGAACATTCTATAAACTTAAATATTCCTTTCTTTTTCCACCTTTATTCTTGTTTCTTAACTATCTTTATCTTATAACCTTCTTTTTCCTTACTTTACTTTAGTGTTCGTACCAAGTCATTAATTATGAGATCATAAACATGATACTTCCCTTGTGGAAGACTTGAGACCATCAAATATTGAGGTCTTGTACCTCACCTTTAGGAGGTCAAACTTTGACTTTACTTTTATTTTCATCACCTCATAACAAAAAGGCTGGTACGACACTTTCTTTTTATCTTTACGTTACCTTTTTATTAACTTTAGTGAGCATATCAAATGCAATCACATAATATACAAACACACTTGTAATTCATAGTTTATACTGTAAAATCTATTGCATAACAAATACAACTTATTGCATAACAAATGCTACATAAAACGTAAACACATTTTGCAATTCATAACTTGTACTCTAACACTTATTACATAACAAAAGCAACTTATTGCATAACAAATACATCATATAACGCAATCACTTTTTGTGAATCATAACTTTTATTCTGAAACTTATTGCACAACAATTGCAACTTATTGCATAACAAATGCATCATAAAACTTATAACTTAAACTATAAAACATTATACATTGCCATAATGCAAAACATACTTTAAATATTTTACTTATTGCATAATAAATGCATCATGAAACTTATAACTTAAACTATAAAACATTAGACATTGCCATAATGCAAAACATACTTTAAATACTTTAAATATCATAACTTGACCTTTAAAAATATTATGCATATCAATATGCAAATAGACTTTAATCATAACGGTTGCAAATTCATTGCAAATCTTATTTTGTACTTTAGAACTTTTTTGCATAATAAATACAAATATACTATAAAAACAACTTGCATAACAATTGCAAACACATTGACAAATCATATAAATAAGCATTTAAAAATCATTTACTTCATGCTATAGGTGAGATTTGAAACTTACCCGAGCTATGCTCTAGCGTTCTCTATTTCGTTCCTTTTCCTTGCATTAGTCAGCCTCTATGTCCTGATCAAACGACAGTCGACTTATTAGTTAACTTTCTTTATTATCAATCCACTCGATTGATAATAAAACGTAAACATTATCCATTCTTTCCTTTTAACTTAACTAGTATACTTTCGTTTACCGTTATCTTTACTTAACCTTATAAACCATCGGTTTACCTTTCCTTCACTTAGCTTTGTAACCCATCGGGGTTACTTTTCCTTTTAATCTCGTAACCTATCGGTTTACCTCTCGTTTACTTAAACATCCCTTATTGAATCTTTGGTCTCACATAACGGTTACGTTACTTAACGTATTATGAAACATTTTTCGTCTAATAACGTTATGCTAAATCGGAGTGTTTGACTCCGTTCTAGCTATTTTCTTAATAATGATGATTTTACCCTTAACGGGTTTTTCGTCACCTTGTAACGTTATAAAACTCATTCTCACATAAAATAGTTTAACAATCACTGATCATGCATTTCATAAATTTTTATGAAAGCATCTAAAACAATTTATTTTAAAACAGTTCATACTGTAGGCGAAATTCCTACTTACTTGAACTCCAAGCTAAGCAGATTCAATTGTACCTCGTTGTATCTATAGTATGTGAAGCATCCTCTGTAGTGCTCCTCGAGCGACCATGAATAGCTAGGAATGCTTCCTGGAGATCATACATTCTTGAAACTGTCATTCTGGACTCCGATACTACTGTTTAAATCGCCTCGATCTACGTACAGTCGGTACCGGATGATTTTCACCAGAGTAGAATTAGCTCGAACGGAGGTCACCATTGCGTTCAGAACATCGAAACGAGTCAGGAGGCAGTCTCGGATCTTCGATCGGAGGTCCGGATCACAAAAATCTAAAGTCGTCGTTCCGACCGTTGACCGACTTTGATCGCCATTGACCGACATTAATCGGGGTCCATTGGAAGCTAGGCTCGGGTCTACCACCCCTAAATTGACCCTTCTGAGTCCAATGGAGGTGTCAATTTCACCTAATTCTGCCTCTAACATAGCGGGTCGTGAAGTACAACGTCGGTAGAAATGGATGAGCTTCGATCTTGATTCTCCGACGGTGGTGGACCAAAATTGGTCGAAGGCTTTTGCTACCCACTCTTTTCTGAGTCGAATGGTGGTGGAGGTGTACGTCACCGCCGCCGTGAGCGGCAGTTCCAAAGGTGGGGCGACAACGAAGATGTGGTGGCTTCGCCGGGCCTTTTCTAGCTAGAATTGAGCTGGAAGATTTGTTTCTTCTTGTTCCTCTCATTATGCTGAGTCCGTAGACACCAAGATCACGTCGATTGGACATCGGACAGCGGAGAAATCACGTCTAAAAAAATGAGTTTCACCGCCACTTTGGGCGGCACGTGAGGCTCCCTCTGGTGGCCTTTTGGGTGGCACGACACCTCGTTGGACTCACCTCGTCGAGAGCTTTCCATTGGTGCGGGAGGTGTCGAAAAAGGACATCGAAATCTCAAACGAGATTTGAGGAGAGAGAGAGAGAATCTAGAAAGAGAAAGTACAGAGAGAGACCCGAATTTTGTGATATTTTCTTATTTTTTTCCTTTTTTTTTCTTTTCTTTTATAAAAGTATAAAAAAAAATTGTGGTCTACACAATCCAATTCTTATACTGCATTACTCTAATACTGTATAATTTTTCATGTTATTATACAGTATTTTTCTTTAAACTGTGCTTTGTCTTAATATAATCCTTAATTTAATACATTTTTAATATATTAAAAATCTCGGTGTTACAACTTCGGGCAGGAAATACCATATTTTCTAGTTAATGTCATATCACAAAGTCTTAAAAAAAGAACACTAAACAAAATATAACCAAAAACAAAGCAAAATATCCCTTAAAAAACACAAAACAAAATATAACAAGATCTAATCAAAAGCCAATTAAAGAAACGCATAAAAAATCTAAGGTTTTAAGACCTCAAGTAGACAAACAGTCACGTATACTGACACAGCCGTCACCTCAATTTGTTAGCTGCCACTTCTATGCTTTGAGGGTTGAATCTTCACCATTGGATCAATTTTTGTTTTCATGTGTAAAATGTGGACCGTTCAATGGCGACCTTTAGTGATTCCTCTGGCTGTAACGTTTGGTCGACATTTTTTCATCTAATGACCGAAATTAACTCTTCTAAAGTGCCTATATAAAGGGTTTTCAAACCCAGCTTCTTATCCTCATTTCGAATTTTTTCATTGAAATTCTACTCAAATCCTATCAGACCTCCTTCTTCATGAATTCTTGCATCCAAGGGCCAAAACCATGCTGCACGTTAGGATCATACTCTTTCTGACACCATTTGTAGACTTTGACAGGTTTTCTCCACAACCGTAAGGATGAATCCCCATCTCCTTATCTTTGTTTATAATTTATGTTGCTTTTACATTCTTCACACTATTTTCCTGAAAAAATAGGTTAAAAATAATGAAATAACACTAGGACATAGAACATACCTGATCTGAATGCGTTTGGGAGTGTAGGCTGTTTGTCTTATTCTTGAATGTGAGTTTTTATTGAATGGGTCAACCATTTCCTGGTTGGACTTTTATTGGTTAATTTTGTATTTAAATGTAAATATAGTATTTTTATGTCAATATAATATTTCTCGGTTGTCGATGGTCTGATGAAGCCATTAGTAAATTCTTGAATTTATATGAAATATAGGATTTATAGGTAAATACTACAATTCTCGGCTGTCAGTGGTCCGGTAAAGTCGCTTGTAAAGTTTTATTATTTACATATAAATGTAGTATTTACAGGTAAATATTATATTTTCCAATCAACTGGCAGTCCGATGAAGTACCTAGTAAATTTGTGTATTTACATGTTAATACAATATTTACAGGTAAATATTGTCTTTCTCGGCCATCGTTGGTCTAGTGAAGTCGCTAGTAAAGTTTTGTATTTATATGTAAATGCAGTATTTACAGGTAAAATATTGTATTTTCCAGCCATTGATAATCCAGTAAAGTCGCCAGTAACTTTTTGTAGTTACATAAGATATATTATTTATAAGTAAACACTTTATTTCACAGCCATTGGTATCATCTTCGATACCAATAAATTTTTGTATTTACTTTAAATATAGTATTTATATATTAATATGATATTTTCCTAATCTGTAAGATTGCCAATAATTTTTTTGTATTTATATAGAAATATAGTATCTACATATTAATAAAATATTTCTAGCCACCAATGACATCATAGGTAAATTTATTCATTATGTTTTCATTATTTAGAGTATTTTTATATTGTTTCTTGTCATCATCAGTAAATACAGTGTTTTTAGGCCACTGTCGATGTTGACAAGGGAGGAGATGCGGAGGTGTAGAGGAGAAAGAGACAAAAATATTTTGGGGTTTTTATTCTCAATTTCTCATAATATACTATTTACTATATATTTTGAAATGATATAACATTATTTACTAAGTTTTAACCAAAATCTGCTATTACTCTTTTTCCTATTTTAATTGCTATAGTATGTGTAAAGGTACCGTGGTATTAACAATAGTACTACTATATGCTGGAAATTTAAAATAAAGACTTGAAACACATACTAAATACGATTTCTTTATGGCGTTATTAGTCCCCTCTCAGTTAAGATTGCTTCTTAAAATATCACTGCAAACTGCTTCTAAGATATGACAAGCCTTTTGCGTTTATACACTAAGCAATAATAAAGAAAACATAAAAAAAAAAAAAATAAACAGTGTGATTTTTCTAAGTGAGAAAGGAAGCTGTTAAAACAGATAATTGTCTTTTTTAGAACAATTTTTCTCATAGTTATGAAATAAATGGCAACCTTTAATTACAACTCTTTAAAAATAACTACCATTTTTTTAGAAAGGCTGCAACCTTTCTAATATACATCAATTCGAATGTCACACTATTTTTAAAAGGTGATAATAACATTTCAAAATAACATTGAATTATCTTCAAATTAATCAAAATTTAAATATTAAATCTAAATGTAATTAGAATAAAATAAAATATTATATTAATAGATGTCAAGTATGCGTCTGCACCTACATGCGAGACGCCAAAAGTGCCTTTATAGCCTTCTTGCTCGTGCCACATGTGCGTGCTTGTGTACGAGTCTTAAGAGAGTCCTTGGTATAAATGTTATTAACCCTTTCAAAAGGCCAGTCTTTATAGTGATACTCTACTTTATAAGTTTATAATGTGTGACTACGGGTTGCATTCGCTACACACTTCATATTTAGACTTGAACAATTTCAACACCATGTCTACTATATGTTAATAATTCATTTTTGATCTTTTTACTTTAGGGCCTACTTTTGGTGTAACTTCTCATATGTGATTTTTTTTGTCTATTTATTTTGGTTTTTTTAGCTTAGGAACTAAATTTAGTAAACTATTATCATAGGAATTGTTTAGGGAGAGTGAAGATAGTTAAAGGACCTTTTATAATACGAAGCTAATGGTTTCCATCCAAAATTTAACTCAAGACCATTCATGAAAAACTTCTTGAGTTCATGGGCCAATTACGAGACAAAACCAACAACATAGAATAATTCCAAAGACATAAACGAATTAAAGACTAGCCATGGGATATTCTTAAGGTAATGCATGAGATTTATTATACAATATAGCTTAGTGTAAAGAGTACGCTAAATTGAATTGAAAGTAAATTTTATACGAAAATTTCATTAAATATTTCTTTTATTTCCTATGATTTTTTATATTTTTTACTATCCTTATTAGGATGACGTATTGGGTATTGTTAAAAACATTATTTTACCTACTTAAACAAAAAAAAATTCATTTTTTTTCATAAAAATGTTAAAACTTTTGATAAAATTCATCAAATTAACAAACCAAAAACAAAAGTCCAACATCTAAAAATAATGTTCGTTTTATTTAGCTTTCTAGTTAATTAGTATTTGAGATAATATCTTATTCAGATTGGGAAGGACAATTTTGGTGTTTGTAAAAATGACTTGTCAAGGGTTCTTTTTAACTCTCTTTAAAAGATGGACCTTTTATTAAGGGTAAAGCGTTAGATTTACTATAGTGGCAATTAGAATTTGACATGAGAACATGCACCACTATATAAAGTATCTTAGACAACGCCTAAACGACGAATTTTTTTTGAGACCATCATTCTATCTATATAACAAAAGCACATCATGGAAATCTCTATCTTTCGGGAATCTGTATCGTGCGATAGAGTACAGTTTTCTAGAAACCGTCATCTAGTATTTCACTTTAAACCACAGTTTCTAGAAAACTGTGGTATATTCTCAAGTAGCCTTTTTAATTTTCTAAAAAAATGATATCATGCAATACCCTTTTCTCTATGTTTCTCGACCTCTCCTTTCTCCCTTTCCCTCATTGCTCAATCATTGTCACCCTCAGTCTCCCTCTCTGTCGCCGTTGTTGTACCATAATCACCCTTGAAGCCTGTCGCTCACCCTAGCCCTCAATGCCCATCACCCACCCTCACCTTTTCCCTCACCCTTATCTTGCCTCCGTCGCCCTCGTCCTTTCTCTTGCCTCCACTGTGCTCATCCTCGCCTCGCATCTGTCACCCTTGCCATTGCTCCTCATTGCTATCCCTCCGTCGCCGTTTCGCATCGTCATCGAGCCTCTAGTGTGGTAATTGATTTTTATATTAATTGTTTTCTATATTTATTTAGTTTATTAGGGTTTATTTAGGTTCTGTGAGTGAATTGTAATTAGAAATTGTTTGAAATTATTTACAAATTATTTGTATAATTTGTCGTGAGATTGAACTTGATTGATTTGGGTATGTTAGTTTTAGTTTTCTTTAGTTATTTAGATAATTAGGTTTAATTTAGGTTTTAAGAATAGATTTATTATTGAAAATTGTTTGAAATTAGTTATTTATTAGTTAGTAAATTGTTGCTATTGCTTTTTTTTTTTATTATTTGATTTATGTGAAATAATTTTATTGTTATGTTTTATTTAGGTTTTGTAAAAATTGTTGGATTTTTGTTAGAATTTGTTATAAGTTATTTTAAATTTGTTATTGATTAATTTGTTGTGAGATTGAATAAAATTTGATTTGATTTTATAGTAATGGACAATAAATGGATGTATGCTTATAGGATGAATGATGAATATTGGAAAAGAGGATGAGGATTTTGTGGCTTTTGTGAAGTCTATTGTCAAAGAGGGTATTATTCATTGTCCTTGCGTAGATTGTGAAAATATTAAAAAACAATCATATAATGATGTTAGGTTTCATTTATATCGATATAAGATTGATTAGACTTATCAAATATAGAGATGACATTGGTGAGGAAGTCTGTATTTCATCATTAGTGGTGAGGGAAAATATGCATGTTAGTCATGTTGATGAGGATTATGATGATAATAACATGGTTGATATAATGAATGATATGGAGGAAGATTTTGTACACAGACCAGAGTTATATAAGATGACGATGGAAGATGCAAGAACACCGTTGTATAGCAGTTGTTCAAACTATGCCAAGGTCTTCAATTTGATTAGTTTATGAAATTTAAAGGCATCAAGTGGATAGTCAAATTCAAGTTTCCAGGAACTTTTAGAATTTTTAGACGATATATTTCTGGATAATAATAAAGCATCGGCAACTATGCACGAGGCAAAAAAGACGTTAAATACTCTACGAATGGAGTAAGAAATGATACCCTAGCACTCTAAATTTTAATCTTAATTACTCGTGTTAAATAAGTTCATTAGTGTGCCAAAAATTTAATTTATGTTCATTACTTTATAATTTAAATTTTCATTTCATTTATTTACATAACATTTGCAAATTTTAATATTTAAACCAAGTAAAAATTCTAATAAAATATTTTAATTATTAAATTTTGTGAATTTTACTTAATTACTATTTTGCTACTGCCTTTCGTTTATTTACCATAATGCCACAAAACCCTCCCTATTGCCCATTGCGTGTCGTGCTTAGAGTAACCCTTGAAGTGCTAAATTTCTCAACTCCTAAACCTGGTGAAAGACTTACACCCTTCAAATTGGTCCCCACCAAAGCCCTTTTTCTCACTTTAAACCCAAGCAAGCTTGGACACAACCATCTTTCACCGCTCTTGCTCTCGCACTCTCTCGTCTCCTTCTTTCCCTCTCTTTCTCTAAAAATTTCCCAGCTTCTAGATTATTAAAAAAAAAAAAAAAAACCTCTTCTTTGGTTTACAATCCTCCTCTATTTAACCTAGTAGAATTATAATTATGCTACTCATAAAACCGTAAATCTTAGTCTAATGTGTAGTATATTTTGTAGACTTTATAGTGTATTTTTTTGATTAGGTCTCATTGTTTTGTTAGTAATGGGGTTGTAACCTCATGAGGATGAAAATGATTTTTCTAATCATATCCATTCCAAGAGAGAAGGAAAGAAAAATAAAAGAAGGAGATTCTTGTTGAGTTAGAAGTTTTAAGCACACTAAAATCGTGCTTAAGAAAAAAAAATCTTAATACCATTTCTAATACAAACACAAAGATCAATTTTAATGTTGTGTTTGATAAAAAAAAAAAAAAATGTGTAAAATGATAATTTGATGTGTGATTTTTGATTCTACACTAACATTCGTTGAAACATTTGCTCTAGCGTGTGTACTAGATATTTGGAAAAAGAACAAAATATTTAGAGAGAAGGCAACAAACAAAAAAAGTAGAAAAGTACTAAGAAAAAAATAAAGGACCAAAAGATAGCTTACTACATTAAAAGTAAATGCAAATCCCTACGGTGCCGTCACGTGGCATTTGGTTCCTTTTTTTTTTTTTCGATTTTCAAACGTTTCGTTTCATTTCACTTCCACAAAACGTTTTCTCCTATACAGAGGCACAAAACATTTTTAAATTTTTCTATTATTATTATTATTATTATTATTTTACTTAATTGCTACCCCACAAACACATACATGAACCTCTTCTTTTGGTTTTTTCCTAATTTTTTTTCCCATCTTTCCCTTTTCCTCCCCCCATTTTGCACCATTTTTTTTGAATTTTTATCTCTTTCCATTTATATATTTTTATTTTTTTACTTGTCCTGTCTTTTTTATCTTTTACAATTTCATTTGTTTTGATTTGAAATACTAATCTTTTGTTTTTTGGCTTTTATTTACATTTCATTTCTTGTGCTTTTTAAAGGATTTGTTTTGTTTTTAACATATATAAATAAAATACTTCTTTCTTATAATTTATCCACATTTTGTAATTGTTTCTTTCAAATATAAATTTGGTTAAATCTTTTGTTGAATGTAATTTTCATGATTGTTGTTGTCGTCCTAATTAATCTATCAGAATATAATTTCACTTAAAATGTATCTTATTTAAATATCATTTTTCCTTTTTACGTGCATTATTATTTAATTAAATTTCTATAATTTTTCTTATCTAAATACTTACTTCAAAAACATATTACATTGATCATGGCATGTTTTTAAATTTCTGCATAAAAAATTAACAAACTAATTGAGATTAAGATTAAGATTAAGGAAGATTTTGAAGAAAGGGCCAAAAAAATTTTCTAATTGGGTAAATGACATCTTTTTTTTTAGAATTAAAAAAAATATTTTTCTATACAGATAAACTGTCCCAGTTTTTTTTAAAAAAATAAGAAAAATGACTGTAGCGGGATAAAGAACCTCAACAGGATGAAAAAAAAACTGAAACCGTTTTGATGTCTAAAAAACTTTTTTTTAATGCCAAAACCTGTAAAAAAAAAACTATTTACCAAAAAAAATTTTCTCATAAAGCTATTTTTAAAAATCCCTCGCTAAATAACCTCCTCTTAATAGATACACGTCTTTTAGTCATTCTAAAAAAATTGATTTTCACCGTATTCAATGTTTAAAAACGCTCACGACAAATAGTCCCCGTGGATTCTTCCTAAACAACACCGTGCTTGAGTTTCAGATTCTTGACCGCACACGCTCTACTAGAGACTACCGCTTACTCGTTAACACTGGCGGAACGACCAAAAGCCTTTTCAAATGGACTTGGTCATTGGTCCTCAAAAACCCTCTCTCCCAAACCGCGTTCCCCCTTCCTTCCCAATCCCTCCTTTTCTTCTTCTTCTTCTTCTTCTTCAAAGCTCTCAATTTAAAACTACCCCAAAACCTCGTTTTTTGCATACAATACTCTAATCTCTATTCTCTGACACCCATAATAATTATTGTACCAACCATGAAATTATTAGCCCCCACCAACACCATCAATCATAATTCCCGCCATGGCTTCTCTTTTCATTAACTTCCACTCTATTCTCTTCTTTCTTCTCTTCACCTTATTATTTCCCAACATTCCCTCTCTTCATTCTCTCTCAACAGTTGCCATCTCTGAAACTTCGAACCAAACTCTAATTTGCGCTCTCTCAATTCCACCCCAAAACAGAAACAACCGGTTTCTTAACTGTACAACTTTTCCTCGTAACAACCAAAACCAAACCCAAACCCAAATTTCCTTCAACCCCAACAATTCATTTTCCGAAATAGTTTCGGGTGACGGTTTTTTCTGCGGCGCTATCAACACCAACCCCAATTCTACTACCCTGACTTGCTGGAGATTCTCCTCGATCAATGGCTCTGATCTGCAGTACAAGCGGCTCTACATTGGTCCTGCTTTCAGACAACTCGACTCTGGAAACTCCCAATTTTGTGGAATAGTAGAGGACGCAAACCGGCTGGAATGCTGGCAATGGTATTGGTTCAGACACAAGTTCTACTCCAACTCATTGTCAGCCCAAAACTTGTCCAAAATCTCTGTCGGAGAGAATTTCGTCTGTGGGATTTCACAAACGAGTAACGAAATTTCTTGCTTGGGAGCCAACAATGGGGTCGTGGGTCGTGAGCCCCCAGGGAATTACGTTGATATCTCTTCTGGGTTCTCTTACGCTTGTGCAATATCCACCAATAAGAGCTTAGTTTGCTGGGGAGACGTAATAAATGATTATCCACGAGGGAATTACTTTGCGTCTCTGGCTTTAGGAGAGAATCGGAGCTGTGCTTTAAGAGAGAACCTAACGGCGGAGTGTTGGGGCCAAAACGGGTTCGTTTTGCCGGAAGTTCTGAGGGAAATGAAGTTCATTTCCATTGAAGCGAAGAGGAGAGTTTTCTGTGGTGTTTTGAATTCTAATTTCTCTTTGTATTGTTGGGGTGGCGATGATGATGGAATAATGGGGTCGAATTATGATTACATGGTTTTTGAAAAAGTGTTGCCTGGGCCATGTCGCAGCCAATGTCCTGGCCTGTTTTTGCCGTATTCAGAAGTGTATTGCGGGAAAGGATTAGTTGTTTGCTCGCCTTTCTCGGGAGGTGAATCGTCCCTTTCACCGCCGGCGCCGGAGCCTCCGGCAGAGTCTTCCTCCTGCTGGAGCAGGAGAATGGTGGCTTTTATGGTGGTGGGTTGTGTGGGTTCATTGTGTATGTCGTTGGTTTGTTGTTTCTTTTTGTATAGGTTTTGTAAGGGTAGGGTGTGTCGAGTGCACGACTCGGGCCGGTTGGATGAGGCACAAACCCCAGCCGAACCTGGTTCGAGCCGAAGGCAGCAGAGTATTAGTCATGGGTCCGGTCCGGTTCTAGAGAAGCGATTGAGCCATTTGATAAGTACAGGAACAAGTGGGACTCATTTGGAGGAGTTTGCATTAGAAGTACTACTTGAAGCGACAAATAATTTTTCCGAAAACCGAAAGATTGGAACTGGAAGCTTTGGCTCTGTCTACCACGGGAAGCTCGATGATGGTCGAGAAGTGGCGATCAAAAGAGCCTCAGCCTTAGCGTCTTCGTCGTTTGTTGTCGGAGGAGGAATAACCAAACTACGACAAGCAGAGGACAAAGACAACGCTTTCCTTAGAGAACTAGAGTTCTTGTCACGCTTGAACCACAAGAATTTAGTTCGCTTGTTGGGGTTTTACGAGGACAACAAGGAAAGAATATTGGTTTACGAGTACATGACCAATGGGACACTACACGACCACCTCCACAAGGAGGAGAACTCCCCGCTCGCAACATGGTATGTGCGGATCAAGGTTGCAGTCGATGCAGCAAGAGGGATCCTATACCTTCACGACTACGCTGTTCCTTCAATTATACACCGTGACATCAAGTCCGCGAACATATTATTAGATGACACATGGACTGCCAAGGTCTCAGACTTTGGCCTATCCCTAATGGGCCCCGACGATGAGATGTCCCACCTATCCCTTCGGGCCGCAGGCACGATGGGGTATATCGACCCGGAGTACTTCAGACTCCAAAAGTTGACCACAAAAAGTGATGTTTATAGCTTCGGAGTGGTGCTACTAGAGTTGCTCTCAGGGCACAAGGCAATTCACAAGAACGAAAATGGGGTGCCTAGAAATGTGGTGGACTATGTGGTGCCTTACATTCGACAAGTTGAGATACATAGAGTTTTGGACCCAAAACTGCCGCCACCAACGCCATATGAGATAGAGGCAGTGACGTATGTCGGGTGCTTGGCAGCGGATTGCGTGGCGTTGGAAGGGCAGGACCGGCCAAGTATGGCGGAGATTGTGAGCAACCTGGAAAGAGCGTTGGCAGCGTGCTTGGCAAGGCCTCATATGTCTCGATCAACAACCGAGTCTTCCACATAATAGACGTAGATAGATGGGCCTTCCTTGCTTGGCAAATGCATACGTTTATAATTCGACTCTGACTTGGTCAATTTTGTAAAGCAAAGCTGATTTTTTATTTTCTTTTTGAGGAATAGCTTTTTACATTCTTCTTTTTAATACGCGTATTCAATAATTTTGTTGTTCGCATTTGTTTGCTGGGGTTTTTCGCAAAAAGCGTATGGTAATTGGTAAATTACCTGCCCCAGTAGAGATGTCGATGTCTTTAATTCAATGAGTTTTTCTCAGCACATCTGTAAGATTTGTTATTTTTACCATTTTTTTTTGGGTTATTGACGTTAACGGCGGTTAAACTTTAGAGTCTCCATTATTTTATTTCTTAAATTTTAAAAATTAGTATTTTATTATTTGAACTTTTAAAACTCCTTACTTTGCCTCTTAGTATTAAAAGTCACAACTTTGCTCTCTAAACTTTTAAAACTCTTTGCTTTATTTTTTGAACTTTTGATTTTTCGTTCAAAGATAAGGACATATTGCTGAATAATAGATAGAATAACATATAAAATCTATTTTTTTGTCCTTATAAGTGACCAAGTACGAATCACATAGGCTTAATCCATCTATTTTGACAAAAATTCAGAATTTCAAAAGGCAAAGTAAGGATTTTTTAAAATTCAAGGAGAAAGTTGTGATTTTAAAATTCATAAAGTAAAGTAAGGTATTTTAAAAATTTTAATATAAAATGATAATTTTTAAAATTTAATAGATAAAGTAAAAGGAGCCGTAAAATTTAAGAACAATTAATATTAATAATCCTTACGTTAATTTCAGCAAATTCAACTTTTAAAGCACGATAAGAGTAGGATATACCCCACCTTAAAAAGCTCCTTATTTAATTCATCTTTCCTTTTTGTTTCTTTTGCCTCTAGATATTGGTCCACCCGGCTCTTCTTTTTATATCATTTGCAATTCTAAAAATTATTGGTCAAACCAATTCTTCTCCTTCTCCTCCTCCTCCTTCTTCCATTTTTTGTCAAAATAGTGGCAAAGAATTTGAACTCTACACTATATAGTAGAGTCATGTATAAATTAATCTCTAAGATGCAATCATTTTTTTCACCCTAAATAGTTTTGCGTTTTCTCACTAAATGCTAGGGTTGTTTGTTGCAAAAAGTGTGAAAATAATTTACCCTAGAAAAAGAAAAGCCTGCTGGAGTTTTTTTTTTTTTTTTTCCCACCTTTTTTCTTTCCTTCAACTTGGTCAAACCAATTCTTTTTCCATTCCTTATTTATTTCCCCATGTAATTTTATTTCTCTTTCACTAATATTCAACAATTTTGCCGTCCACGTTTGATGCATGCTATCACCTACACTGGAAAAGGAGAGGCAAATGTGTTCTTATAGGATCCGCAGATTTTTCTCTCTCTAAATTGGTCATTGTTTGTTTCAAATTTAGCTTTGAATTGAACGACCGTGTTCTTCAACAACAATGTTAAATTGGTGGAATTATTTAAACCGGAAAATTAAGTCTATGGCTTGGTTGGGCGACCTTCTGTTGACAATGATCAGAATTGTGGGACTAATTAATAGGGCGATATGCACATTTGATAAGAGTTTCTTTTTATTGACTTAAAAGAGGTGGCAAAGACTTTGATTTTTTAGGTTTATATTCGAACTTTCTGTCTCCTGCGAAGAAAAAATAAATAAATAAATAAATGAAAAGTCAAAAAATACGTAAATACAGACCAAACTACTCATGCCACTGTTTTAAGTAAACGGGATTGTTTTTACAAATGCAAAACTTAAAAGCCAAGCACCTATAATCTATCAATTTATTTTTATCTATTCTACAATATAGTAAACCCTTGATAAATTAATAACCTCAGTTAAATAATAAAAGCTTCGGGTCCTGATTAGGCGAATGTTTGAATTAATAATCTCGCTAAATGCATAAAATAATAATTTTTTTTTTCTAAACCCTTTAGTGCCCAACAAAAATATAAATTTATATTTGACAAAAAAAACATATATAATTCATAATTAAAGAGTTTTTTCTTGATAACTTTTATTTTCTCAATTCAACTCTTTTGCAAAATATGCGTCTAGTCATTTGTTTTTTTTTGTTAACTAAATTGAACTCAACCTTGTTTTTAATTCTTTTGCAAAGCATGCACTACATCTAATACAATTTTTCATGTTGTAACAAGTAGTTATTTGAGGTTACTATTGCTTAAAACACCTCTTTTTGGGAAAACATTTAGTAAAACACAACTGTCATCTAGATCATGATTATAATCAACACGCATGTCTATTATCTCTTGAATAATCTCTTCATCAGTAGATGATTCCATCGCTGCATCATTTTCACTAGGATAATTCAGAAAGTGCTCAACATTCATTGCATTTCTATATTGTAGACTAGAAATAGCTTCATATAATCCACATATGTCTTCATCTTCGCTAGCTTGTTGTTCAGTAGTTAGACATTCATCTGACCGGATTTTGCAATGATGAAAACAATTGACAATGGTTGTTGTCTTCACATCAATGTTCCAAGCAGCATAAATAAAATTGATAACATTCAATATGCTAATTTTTTCAGAATTTGTTGCTCTTGTCTCATGGCACTCCAAGATGCGAGAATAAAAATGACGTTGATAATGAATTTTTAGTGCTCGAATAATCTCAGCATCACATGGTTGAATCTTTGATGTTGTATTAGGAGGCCAGAAAAATAGTTCAACATTTTTTGAGCCTTCAATAACCTTTGGATGGGCTAGGCAATTGTCCACTAAAAGAAGAACTTGTCTAACATTCATTCTCTTATCAAACAAATAACAAACTCTTGAAGAAGTAATCCAATCATCCATGCTTTCTTGTTCAATCGATAACGATAATTAAGTTTGCTCATGTCCATATTTTTGAAACATACAAGATTAGCATACTTACCAATTATCCAAAGTGGTACTTTGTTTGAACCATCTCCATTGCAACAAACAACAACAAGAATTCTTTCCTTGTCATTCTTGTGTCCTTCCAATTACTTTGTAGCAAGTGAATGATCTAGTTTCAAGCAATAAAATAAACATGTTTCATCCATAGTGTAGATACCCTTCTAATGAAATTGGTCTAGTTTAGCTTGTATACTTGGTAAAGCAACTTTAATATTCTCCATAACAACTGAACCACTTTTATCAAATCTTTGATAAGACTTAATTCCATTTCTTGCCTTGAACATTTCCAGCCAACCACTTAAGTGTTGGAAAAATAGTACGCAGTAGGAATTTTTAAAAATTTTATATTAGAGTAATTTTTAAAGCACATGTTTGACATGCTATATGTATAAATTAACCAGATCTTACTAACCTTTGTGTGCCAAAAAGCTTCTGCAATCAATGAAGAGAAGTAACGTTCCAGAATAGCCTTAAAAAACTAGTCTTTTTTGCTATTCTCTATCCACGATCGGAGTGAGTGTGGGCTCACACGTACAGCTATTCCAATAGGTGACTCTCCTTTCAACCAATTGAGAGAACCCAAAGCAAGTGTTCGTGATTTGTGAACAAGAGCTCTTAGGGAGTTTTCAAATTCTCACCAGCAGAGTATCACTCTTAATCTCTCAATTGATCCAAATAACTTATGTGACTTACTTCCTATTTATAGAGGTTAGGTCTAGGGTCAGTCCTTATCAGATTAGGTCTCAAAATTTGAATCAAAATCAATTTTGGATCAATATCTAATAAGATCCATGTAAAAAAATGTGATCTTATCCTTCGCTCATCGGCAGGTCGAACAGGCCCTATTGGCAGGCCAAACTTGAGAATCGGCATGCCGAACTGCCGATTCATATCTCAGCAAATCTTTTATTTTTTACCCGAGATTCTATAGGGTAAAGTCTCAGTTTTAATTCAAAATAAGAGCAGTTTTATTTGTCTCGAGTGGGCTCTAGCCCGTGTCTTTCACACGGGTGAGGCCCATCTAGTGGGTCCCACTGTGGGGCCCACCTGTGTGAGAGACACGGGCTAGAGCCTAAGTGGGACAAAAAAAGTTTTTCATAAATAAACATGTTTCATCCATATTGTAGATATCCTTCTAATGAAATTGGTCTAGTTTAGCTCGTTTACTTGGTAAAGCAACTTTAATATTCTCCATAACAATTGAACCACTTTTACCAAATCTTTGATAAAACTTAATTCCATGTCTTGCCTTGAACCTTTCCAACCAACCACTTAAGAAGCTAAATTCCGGATTAGTGTCGCCCTACATTTTCTACAGAAACTCTTTTGTTTGGTTTGGATCATTTCTCCAGCCATATTCACTTTATCTTGGTCTTCGAGAAACCACTCGTATAATACTTTTTTAAAGTTAGGATATTTTGCTGATTTATGCCTCTTAACATTGCTATTCTTTATCTCATTTGACAAATTTTCATTGACCTCTTAAGAGTATTTGATATTATTGATTGACTGACCAAGAGTTGAAACTTTTGTTGTAGCCCTTGTTGCAAACCCTTTTTCACTTGAAGATGGATGCTCATTTTTATACCTGCACAATGCTCTCCTTATCTGATCGGTCAATATATTTTTTTTACTCCTTTCGAATGGGATGTCACGAAGAAAAAGATGAAAATTTTAAGGATTTGAATTCTAAAAGAAAAAAACTAATGACTATTTATAGAGTGGATGTTCTGCTATGTACTTGAAACATTTTGAAACACTTTATCTTCCATGGTATTAAATTTGAAAAATATATTTATTGTATGTGTAAGTGTTTATTAACCTTCATGTTAAATGTACATACAATACATCAAGGAATATTTACAAAAATTCTCCTTGAATTATATCCCTTGTATTACTTTACCCTTCAAACTTGAAAACGTAACATCCATTCTTCCTAAAGTATGAACCGTTAACAAAAATAGTCATTCTATTAAAATTTTAATGTCAACTTAACAAATGATTATTAAGTTAGGGGTATTTTGATAATTATAGTTATAAAAATAACCATAAAAATTAAAACCATAATAAAAATAGTCTTTATTAAAGATTAAAAACAAAAAAAAAATTAAAACCATTATACCAATTTAATTCTTTTTTATATTCCTTAAAATTTTATTAATTTCTTCATGCCAAAAGTTACTTTGAAATTTTAAAAGTTATATATATGATAGTGAAATGAAAAAAAAATATAACACAAATATATTCAATATAACAAAAGATATAACACAAAGTTTTCAAAGAAAAAAAAACTCTGATAGTATTAATAAATTTTTTTTCACATTTTTGAAGTTTTTATTGGTATTTATACCTTTTAAAATTTCAAAATACTTTCTGAGCCTGAAAAAAGTTAATAACTAAATAAAACTTCAATATATCGAAAAAAAAGGGATCCAATGGCATATTTTTAATCATCAATAAAAACTATTTTTATTGTAATTTTAGTTTTTTGGTTACTTTTATAACTAGAATTACTAAAATACTCCAAATTTTAAAAGTGTTTGTCAATTTATCATTAACAGTTTGTATTTTAGGGAGAATGGATGTTACATTTTGAAGTTTGAAGGTAAAATGTTACAAAGGCTATAGTTTATAGGGAATTTTTGTAGTTAATCCATACATCAATTTTTGATTTCTATGCATATACATAACAATAGTTAATTTTTTTTAAATAATAAATATGATAACTTTTTCAATTCTTTATGTACACATATTAGATTTTGACCACATACCATTATCTTTCTTATTTATAACTCATGCATAAATCTTGGTAAAAAAAAGTACATGTACAAAATTAAAACATAAAACGTCTCATATAAGTAGAAAATTTTTCCCTTACAGATAAATAAATAACCTCCTTAAAATAATATTTTTTATAGTCCTAACAATATTCATTAATAGGGGTTTTATTGTAAATGTATTAAAAGTGGAAGTTCCCTAACCCCTCTATTTCTACAATTGCTAGGATTTTGAAAGTTGTTTTGAAGTTTTGCCCCCCCTCTTCCTTTAGGGTCGGAGTATGGCCCCACCTTAAGGATGGACACTCGGCCTTAGGTTTTGAGAGGGATGCGGCACATGTGGACGAGTGGCACATGAAGATAATCTTGACTAAATGCACAAATAGAAGCTGTTAGACATGTATGCCCTAAGGAGTAAAAATGTAATAAGTTTTTGGAGATATTTTTATCAATAAAGAATTTATTCATTATTTATATACCAAATCTTGTCCTCTTTACGTTCATATTTGTTGAATGTATGTTAAACAAACAATAGTCTGAGACTGTCAGTCTAAACCTTAAGAATTGGGCATATGATGGACAGATTATGCGAAAGACACGATTCTTAAGGTGATGGTATAAAACATAAGATCCGCAATCAAGGGAATAAAGTTAAGCGCTTTATTCATGTAAATATTGTTATGTTGTCTATATCCCTTTTGAGAGTTGGTTTGTCTTGACCATTGGAGGTGGACTCCGTGAATAGAAACATTGACATGTTGTCATAGGTGACAATGTGTTGGATCGGGACATAAAGTGAATTGATTTGGATTAATAATTCTGTCTCGGCAAATCGATTCGCTTTAGACAATCATTTGTGTTGTATCTTAATCATGAGATGAATAGTATGCCCGTTGTCTTGACTTATATCTTTTGATGTACCAAAGGGTGACACCCACATCTTAATAGTGGTATGCATGCCGATACATTGGAGGCATAACTCTTGATGGCATAGACTTGTTATTCATAGATTGGAATCCATAGCTCCTCTTTAGGAGTAATGATATCCTCTTATATGCGTTGTCCTGTAATTAGAAAACTGGAGCACTCAACCATTTGGATACATGGGTGTAACCGAATGGTATACTATCTTTGGATAGTAAGTTTTCTGATGGTAAGATGATGGAATGTCAGATAAAAATAATCGGGAAGGTAAGACGGAACTGGTCCTTAAGCCGATTATGGATTATCATATGGGGATACGATACACTATGATATGTCATGGAGACTTAGCTATACGAGCTTCGTAATTCTATATAGTTCGAGAGTGCAACTCCAAGCTTTTAGTGGAGTAGCGTTAGAGTTGATAATTATGAAATGTATATCTAGGATATTGGGTTTCATAATTATCGGGAGCTTGAACTATATAGGTCCATTTTAGTCCACTTTGCTAGCTCACAAAATCCTGTAACGACACGGTGTACTTTTTTAATAATTGGTAACTTATGTCGGATTTGTCAAATTGATTTAAAATTTGAAAGAATCAAATAATTCATGTCTGTTTATTGGTTGAATTAATTTTGTGATAAAATTAATTCTAGATAAACTTTTTAAATTATTTGGATCGGATAATTCTTGTCTGTTTATCGGTTGATTTAATTTTGGATAAATTAGATCAAGATAAACTTGTAGAATTATTGGGAATTGATTTATTTTCTTAGAGATTATCTAGATAAAGTTGTTTTGATCAGATAACTTCTCTATTGGGTTATTTGAATTAAAACTAAGACTTTATCCTATAGAATCTCAGGTGGAAAATAAAAGATTCGTGGAGATATTTACGCAGCAGTTCAGCCTGTCGATGGGGCCTATTTGGCCTGCTGATCAGGCTGTTTGGCCTGCCGATCAGCGAAGGATAAGATTACGTGTTTTTATGCAGATCTTATCAGATATTGATCCGAACTTGATTCTATTTCGAGTTTTTGAGATCTAATCTGATAAGGACTGACCTCAGGACCAATCTCTATATAAAGGGAGTAAGTCTTATGAGTTACTTAGATCAATTAAGAGATTAAGAGTGATACTCTGCTACTAAGAATCTGCAAACTCCCTGAGAGCTTTTGTTCACAAATCACGAATACTTGCTTTGGGTTCTCTCGATTGGTTGGAATGAGAGTCACTGGTGGAAGAGCTGTACGTGTGAGCCTACACTCACTCCGGTCGTGGATAGAGAATAGCAAAGAAGACCAGTTGGTTGAAGCTCTTCTAGAACGTTACTTCTCTACACGGATTGCGAAGGTTCTTTGGCACACAAAGGTTAGTAAGATCTAGTTAATCTATGCATATAGCATGTCAAACTTGTGTTTTAGAAATTACTCTGATATAAAATTTTTTAAAAATTCTGTTGCGTACTCTTTTTCCAATAGAAGCTGTTCCGGCGGTGGATCGAGAAAAATATGGCATAGCTGATGGATGCTTAGGTGCAACATTGTTCTCTGGTGGGAGATGGTTCAATGGTAATGAAATCATGTGTCTTCCTTTTGTCTTGGTGCTATCTTTGCTTAGATTTTTCCATTTGTTTTATTCATAATAAAGGCAATATTATTTGCCTTGTTTTAATTTTTAATTGCTAGTGTGTGTTTAACTTTATTTTGTAATAACTGAGGCGGTCTCTCCACCTATCAATTTTGCCTGTGTGTCTCACCCACTTATGTAGGTGCTCGATTTTTGTATTTTGAGTGGGTTTTTTTTCCTTTGTATCTTGGCATTTGTGTTTGACCTTGTGCTTCATTTGTCGTTGCTAGTAGACCCAATGAATATCCAGGTTTGAATTCCCTTGTAGTTGGTGATCATTTACTACTATTTTCTATTATTATCTTATTTAATTTGAAATGAATTTTTTCGATAAAAAGTGGTAGTTTCTTTTTGGTGTTACACATGTATGCCTTAAGGAGTAAAAATGTAATATGTTTTTAGAGACATTTTTATCAATAAAAAACTTATTTATTATTCATATACCAAATTATTGTCCCCTTTATGTTTATATTTGTTAAATGTATGACAAACAAACAAAAGTCTGAAACTGTCGATCTAAACCTTTATAATCAGGCATATGATAGACAGATTATGCGAAAGACATGATTTTAAAGATGACGGCCTAAATCATAAGATCCGCAATCGAGGGAATAAAGTTGAGCGCTTTATTCATGCAAAGATTGTTATGTTGTGTATATCCTTAACAAGAGATGCTTTGTCTTGACCATCGGAGGTAGACTCTGTGAATAGAAACATTGGTGCATTGCATAGGTGACGATGTATTGGATTAGGACATAAAGTGTAATTGATTTGGATTAATAATTATGTCTTGGCAAATCAATTCACTTTGAATAATTATATGTGTTGTATCTTAATCTTGAGATGAATAATAAGCCCATTATCTTGACTTATGTATTTTGATGTACCAAAGGTTGACATCCACATTTTATGTTGGTACGTATACCGGTACATTAGAGGTATAACTCTTGATAGCGTAGACTTGTTATTCATAGATATATAATATATAGCTCCTCTTTAGGAGTTGTTGATATCCTCTTATATGCGTTATCTTGTAATTGAAAAACTAGAGTACTCAACCATTTAGATACTTAGGTGTAACTGTAAGATATGTTGTCTTTAGATGGTGAGTTTTTTGAAGGTGAGAAAATGGCAAGTAGGACAAAAATAATCAGAGAGGTAAGAAAAAATTAGAGATAATGGCAAGTAAGACAAAAATAATCAGAGAGGTAAGAAAAAATTTACCCTTAAGCTGATTATAAATAATCTTATGAGGATACGACATATTATGATATGTCATGAAAACTTAGCTATTCGGGTTTCGTAATTCTATATAGTTCAAGAGTGTAGCTCTAAGCTTTTAATGGAGTAGCATTAGAGTTGATAATTATGAAATGTATATCTGGGATATTGGGTTTCATAATTATCAGGAGCTTGAACTATAAAGGTCCATCAGGTCCTTTTGCTAGCTCATAATAAGTCTTGTAACGATACGATGTGCTTTTCTAATAAATTGGTAACTTATATGAAATTATCAGATTGACTAAAATTCGATAGGATCAAATAATTCATGTCTGTTTATCGGTTGAATTAATTTTGTGTAAATAATTCAAGATAAACTTGTTGAATTATCGAGAATATTTATTTTTCTAGAGATTATCTAGATATGACTGTTTTAATTAGATAATTTCTCTATTAGGTTATTTGAATTAAAACTGAGGCTCTATCCCAAGAATCTCGGGTGGGAAATAAAGATTCATGGGAATCAAAAAATCGTAAGTTTGCTACGCTTGTCTTCATGTTCGGCCTGTTGATGGAGTAAGTGTAGTAGGCCAATTTGCTAGTTTGGTCTGCCGACCTAACGATAATCTGATCACGCATTTTAGACGTGAATTTTATCATATATTGATTCTGATTTGATCCTGATTCAAATTTTTAAGGCCTTATCTGATAAGGACTAACCCCTAGGCCCAGCCTCTATAAATAGGGAGTGAGACTCATTGTTATGTAGATCAGTTGAGAAATCTAGAGTAAGCAATCTGTCCGTGAGTCTCTGAAACTCCCCTGAGAATTATTGTTCACAAATCACGAACCATATTTATAGGTTTTCTCAATTAGTTGGAAGGAGAGTCATCTAGAAAAGGCTGTACAAGTGTGCCCACACACACACACTGGCCGTAAATAGGGAATAACAAAGAATGCCAATTGGTTGAGGCTCTTTTGGAATGCCCTTATGTTCCTGTATAGCGGAAGCTTTTTAGGAAACAAGGTTAGTAAGATCTGGTTAATTTATACATGTAACGTGTCAAACTTGTATTTGAGAAATAACTCTGGTATAAAATTTTTAAAATTCTTGCTGCATACTACTTTTTCAATAATTGGTATCAGAACCATAGTTTTTATGTAAATTTACGAGTTGATGACCATGCTATATGAATAAATTATGTGATCTTGAACTCTCCTATGCTTGAATTTAAAATTTTAGAGAATTGACACTCTAGGGTTTCTATATATTTGTATGTTGTTATGGATTGTATGGTGAATCATTATTAATTAATCATGGTTGATTAAATATTTATTTATATTATTTATTAATTAATTAATTTATGTCAGTTATGGTTCCTTAGAGGTTAGAGTGTGTATCTAGGTTTTTCATGCAATTCAATAGCGGACTATTATCTTCGTTTAGAAATTATTATTTAATTTTAAATTTATAAGAATTTTGTAATTAAATATTCATTTGGACAAGACGGATCTAGAAGGCGGATTTAGAAGATAGATGATAACGTTCCATAAGTATTTCCTAAGTCTCTAAATTTTTATGCTTTTGAATTGTTGAAAATAAAATTAAAAAACTACGTAAAACTAATTTTTCTAGAAAATGTGATTTCTACTCGGTCGGCATGTCGGACCCTTAAGTTCGGCTGGCCAATGGTCATAGATCGACAGGCCAAACCTAAGGTTCGACGGGCCGTCCATAGGGTAGAAATCTAATGGCTCTGGCAGTAGGCCGAGCTTTTACATTCGGATGGCCGATCTGTCATGATCGCTAGGCCCATCATAAAGATCGGGATGCCGGTAGCGAGCTGTAATTTTCCAAAAAAGGTGCTTTTTTGTGTAGTTTTGATTTTATTTTTGAGACAATTTTGAAAAACACTAAATTTGGATATGACTGGAAATAATGGAGTATTCGATCTATACGGGATTGAAAACTTCAAGATGGACATTACATGAAGAAGGATACAATTGAAGATTTAAGGATGAAGAACCGATAATATTTTTTTATTATTCTTTTGTAATCTTTATTTTCTTTTCTCTAGGGTGGAACCATAATATTACTGTTATTTATTATTATTTTACTTGTGGCTTTGCATGATTGCTTTGCTTGTCTGTATTATAATATGATTTGTCATGTATGTTGATAACATGCCATATAGAATAGGGAGTGCTGCTCATTTTAAATTGTTCATGCATGTTTTTCAAAATGAAACCTTGATTTCAAAAGATTGAGTGGGAGAAGGTTTTCGAAAAAAGGACCTACAGCCTCCATTGTTGGTCCATAGGTAGCACATGGTGGTTTCGACCACTAGGAAGGGATTTCATCATGTACCAGGTTGGATCTCCGAAAGGATAAGGTATTTTAGTATGATTTATCGTTGCAAACCCCTAGGTGGTGATTATAAATCATAGATAAAATATTGAAACGATAGTTATACACTCATATTAATTTTATTATTAACCTCCCCTAGAAGCTCTGTTAATAAAATTAATAGCCAAAGAACGATTATTAATGTATGCTGAATCATATGGGTCCTAGATGACATATATTAATCAGGAGGAGATCCGTATTCCTGATTGAATTTGGCAAGTCTCCCCCAGGCGGCTTGTTGAATTCTGAGTTAGGAATTATCGTTGTAAGGTTGTGATTTTTTTAAGGTTTTGACACATAAGCACATTTGTATGTTTTTACATGATTGTGTTATCTTACTAAATTATTATGATATGTTTGCTTATGTTTGGTATATGATTCTTCATTGTAGATTAAAAATTTCTAAAAACGCCTTATCTTCACACATAGAGAATAGCAAAGAAAGTCACTTGGTTGAGGTTCTTTTAGAATGCCCTTCTCTTCATGCATAGCGGGAGCTTTTCGTGAAACAAGGTTAGTAAGATCTGGTTAATTTATGCATATAGCGTGTAAAACTTGTGTTTTAGAAATAATTCTAGTATAAAAATTTTAAAATTTTCCCTGCGCATTACGTTTCCAACATTTGGTACTATTCAAAAATTTGATCAAACTATTGCCTTTTGTGGGTTTCTTTGTTCTTTTTTTACTTTCAATTTTGGCAGCTTTTTTCCTCCTCTTTTTGCTCCTAAATCATGTATTGATCCTTACAATCATCTCAAATTCTATTTTATCAAATAAGTCCTAATAATTTTTTTTTCAAAAAAAATTGCTCCTCTAAATTATGTTTTTTCCCCTCAAAAGAGCCTTTATTTAAACCTTTTTTCTACACTATAATTTGTTATTTAATTGATTTTTTCTCACCAAAATAATTTTTCACAAGTGTCCCTACATGATTTTTTTCCCTTGTAAAATTATTGTATAAAAAATATCCTTATAAATATTTTTTTCCTTATAGTCCTATTAAAACAATTTTATCCCTCAAATGTCTCTTTTTCAATAGTTTTTTTTTACCAACTTTGCAACTATTATTTTCTCATGAGTACTATTTCTTTGATTTGTTCTTATAAAGGTAGTTGATGATACATAAAAATGTGCCTATTCATGAGTTTAAAATAATTAATTAATATTTTATTTGTTATTAACAACTCTATTAAGCGTTTTTGCATGTTTCTAGCATTTTAGAAGTACTCTTAAGTAGTAATTATTTTAATTTTATAAAATATATTTTAAAATAGTAATTTTATTTAAGTTTTATACGATTTTGATTTTGATATTGATATTTATTCGTGTTTTGAGGTTTAATTTTGTGTGTTTAATAATATTTATTTAATTTTAGTAATTTTTGTTTTATGAAATAATTATTTTCTTTGGGTTTATTTTCGAGGAAAGATGACTTTAGGGCGGAAATAGAAGAAGAACTGAAAGGAAAAGAACAATTGGGGCCAAAGAATTAATTTCTAGAAGATACGGGTAGCAACTTTTGAGCCAAAAGAAATTGAGCCAAGCTTTTCTATTAGCCGCCGAGCCGCTGCCCTTCGATTATGTCTGAAGCTGTACTCCAAGCCGAGCCATGGAGCCAAGCCGCGACATAAGGGCCCACAACACAAGGGCTTTATTATAGCCTCTAATCCGATGTAGCAAGCGTACAAATAGCCCTAATCCGAGCCATCCCCTGCCCTGATGGAAGACCTTATCAACGGTACAAATCTTCCAAGAGTGCCACTCAGCTCCAGGCGGAAGATAGAGTCAAATTCGTTACAATGAACGTCCAGATTCATGCCATTCTGCCTTCCCATAGGCCGCAAAGCACTGGATTTCACACAAAATTGCGCACAGTGCAATTAGTGGAGGGAAACAGAAAAAAATTTGTTTTATGCAAACGAGTTGCATTCTCGAGCTGAAAGAAGAAAAACAAACGTTATCCTACAATCAAGATGCTTTGGGAACCAAAGAAAGGGGAAAAAAAAAAAAGACCTTAAAATTCATGGAAATCGAAGCTCAATTATTCAATTACTCAATTACGGGCTGTACTACGGCTTCATAATTCATCTGAATTCTGCAAAAAATAATAGCGTGTTCGTCGGTTTTTATATATAAGATTCTAAAAAAGAATCACGAGTTTGCCTATAAAAGACAGCAATTCTCTAGTTTAAATCATTAATTCTTCAATCAGTTTTTCATTTAAAAAGTCAATAAACATTCAAAATTTTGAGAGAAAAATAGAAAGAAATAGAGAAAGAATGAGGAATCTAAAGAGATTTCTGCAATAAAATTCTTGGAGATCATGAAAGTAATTAATTGGATAAACATGATATCAAGAGTACTCCGAACCCATGATGGGGAAACCTTCCCCATCTCCTGCTAATTTATGTGGGTTGATGCAGGCTATAACGGGACTTGTTTCGTTCACAAGGCGGGCTAGCAAGAATACTACCCTACTCCAAATCTACCTTGTTGCCATTCCTAGTTATGAATTGTAAGTATTCTAAAAATGAGATAACATAAGATAAATATAATCAAGAAGGTAAAACATAATTTATCTTTAAGTCAATAATAGATATCCTATGAAGATGTTACACATTATGATATGTCATGAACGATTAACTTATTGGAGTTTCATAAATTATTTATAGTTTGATAGTGCAACTCTAAGATTTCAGGAGAATAGCTTTAGAGTTGATGATTGTAAAATATACGTGTTAGGGACATGTCTTTTTATTATTATTGGAGCTTGTTCTATATTTGTCCATTAGGTCCCCTTTATAGTTTACATATTTTCCTATAATGATATGGCGTACTTTTCCTATAAATTGGTAACTTATGTTGATTCAATGATAGGCTAAAATTTGGTTGATTGGATTTTAATAATTCATGTTAGTTAATTTTGTGAATTAATTCAAGATAAACATGTTGAATTATTCGTATATATTTTACTTGATATAGGTTTATTTGTATATGACTATTTTAATTAGATAACTTTTGTATCGGGTTGTTTTAATTAAAACTAAGACTCTATAAAAGGTTCCGGGGTTAAATAGAATAAGTAATTATCCAATCGAATCAAAATCGGTGGATAGGTGGATCAGATTGCTCGTCTGGACTTGGAAAAGCCAACACGAGGTGAGCCATGACCAAGCGATCGACTGCCCTACACCAGAGCTGGTCGACCACCCTTGCTAGATTAGCAAAATGTATTTTATGTGTTTTTGTTATGGATTTGATCTTAGGTCGAATTGTAAAGCCTAATCTAATAAGGATAAGTGCCTTACTAAACACTATATATAGTAAATGTGTTCCCATAGTCATTTAGATCACTAGAAAAATTTAGAAAGAGATTTCTAGAGAGAGAAACTCTGAAACTCGCGTAAGATTAATGTTTAACATAAAAAACAATAGCACTTATTTTTTTCTTGTGGTTGTAAGGAGAAATTACTTGAACAACGTATGCTCATTCGTATTTTGATCGTGGAAAGGAGAATAACAGAGAGACCAATTGGTTGAGGCTCTTTTGGTTGTGATTTTCACGTAGCAGTTTTGAGTATTGTGTTCAATTAGAAGTGCGGTTTCTAGTCTACTAGAAGTGTGAAGATCTTTGATTAATTTATTGTATATAGTATGTCTAACTTTTTTTATGAAAAAAAAGTTTTTATTAAACATTTTAAAATTCTGCTACGTACTTGTTTTCCAAAACTGAAGCCCAAAGCAGACATAATCGTACCAAGTTAGGGTATGGATTGTTACAACACGGTGTTAATAGTGTACTAAGAAACACTCTAATACACTAACCATGCTTAATCGCCTTATAACTAAGTTAATAAATGTTGCGCAAGTTAGCATTTAAGGTTAAATGCTATTTAGTGACTTAGAGATAGACATTGTCGATGATCTTGCCATTTTTGAGATAAGCATAAGAAAAGCCAAGATTAGGTTTAAGTCAGTCGAAAAATAGTTTTAAGATTTATAACAATCCCATTTGAATAAGAAATGTCTAGAAAAATCCAAGTAATCAATAGACTATGTAATGTTCAAAAAGTAGCCAATAGAACTATGATCCATTAACCAAGAATAGAAATATCATGACATTAGATGACCTAACTTAACTAAGATCATCAAAAGAAGTCTTCGCCTCCAAATGTTGATGATAGTACCAAAGTAGAACAGTAGTAACATAACCTATTATCTATGAAGTGAAGGAGTCAAAGGACTCGATTAAGTTAAGGTTAAGATGACATGTAGGAAATAAAGACACATAGGTTATACCTTGTTCAATGAGTCTATAGCTCTTAGCTTGGTTAAACTCGACAATAAGAAAAAATAGAAGTAGCAGATCACTTTAAAAGGCTTTTAAAGCCTAAGGCACAACCATTACCAAAAGACATAAGGGACTCTTAGAATGACATAGGACGCTATAGTAACCTAGAGAAGGAAAGATATATAGCCAACCTTAGATATGATGTTTACCATGCAAAGAGTTGGAGACATATCGTGACATTTCTACTATAGAAATGAGACCGATTAGAACTTTGAAGGTGAAATAAGCCATGTAACAGTGAAATACCATAGAATGGCCTAAGCAAGATTATGTCGCCAAGTGGAGAGAACTAGTTAGAGGTAGAACAACATAAAATTTCCTAAGGAAATAGGTAATCAAAGAACTAGAATTATGATTTCTAAGTAAGCAAAAAGTAGTTAAGCCTCTAGAAGCCTTTTAAGGGTTAAAAGGGGGCAGTACAATTTTGCTCTCTCTAGAAGAGCATATCACACTCAGTGGCACGGGATCTAGATCTAGAATGATCATCAACCCGTAGAAATTATCACAAAGGGTAAAATTCACCCAATCACCCATTGTATGTTACGATAGTACATTGTAGATTTTAGAATAAGTACACCTACATAAAATTGATAGTATAATCTTCATATGTTAAGGGACCAAATGTACGCCTTGATTTAGAATCACAAAGAAATTTTATGCTAGAATGGAGATAAGCCTTCAACTAACCCATGAGAGATTGGAGATAGCATACACACTAGTTTTGGTGAGAAATCACCAAAATGATTTAGTTGAACAAGTTGAGACTAGAAATGACTCTTTACCTAAGGAAGACCATAAGAGTAAGAATGTGAAAAGCCTTATGAATATAGAAAATGGGATCAATTTCCTTTACTCACACAACCAAAAGGTGTGAGACACGTGTAAGAGAGACATGAAAGAACAAGTTAAGTTATGATGAGCCCTTAGAAAAATTAGTACAAGTAGATAAGTAAGTTTTAGACCGTCTTGTCACTGTTCATATGACAAGATGTAGTCAACCTTTAAAAGGAAACAAAAAGAAGATAGAATTTTTGATTAGTCCCCAGTGCCAGATCATGATCTAAATATGGATATGCAATAACCTAGTTTATGAAGAAGGGTTAGCATAAGTCTTAGATCAGAAGTAAGAGGGCCTCAAAAGGACAAGATTATATTACTTATCAAAACCCTTGTGTTTGAACCCCCATGTGAAGGATTCCCTATAAGTATAAGGTTATGAAAGCAATAGAGTACCCCTAATTTATCCCAAACTTTGAGTACGAAAATTTTGTAAGATGGGTAAATTGTAATGTTCAGAAATTATCAAGTAATTTATAAGTATGATAAATTAAAGATTTTTCCATAACTACACTATTAAGCTCACAAGAAGCATAAGTTTAGATCCTATGAGAATAGGTTTTGGTAAGAATTATAAGATAACAATAGTATGACAAGCTCAGTCATACTATGCACATTCAACCAATTTAGGAGTAATTGTGAACTTTGAATTAGAAAGCTTAATGGTAAACTGAGGTAATAGAAATAAGTTGAACTAGTAAGAAAAAATGCATAGTCTAAGATTGACTTGAGACAAGTCAATATATCCTTATTGGACCCAAGAAGAATTTCAATTCGATAATTAAGCATTTGATTGGTTATATTGATAAAATCTAAGTATTTAAATCAAGGGTTCTTCTTAAAAGATCCGAAAACTTATTTTATGTAAAGATTCATGACATTATATGATTCTATGATTAAAGTGAATTCGATAGTATAAAATACCATTAACGGATGTGAGAAGGTTATTAGAGATCCGTTCAAGATTGGAAAACCCTCAAAATTTATGTCAAGTTTAAATACTAAGAACGAAGATTTTCTAGAAATTCTCATGTCAAGATTTATGATCTTAGAATTTGTGGAAATATAAAATAAATTTCAAAATTCTATATTAAATAATAAAACTAGATTTCATGGCTCATTAGAGTAAAATAATTTAGTTTATGACTTTGTACCACGACTTAAGGCGAAAGAAAATTTAAACCATAAATTAACTTGAAAACTCATTATAGGAGATTTTTGAGTACAATATAGCATTAGTAATGTTCAATGAGAAACACTCTAATGCATAATATATCCTTAATTGCCTATTGTTGGGGTCTAGTAGATCGGCAACTTATGACTTTTCAGGGGGAGTACACACGTTGGTCATCGATTTGCTAGTGTTAGTGATGACGTGACTAGAGCAATGGATGAGTTCATATAGCAAGATCTCCAATGAGTATTGGGACGATTGAGCCAAAGAAGATGGCTTCTAGGACCCACTTTGTTGCCCAAGAACCAGAAATAAGATCTACGACAAAACTAAGAAAACATGAAAAATAGTAATGGAGGAACTATCGTAAGCGGAGACGCTGGGAGGAGTAGTCAAAGGTTGATGGAGGAATGGCTTTGGAAGGTAGAGGCAAAGCTATTTCTGTTATTGGATCTAGGCTACTTTTGTGAGTCGAAGAGTTGATATGTAAAGTTCCAAAGTTCTTTTGATTTTCCAAAAAATACGCTTCGGAGGCCAATGTGAATTGCCTTCATTGTCGAGTTTGGACCGTTTTAGGTAACGCTTGAATTCTAGAAACTTTCAAGGTGGATGATGAACTTTGGTAAGACTTCTAAGTGCTTTGGCAATGATTTCGTAAGGTTTAGAGAAGATAGAATGGGTAACGGGGGAGGGACTCGAACGAAGATAATGAGTTTTTCAGAAAATTTTCAAAAAATCTTCCAAGTTCAAAGAACACAAATTTGGAAGAGGATGATGATGTTGTGTTGAAGGAAGAGGAAGAGAGATATTTATAGTAAAGATGACTAACTTGCTTCAAAGAGTCTCCAAGTGCCCCGACAAGCGTGTTGGCTCTGTTTCCCTTTGGAGCAAGCGATGTCAGGTGCTTTTAGAGATTGATTTATGGGTTGGCTAAAAACGACATACATTTAAAGTTGCTCTAAAGCTCTTCAAGGTCTGATACTCTCAAATGGTTTGACTAAGTCTAACTGTCTATTTCTAAAAGGTGACAAGCATGCTTCCTCCTCTGATTCCTGGTTTTTCTATTTTTGTCAAGTTTGAAAGTTTTGGCTCATCATTAGAATTTCTTCAAAATTTTAGGTGGGAATTACTGACAGAAGCATGTATGGAGCCTCTAACGATGGACGTTTGATTTGGACAAAAATTATCTTGATGTAGACTGGGTCCCTCCAAAAGCGCATTGAGTGCTCCAAAGGCATATGTAAGATTAAGATTAAGGATATATAATCTAAATTTTTCTTAAGATCAAGAATAGTTAATGATCTTATTTTGGTGATATTGGCATGTGATAAAGTTTTATTTATGTATATGTTATGACTCTTGTCAGTACGTATTGACGTAGTTATAGTTTATGCAAGTTGGGTAGGAAAAAATTTAGTTTTAGGTTATGGTTTTGTGTCTAAAAAGTTTTTTCACTTATTTTTATCTTAAAATGAACATGTTAGAGATCGGTTCTGAAACTTCCTTAAGTACGAAACTTTGTCTTTAGTCTCAATAGTATGAACAACTTTATATGAAATGCTAGAAACTAGAATTTCAACTCTAAAATGATGTTTAAGGTATTTTTCTAAGTTGTCCCACATAGTATCACAAGAGGTGTTACAACACAATTGTACAAATACGATAGTGCAAATTTTAAAACTGCCAATTATTTTATTTTTAGAAGTTAAAATACTTATTTTATTATCTTCCTAAGTAGTCACAACAACAGCAGTGCAGTCTACGAGCGTTTCTGGCATTGTTTTAGTCATGTGTTGTAGGAGATGTTGCTATACAATTGTATAACATCGGTAATGCAGATTTCAAAACTACCCACTTCTTCATTTCAGAAGTTGAGATGATTAGTTTATTATTTCCTTAAGCCTCTATAGCAACTGGAGAACAATCCACAGTTGTTTTCAATACTATTTCATTACAACATTGGTTGCTACATCGGTAGTGTGGATCTTGTTTCTACTCTATTTTGATTTTCAAAAGTTAAAATGTTCAGTTCATTATATGTCAAAATTGTTTTAGCATTTGCAGTGCAGTTTATAATCGATTTTGAAATTATTTTTGTTAAGTGTTTCATGAGATATTGTAACATTGGTTATGACGTCGATAGTATAGATTAAGTTTTTGGGTGAAACAACCCTCAAAATGACTGAATCATGATTTTTGCAAATGTAAAAGTTTTAGATCTCGATGAGACAAAGAACTTTTGTGGAGAAAATTTTTTAAAATTCTACCTCAAATGTGGACTTTAAAACAAATTTATAAAAACTTTCTAAAATGTAAAGTTTACAAAATCACTGTAAATTGAGATATTAAAGACTAAAAATGGACTTTTAAAAAACACAAAAGTTTTAGTCGTGGTCAAAATGAGGAACTTTCAAAAAGAAAACTTTTATTAAAATTGTCATTGACGTAGGTTTACAGTGATTTTTAGAATTAAAAAAAAAGGTACTTTTTGATAGTAGTTTCAAAATGAGACACCTGTTTAGTGGAAAAACCACTATTTACGATCGATGAAAGAACTATAGCACTTGAAAAGCTATAAGAGCCTAGTTCACAATTTTATCAAATTAGGCCTTAAATTTCAGTTATAGTTTTCAGTGAAACTTTGCACAAAAAGTTTTCAATGAATTTAAAAAACTGGAAATCATAGAAGTCAAGTTGTTAACTGCTACATTATGATAGCGATTACGGGTCCAACATCCTTATAGGTTTAGAGCGAATTCTTGTATCCAAACCTCCGATAGTTAGTGCTCAAATATCATAGAATGCCTTAGTGTGAGAGGGCCATTTGGGCCTAATAAAATGAATAATAACTAGACATGGGCTTATGGGTGTAATAACACTATTCACTATTCATATTTAATGGACCTTTGTATGAAAATGAGCCCAACATAGGTAATATAAGAAGTTAATAAGCTAAGTAATAAATAAAATATAATTAATTAATTAATTAATTATAAATTAATTAATTATCCAATGTTAGGCACAAACAATTAAAGGCAAGTAAGGAGAATAATTTAGATGAGAAATATAAGTTATAAGGATTTAAATTTAATTAATCCTTTTAACTACCAAAGTAGCTAGTCAGTTACTAAAAGGAAATTCCTAAGAAAAGATTTATTTTAGCTTTTATAATACGCTAAACTAATTAGCGTAAAACAAGCTAAGCTCACACTCTTACTGGGTTTTTTTTATAGAATCTAAGAATAATGAATAAGTAGTGGCAAGTTAGCATATCCTACTTCTGGAAACCGAGGAAGTAAGAATCTCGCCTATAGCATAAAAACTATAGTTTTCAAATTAAATGTGTTTTTACTCGTTTTATGAAAATCATAAAAAGCATGATTAGTTCTATGCCATGTTATGCCATGCTATGTTAAAATATGCTATGTTTGTACCATGTTCTATTATGCTATGATAAGTTATGCCATGTTATGTCTTCTAATAGTAAGTTATGCCGTGTTAAGTTATGCTATGATAAGATATGTCATGCTTATGTTATGTTATATGTTATGTGTGATGTATGCAATATTAAATTATATTGTATACTCACCTTATGTTAAGTATGGTTATGTATATGTATGTGATGTTATGTAGTAACATGTCATACTGTATGCACACAATAAGGTAAGTGAAACGAATAAGTTAAGTTAAGAGTGTCTACCAATTTCTCGAACTACAAGGGTGTATTCAGTTTAATTTCATTTTATGGTCTAGGGATGTTAGGGACCTTCATGCACCTTAATGTCCCAAAGATCTTACACAATTGGTATGAATATTCGATCCTATTAAGTATGACAAAATAGATACATAAGACTTGTTCATAATCGAGCATAATCAGTTTATGCATGTTTTGATAAATATTTTATGCTAAGTTTTGCGAATATATATACCTACTTGCTGAGCAAAAACTCACTTAGATATGTTCATGATGTATGTAAGAAACCTATCGGCGACTTATGATAGGTAGTGGCGAGTTGTAGAGATGGGTATGGATACCGCTTACAAGTATATCTTCCGCAATAGTTTTAAAATGAATTATGTATGCATGTATGTATAAGTAGTTTTACGCATGCATCGTTTGAAACTGAGGTTATAACTATACAACATTTGTCTAGATTACTGTGACACCCGTTATTCTCCTAAGGGTATTAAGGTAATTAGATTAATTACCTAGTATATATATTAAAAAAATCATAAATTTCTCTCATAATTCGAAACTCTCTCTCTCTCTACTTTCTCTCTCTAAAAATTCTCTCTCTCTCTCCTCAAAGATCGTCTGAGATTTCGGCATCCGTTTTCGACACCTCCCGCACCAATGGAAAGCTCTCGACGAGCTGAGTCCAACGAGCTGCCGCGCCGCCCAAAACGCTGCCGGAGGAGACCACACGCGCCGCCCAAAGTGGCGGCAAAACCCATTTCTTTCCGACGAGATATCTTCGCCGTCCGACGTCCGATCGACGTGATTCTTGTTCCTACACGACCACCGTGATGAGAGGAACAAAACCCACCCTTGGTGGCAGCTCAACAACCGCCGGATTGCTCCGCCCGTCTATTGCCGCCGTGCACCGCCGCCCCCATGGTGGAACTCCGCCTTGCCGGAGGAGGTGACTGACACCACCCCTCCCAATGAGTTCAGAGGATCAAGGGGAGTAAAACCCCTCGATCAATTGCACGGAAGGAGCCGGTTTCGCTGGAGAACGGCCAACGCCGCCGTCAACCGCCGCGGGAGTCTCCGTTTTGGCTCTTCCCAGCCACGTTTCTTCAAATTGGATGAGGGAAAATGCTCATAGGAGGATGGGTAGCAAAAGCCCTCAGCCAATTTCAGGTTTCCATCGTCGGAGAATCAAGATCGGAGCTCATCCATTTCTACCGACGTTGTACTTCACGACCCGCTATGTTAGAGGCAGAATTGGGTGAAATTGACCCCGCCATTGGACTCAGAAGGGTCGATTTAGGGGGGGTAGGCCCGAGCCCAGCTGCCAACGGACCCCGATTGACGCCGGTCAACGACGGTCAAAGTCGGTCAACGCCGGTCAACGGTGGTCAACGCCGGTCAACGGCCAGTCAAAGGCTAAATTGAAATTTTGTGATCCGGACCTCCGATCGAAGATCCGAGACCGCCTCCTGACTCGTTTCGATGCTCTGGATGCAATGGTGACCTCCGTTCGAGCAAATTCCACTCCGATGAAAATCATCCGGTACCGACTGCACGCGAATCGAGGCGATTCAAACAGCAGTATCGGAGTCCAGAATGACGTTTTCAAGAATGTATGATCTCCAGGAAGCATTCCTAGCCATTCATAGTCGCTCGAGGAGCACTACAGAGGATGCTTCGTAGATACAGCGAGATACAACTGGATCTGTTTTGCTTGGAGTTCAAGATCAAGGGAGTATGGAGCTAACGTTAATTGATTCCAGGATTAAGAGACTGTTGATAAGCTTGAAAGGTAGGGATTCTATTACTCATCTTTTGTGAGGTTTTTATAGAATTAAAATTGATTGTTTTGCCGCAATATATATATATATCTATGTTGAACTGATATTATATGTGTATCACATATGAAACTATGACATGGACTCGTCTTGTATTGTACGGCGAGGAACATAATGAATTGACACATGTTATAAATTGAGAAGCATGGTTAGGAAAATTAACTCTATTAATAATGATTTAATATAGAGAAATTGTGAAACATGAAAAGGGCGACGGTTACGTCCTTGGGCATGAATACCCTAAAAGGTAAAATAGGGGGAAGGTGATGACGCTTCCTTGGGTTGAAAGTCCCAGAACACACTGTACAGGAATTGATTTGGTGAGGACTCGGGGCTTGATGTCCCCTCACCGGAACACCCTTGGAATGTTTATAGGGTGATCAAGTGCGCCCATTTGGGTTTCGATGAGTTGAGTGATACTCAATTTAACATGGATACCTAGGAACAATGATGATTGGTAATATTTGTATAAATGTGTAATTATGACACTTGGTAATGATTAACTACGGTATCCATAAGATGTGATCATAATAAACCTCATAATCTGGAATATGATGTGACTTACTGACCATGCAGATTTTAATGTGGTAATGATAAAAACCTAAAGGTGAGTAATGGCTTTCTCTACTGAGCATAGTGTTGCTCATTCCCTTATGTTTATATCTTTTCAGGACTCACTAAGTGTGAGGTGGCTACGAGAAATATAGTTGAGGAAGTGATGTAACTATATTACATTGGGACTGCTTCAATCGTTGAGAATGTTCTTCATGATAATGTAAGCATCAATTGTTACTTTCTGTGACTGTATTATAATGTGTTGAGGGTTAAAATGATGATGACAACAGTTTATTTTATTAAATTTAAGGTGCTACATTTAAAACTGTGGTTTATTTATCGTTTATATTTTTATTTTTGAGTTGAGAGTTTTCATTTAAGTCCCGGGCTAATTTTATTTTTAAGGTTTTACTTTTATTATTTATTTTTATTTTATCTCATTAAAAACTGTTAACCCCCATATAGGGGCGTTACAGAATTTTTGGTATCAGAGCCTAGGTTCGGTTAACCTAGGGAGTGTAGCACCACTTTAAAAAAATATATTTTTGAGATGGTTTTGAAGCTGAATTTTTATTGTCATCATCAAAATGAACCTTCACATTGATTTATACAGTCTAGAAGGATGTAACATGGAAAGGCCATAGAATGAAAATACTAATGGTCATATGAGTACAATAATTACATAGAAGGAAAGTATTAATAGTTATGAGGGAATGATAATTATATGGAATGAGTTTATAAGTAGAATGCTTATGAGAGATTCGTATAATATTTGGATCTATAAGCATATCTAATTCGTATAAACGATGAGAAATTCGTGTAGATACGAGGATTTAATAGCCTTTTGTCTTGTGAAAAACAATAAGAAATATAAGGCTTGATTTATTGATTTTAAAGTTTGACATAGATATGCCAAATTTTTCGTAATTGATTCAAACCTAAGTAATGATTATGTATGGATTTGATGGAGCACATAAGTGTCAATATCTTTTCTTAAAAGTTCTATATATTTGAGGAATATGATATAAGTTGGGAATCATGGTATTGAATCTTGAGAGAGATAAATGTTAGACTTTTGGTCTGTTGAGACTGTGTAAAGTCTAGAATGCATGAATCTCAAAATTGGAATATTTCGTTACGTACATTGTATTTAAGTGTATCAGTGAATCTTTTGGTTACCTAAGGTTTTGTTATATGAGGAAATTCGATATTGTATAAGTAGAATTGTGGGGATTGTAGATGTTCTTAAGTAGTAACATCAAGTGTCTTTGTTCATTGATATGGTCTACGTTGAAAGACGTAAATCGTATTGATTTCAAGGTTAGTCGCATTCTAAACCCTTGGTAGTAATGATGGTGAATCCATTGATAGATGTTAAGTATTATCAATAACATATGGGTGTATGCATTGTTCAATAAGGTTTTGATTAAAACAAAATTAATTGAGTTGCTTGAAGATTATGTTGTTATGAAATGATTTTAAATACCATTCAGGAAGATCCTTGATTGTCGTTAAATTAGATTTGTTGTTCATAGTTAACTTATCTATAGTGGACTTTGAATTGGGTTTAAGATTTATACAAATTGGTTTACAATTTTATGTTTGTTATTTAACTCGTTCTAAATGTGTTAAGGCCCTAAACAACCTGACCATTTTCAACTAAGAACATTTGGGCCTAGTTCAAATCTTAAATCAGTTTGATTCACACTGTCTCTCCCACGTGGTTTCTATACGTGTCATATACAGTGGTTTAATCATTGTTTACAAATACGTTTACTGTGCATAAGAGCTTATTTCTCCGAGTTCACTTTTTCTCTCTTAATTTGTTATTTTCTCTTTAAATCGCAAATCCTCTTCTTTTTCATTAAAAATTCTTCTTTTCTTCTAAAAGAAGAAGGAATTCTAGGATTCTGCAATTTACTATCTTAATTTTTCCTTTCTATTTACTCTTCTTTCATCTCATCATGGACCCAAAGTACCAACACATGAGAAAGTATTTCCCATCACTCTCCCAAAAGATTCTCAGAAAGAAATACAAGGCTAGAATTACTCGGTTGTGGATTCTTATGCGTTTTGGTATCCCTTGTGATGTGAGAATGTTAATAGAGGGGAAAATCCGTCCGAGTGACTTTAGTCAAGATGTTGGTTTACCAGGAACAGGTACCAGTCGTAGTGCAATGAAAAGAAGAGTTCGTGCCATCGTGGTCACTTGTAACAAATGTGGAAGACAAAATTGTAACGGTAAATGTACTTCACCTGGTTATATGTCTACGAATAGAGAGGATAAAATAAGGTTTTGTAGGGATGGACTTTCAAAGGAGAACTTGGATAGCATCCATCCTCCTCTCCACGGTCACCCTAGTGGATATGTTCAAGGAGCTATTTTTAAACTCTGGCCTAAATTTTATACAGAAAGACAACGCCTCAGGAATATGGTATTTCTAGATCCTGTTTGCCAAGCCATAAGAAAACTGGATGGGGAATAAGTCATTGCTCTATAAAGGTTATTTAGTCTTTGCTTATTTGAAGCAGTTTTAGCTGATGTTCAACAGTTTGTGTTTTTCTTTTACTCAGAATATTTGCTTTTGTGTTTGAAATAATTGTGATTATTAGATTGATACAGTAAGTGTTAATATCTTATTTAATTTATGATTTTCTTAAATATATATATAATAAAATATATTATCTTATCAGACACGTTACATACGGTACAGTAATATGTTTGAATTTTGAAAAGCTTATCCAGATATTTCAAGATTGTGTCTCAAATTTCAAAAGTTCTACAGTATTTGTCGTTTATATTAAATTTCTAGACTTGGTGTATATTTGTCAAAAAGTCTACAGTTGTGTCAAGAGGATCTTCTGTCGAATTGTTCTCAATTGTCAAAAGTTATACAATTAGAGTCTAATCTTTTTCAAAAAGTGAATCAGATTTTCTGTAAACTATCAATCACCTTATCTTACTTTCTTATCCGCACAAGATTTTGTTTAAATCTTTGGATTACCTTTTCATTACCTACTCGTCAATCTCTTTAGCCCTTTTTGTATATTTCTCATCTTTAAAATCTCATGTAGAACCCGAAGTCTAAGTGGAGCAGACATTAAGCAACCACTTCTATAAACCAAATATGTCTACCTCCCAGTCCACGAAGAAAATAAAGAATGTCTGTGTCTTTTGTGGTTCCAGCCTTGGAAAAGATAAAGCTTATTTAGAAGCTGCAAATCACTTAGGGCAAGTCCTAGCAAGCAAGAAGATTAACATAATCTATGGGGGTGGTAGTATAAAAATGATGGTAAATATGGCACTAGCAGCTAGGTCTAGCGACACTACTGATGTAAGAATTTGGCCTCATATTCCAGTTGAAGGAAACCTTTGTAAGGAAGCCATAGGTAAGGGAGAAGGAGTCAAGAGTATCCCTAAAAATTTTAAAGACATAATCTATAATTCTGATGCTTTTATAGCATTACCTGGTGGTCTAGGTACTCTTGAGGAAATATTTATAGTTGCTTGTGGGCAATTGTTGGGCTTTTATTCCAAACCTTTGGGACTGCTGAACGTAAAGGGTTTTTATGACGGTCTTTTGAAATTTCTAGATTACGCTGTGGAAGAAAACATCACTACAGAATCGGAGAGACAAATCTTTGTCACTGCTTCAACAGCTGAGGAATTGATAGATAAAATGCAAATCATACATCCAGAATCCGACACTGCAACATCCAAGCTTGAATGGGAAAGGGAAAGCCGGGAGCGGCCAATTGATTTGAATCTCCATCTGTAATCTTTTTGTTTTATCTTTGGCATATAGGCATGTGTGTCCGTATTTCGTGTGTTACGAATAACCGTTTGCCTTGTATTCTGTGTTTCTTGTGGTACGTTGTTGTTCAATCTTTTAGATTCATTGAGCCTAATGCCGGGATGGCTGGATACGGAGTACTTGATGCTCTCGAAACGCATCCTTCTTAAGGTCCGATCTTTTGTTTATCGATGTTTTTGTATCCTCTAAGCATGCATGATATGGATAGCTGGTATACGGAGTGCCTTGTACTCTCGAAACGTATCCGTATCATGTTTGTAATGTGTAATATTCTGTTAATATTATGTGGAAGTACCAGAGTCAGTTATGGGGATATTCCATATGAAATATGAGTATATTATTTGGGTTGAATGTTTGTGTCATGAGGATAGCTGTTTAATGAAAAATATGTCGGGTTTGTCTGCAACTCTGAGATTCCGTTTAATATCTCTATGAATAAGTTTAATGTATGGTTTTGAATATAAGTGTTTGTGATATATGTTTTATGATTATGTTTTAGTTTATTAGTTGAGGTATGAAATCAAATATATTTGACTTTTCCTTACTCAAAAAGGAAAAGGAACCTAAAGATGAAGTATATAAAATTTCTCTGGCAATCTCCTTAAATGTGATTGTAAATCACAGTCCATGGACAATGAAGGACTGGAATCATGGTATGGTCAATATGTATGCCTGATCAGATTCTTAGACTATTATACGGTGTTATAAGTTGAAACTTGTCAGAAATACTCTCTTGAGGGATTTAGGAGTAAGATTTATTATGCAAGTAAATGAGTGGAGATACGATAACTTAAATTTGGAGGACAAAGAACATTAACGGTTTAGACTCAGAATTGGAATCATATTGGAATCATAATTTTTACTAGTATTACTAGAATTGAAATTTCGAGGACGAAATTTCTTTAAGGGGGGTAGAGCTGTGACACCCGTTATTCTCCTAAGGGTATTAAGGTAATTAGATTAATTACCTAGTATATATATTAAAAAAATCATAAATTTCTCTCATAATTCGAAACTCTCTCTCTCTCTACTTTCTCTCTCTCTCTCCTCAAAGATCGTCTGAGATTTCGGCATCCGTTTTCGACACCTCCCGCACCAATGGAAAGCTCTCGACGAGCTGAGTCCAACGAGGTGCCGCGCCGCCCAAAACGCCGCCGGAGGAGACCACACGCGCCGCCCAAAGTGGCGGCAAAACCCATTTCTTTCCGACGAGATATCTTCGCCGTCCGACGTCCGATCGACGTGATTCTTGTTCCTACACGACCACCGTGATGAGAGGAACAAAACCCACCCTTGGTGGCAGCTCAACAACCGCCGGATTGCTCCGCCCGTCTATTGCCGCCGTGCACCGCCGCCCCCATGGTGGAACTCCGCCTTGCCGGAGGAGGTGACTGACACCACCCCTCCCAATGAGTTCAGAGGATCAAGGGGAGTAAAACCCCTCGATCAATTGCACGGAAGGAGCCGGTTTCGCCGGAGAACGGCCAACGCCGCCGTCAACCGCCGCGGGAGTCTCCGTTTTGGCTCTTCCCAGCCACGTTTCTTCAAATTGGATGAGGGGAAATGCTCATAGGAGGATGGGTAGCAAAAGCCCTCAGCCAATTTCAGGTTTCCATCGTCGGAGAATCAAGATCGGAGCTCATCCATTTCTACCGACGTTGTACTTCACGACCCGCTATGTTAGAGGCAGAATTGGGTGAAATTGACCCCGCCATTGGACTCAGAAGGGTCGATTTAGGGGGGGTAGGCCCGAGCCCAGCTGCCAACGGACCCCGATTGACGCCGGTCAACGACGGTCAAAGTCGGTCAACGCCGGTCAACGGTGGTCAACGCCGGTCAACGGCCAGTCAAAGGCTAAATTGGAATTTTGTGATCCGGACCTCCGATCGAAGATCCGAGACCGCCTCCTGACTCGTTTCGATGCTCTGGATGCAATGGTGACCTCCGTTCGAGCAAATTCCACTCCGATGAAAATCATCCGGTACCGACTGCACGCGAATCGAGGCGATTCAAACAGCAGTATCGGAGTCCAGAATGACGTTTTCAAGAATGTATGATCTCCAGGAAGCATTCCTAGCCATTCATAGTCGCTCGAGGAGCACTACAGAGGATGCTTCGTAGATACAGCGAGATACAACTGGATCTGTTTTGCTTGGAGTTCAAGATCAAGGGAGTATGGAGCTAACGTTAATTGATTCCAGGATTAAGAGACTGTTGATAAGCTTGAAAGGTAGGGATTCTATTACTCATCTTTTGTGAGGTTTTTATAGAATTAAAATTGATTGTTTTGCCGCAATATATATATATATCTATGTTGAACTGATATTATATGTGTATCACATATGAAACTATGACATGGACTCGTCTTGTATTGTACGGCGAGGAACATAATGAATTGACACATGTTATAAATTGAGAAGCATGGTTAGGAAAATTAACTCTATTAATAATGATTTAATATAGAGAAATTGTGAAACATGAAAAGGGCGACGGTTACGTCCTTGGGCATGAATACCCTAAAAGGTAAAATAGGGGGAAGGTGATGACGCTTCCTTGGGTTGAAAGTCCCAGAACACACTGTACAGGAATTGATTTGGTGAGGACTCGGGGCTTGATGTCCCCTCACCGGAACACCCTTGGAATGTTTATAGGGTGATCAAGTGCGCCCATTTGGGTTTCGATGAGTTGAGTGATACTCAATTTAACATGGATACCTAGGAACAATGATGATTGGTAATATTTGTATAAATGTGTAATTATGACACTTGGTAATGATTAACTACGGTATCCATAAGATGTGATCATAATAAACCTCATAATCTGGAATATGATGTGACTTACTGACCATGCAGATTTTAATGTGGTAATGATAAAAACCTAAAGGTGAGTAATGGCTTTCTCTACTGAGCATAGTGTTGCTCATTCCCTTATGTTTATATCTTTTCAGGACTCACTAAGTGTGAGGTGGCTACGAGAAATATAGTTGAGGAAGTGATGTAACTATATTACATTGGGACTGCTTCAATCGTTGAGAATGTTCTTCATGATAATGTAAGCATCAATTGTTACTTTCTGTGACTGTATTATAATGTGTTGAGGGTTAAAATGATGATGACAACAGTTTATTTTATTAAATTTAAGGTGCTACATTTAAAACTGTGGTTTATTTATCGTTTATATTTTTATTTTTGAGTTGAGAGTTTTCATTTAAGTCCCGGGCTAATTTTATTTTTAAGGTTTTACTTTTATTATTTATTTTTATTTTATCTCATTAAAAACTGTTAACCCCCATATAGGGGCGTTACAATTACTTTAAGACTAAGGTGTTGCAACAAATACTGCAGCATATGTAAATGAAAAGTTTAAACAAGTTAATTACAATAATGTTTAGTTTTTTTAGAAATTTTTTAAAAAGCTTCATTTTAATTAAGGAATATTTTAATAGAAATTCTTTTAAGAAATTATTATTACGTCTTAAAAAAATTCCACAAATTTAGTACTTTATGATAAGTTATGATTAAGTATATGGTTTTCTAGTTAAGTAACAACCACGTAGGTAAGGTCATTACAAAATACACGATTAATAGAATCTAACATCACTGGTTTGTTCGGAGACTTGTTTTGGGACTGCAAATAAGTTATATTAGTGCACCAAAATTGGACCTTTTTGACAATTTAGCATTGCCTGATCTAGGAAAAGAAAATTTATGATATGTTTAGATAAAGTTAGAAATAAATTTTAACATAATGAGTGGTCATTTTATTTTGGGTATAGATTGTGATTAAGAAAAAAAGTACTTTGATTCAAGTGGAATTGATATAAGCTTTAAAGTTTTCCCTTGATGTTTTTGGGAACTTGGATCTGGTATTTTTGTTCAAGTTTTACAAATAGTGTTAAAAGCAAAGCATGTAAGTTTTTCTTAGAAAAAAGTTTTTTTTTTGAATAAATGTACTCATTTTATTTAAGGGTTATTTTCGTATTTTGCACCTCAGGTGAGCATGAATTAAATGAAATACTAGTTAATTTATGCAGTGTTTATTGAATAGGTTTAGGCCACTTCAAATCTTGGAGGCGGTTCAAATTGGCATTTGTTGGAGTAATAATTAAAGCCAATTCACATCATGGAGGTAGTTTTAAATTGGTCAAAACATCTATAATCCAAACTTTGCCCCCTTTCACACTAAAGACCATTTTCATTCTTGTTTTCCTTCATAAACTATAGTTTTTCCAATGCCATTTTTCATTTTAAACTTGATGTAATTTTTTATTATCATTTAAACTTTTACATTTCAAACTCCAATTCAAAATCATCATTCAAACCACACAATTTACAAGTCACTATTCAAACCATAAAGTTTTAAACTACACCATTCTGGACCCATACACCAAACCTATTAGAAAAATGTGAATGCAGCGAAATTTTAAAAAATTTTAAATCATAACCTTTTTTCAAATAAAAAGCTAGACATGCTATATATATAAATTAATTAAGATCTTGCGTACCTCTTAGAATTAGAACTGCACTTTTGACAAGAAAAACTTTGACAGAACTGCTACTGTGAATTGCATCTAGAAGAGCTTCAATCAATTAGTCTTCTTTGCTATTATCTTTTTCCATGACCGTAATGCGAGTGGGCACACCTCGTTTAATTATCCTCTTAATAACGTCTCCTTCCAACTACAAGAGAAAATCAAGAGCTAAGATTCGGTATATTAAACAATAGCCCTATAGGAGTTTCAGAGTTTTTCTCTCTAGAATACTCTCTCTGAATTTTTTGGTGATTTATTAATAATAATAGGAACAAATATCCTATTTATAATGGCTGGTAGGGAGTCAATTCTACTTAGACAAGGCTTCTAAATCTGAAACTGAGTCAAAATCTACATCAAAACAGGTAAAAGACGCGTTACAGGATTATGCCTAACTGGCCTACCAATCCTAACTACTGGCCTGCTAGTTGTACTATTTTGCGTAACTAAGTTACACTTCACCGGCTGGCCAGACTTGGTCACCTACTTGCTAGTTTGCCTCGTTTTAAAAGTTTCTATATCTTATTCTACACAAGAATCTTAGATAGACCATCAGTTTAAATTTAAATAGCTAAATAGAAAAATTATTTGATTAAAACAGTCATATACATATAGTCTCATATCAAATAAAATATATATTCATATAATTCAACATGTTTATCTTAAACTAATTCATAAAATTAATTCAATTGATAAACAAACATAAATTATTAAATCAAATCAACCGAATTTAAACCAATGTAAGAATTAACATAAGTTACCAATATATAGAAAAAAAAATGTGCCGTATCGTTACAGGAAATGTTGTGCGCTAGCAAAGGGGACTCGATGGATATACATAGATCAAGCTCCTATAATTATAAAATAACACGTCCCCTACATGTCCATTTTATAATTTTCAACTCTTAAGCTATTCCATTAAAAGCTTAGAACTGCACTCTCGAACTATATATAAATTATGAAACTCCAATTAGTTAATCATCCATAACATATCACAATGTATAACATCTCCATAGGATATTCCTAATCGACTTAAGAATAAAATTTCATTTTTACCTTTCCTATTATTTTTATCTTATGTTCCATTATCTCACCGTTAGAAAACTTACTATTTCTAACCAATAAAAATAGTATACCATTTAGTTACTTCTATGTGTCCGAAAGGTTGAGCGCTCTATTTTTCAATTACAGGATAATGCCTATAAGAGAATATCATTAACTCTGCAAAAGATCTATGGATTTCATATCTATGAATAACGAGTCTACGTCAATCAAGATGTCACCTTTGGTACATCAAAAGACACAATCAAGAATAGGGCCTTTTAATTCATTCCAGGATTAAGATACGATACATATGATTATCTAAAGTGAATTAATTTAAACAAATAGAATTATTAATCAAATCAATTCAACTTTTGCCTAGATCTAATATATTCTCACCTATGACAATATACTAATGTTTCTACTTGAAGAGTCCAACTCCAATGACCAAGAGAAGCTATCTTCCGTTAGGGATGTAGACAATATAATAATCTTTACATGAATAAAGTGCCTAGCTTTATTCCTTTGGTTATGGAACTTTTATTTAGACTATCATTTTTAAGATTCATGTCGTCTGCATAATTTGTTCATTCTCAGTAAGATCTTAAAAGTTTAGATTGATAGTCTCAGACTTTAGTTTGCTTATTATATATTCAACAGGAATGAATATAAAGAGGACATATTTGATATATGAAACAATTAATAAACTCTTTATTGATTAAATGTCTCCAAAAAACTATTTATCATTTAATCCTTGGGTACCTATTCTAACAACAAACCACATTTAGTCTTTTTACACCTAAAACATGAGATTAAAGGTCTTAAAAAAAACGTAGACATCGATTTATCACTTTCCTTAAGGATTAAGGATTATTTGAGATATTATTCCTAAAATTAAACTATTAATCTTGTATAACCTTAAATAAACTAGCACAATTAAGTGCGTGAATTGACATGGCACAATAAGTAATATCTCTAAGTTGAAATCTTGACAACCACAATATAAAAGGTAAGTTCTTGTTTAATTAATTAGTTAAGTGTTGGGGTTTAGTGCCTTATAAGTTGTAATATTATACGTATTGTTAATAAATAAATAAAATGACATTTATAATTATTATGGTTGCTTATATGTATTATGAATACTTTTAATAAATATCAAGAAAATTTCATGATTATTTATGTGATTATAAATTTAGCATATAAATGTTATATGCTTAGGGATAAAATTTATAAATAATACTCTAAATAGTCTGTAATAATTAATTAAAGTTTGAGATCTTTAATTAAATATTACAAGTATGGTCTAATCTCATTTAGAATGAAATAGTTTTATTCAGGCTATTAATGTAGAGACATTAGATTGGAGGTACTTTATATAATGAGATTATGTATGACTGACCTAGATAAATTATAAATCTCTAATAATCATCTGTCACAAAATAGAGTATTCAAATTTATCATTATGATGATTATATATTTGACAGTCTTAATCTTGAGTATTTATTAGATTCCTGTTTATGACATTATGTTTTTGACTTGCATTGTAAGATTTGTCTAAACATAGACTATAACTTAACATCTTGGAGATATAATGTAATAAATAGCTAGGAATAATATTATACAGATACGAAATCCATTCCTTCCTTATAGAAGTTAGGAATAATATTATAACTTAATCTTGAGTATTTATTAGATTCATGTTTATGACATTATGTTTTTAACTTGCATTGTAAGATTTGTCTAAACACAGATTATAACTTAATATCTTAGAGATATAATATAATAAATAGCTAGGAATAATATTATACAGATACGGAATCTATTCCTTCCTTATAGAAGTTAGAAAAATAGTTCTCTTGAGTGATAATTCGAGGCTTAAATAGTAAAGCGCTTGTTCATAATAAGATTATGAATTAACTGTTCATTAGAGAATTATTGAAACTCAAGAATAAAGATGTAATAAGAGAGGTGAACAGAAATTAAACCTAGTTCTTATTATGAACTATTTATGATAGACTGACTTATATGTAATGATTATATCAATGGATTACTCGTTAATTTTTTTTGAGTGATTTCACTATAATCTTAAGAGGTTAGTTTCAGGTTTTAGTAGAATAACAGTGAAACTAATAAATTTCGCATATTAATTAAAGAGTTTAATTGATTGTCAAATTTATTAGAGCTTGGGTTATAGATCTGTAGGTCTCCAATGACATCTCTATAATACTATGTTACATTTAATGCATAGAATGAATTATACATATTTAATTTAGAATTATTGAATTCTGAATTAATTATTTTACACTTGAGTTATTAATGTGACATAGAAAAATGTTTTCTGTGACACATAATGTAATGTGATAAATGTTGTCATATTTAACTAAACATTAGTTAATTAATTAATTGATAACATTTGAATAATATGATTATTTAAATATAATTTTAATTTAAAATCTATTCTTAAATAAATGTGATTTATTTTAAATTTTAATATATTATATATGAAAGATTTTATTATATATTAATATATGTTTATATATAATAGGTAAACAAAATTGTTCAAACGTATAAAGTTGTATATACATATTATATATATATATATATTACGAATTTGTTTCAAAATAATTAAAAAAAGGGACGTTTACGTTTTCATATACGTATATTTTATATATATATATATATGTATATGTTAAAGAATCACCGGATTTGATTAAAATTAAAAACAAAAGGAGATAAGAGATGTAGAGTATATCCTTTTTCTATATATTTGTGTGGTGGTTATTTTAAATTTAAAATTAATTAAAAAATAATTAACTGCTCAGATATAAAAAGGTAGAGATAACAGTTATCCTTACATATCTATCATTCACGTAACTTTTACAGAATACTTAGAGAGAAAAACTGAGGGTTCTTCTCAAAAAAAGGTTTGCTATCTCATGTGTTGAGTACAGTACAGATCCAAAAAAGTGTGAGGTTAATTCTTTCTTACTGTTTGACGCCCACTTGTTTTTCAATTGGTGAGAATACATGGCTTAGAAGATCGTGGTAGCAAAGAGGAAAGCTAAGATACACTGATAGTCTTTAAAAGGTTTGTAAAAATTCTTAAAACTTTCTATTATTAATTAAAATTATATACCTATTCCCAATGAACAAAGTTTTCAGAAAATTTTTGTTTGTTAACAATCCGCTCATTTTGCTGCGTTTTCATATTTAATTCCAACATTATGCATAATACATCTAGTTAAAATCAAATTTTTTTATTTATTTATTTTATTTATTTATAATTATTGTTATTATTATCTTTTTTTGGAAATGTAGAAATGTCATTCTTTTCACAACTAATTATAGTAAATAACATGTTACAAAAATTTTTGTAATAAATGTCAAAATATGGTGTAAATAATTTACCTATACTTTGTTTTCAATGAAAATAATTTTATTTACATAATAAATAGATTTATGTTCAAAATAACATATTTATCTTTTTTTTGCATCATAAATACATTATTTATTGTAAATATTTTTGAAACATAATATTTACTTTAAAAAATTTTAAAAATCTAACATTTATTTATTTATTTATTATTCCACTCTCACCTGAGCAAGGATGGGAGGGAGGATTTCGTTTTTCCTGAAAAAAAAAAGAAAAGAAAAAGAGACAGAGAGGCAGAGAAAGAAAGAACAATAAAAAAAAAAAAAAAAAAAAAAAACAAAGGAAACTAAACGCAAGACACGGGAAAGAAAATAAAAGGGGAAAAAAGGGTGGAGACGTACAGAATACGCCATGGCTAGACCTGTGAGAGCCGGCGCCAGAGCAGCGCTTGTACCGTCGTCCGCTACCGCCACGACGACCATTACGCTAGACGAATCGGACGGATCGTCATCGTCGTCGCAGATGCAACAGCCGCAAACCCTAACGCTGCGCCTTGATCGGAGGAAGAAGAAGCAGGTAACGTGGAAAGAAGGCACCGTCGACAACGAGTTCATGCAGAAGAAGAGCTCCAAGAAGTGCTGCATCTTCCACAAGCAAAAGCCTTTTGACGAAGACGACAGCGACCAAGAAAACGACGACGATCACCACCACAACGACAGAGGCGGCGACAAGGGATGTTGCTCCACAGATCATGATCAATTGTAAGTGCAAGTAACGAGATGTAATCGGAATCTCCATTGAATGGATTGTTTTTATCTTTTCTCCCAAATGATATATGAGCAATTTCGGTGTAGGACCTTTAGAGACATTTTCTTTCGAAGATTGTTAAGGATTACCAATTACACTGTATAATTTGGATAATTTTGTTCTGAAGATTGTTCTTTATCTGCCCTGAATTCCATTTTTCCTTGGTTAGTTGGGTAAATCGATTGCTTTGCTCCGGTAACATGAAATAGTTTAGTTTCTCATTTTAGGAACTCGTCCATGATCTGCCTATTATCCAATCTGTTCTATTTATTTCTTCTACGCCTTAATTTCATGTATGTTCAGAAAGAGAGTTTTTGGTTCATTCGATTGAGAACAATAAGATATGCTGATCTGGATTTGAATTCTCATAACCTGAATTCTGAATTGTGATACGTGAGGATACGAGGATGGTTATATAACAAGAATGAGATATTAGATTGAGTTCAAGGCTCAGGGCCAGTTATACTTGTCCTTAGGTGGGTCTTCATTTGATGAAGTTTTGGATATATGTTTCTACCGATTATTCCATCCATTCATGCTGAACCTGATACGAGGAAGTCAGACATTGTAGACCATAGATTTTATTCTCCTTAGGTTTTATGCAAAGTTATAGACCTTGTAGACCATTCCATGTTGTAGCGGAGGGCGTCTGAAATTGGTCAAATACAATTCAAGAGAAGGGAAGGAGGGACTTTTTTTTCCTTCGATAAGATAGGAGGTACTACAATTATAGAGATTGCGTCAAAAATATTTGCTGGAAAATGATCAATTGTAAAGAAATTTGAAGTACTCTGCTATTGGATTAATGGACTATTGTTCGATGAGCTGTGTGATGGTATGAAGTGCTTACTCTAGTTTACTTCTGCCGTGTTGTTGTGTCGTTTCTTTTGTGCTGCCAAAGGTAGGATGTGGAAGCACTGTCCGAACAACTTTAGATATGGACATACCATACCCTGTCATAGGGAATGTAGCCGTCATTTGTGTAGCTGGGGATTATAGCTCACGAGATTTTTGATTAACTTGATGGAATGCCTGGTGAGATTGATGAATACCTTTGGTTGAGCAACAGAGAACCATTTAAGACAGCGGTAAATCCTCCAAACTTGGGTAACTAGAACTGGAGATTGGCTCTGCTATTCTGCCATATGATAAAATAACTTGGTTAGCTTCGAAGCTTTTGTCCTGCAACCCAATTGCATATCTATTTGAAGTGCAGAAATAAAAAATGGGTTAAGAAAGGAAACGATGACCTGAAGGAAATCCCAAATTGCTTTAGATTGCCTTTAGAAATGCACGAACATTGCTCTAGTTGACCCTATCATCCCCGGCCTGCTTATATTTACTGATTTTTGTGTTGCTTGGTATTCGTAATTTTTATTGGCGTTATCCTTAACTTCAATATGAAATTTTAGTCAAAAGTGAATTTTATGTATTCTCTAAATTTGTGGATTCTGTGTGTGTAATTGGTTGCTGATTTGATTAGAGAACTAAAGAGCCTTAGCAGCCACACTGTGTTGGGATTTGGAATTTTGCAGTATGTTACTTTAAAAACTAGTAAATTTGAAGAGCAAATCTACTTGTGAAGATGAACGCTACGATAACGGCTAATTGTAGTTACCAAGTGTGCCCCTGGACTTTCGAACAGGGATTGAAGTGCAATCTATTTGTGAGTATGAATCAAAATATTAACGAACTTTTTTGGTACACACTACTCGGGGCAAGTTTGATTTCTCTACTTTAAAACAGTGAATTTGTTGCTTTTATTAGGATGTCATTTTTATGTTTCATATTTACATGGTTCATCTGCAAACTTGGTTATTTGAAATCTGATCTGCAATAATTTTGCAGCTATGTATAGACTTTAGAAACATTTAGAGTGAAACATTGTGTTCTTTACCAAAGAGCATAGAACATTTCAGTTTTTTTGTTGCTTTCCTAGGTCAATTGGTAATTTGATATGGCCATGTCATGTGGAAAGTCTAACTTCTGTTTGAATTGGCATCAGTACCGCGTTTAATATTTAGTTTATCTTTTTTACCTCAAATTAATCAATAAATAAATAAAGACATAAGTAAACATAAATAAAAAGGAGTTAGTTTACCTTCCTCCCAGCACAGCCAACTTATGCCGAGTGACAAACTACACCAATTTCAAGATGAATATGTGGGTTCTCTCACCGATAACATGTATTTACATGGCCTCTTTAGAAAGATGTAACAAATTATGGCTCGGATTGATTTATGCTATTTGCAAAGATTAAAACGTTGTCATTGTATTTAAAAAAGAAAATAGGGTTTTTATCATTTTGGTATTTTGTAAGGAAACATCACGTTAGTATTTTACTGTTTGAAAAATATTAAAATGGTATCCTATAGGTTTCAAAATTATCATTTTGGTACCATGAGTTCATGTTTTGTGACATGAAGTTTCTAACTTTTTTTTTTTTATTAATGAACTCTAAATTATTTTATAAAAATATAAAAGAAAATAAAAACAAAAAACACTTACAAAACAAATAAATTCACATATATACTTTTTTTTTTGGATGAGTTATTTAATATTTGTTTTGATTTTCTAGTATAATTGTACAAAATTCATTTGACGCTCCTTAATAAAAGGATAAAATGAAAATTTTATGTCAAAAAATACGAACTCAAGGCATTTGATTAACATTTTTAAAAACTATAAAGTATCGTTTCTATAATTTTCAAACAAGTTATTAATATGATGTTTGCCCAAAACACGTGATACAAAAATAATAAAAACTCTATAAAATATACTCTTAAAATAAATGCTATTATTTGTTGTGATATCCAAATATTTGAGGCAATTTTCGGTTGGTATACTTCGTGAGACTGATGGTACCAAAACACCGATCGATGATTACCCCTTTATCCCAAGAAGTAAATGCCGGAATTCATTGGAAACCGCCCTTATGGGCATTGGCCATCCGTACTACCGCAAAAAATTCAACAAGTCTCAATAGAATACACAACAGTACAAAATAATAATAATAAATAAATAAATCTAAAGAATCCATAAAATCTTAAATGAACCACATGAAACTATTTATATGCCGGTGCTAGGTAGGATTTGGACCGGCTAAAATCAAATAAAAAAGATGAGGCTCACCGATAGCACGACTCAATGTGCATATCGAACAAAGCGAGCCCGTCAAATGTACTCGTCGCATGTGATGTGGTTTGACGCGGATTTGTGTTTGATGTGCTCACCATTAGTAGACCAAGATGGCTCGACTCAGTCTACGTTGTGTTTGATATGCTCGATCTAAATGGTTAGGGTTGGACAATTATTACATGAAAAGCTCTATCTAACTTTATACTCGTTTTACTCAATGTGGACAATTTAAAGTTAGGGGTAACTGAATAAAGGTTGAAAATCCACTAACTCACGTAGTAAATCAGAGAAAGGTGGTTTGAAATTTGTGCCTAATGAGCATATATGACACGTGTCTCACTTCACTCGGCACTATTTAGGCCTATTCCCACTAACAAAAGCCCATTATCTCAAGGAAAGCCTCTATAAATAGGCTGCAGACATGTTTGAAGGATTCAACTCCAAATTCCTACTAGAAGCTCTTGCTAATTCATTTCACTCATTTGTTATTGCCAAAAGTCTCCGTTTCTTGTTTATTTACACTGTTTCGAAAGAGCAACTGTAATTTGTACCAAGTTCACCATGTAGTGAAGCATATCTTGACGGCAGACATAACTTAATTCTAAGTGAACTATTATAAATCTCTTGTGTAGTATTTTTATTTTGTTTTATTGTTGCAATTTCATTATCTGCTTATTACAAAAATATCTAATTATTATCATAGATATAACTTGATTTATAAGTTTGTTAGGACCTAATAATAGTGATCAAAGGGCCCAATCAACTTAAGTATATATCCAGATTAAATAAAAAATTGTAAATCTAACGTTTAAGTCGATACTTAAAAGTTGTGTGATATAAATAAGATGGTTGTAAAGAAATATTTTGTTGGTATCTAAAACAAAGAGAAAAGTAGACAAATGGTTTACTTTTGGTTATCTTTTTTTTAAATAAATGGCTGAACTTTTTAAAAATTAAAGAAATAACATTTTTATTTATTTTTTATTTATTTTTATTTTTATAGTTGTTTATCCTTGATAGATACTGGTACATCATTATTATACATCATTAATTAACATTAATAAATCACTAATTAACTATAATTTATCACTGATGACTTAGTTAATCATTTGTCTACTAATGATTTATTATTATCAAATCGGTATATTTTAAGTGTAATTGATCAATTACTAACTAATACTAGATAATCTTTGATAACCACATACTTGAATAGTGATAAGATAAAGTACAAATTATCATTAACGTATTAAAAATATTTCCTTAATTTTCAAAAACTTCCACCGTTTACTTAAAAAAAGTTTAAAAAATAATCACTTACCAAAAAATCCTAAAAAAATATTATTGCAAGTAAGCGTTTAATTTAAAAGGATCATAAATTGTAGTGGACAACTTATTCATGACCTATTAACATAATTTTTTTCAATTTTTTATTTCAATAAATTGTAAACTAAAGATTGGAATCTTTACGATATATTTATTCGGCATTTCTACAGTCCTTCTGCGCACTGTTGAAGTTTCCAAACTTCAGTCGTTCATAACCATCGTGATCTTATCCACATGGTTGACTTTGCTTGAGGGGCGTTGATAGAATGGGTAACTGGCGGTGGTTATAAAGCCGGTTACTCCTATGTTATTTTATGAAATTGTGGCCCGTTTGTTTTTGTTTTAAGTATTTTTAAAAATATTTTTGTATATTTTTTGAGGTAAAATTTTAAAAACTCTCAATATAATTTTTAAAAATTTTTATTTTTTAAAATTAAAATATTTTTATCTATTTTAAAAACAATACCAAACGGTCCTTATAATTTTCAGTTAGCGTCGTGACGTCAATCTGAGATAATATGTGATAAAATTATGTGTCTTTTAACCTTGTTCTGAATCGGTGTATTCATTAGTGGTATGTTTTTATATAAGCTTGAACACATATTAGCAACACACATATCTGTTGCAGTAGTTATATTGATATATGAATATATATCTTTACAAATAAAGAGGTTTCTTTATATAAAAAGGTTATATGGCTTAAGGTTGTATCCATTTATGAAATGACACCCTTATCTTTATTAAATCTGTAGAATTTTACAAGTTTCATATCATGTTCTAGAACACAATATTGTTGCTATATATTGTGATTAAGTGTTTGTTGTATTTTAGGGGTAGTTTGCCGTTAAACTTTTTAACAAACTTGAATAAGTGAAGGCAAATAACACCTTCAAAGAAAGTGTTCATTACATGCCTCAAACACCCTCTTATTTTCCAAAAATTTATAGCCTGTATTCTCTCTAAACACTCAAATTCTTCAACAATTTCATGGTTTCTTCACTGCAGGTCCTCTAAAGTGGTAATCCAGCTTCAAGTCGTAGATATTCCTTTAGTTCAACTGCTAGTGACAATGATTGCACACGCTTTTAAGGTGTTGAGTCCCCATGCTCATTTGCAGGAATGCACTGCAGCTTTGATCACAACTGTGCCTTCCATAATTTTTCTTTAAAGTGTTAACATTGGCTATATTGTTGTATAATTCAAGTAAGAGGTAATTAACATTGGCTATATTGTTGTATAATTCAAGTGAGAGGTAATCTGTCTTTTTTAAAAGGAAGATAACTATTTTTTTTTATAGGGTGTTTGGAAGGGTGGTGGAACCAGTGGTGGGAACCACTTTTACTGTAGTATGTGAGAGTTTTATACTGTAGCATATTTTTTTATTGTTATTGTAACATGTGAGAGCTTTACACTGTTTATAACTGAGATTGTGGTGGGAACTGAGTGGTTCCCACCACTGCCAAACACCCCCTTAATCTGCAGGGGGAAACCTGGTTAGTTTTGTTGCAATTACCTTTTGAAGGTTGTTTACGTGAGTTCTAATCTACTTGCATGTGGAGTATCAAATGGAACGTTAATAACGTGCACTATCGCTGACTCATCTTTACTCATCTATAATAGGAAAGGGCAAACAAAAGATGTTACTCTTATACTGCAAAATTATCAACTTACCCCTTTTGGCAAAATTGGGTACCACAACCATTTCATAGGGTGTTTGGAAAGGTGGTGGGAACCACTTTTACTGTAGCATGTGAGAGTTTTACGCTGTAGCATATTTTTTTATTGTTACCGTAGCATGTGAGAGCTTTACACTGTTCATAACTGAGATTGTGGTGGGAACTGAGTGGTTCCCACCACTGCCAAACACCCCCTCAGTTATAAGCAGTGTAGCTCTCATATGCTACAGTAACAATAAAAACAATCGCTACAGTGTAAAGCTCTCACATACTACAGTAAAAGTGGTTTCCAACCATTGGTTCCTACAATCTTTCCAAACACCCTAGTGTTACTAGAGAGCTGAAATAATATACGTTGTTACTCGGTGTTACTTTAATCCTAATTTTTTGTTTTGAAACAACTCCAAAGTTCAAGTGTAATGACTTCAGAGCACTTGTATATTGAAAACAATTACAGAATGATAAAGAGTATGATCAAAAGTATGATCAAACCTGATCCAAGGGCTGAGAGTGGTCAATTGTGTAGTGAAGTATACAGTGGCATAAAGGCTGATATGTACCAATTCTTTATGTCTTGTTCTGCTCCTGTCATTAGGGAATGTAGTGGGTATTGCCGCAATCTGTTGTGTACGAAATGTATCTGATTGGCTGGCAATTCTTCTCTCTAGTGTATATATTGTAAAGCTATAGCCTTGTATAATGATTAATAATGCAATTCAAGGTTTATCAGATATATCTCTTAGATTGGTTGGCAAATCTACCATAGATCATTCCAGTCCAATTCTTACTCCAACTACCTCTCATTCAGCATCCAAGCTCACATATAGCCCAATCTCTACACAAGACGCACCCAACTCCTCTCTTCTACCTTGTTCCGAAGTTGTGAGCACACGGCATTCTCCTTCTGCGTCTCACTCCAATTCTAGAACTAGAACCTCTGCTCAACAAAGCTCCCCTTCACCTTCACTTGTTCTTGGATAACATATCACCAGAACCACGTCTCCACAAGTTGTATCACTTGTACCAGAACCTCATATGTGAACCAGCACAATGACCATCCCATGGTGACTTGGTCAAAACTTAAAATCTTTAAGCCTAAAGCATGGCTTACTAACTTATCCGCAGTTGAGCCTTCAAATGTTACCCAAGCTCTCCACTATGATGTGTGGAAACAAGCTTTGAAACAAGAATTTGATGCCTTGATCAAGAACCACACTGTCACTCGTGCCTATCTCACCTGACTACAAAGTGGTCAGTTGTCGTTGGGTTTATAAGGTGAAAAGAAGTCCAGATGGTTCCATTGCTCGCCACAAAGCTTGCCTTGTTGTCAAAGGGTAGCTTCAAACTGCTGAACTAGATTTCACTGATACTTTCAGCCCTGTAGTGAAACCAGTGACTATATGGATCATACTTACACTAGCCCTGTTTAACAAATGGACCATTCGACAATTAGATGTGAACAACGCCTTTCTTCATGGCGACCTCAGAGAAACTTTCTGTCTGGAACAACCGCCTGGCTTTGAGGTTTCTTCTTCAAATGGTACTTTCTTTGTGTGCAAGCTTTACAAAGCTCTATATGGGCTCAAACAAGCACTCCGGGCCTGGTTTGATAAGCTTAAAAGCTCACTTCTCAGGTTGGGATTTACAAACTCTAAGGCTGATCACTCCCTATTCATCCAAATTAATGCTACTTATTGTTTATATTCTGGTATATATGGACGACATTTTAATTACAAGTCGTAGCTCTAATGAAATTCAACAATTAATTTCAAATCTTAATCAAGCCTTCTCCTTGAAAGATCTAGGTCAGCTCTATTACTTTCTTGGGGTTGAAGCTAAGCACACTTCGGATGGTGGTTTGCTATTGACACAAGGCAAATATGTCAGAGAGTTATTAGACACAGCACATATGGGAAATGTAAGGCCTCTACCTTCTCCTATGATCACTAGTGAGAAAACCACTGCTCATTTTGGTGATCCTTTTGAAAATGCCACGCTCTATCAAAGCATTATTGGTGCTTTACAATACCTCACCATCACTAGAACTGAGATCTCTTATTCTGTCAACAAAGTCTGCCAATATATACAGACCCCTCAAAAGCTTCGTTGGAAAGCTGTTAAACGAATTTTAAGACGACTTCAAAGGGTCTCGGATCATGGGACCTTGCTCTCTTGATCTTGTGGGATTCTCTGATGTAGATTGGGCAATGGATCCTAGCGATCAGAAGTTTACTTCTGGTTTTTGTATTTTTCTTGGACCTTGCTTTATCACCTGAAGCTCCAAGAAGCAACACACTAGCTCTAGTTCCAGCACCGAAGCCGAGTATTGTAGTCTAGCTATTGCCACTTCAGAACTTGCTTGGATACAATCTCTTCTCCATGAGTTGCAGATTACATTACCATGCTCTCCAACAATTTGGTGTGACAATTTGAGCACAGTGTCCTTGAGTGCCAATCCTGTTCTTCACTTGTGGACCAAGCATATAGAGCTGGACCTTTATTTTGTTCGCAACAAAGTTCTCAACCAATCATTGTCGGTTCAACATATTCCGGGTCTTGATCAAGCTGCCAGCCTCTGTCATTTGCTCACTTTGATCGCTTACGTTCCAAGCTAAGTGTAGTCTCTCCTGCCATGCTTAGCTTGCGGGGGCATGATAAAGACTATGATAAAAAAATATGATCAAACCTGATCCAAGGGCTGAGACTGGTCAATTGTGTAGTGGTGTGTATAGTGGCATAAAGGCTGATATGTACCAATTCTTTTTGTCTTGCTCCGCAGCCGTCATTAGGAAATGTAGCGGGTATTGCCACAATATGTTGTGCAAGAAATGTCTTCGATTGGCTGGCAATTCTTCTCTCTAATGTAAATATTGTAAAGCTATAGCCTTGAATAATTTATTCGATTGATAATGCAATTCAAGGCTTATCAGATATTTCTCTTGGCTCTTTATTCTCTCTGATTTCTTTCTCAGAAACAACATTGGAACAGTCGTTTTTTAACCCACAATAGCCGATTCATCGATTTGACAACTCCCTGACAAAGCCAGCTAAAAGGGCTGCCACCCCTGGCATACAAACTTTGGCTTCCTCCAAAGCTCTACAAGTGGAGATGCACTGGAACATCTGACGTACTGTAGCATCCGCCTATATTTATTTCCTCTCGATTAACTTTTGAGTGCAACGTAACTTTCCAGCGATCATAACCAAATAATTTGCAATTTGCAATTCCAATGTATAAAGGTTAGTCATAACCAAATAATTAATGACAATTGAATCATTTCAATTTTCTTCACTGCATAATTTGGTTGGTTATCATGATTACTAAATTTTATTTCAGATGAGTGTTAGACATATGTGACCTAAGGGGTAAAAATATAATATGCTTTTGGAGACATTTTTATCAATAAAGAGTTTATTTATTATTCATATATCAAATTGTTGTCCTTTTTACGTTTTTATTTGTTGAATGTATGATAAGCAAACAGAAGTCTGAGACTGTCAGTCTGAGCTTTTAGAATTAGGCATATAATGGACAGATTATGTGGAAGATATGATTTTAAAGGTGACGGTTTAAATCATAAGATCCGCAATCGAATGAAAAAAGTTGGACGCTTTATTCATGTAAAGATTGTTATATTGTCTATATCCCCAATGGAAGATGGTTTGTCTTGACAATTGGAGGTAGACTCTGCGAATATAAATATTAGCACATTGTCATAAGTGACAATGTGTTGGATCGGGACATGAAGTGAATTGATTTGGATTAAGAATTTTGTCTCTGCAAATCGATTCACTTTAGACAATTATATGTGTTGTATCTTAATCTTGAGATGAATAGTGAGCTCGTTGTCTTGACTTATATCTTTTGATGTACTAAAGGGTGACATCTATATTTTTATGTTGGTACACATGCGGGTTCGTTGGATGCATGATTCTTGATAACTTAGACCTATTATTTATAGATATAGAATCCATAGCTCATCTTTAGGAGTAGATGATATACTTTTATATCTGTTATCTTATAATTGAAAAACTAGAGCGCTCAACAATTTGGATACATAGTTGTAACTAAATGGTATACCGTCTTTGGATGGTAAGTTTTCTGATGGTGAGATAATGGAACATATGTTGGGTTTGGTGCCCTAAAAGCTGTGACATTGTACATATTGTTTATCAATAAATAAAGTGACATTTATTATTATTTTGGTTGATTATATATATTATGAATACATTATAAACATCAAGAAAATTCCATGATTTTTTATGTGACTATAAATTTAGCATATAAGTGTTATTTGCTTAGGGATAAAATTTATAGATAATAATCTAAATAGTCCGTAATAATTAATTAAAGTTTAGGATCTTTAATTAAATATTACAAGTACGGTCTAATCTCATTTAAAATGAAATAGTCATTATCTAGACTATTAATGTAGAGACATTGGATTGGAGGTATTTTATATAATGAGATTATATAGGACTGGACCAGATAAATTATGAATCTCTAATAATCATCCGTTATAAATAGAGTATTCAAATTTATCACTATGATGATCATATATTTGACAGTCTTAATCCTGAGTATTTATTAGACTTCTATTTACGACATTATATTTTTTGACTTGTATGGTAAGATTTGTCTAAATATAGATCATAACTTAGCATCTTGGAAACATAATATAATAAATGGCTATGAATAATATTATACAGATATGGAATCTATTCCTTCCTTATGGAAGTTAGAAAAATAGTTCTCTTGAGTGTTAATTCTAGGTTTGAACAGTAGAGTGCTCGTTCATAATAAGATTATGAATTAATTGTTCATTAAAGAATGATTGGAACTCAAAGATAAAGATGTAATAAGATAGGTAAACGGAAATTGAACCTAGCTCTTATTATAAACTTTTTATAGAGGACTGACTTATATGTAATGATTATATCAATGGACTACTCGCTAATTTTCTTTGAGTAATTTCACTATAATCTTAAGAGTTCAGTTTCAGGTTTTTAGTGGAGTAACACTGAAACTAATAAATTGACATATTAATCAAAGAGTTTAATTAATTATCAAATTTATTGAAGCTTGGGTTATAGGTCCATAGGTCCCTAATATCACATCTGTAATAATATATTAGATTTTTGCATAGAATGAATTATACATGTTTAATTTAAAATTATTGAATTCTAAATTAATTATTTCACACTTGAATTATTAATGTGACACAGAAAAATATTCTTTGTGACACATAATGTAATGTGATAAATGTTGTCACATTTAACTGAGCATTAGTTAATTAATTAATTGGTTAATTTTAAAATCTATTCTTAAATAAATGTGATTTATTTTTGAATTTAGATTTAGATATATATATATATATATATATATATATATGGTTTTGAACCAAATCTTTATATATATATATATAAGATTTTATAACATATTAATATATATATTAATATAATATTATAAAAAAAAGGAAACGTAAAAGTAAAACTTACGTTTCACTTTTTGTTTCCTTTTAATATAAATACCGAATCAGTGTGATTCGGTCAAATAAAAAAAAAAGGAAAAAGGTAAACTGCCTTTTACTTTCATGGATGACTTATATGTACATATGTGTGTGTGTGTGAGTCACGGTGATTCAAGAAAGAAAAAGAAAAAGAAAAGAAAAAGAGAAAGTAAAATTACTAATGGCTCAGATTAAAAAGGAGAGATAACAGCTATCTCAAAAAGATTATTTACGTAATTTTTACAAAATACTTAGAGAGAAAAACTGAGAGTTCTTCTCTGAAAAAAAAAAGTCTGCTATCTCATGTGTTGAGTACATAGCAGATTCAGAAAAGTGTGAGGAAAATTCATTCTTGCAGTTTGACGCCCACTCGTCTTTCCATTGGTGTGGAGGCCTGGATTGGAAGATCGTGGTGTCAAAGAGGAAAGCTAGGATACCCTGATAGTCTTCAAAAGGTTTGTAAAATTACCTAAAGCTTTCTATAATTAAAATTATATATCTATTCCCGATGAACAAAGTTTTCAGAAAATTTTTGTTTGTCAACGATCCGTTTCTTCCGCTGCGTTTCATATTTTAATTCTAACAATTGGCATTAGAGCGGGTTATAGCATATATAATTTTAATTAAACATGATTTTATTTTGATAATATCATGTTTTTGATGCATGTTTGTTGACACTTTGCATCTTTGTTAATTTTTATTCATGAGATGAATGGTTGTTTAATGAAGAGATTTTTGGTCGTTAATTATGTGGTCTTTTTGGATTAATAATTTTATTTTCAGTTTGATTATATCAATCTATGTAAACCCATAAAGGGGTATAGGCTTTTTGTAATTTATTATTATTATTATTTTTTTTTTCTTTTCTTTTCTTCTCTCCTCTCCTTCACCTGCTACACATGGAGCGATGAAGAAAAAGATGACCATTGGATTTTTTGGCACAGTTGAGAACTTTGGGCCTATCAAATTTCAAAGGTAATCTAGCAGATTGTTGCACAATAAACCACCTGATGAAGACTACAAAATTGAAGCAGAGAATTATGTATAAATTACAAGAAGACCCCTGTTTTTTTTTTATGGGTTGTAATTTTAATTATCCAAAAGGACCTGGTCAAAAATCTATTGTTTATTTTCATTGTTCATTTTCATGTGATGATTGTGATAACATGTTCATGCATGATAATATGTCATCTAGAAAAGTGCCCACTTATAGTTATTGTAATATGACATGCATAAACTTACATATTATTTTTTTTTATAAAGGAGTTTATTAAATGATTTAATATGTGTTAGCATTAATTTAATGAGTTTAAATTAATTGGGTTGGTTTTATAGAATCTTAATTTATTAATCATCCAAATAATGTGAATTTAGCTTTAATAGTTAAGACTTGGTGAAATTCACATTAATTCTAAGTTATCTAATTTTAAATTGTTTAATATTCGGTAACTTAGACAATTTATAATAAATTTAGATTTTTAGAAAATCTGGTAATTTATTTAAGTGTAAATAGAATAGGATTCTATTAACACATAATATAATATAGTAATTAAAAATTGTTTTTATCTACTAGAATTATGAAACATATGATGTTTTATAAGATAAAACACATCTTATAAAATAGTGAGTGGGAGAAGGTAATATGACAATATAACCTACGGTCTCCATTATTAGTACAACACCGTGAGATTTAAGTGACGCCTTGCGACACTTAGATTTCGTCCTCTCTACGGAGGGTGTCCATTTAAATCAACATTAAGGTTGGCTTCCTTGATATAGGATTTTATAATGTATTTCAAAATTGACCTACCCTACGACGGCAATTTTGAGTTAAGTTGTTAAAATTCAAAATAGTGGCTTACACTCATAAAGATATAATTAAATTGTTAATTATATCTTGACCAAAATAAACAATTATTAATAAATATAGAAAATATGAGATATTTTGAATATATTTATTAATTGAGAATGTCTCAATTCAATTCATAAATAATTTGACCTACCCTACAACGACACTTTATTTATTAAAATTGAATAATTGTGGAATTAGTAAAATATTTTGTGTGTTTTTCATATGCATCATGCATCACGTTTACTATTCCAAAACATATATATATGATGTTTATGCAACCATTTTAATTTTTGCTATTTTATTTATTTATTACAGTAACAATGTCTAATCCAATCATCGCTATTCTCTCAAATGAAAAATTAACCGGAGATAATTTTGTCAAGTGGAAGAGTAACATGAACATTGTACTAATTTGCCAAAGTTACAAGTTTATCCTGACAGAGGAATGTCCTCCAGAGCCTGCTGCCAATGCTCCTTGTAATGTACGAGAAACATATGATTGTTGGATTCAAGCAAACAACAAGGCCCGTTGTTTTCTTTTGGCTGGCATGTCTGACGTGCTTAGGATGAAGCATGGAAACTGCTTATGAGATAATGCAGTCTCTACAAAACATCTTTGGTAAACCTTCTGAAAAGGCACGCCACGAGGCCGTTAAGGCAGTAATGAATGCCAAAATGAAGGCAAGGATTTCGGTCAGAGAACATGTTCTCAACATTGTTAACTATCTCCATGAGGTCGAGGTGAACAGGGCAGTGATAGATGAAGCCACACATGTGGGGACGATTTTGTAAACCCTCTCCCCTGCGTTCCTTCAATTCAAAAGCAACTATTTCATGAACAAGCTGAAATATAACATGACTGAGTTGCTTAATGAGCTTCAAACCTTCGAGTCTATTTCGAAAGAAAAGAGAAGTTGAAGCAAATGTTGCAGAAGTTCAACTCTCCTCTTCTGCTCAAAAGAATAAGAAGAGGAATGGGACTGAAGGAAGTGGTAAGTCTAAGAATGGAGGGCAACCTAAGAAGAACAAAAGCAACAACAACAAAAAGAGCTCAAACCAAAAGAAGCCTAAAGGAAAATGTTTCCACTGCGGCGTAGTTGGGCACTGGAAGAGAAACTGCAAGAAGTATCTTCAGGAGCTCAAAGAAAAGAAGAACAACAGTAAATCAGATTTACTCATTTTAGAAGCTTGTTTAGTTGAAGATGATACTTCACCTTGGATAATTGATTCAGGGGCAACTAACCATGTTTGTTCTTCTTTGCAGATGCTTAGTTCTTCAAGGGAGCTTGCCGACGGGGAACAAACGATGAGAGTGGGAATAGGAGAGGTTGTTTCGGCAAGAGTAGTGGGAGTTGTTAAACTTTATTTTAGAAATAATTTTTTAATTTTAGACAATGTTTATTACATTCTTTGTTTTCGTAGAAATTTGATTTCTGTTTCCAGGTTGTTTGAACAAATGTTTAATGTTTCTTTTAATAATAATTATGTTGATATTTCTAGAAATGGTTTGGATATTTGTTCTGCGCATCTGGAAAATGAGCGTTACACCTTAAGGCCCAACGAAAAAGCACTGCTCAATACCGAAATGTTCAAAGTTGAACAACCTAAACCCAAGAAGCAAAAGATTTCTTCTAATAATGAAACATACCTATGTCACCTTAGATTAGGTCACGTTAACCTTGATAGAATTAACAGACTGGTAAAGTTAGGTCCTTTAAAAGAGCTAAAAGTTAGTTCTCTACCAGTTTATAAATCTTGTCTTGAAGGTAAAATGACCAAGAGGCCTTTCTCTGCAAAAGGCAAAAGGGCCAAGGAACCACTTGAGCTAATACATTCAGACGTCTGCGGTCCATTTAATGTACAAGCACGTGGTGGTTATGAATATTTCGTCACATTTATTGACGATTATTCAAGGTATGGTTACATATACCTAATGCAAAGGAAATCTAAAACTTTTGAAAAGTTTAAAGAATTCCAAGCAGAAGCTGAAAAGCAATTAGGAAAGACGGTGAAGACTCTTCGATCTGATCGAGGAGGGGAATACCTTGATACTGAATTCAAGGATTATATGATAGAACATGGTATTCTATCACAACTCATCGCACCTAAAACACCACAACAAAATGGTGTTGCAGAGAGAAGAAATCGAATGTTGCTTGATATGATAAGATCCATGCTCAGCTACTCATCATTACCCACTTTATTTTGGGGATATGCACTATAAACTGTAGTATATCTTCTAAACATAGTTCCATCTAAGTCTATTTCAAAAACACCTTTAGAGTTATGGAATGTTCGCAAACCTAGTATGCGACATATCCGTATATGGGGTGTCCAACACATGCGCTGAAAGGAAAGACCGAGAAGTTGGAACCACGTTCTTAAGTATGCTTATTTGTGGGATACCCAAAGGGAACGAGGGGAGGTTTGTTTTACAGTCCACAGGAAAAGAAAGTATTTGTATCGACAAATGTCATTTTTCTCGAGAATGATTATATGACAAACAATAAATCTCGTAGCAAAGTTATACTTGAAGAGTTACTTTCTGATCGGATTAGACCACAACCGACAACTGTTGTCGAAGGACAAAATGAGGAGACCACATCTCCCGATCATAATGTCATACCACCTCGACGTAGTGGGAGGGTTGTGAGACCACCTACTCGCTATAAGACACTTGGAGAAGTAAATGTTGCTATCTCTGATAATGGTGAGGATGATCCATTGACATATCATGATGCAATGGAAGATTTTGAGAAGGAGAAATGGCTGGAGGCTATGAACCTTGAAATGGAGTCCATGTACTCCAATTTAGACTGGGATCTTGTAGACCTACCTAAAGGGATAAAACACATAGGGTACAAATGGATTTACAAGAAGAAAAGAGGAGTGGATGGAAAAGTTGAGACTTTCAAAGCTAGGCTTGTGGCAAAGGGTTATACCCAAAAGGAGGGAGTTGACTATGAAGAAACTTTCTCGCCTGTAGCTATGCTTAAATCCATTCGGATTCTTTTATCCATTGCTGCTTGTCTTGATTATGAGATATGACAAATGGATGTCAAGATTGCCTTTTTGAATGGCTATCTTGAGGAAAGCATCTATATGATGCAACCAGAAGGGTTTGCAGTCAAAGGTTAAGAACAAAAAGTTTACAAGTTACAGAGGTCCATCTATGGACTCAAGCAAGCTTTAAGATCTTGGAACTTGAGATTTGATGAAGCGACCAAATCTTATGGTTTCGATCAAAATATTGATGAACCTTGTGTTTATAAGTTCATCAAAGATAAGAAGGTGGTCTTCTTGGTTCTTTATGTAGATGATATCCTACTCATTGGGAATGATGTAGGCGTATTATCTGATGTAAAGAAATGGCTCGCCAACAATTTTCAAATGAAAGATTTAGGAGAAGCAATTTATGTTCTTGGAATCCAACTCATAAGAGATCGCAAGAACAAACTGTTGGCGCTGTCTCAGTCATCGTATATCGATAAGGTGCTTATCAGATTTTCGATGCAAAACTCCAAGAAAGGTAATTTGCCTACACGTCATGAAGTTTATCTTTCAAAAGAGCAGTGTCCTAAGACACCTCAAGAGGAAGAAAATGTGAGACGAGTACCCTATGTATCTGCACTAGGAAGTCTAATGTATGCCATGTTGTGTACAAGACCTGACATTTGCTATGCGGTGGGTATAGTCAGTTGGTATCAATCCTACCCAGGATTAGATCATTGGGTAGCGGTTAAACATATTCTCAAGTATCTTAGGAGAACGAGAAACTATATGCTAGTATATTTTGGTAAGAATTTGATTTCCATTGGATGCACTGATTCTGATTTTCAATCAGACAAAGACACACGTAAATCTACGTCTGGATCAGTGTTTACTTTTGGTAGTGGAGCCATAGTTTAGAGAAGTATCAAACAATCTTGTATTGTTGATTCAACTATGGAAGCATAATATGTGGTTGCTTGTGAAGCAGCTAAAGAAGTTATTTGGCTCCGTAAGTTCTTAAATGATTTGGAAGTAGTTCTAGGCATGGATAAACCACTTACATTGTATTGTGATAACAGTGGTGCAATGGCAAATTCAAGAGAACCTAGAAGCTACAAAAGAGGAAAGCATATAGGGAGAAAATATCATTTGATTAGAGAGATAGTGCATCGAGGCGATGTGGATGTTGTAAAGATAGCGTCGGAAAACAACCTTGCCGACCCTTTCACCAAAATGTTACCTACAAAGAGCTTTGAGGGACACTTGGAAGGCTTAGGTCTTAGAGACATGTCTTAGCTGCTTTAGGGCAAGTGGGAGATTGTTGGGTTTGGTGCCCTAAAAGCTGTGACATTGTACATATTGTTAATAAATAAATAAAGTGACATTTATTATTATTTTGGTTGATTATATGTGTTATGAATACATTTATAAACATCAACAAAATTCCATGATTTTTTATGTGACTATAAATTTAGTATATAAGTGTTATTTGCTTAGGGATAAAATTTATAGATAATAATCTAAATAGTTTGTGATAATTAATTAAAGTTTGGGATCTTTAATTAAATATTACAAGTACGGTCTAATCTTATTTAAAATGAAATAGTCATTATCTGGACTATTAATGTAGAGACATTGGATTGGAGGTACTTTATATAATGAGATTATATAGGATTGAACCAGATAAATTATGAGTCTCTAATAATCATCCGTTACAAATAGAGTATTCAAATTTATCACTATGATGATCATATTTGACAGTCTTAATCCTGAGTATTTATTAGACTTCTATTTATGACATTATGTTTTTTGACTTGCATGGTAAGATTTATCTAAGCATAGATTATAACTTAGTATCTTGGAAACATCAAGTAATAAATGGCTGGGAATAATATTATACAGATATGGAATCCATTCCTTCCCTATGGAAGTTAGAAAAATAGTTATCTTGAGTGATAATTCAAGGTTTGAACAGTAGAGCGCTCGTTTATAATAAAATTATGAATTAATTGTTCATTAGAGAATTATTGGAACTCAATGATAGAGATGTAGTAAGAGACGTGAATGGAAATTGAACCTAGCTCTTATTATGAACTTTTTATGGAGGACTGGCTTATATGTAATGATTATATCAATGGACTACTCGCTAATTTTCTGAGTAATTTCACTATAATCTCAAGAGTTCAGTTTTAGGTTTTTAGTGGAGTAACACTGAAACTAATAAATTTGGCACATTAATCAAAGAGTTTAATTAATTGTCAAATTTATTGAAGCTTAGGTTATAGGTCCATAGGTCCCAAATACCACCTCTGTAACACTATATTAGATTTTTATATAGAATGAATTATACATGTTTAATTTAGAATTATTGAATTCTGAATTAATTATTTCACACTTGAATTATTAATGTGACACAGAAAAATGTTCTCTGTGACACATAATGTAATGTGATAAATGTTGTCACATTTAACTGAGCATTAGTTAATTAATTAATTGGTTAATTTTAAAATATATTCTTAAATAAATGTAATTTATTTTTGAATTTAGATTTAGATATATATATATATATATATATATATGGTTTTGAACCAAATCTTTTTTTATATATATAAGATTTTATAACATATTAATATATATATATATATATATTAATATAATATTATAAAAAAAAGGAAACGTAAAAGTATAACTTACGTTTCACTTTTTGTTTCCTTTTAATATAAATACCGAATCAGTGTGATTCGGTCAAATAAAAAAAAAAGAAAAAGGTAAACTGCCTTTTACTTTCACAGATGACTTATATGTATATGTGCAGTAGATGCTAACCCAAATTCAAATTTAAATCAAAGTTAATTCAAATTTTTTTATTGTGATAAAAACTTAAAAAAGATATTAACCACATTAAGTTCGTGTGGAAATATATAAAAATGACAATTCATGTCAATAATCAATTATTCACACGCAAATTACATTTTAATTTCAGTCAAAAAACTAAAATTGCGATCAATGTGGATTCATTTGCTATAGATTTGTAAGTTTATAAGGTAACTTGTTAAAATTGAGAGTTTATGAGATAAATTGTAAATATGTGACAAATTCAAGGAGTAAAAGTGCTAAATACCGTATATTTTATGGGCTTTTGTTGATCTTAAACAACAGATTGGCCCAATAAACGGCCGAGATTACCCACAAAAAATTTTATAATTATTCTCAGGCTTTTCTGCTCCATTTCTTTTTCATCGGAAATGTGCCCCCTAAACATTTTTTTTTTTTAAGACGAAAACCCTTCTTTTTTTTTTTAATTCAAAGGTTCTTTTCCATTTTGCCCGTAGAACACATTGTGTGTGAATGCACATAAAGTTAAGAGGTAACTGTCGTTAACAATTAATATTATAATTTCTACATTGTAATAGTTATTTAATAATATAATAAAGAAAAATTATTAAAAAAATTATAATTCGATCTAATAATGGTTCTTGGGATAGAAAAAGATGCATGACTCCTAGATGTTAAGTATACGCAACTTCGTTTAGAAATAATAACAATAATAACAATAATAATAATAATAATAAAAGAAGAAACCCACGTGATCATGTAGCTTAGTCCAACTTGGAGTCCACTTTCATTACAGTGTATTAAAATCCGCTACCCAAAAAAATAATAAAAATGAAAACGTACGCTGTTTGCTATTGTTTTTTCTTGGAAATTGTAAGAAATGATTTTTCAAATTTGTATTAGCATAAGTTAAAATACATTAAGATGCTAATAAATGTCAATTAATATCAACCTATAAATTTGAATAAGGGTGTCTCTATTAACTCTTCCTGTTTTACTTTTGGCACATGCTTTCTTCAATTAACTTTTATTTTACTTTTACACTCTTCTTAAAACACTAAAAAAATTCTCTATATCTAAATAGTATTATTGGTTTTCCTTTTTCTATCCGTCCACTAAATAAACTTACAATTTTTTTCAAACATTTTTCTTCTTTAATTATATACTAAGCAATAGTTTTTCCTTAATATAATTTTTTTTTTCTTTTTTTTTTTAAACCAAACTTTGGATTCGAAGAAATAATAATTGGTAATAAAATTGTAAAGGTTTATATATGAATTGAACAAATTATATTTCTTTTACTTAAAAAGAAAAGAAGCATTAGTTCGTTTCTTTTTTTACATCATGTTCTTTATCTCAAACGAAAGCGTGGTGTTTTTATTGCAGCACACAATTTACAGTTAGTTGTGAATCAAACTATTTGCAATAATATATATAATTATAATAGGGAGATCCTATAATAAGAAGGATTTAATCTAATGTTTTAAAACCTTCCATTCCACCTAATCGCAAAAAGGTCGTCAAAAGGGTCCATGTTGAACGTCCAACCAAATTAACTGATAGCTGGACTTCAATGAAACAAGTAAAAGAAAAGGAACAGGAATCAGTTTCAATTTTAAACTCCAAACACTAATATTGAAGTTATATCAACTTTGGAAGCTATTAGAATGAAGCAATTTTTTTTATAGAAAATTTCCACAGCATGAGTTAGTAATAATAGATAGATGCCCATGTTCAATAGGAGAAAAAACAAAATTAATGAACGTTCAACAACAATATAATGACACACAAATAAATTCTCAACTATATATATATTTCCTCATTTCGGTTATTGAAGAAGACAGTGAAGGAAAAAAAAAATTAAAAGTTCATTTTTTTGTTGGGAATTTAAAAATTAAAATGGAAGTAGGAACGGAAGATGAATCTCATACTACGGAAAGGGACGAGGGGGGAAGACCTGCTCGTTGGCATTGGAGGCGCCCAGCAGCGTTTGGCAGTGGGGACTTCTGTTGGAAATTAATTTTTCATGTAGGTCTACATATGTATTTAAATGTGTTGTTTAATGCTATCTTAAGATAAAGCCTAAATTAAAGTGATATAATTAAGATAAAGTTGAAAGGCTTTTGGGTATTAATATAAAGTATGGGTTATTATTATTAATAATATGTGTAGATACCAGTTTATAATTTCTAGATTTTATGATGGGTAAAACTAAAAATACATTAAAATAACTAAAGTTATTTATTACAGTTATGGTCCCCAATTCATACGTACGTATTATTCTCTTCCTGTTTTCTCTGATATCCCATCTTCAAAGAAAATCTCAAGGAGTACGTATTGGATTGGAAGACAATAACCCACAACAATCCAAGATCATGAATCAAGGTACACTTCTGCAATTTGGAATTATTCCTCTCAATGATTTAACATGAACGATCTTGGCAGAATTTTGGTTTGATTTGATATCTAACAAGTGGTATCAGAGCTGTTTCATGTTGAATTATTGAGAAATTTTTTCTCAAAAGTTTCGGTTGAATAAGGTTTGGTTGAATAAGGTTCATTCTGTTTTTTGTTCAATATGGATTCATTAATAAAGATACGTGTACGTACGTATGTGGAATTAATTATGGTTGCTGTGCAAAATTGTTGAACTTTTGTTTTTTTCTTTCCTTCTTTCGTGCAACATGGTTGCACTCAATTTTTTTTTAAAAAAATTGCTCACTGCCATATATGATTTCAAAGAAATCGAACTGTGAGTGGGTTATGTAACTCGTGGGATTACCGATGGCAATCTCACTGCCGCCGGCAAGGAAACCAGCCATGACCCTCAGGCAGCGCCGGAAAGGACAAGCCGTGGTCTTTGGCCTCGACGGAGGAGTGGAAACGGCAGCCAAAAGCTGCTGTTCAGCCGGCATTCTTGGATTAAAAAAAAAACGATGGCTATTTTTGGGTTTCATCGGCGGCCTGTTGTTCCGCCGTCAACGCCGGGGCCTTCAGACCTCCGCGCCGGCGAGCAGAGCAGCGGCCAACGCAACGAAGTCACCTTGACGGTTGGCTCTGCCAACCGCCTGGCGACAATACCTAGGGGTCGCGACCCTTGGGCGTGAGGAAGGTTATGGGCTTCGGCCCAGAACTTGCAACTGGTTGCACGGGCCAAAGAGGCCCGTGACCAGTTGGACACCCAGGGCCTCAACCCTGGGTGACCCAAGACTTAAAAAAAAAAAAGGAGAGGGGTGGGGCCTAGAAGTGGATTCGGGTTGGGTTTGTTGGAAAAATGGGTGAGAGGTGCGCAACGAAAATTTAAAAAATTTAACATCAGAGTATTTTTCTAAAACACAAGTTTGACATGCTATATGTATAAATTAAACATATCTCACTAACCTCTGTGTGCCGAAGAACCTCTGCGATCCGTGAAGAGAAGTAACATTACAGAAGAGCCTCAACCAATTGGTCTTCTTTACTATACTCTATCCATGACTGGAGAAAGTGTGGGCTCACGCGTACAGCTCTTCCACTGGTGACTATCCTTCCAACCAATTGAGAGAACCCAAAGCTAGTGTTCGTGATTTGTGAACAAAAGCTCTCAGGGAGTTTTCAGATACTCACCAGAAGAGTATCACTCTTAATCTCTCAATTGATCTGAGTAAATCATGAGACTCACAACCTTTATATAGCGATTGGTCTTGGGGTCAGTACTTATCAGATTAGGTCTCAAAAACTCGAAACAGAATCAAGTTTTGATCAATATCTGATAAGATCTTTGTGAAAATATGTAATCTTATCTCTCACTGATCGGCAGGCCGAACATGTAGGTCGACAAGCTGAACTGCCGCGTAAATATCTCCACAAATCTTCTATTTTTCACCCGAGATTCTATAGGATAAAGTCTCAGTTTTGATTCAAATAACCCAATAGAAAAGTTATCTGATCAAAACAAACTTTATCAAGATAATCTCTAAGAAAATAAATCAATTCACAATAATTCTACAAATTTATCTTCATTTAATTTATCCAATTAAATCAACCGATAAACAGACAAGAATTATCCGATCCCAATAATTGAACAAGTTTATCTTAAATTAATTTTATTACAAAATTAATTTATCCAATAAACAAACATGAATTATTTGATTCTTTCAAATTTTAAACCAATCTGATAAATCCGACATAAGTCACCAATTATTGAAAAAGCATGCCATATCGTTACAGGATTTTGTGAGCTAGCAAAGGGGACCAAAATGGACCTATAAAGTTCAAGCTTATGATAATTATGAAACCCAATATCCCAGATATACATTTCATAATTATCAACTCCAACGCTACTCCACTAAAAGCTTGGAGCTGCACTCTCGAACTTTATAGAATTACGAAGCTCGTATAGCTAAGTCTCCATGACATATCAAAGTGTATCGTATCCCCATATGAAAATCCATAATCGGCTTAAGGACAAGTTCTATCTTACCTTCCCGATTATTTTTATCTTACGTTCCATTATCTCACCATTAGAAAACTTACCATATAAAGATAGTATACCATTCGGTTACACCTATGTATCTAAATGGTTGAGTGCTCCAGTTTTTCAATTACAGGATAACGCATATAAAAGGATATCATTACTCCTAATGAGGAGCTATGAATTCCATATCTATGAATAACAAGTATACGCTATCAAGAGTCATGCCTCCAACGTACCGGCATGCATACCACTATTGAGATGTGGAAGTCACCCTTTGGTACATCAAAAGACACAAGTTGAGACAACGGGCCCACTATTCATCTCAGGATTAAGATACAATATAAATGACTGTCTAAAGTGAATCGATTTTCCGAGACAGAAGTATTAATCCAAATCAATTCACTTTATGTCCCGATCCAACACATCGTCACCTATGACAATGTGCTAATGTTTCTATTCACAGAGTCCAACTCCGATGGCCAAGACAAACCATCTCCCAAAAAGGATATAGACAACATAACAATCTTTACATGATTAAAGCACCCAACTTTATTCCCTCGATTGCGGATCATATGTTTTAGACCGTCACCTTAAGAATCGTGTCTTCCGCATAATCAATCCATCATATGCCCAATTCTTAAGGTTTAGACCGACAGTCTCAGACTACTGTTTGCTTAACTTATATTCAACAATTATGAACGTAAAGAGGACGAGATTTGGTATATATATATGAATAAATTCTTTATTGATAAAAATGGCTCCAAAAACGCATTACATTTTTACTCCTTAGGGCATACATATCTAACAATCTCCCACTTGCACTAAGTGAGTAAATACAGCAAATCTCGTATCCCCATAGCTTCCACATGTTTCTCGAAGACTCTCCCTGTTAGTGTCTTCGTAAATGGATCAGCTAAATTGTCCTTTGACGCGATCTTGCACACCGTGACATGCCCGCCCTCAACGAAGTCCTTTATCACGTGATACTTTCGATCAATATGTTTACTCTTCTTGTGAAATCTTGGTTCCTTAGCATTAGCTACCGCCGCACTGTTATCACAGTACAGTGATACTGCCTTATCCATACCAGGAACTATCTCAAGATCCCCAAGGAACTTGCGGAGCCACACTACTTCTTTCGAAGCATCACTAGCCGCCACATACTTGGCCTCCATCATTGAATCCGAAGTGCAATCTTGCTTCGCACTTCTCCAACTGATGGCACCACCGCCCAGAGTAAACACAAACCCAGAAGTCGATTTCCTAGAATCTAGACAGGATTGAAAATCTGAGTCAGTGTATCCTAGAGGAGTCAAGTCCTCACCCGAATACACAAGCATATACCCTCGAGTCCTTCTCAGGTACTTGAAAATATGCTTTACCACAACCCAATGGTTTGGTCCTGGATCCGCCTGAAATCGACTTACAATCCCGACCGTATAGCTAATATCCGGTCGTGTGCAAAGCATGACATACATAAGACTACCCACTACAGAAGCATAAGGCACCTTCTTCATGTATTCTCTTTCTTCATAAGACTTTGGAGAGTCTTTCTTAGAAAGAGTAATTCCAGACCTAGATGGTTGCCCACCTTTCTTGGAATCCTGCATTGCAAACCTCCTGAGAATTTTATCTATGTAGCCAGCTTGTGACAAAGCTATCATTTTGTTCTTCCTATCCCGAAAGATCTGGATACCGAGAACAAAATTAGCCTCACCCAAGGCCTTCATGTCAAACTGCTTGGTCAACCATAATTTGACTGATGATAATGCCCCAACGTTATTGTCAATTAGCAGAATGTCATCTACATAGAGCAGTAGAAAAACCACCTTCCCATCCTTTATGTGTTTATAAACACATGGTTCTTCCGCATTTTGTAAGAACCCATAAGTCTTGATCACCTGATCAAATCTTATTTTCCAAGAACGAGAAGCCTACTTAAGTCCATAAATTGACTTCAGCAGCTTACAAACCTTACCCTCTTGACCCACGACCTTGAACCCGTTTGGTTGTTCCATATAAATAGACTCATCAAGATAGCCATTCAAAAAAGCCGTCTTGACATCCATATGCCAAATCTCGTAGTCGAGAGTGGCAGCTATGGACAAGAGAATCCGGATGGACTTAAGCATGGCTACAAGCGAAAGGTTTTCTCATAATCGATTCCTTCCTTTTGCGTATAACCCTTAGCTACCAGTCTAGCCTTAAAGGTTTCGACCTTTCTATCCACTCCTCTTTTCCTCTTGTTGATCCACTTACAACCTATGGGTTTTACCCCTTCGGGAAGATCCACAAGCTCCCAGACCCGATTAGTCTCTATAGACTTCATCTCAATGTTCATGGCCTCTGTCCAGAGTTCTGAATTAACATCCTCCATAGCCTCTACGTAAGTATAAGGATCCCTGTCATGTTCATCTGGTTCAGCCAAGAAGGCTTCCCCATTAAGCATATACCTCTTAGGTTGACGCCTGATCCTCCCACTATGCCGAAGCCCATGAGGTTGTTGTTTAGGTTCGTTTGGTTTTTCTACACCGATCGGAATGGTTTCGTTCGGAACCTCCAGAGTGAACGAATCACCCCTTAACTCCTCAAGCACCACTTTGCTTTGAGGTTTAAAGTCGTCCATGTAACTCTCCTCAAGGAAAGTTGCATTAGTTGAAACCACGACTTTATTTTTCTTTGGGTTATAAAAATAACCCCCTTTAGTCCCTTTTGGATATCCTACAAATACGCAAACTTCCGAACGTGCTTCCAGCTTATTCGAATCCTTAAACAGGACATGACCCGGACGTCCCCATATGCGAATATGGTTTAAGGATGTCTTCCTTCTTGTCCACAACTCGTGAGGAGTTTTAGGGACCGATTTTGAAGGCACATTGTTCAAAAGATAACATGCGGTTTGTAGTGCATATCCCCAAAAGGATAAAGGCAATGATGAATAACTCATCATGGACCTAATCATGTCCAACAAAGTCCTATTTCTTCTCTCTGCTACGCCATTCTGCTGCGGAGTGCCTGGCGTAGTCAAATGGGATAAAATCCCATTCTCTAACACGTGTCCCAAGAACTCATCAGAAAGGTATTCTCCACCTCGATCGGATCGAAGTGCCTTTATGGGTCTACTCAATTGTTTTTCCACTTTAGCCCAAAACTCCCTGAACTTGTCAAAAGTTTCGCTTTTGTGGTGCATTAGGTACACATACCCATATCTTAAGTAATTATTAATAAAAGTGACGAAGTACTCATACCCTCCTCGTGCCTGGATGTTCATCGGTCCGTAAACATCACTATGCACAAGTTCTAGAAGCCCTTCGACCCTATTGCCTTTAGACCCGTATGGTCTTTTGGTCATTTTACCCTCCAAACAAGATTCACATTGAGGTATAGATTCCACCTTTAAGTGACTTAAAGGTCTATCCCTTTCCAACCTTTGAATCCTATTTAGGTTAATGTGACCAAGGCACAAATGCCAAAGATAAGTCTTATTAGAGTGAGAAGTTTTAAGTCTTTTAGAGTTATTATCATTCATCTCAGCATTAAGCAATAAGTCCATCTTAGGCTTGATAAAATATAGATTATTTTGCATCCATCCAGAACAGATAAAAGATTTATTTTTACGAATCACCCCTTTTTCATTAAAAGATACCATGTAGGAGTCTTTAAATAAACAAGACACAGAAATTAAATTCCTTTTAAATTTAGGAACATAAAAACAATCTTGCAAAATTAAATTCCTTTAATTATCAAAGTAAAGATGGACATCTCCCACTGCTTCCGCTGAGACCAAGGATCCATTGCCCATCTGAAGCATAAAGTCTTCACGTTGCAGACTTCTCGTTTCTTTAAATCCCTACAGAGAAACACAAACATGATTAGTTGCACCGGAATCTATGACCTAAATATCATTGGATTCCTCAACCAAACAAGTTTCTAAATACAGAAGATTACACCTACCTCCTTTGGAAAGGAAGTCCTTGCAATGCTTTTTAATATGCCCTACCTTTCCATAGAAGAAGCACTTAAGCTTCTTTGGGTTCTTCTTCTTCTTCTTCTTGCTTTTGGTTTTAGCAGGAAAGAAGACTTGCCGTTCTTCGCCCTTTGCTTCTTTCAATTCCCAGGAACCAGAAGCAGCTACCATGTTGGTCTCACCACCCGCAGGAGACTCCCTGATTAGCAGTTCAAACTGCTGTAACTGTTTCATCAGTTCTGTCAAGGTCATATCCCATCTATTGCTTAAATTAAATGTAGCTCTAAACGGAATAAATTCCTTAGATAGAGTCTCAAAGACCATAGTCATCTGAGTTTCAGCATCGATGTCGGCTCCATTGGTTTGAGCCTCAGCGAGGTAACCCATGACCAACATCATGTGCTCCTTTACAGATGTCCCCGGTCTCTGTCCACAGTTTAGAAGTTTTCGAAGCACCCCTTGCCGCTTTGTTATGGCCTGGCCTCCAAACATGTCCTCAAGGTTATCCAAGATCTACTTTGCAGTCTCATAATCTTGATGTTGAGCCTGCAGCACATTATTCATGCTGGCCATAACATAGCAGCGGGCCTGATCATTAGCATCTTTCCAGCGGTCATACGCTTGGAATTGCTCATTAGATGAGTCTCCCGTAGGCTCGGGAGGACAAGGAGTTGTCAGAACATATTTTAGTTTCTCAAAGGACAGGACGATATCCAGGTTCCGTTTTCAATCATTGTAATTCTCACCAGTTAACAGGTTTTTATCAAGTATCGATTATAAAATATTTTTAGACATTTTTAATCTACAATAAAGAATCATATACCAATCATAAGCAAACATATAATAATTTAGTAAGATAACACAATCATGTAAAATCATACAAATGTGTTTATGTGTCAAAACCTTGAAAATATCACAACCTTACAACGATAATTCCTAACTTAGAATTCAATAAGCTCCTAGGGGAGTCATGCCAATTCAATCAGGAACACGGATCTCCTCCTGATTAATATATGTCATCCAGGACCTGTATGATCCAGCATATATTAATAATTGTTTCTTTGGCCATTAATTTTATTAACAGAGCTCCTGAGGGAGGTTAATAATAAAATTAACGTGAGTGCATAACCATCATTTCAATATTTTATCCATGATTTATAATCACCACCTAGGGGTGTGCAACCATAAATCATACTAAAATACCTTATCCTTTCAGAGATCCAATCTGGTACATGATAGAAATCCCTTCCTAGGGGTTGGGACCACCATGTTCTTCCTATGGACCAATGATGGAGGCCTTAGATTCTCTCTTCGAAAACCTTCTCCCACTCAATCTTTTGAAATCAAGGTTTTATTTTAAAATTATGCATGAACAATTTTAATATGAGTGACACTTCCTATTCTATATGACATGTTATCAATATACATGACAAATCATATTATAATGTAGACAAGAAAAGCAATCAAGCAAAGCTACAAGCAAAATAATAATAACCGTAATATTATGGCTCCTCCCTAGAGAATAGAAAACTAAGATTACAAGAAAATAATCGAAACATATATCGATTCATCATCCTTGAATCCTCAAGTTGTATCCTTCTTCACATAATTCCCATCTTCAAGTCTTCAATCCAGTATGAATCAAATACTTTATATTTCCGATCATATCCAAATTTAATGTTTCTCAGAATCATCTCACAAATAAAATTAAAACTGTACTGCAAAAATGGCACCTTTTTTGGAAATTTTCCAACTCTCGGTCGACAGGCCGAACTGGGTGATCGGCCTATCGGTCATGCTTCATTGGCCTGCCGACCCATGAAAGTTTGGCATGCCGAACTACGTGTTCGACCTGCCGGCAGAGCCAGCCAATTTTTGCCCTACTGACGGCCTGTCAGACCACACGTCCGGCCTGTCGATCTGTGACCATCAGCCTACCGAACTGTGATGTCCAGCATGCCGACCGAGCAGAAATCCATCATTCTAGAAAATACAATTTTAATGTAATTCATCAATTTTATTTTCAACAATTCAAAAACATAAAATTAGAGACTCAGGAAATACCTGGGTGCGCCATCATCAATCTTTAAAATCCAACTTCTCGATCCGTCTTCTCCGAATAATCATTTAATTACAAAATTCTTACAAATTTAAAATTAAATAACAATTCCTAGATGGAGATGATAGTCCGCCATCCAATTACATGAAAAACCTAAATACACATTCTAACCTCTAAGGAACCATAACCGGTATTAATTAATTAATAAATAATTAAACAATGATTTAATCAACCATAATTAATTAATAAACATTCACCACATAATCCATAATAACATATAATAATATAGAAACCTAGAGTGCCCACTCTCTATAAAATTTTAATTCACGCATAGGAGAGATTAAGATCACAAAATTTATTGATATAACATGATCACAAACTTGTAAATTTATGTAAAAAACCTTCGGCTCTGATACCAATTGTTGGAAAAATAGGTGAGAGGTGCGCAACGAAAATTTAAAAAATTTAACATCAGAGTATTTTTCCAAAACACAAGTTTGACATGCTATATGTATAAATTAAACAGATCTCACTAACCTCTATGTGCTGAAGAACCTCCGCGATCTGTGAAGAGAAGTAATGTTCCAGAAGAGCCTCAACCAACTGGTCTTCTTTGCTATTCTCTATCCACGACTGGAGTGAGTGTGGGCTCACACGTACAGCTCTTCCACCGGTGACTCTCCTTAGGGGTGCACAAAAACTGCCCCGCAACCGCCGGCCGCCCGCCCGAAAAAAAAGACTATGCGGTTCAACCCGCCCATTGGCGGGTTCAACCCTGTAGGCGGGCGGGTACGGTTTTAAATTTTAGGGGGCGGGTTCAACCCGAACCCGCCCGCCTAATTCTTAAAAAAAAAAAAATCTTAATCTAAACCTCTCCCACTCCTCATTCTTTAAAAAGAAAAAGAACATTTGACTTTGTTCATCATTTCATCTGTAGTATCCTGTTATTTTCGAACCCAATGAACAGGTTTTATGGAAGAACAAGAATTCTTGACTTTGTTCATCACTTCATATATAGTTGATGTTTCTTGTTGCAATGAATGATTATGTTTCTTAATTTGTTGTGAATATGGTTATTGTCTTTAGGCGTCAAACTTGGTTGTTGTTGAGAATGCTTCATACATTATCGTCTTATATTTTCTACAAATTTTCTTCACTTTTTTTTAATAAAAAAGAGCTCAAAAAATTATATTGTACATTAGTGTAGACCCAACCCGCCCGCCCCCAAACCGAAACCGCCCGCCACTCCATGGGCGGTTTGTGGGTTGGTTAATCGTCAACCCGCCACTTAAAAAAACCGCCCCACACCCGCCCAAAAACCGCAAACCCGCCCGTTGTTCACCCCTAACTCTCCTTCCAACCAATCGAGAGAACCCAAAGCTAATGTTAGTGATTTATGGACAAAAGCTCTCAGGGAGTTTTTAGATGCTCACCAGAAGAGTATCACTCTTAATCTCTCAATTGATCTGAGTAAATCATGAGATTCACTTCCTTTATATAGCGATTGGTCCTGGGGTCAGTCCTTGTCAGATTAGGTCTCAAAAACTCGAAACAAAATCAAGTTCAGATTAATATCTGATAAGATCCGCATGAAAAAAGTGTAATCTTATCTATCGCTGATCGGCAGGCCGAACAAGCCCCACCGGCAAACCGAACACGTAGATCGACAGGCCGAACTGCCGCATAAATATCTCCGCGAATCTTTTATTTTCCACCCAAGATTCTATAGGATAAAGTCTCAGTTTTGATTCAAATAACCCAATAGAAAAGTTATCTGATCAAAACAAACTTTATCAAGATAATCTCTAAGAAAATAAATCAATTCACAATAATTCTACAAATTTATCTTGATTTAATTTATCTAATTAAATCAACCGATAAATAGACAAGAATTATCCGATCCCAATAATTCAACAAGTTTATCTTAAATTAATTTTATTACAAAATTAATTTATCCAATAAGCAGACATGAATTATTTGATTCTTTCATATTTTAAACCAATCTGATAAATCCGACAGAAGTCACAAATTATTGAAAAAGCACGCCGTATCGTTACAGGATTTTGTGAGCTAGCAAAGGGGACCAAAATGGACTTATAAAGTTCAAGCTCATTATAATTATGAAACCCAATATCCCAGATATATATTTCATAATTATCAACTCCAACTCTACTCCACTAAAAGCTTGGAGCTGCACTCTCAAACTTTATAGAATTACGAAGCTCGTATAGCTAAGTCTCCATGACATATCAAAGTGTATCGTATCCCCATATGAAAATCCATAATTGGCTTAAGGACAAGTTCTGTCTTACCTTCCCGATTATTTTTATCTTACGTTCCATTATCTCATCATTAGAAAACTTACCATCCAAAGATAGTATACCATTCGGTTACACCTTTGTATCCAAATGGTTGAGCACTCTAGTTTTTCAATTATAGGATAACGTATATAAGAGGATATCATTACTCCTAAAGAGGAGCTATGAATTCCATATCTATGAATAACAAGTATACGCTATCAAGAGTCATGCCTCCAATGTACCGGCATGCATACCACTATTAAGATGTGGAAGTCACCTTTTGGTACATCAAAAGACACAAGTCGAGACAATGAGCCCGCTATTCATCTCAGGATTAAGATACAATATAAATGACTGTCTAAAGTGAATCGATTTGTCGAGACAGAATTATTAATCCAAATTAATTCACTTTATGTCCCGATCCAATACATCATCACCTATGACAACGTGCTAATGTTTCTATGCACGGAGTCCAACTCCGGTGGCCAAGACAAACCATCTCCCAAAAGAGATATAGACAACATAACAATCTTTACATGAATAAAGTGCCCAACTTTATTCCATTGATTACTGATCATATGTTTTAAACCGTCATCTTAAGAATCGTGTCTTCCGCATAATCAGTCCATCATATGCCCAATTCTTAAGGTTTAGACTGACAGTCTCAGACTACTATTTGCTTAACATACATTCAATAAATATGAACATAAAGAGGACAAGATTTGGTATATATATATGAATAAATTCTTTATTGATAAAAATGTCTCCAAAAACGCATTACATTTTTACTCCTTAGGGCATACATATCTAACAGGGTTAACCTGACCCGGTCCACAACCCAACTTGGTCCCCTTTGACCAGGTCAAGGTCAATGGTCAACTTTAACAGTTGACTTTGACCCAGTTGACTTTTTTATTTTATTTTATTTTATTTTTAATTTTTTGGGTCAATTTTAGATGCAACTTTATAATTCAAATTGTGTTTTTAGATGATTAATATTATCAAATTAATTAATTGAACTAATAAGCTGCCAAAGTAGCCTCTTTTGTAAATGTTAATTAATTTGTGATATTAAGATGGTAGTGTGAATTTGATTCATGCGAATATTAATCGGCCCAAAGGAAGCTTAATATTTGGCCGAATTAAATTCATACCTGTGGTGATAAATATGTAACAATTATGTGGTTATTTTTGGCATATAGATAATTAGCAGATCTAAAGATTAGCTTATTATTTGATATGATTTGTTGTTAATATTTGATCACTACACCAAGAATACCACTTACAAGTTAATATTTCTGTCTAAAGACTAAATATTAATGTTGTTACAGGTTTCTTGTGATGGGATTAATCATTGTTTGAATTTTATTGGTTGTTTTATGTAAACTTTTATGTGAATATGTGATTTTGTTCTTTGTTTAGCTGTAGCATCATCTTCCTCGATATCTGAAAATGTTAATTCCATTCCTACGTTGGATGGGACTAACTTCAAGGACTAGAAAGAGAATGTGTTTATCGTTCTCTGTTGCCTAGATCTGGACTTAGCCATAAGGGTTGAACATCCCACTATTACGGATTCTAGTTCTGCCGAGGATGAAAAGAAACTTGAAAGATGTGATCGTTATAACAGAATGAGTCTAATGATCATTAAGAGAGGCATTCCAGAAGTCTTCAAGGGCACTGTGCCTGATGAGGTCACAACAGCCAAGGGTTTCCTTGAGGCCATTGAGAAATGCTTTGCAAAGAATGATAAGGCTGAAACAAGCACGCTTTTGGCAAGCTTGATTTCAATGAGGTACAAAGCAAAAGGAAACATAAGGGAGTACATTATGGAAATGTCTCATATGGCTTCAAGATTAAAGACATTAGATTTGAAAATTTCTAAGGACCTTTTAGTGAATCTTGTCTTGATTTCTCTTCCTGTACAATTCAGCCAATTCAAGATCAGTTATAACTGCCAGAAAGAGAAATGGACTCTTAATGAGTTAATTTCTTATTGTGTGCAAGAGGAAGAAAGACTGAAGCAAGAGAAGACTGAAAGTGCTGACTTGGCTAGCACCTCTAAGGACAAGAAGAAGAAAAGAAAGAAAAGTAATGAAGCTGCTAAAGATCCAGCATAAAATAGACAACATAAGGATAAGGATGAAAATCATAGTTGTTTCTTTTGTGGTAAACCTGGACACATGAAGAAGGTCTACACCAAGTATCATGCTTGGCGTGCAAAGAAAGGTATGCTTCTCAATTTAGTTTGTTATAAGGTTAATTTAACTTCAGTGCCAAGACACACTTGGTGGATTGATTCAGGTGCCACTACTCATATAAGTGTGTCTATGCAGGGTTGCCTGAGCTACCGAAAGCCAATTGATGCTGAAAGATTCATCTATGTGGGAGATGGAAAATCAGTAGAAGTTGAAGCAATAGGGCATTTTAGGTTATTGTTAAATTCTGGTTATTATTTGGATTTAAAAGACACTTTTGTTGTACCATTGTTTAGGTAGAATTTAATTTCTCTTTCTGCTTTGGACAAATCTGGATACTATTGTTCATTTGGAAATAGTCAGTTTAGTATTTCTTTAAATTCAAATATTGTTGGTACTGGTTCTTTATCATTTCAAGATAACCTATATTTGCTTGATACAGTTGCTTCTTATAATGAAACCTTGTATGTTAGTTCTCGTGGTATAAAACGTAAATTAACCGATGACAATTTCGTTGTATTATGGCATAAGCGATTAGGACATATTTCAAGGAAAATGATGGAAAGGCTTGTGTCAGATGGAATTCTTAATTCCTTTGATTTTACAAATTTTAAAATCTGTGTTAATTGTATTAAAGGGAAACAAACAACAAAAGAGGATTGGGTACCAATAGAACTACGGATGTCTTAGAATTGATACATACAGACATTTGGGGACCATTTCCTATGGTTTCATGGAATGGTTAACAATATTTTGTATCGTTCATAAATGATTACTCCCAGTATGGCTACCTATATCTCCTACATGAGAAGTCACAGACTTTGGATGTGTTTAAGTCATATAAGGCTGAGGTTGAGCTTCAACTCTGCAAAAGAATTAAGGGTGTCAGATCTGACCGTGGTGGTAAGTACTATGGTAGATATGACGGATCAGGTAAACAACGTCCATGACCTTTTGCTAAATTCCTAGAGGAATGTGAGATAGTCCCTCAATATACCATGCCAGGTTCACCTAGCATGAATGGTGTAGTTGAGGGACAAAACCGGACACTTAAGGACATGGTGAGGAGTATGATTTGTCATTCCACCTTACCTGAATCCCTCTGGAGTGAAGCACTAAAGACTGCAGCTTACATTCTCAACAGAGTACCAACAAAAGCAGCAACTAAAACACCTTATGAGCTTTGGACTGGCAAAAGGCCTAGTCTGAAGCATTTACATACTTGGGGTTGTCCAGCAGAAGCAAGGCCTTATAGGCCCAATGAAAAGAAATTGGACTCCAAGACAGTGAGCTGCTATTTCATTGGTTACTCTGAACGGTCAAGGGGTTACAAATTTTATGATCCCACTACTAAGGCTATTTTTGAGACGGGAATTGCAACATTCTTTGAGGATGTTGAGTTTGGGGGGAGAAATAAGGTTAGAGACTTTGTCTTTGAGGATGAATTTGATCCTGTTCCTTTTATACAAGAGGGATTGGTTCCTATTCCCATAATTGCTTTTGATAATGTTCAGGCTTCTATCCCTGACATTGATCAAGTTGCATATCAAGAACAACCAGACATAGTCGTTCAACCCTTACAGGTACAAACTCAACAACCTCAAGTACCAGAACCTCAGGAACTTGTGTCATTAAGGAGATCCACTAGAGAGAGGAGAAGTGTTATTCCGGATGATTACATAGTATTTCTCCAAGAACATGAGGAAAGTGTTAGATTGATGGATGATGATCCGATCAATGTCCGTCAAGCCATGCATAGTTCAAACTCTCAAAAGTGGATGGATGCCACGAAGGATGAGATAAAGTCTATGAAGGATAATGACGTTTGGGATCTCGTTCCATTGCCTGAAGGTGCGAAGCCCATTGGTTGTAAATGGATATTTAAAATCAAGAGGGATTCGAAGGGTGATGTAAAGCTATATAAAGCTCGTCTTGTTGCTAAGGGCTTTACTAAAAAAGAAGGCATTGATTATAAAGAGACTTTCTCTCCGGTTTCAACGAAAGAATCTTTTAAGACAATTATGGCACTTGTAGTGCATTTTGATCTTGAGCTACATCAGATAGATGTTAAGACGGTGTTTCTAAATGGTGACATCGATGAAACGATCTATATGGTATAGCCAAAAAACTTTGAGTCAGGAGACCCAAAGAAGATGGTTTTCAAATTAAAGAAATCCATCTATGGGCTTAAGTAAGCTTCTCGTCAATGGTATTACAATTTTCATCAAGTGATAGTCTCATTCGGTTTCGAGATAAACATTGTAGATGACTGTATATACCATAAGTTCAGTGGGAGTAAGTGTATTCTCCTGGTATTGTATGTCGACGATATACTGCTTGCCACCAATGATATAGGCTTATTGCACGAAACCAAGAGATTTCTATCAAAGAAATTTGAAATGAAAGATCTTAGTGACGCCTCGAGGAATTCTTGGGTTATCACAAAAGAGCTATATCGAGAAGGTGCTTAAAAGATTTGGCATGCAGGATTGTAAACCAGGAGATACCCCTGTGGCTAAAGGAGATAAGTTCAGTTTAAGTCAGTGTCCTAAGAACGACCTTGAGGTTAAGGAAATGGAAAAGATCCCATATGCATCAGCTGTTGGGAGTCTAATGTATGCTCAAGTTTGTACTCGTCCAGATATAGCATACATTGTTGGATTGTTGGGCAGATATTTGAGTAACCCTGGAATGGATCATTGGAAAGCAGCCAAACGGGTTATGCGATATTTACAGAGAACAAAAGGTCACATGCTTACATATAGAAGGTCAAACCAACTCGAGATCATTGGTTATTCGGATTCAGATTTTGCTGGATGTCAAGATAGATATCGATCCACTTCGGGCTATATTTTTTTGCTTGCTGGAGGAGTTATCTCTTGGAGGAGTGCTAAGCAGTCACTCATAGCTTCTTCCACTATGGAGGCAGAATTTATAGCATATTATGAGGCATCCAATCATAGAATATGGCTGCGAAACTTTGTCACTAGGCTGCGGATTGTGAAAAGTATAGAAAGACCAAGTTGTTTTATGACAATAAATCTGCAGTCTTATATTCCAACAGCAACAAGAGCTCTTCAAAGTTAAAGCATATAGAGATTAAGTTTCTTATTGTTAAAGAAAGAGTTCAGAGTGGTCAGGTGTCTATAGAGCATATTGGTACAAACTCCATGATAGCGGATCGGCTTATAAAAGGGCTTCCACCCAAGGTTTTCATGAGCACACTGCTTACATGGGTGTTCAGTTATTTGATGATATGCAGTTTTAGTGGGAGTTTATATTTGAATGCTACTTTTCTTTATATATAGACATTGTGTGTTTGTATATGTTTTCTGCAGAAATAAAGAATACAGTTTACTTACACTCTGATTTTGATACGGTTTTGATCTCATTGAGGTATAAGGTAGGACCAGTTAGAAATAGACATGTTTAGATCACTTTGCATATAATTTCCATGCTACACATCCATACTTGATCTATGTCATTTGGTTATATCGATATATGTGATCATTGATGGGTCTAGTCAAGTTATATTTGTGACAAAGACCGCTTTGGTCCCATGTTGTTATGATCAATGGACGAGATTGTTCATAAATACATTTATTTATGATAGCAAAAGTTGAGCTCATTAAGGTAAACACATCTTTTTTAAAGAAACATATGTGGCCCAAGTGGAAGATTGTTGGAAATTAATTTTTCATGTGGGCCTACATATGTATTTAAATGTGTTGTTTAATGCTATCTTAAGTTAAAGCCTAAATTAAAGTGATATAATTAAGATAAAGTTGAAAGGCTTTTGGGTATTAATATAAAGTATGAGTTATTATTATTAATAATATATGTGTAGATACCAATTTGTAATTTCCAGATTTTATGATGGGCAAAGCTGAAAATACATTAAAATAACTAAAGTTATTTATTCTGGTTATGGTCCCCAATCCAGACGTACGTATTATTCTCTTCCTGTTTTCTCTGATATCCCATCTTCAAAGAAAATCTCAAGGAGTACGTATTGGATTGTAAGACAATAACCCACAACAATCCAGGATCTTGAATCAAGATACGCTTCTGCAATTTGAAATTATTCCTCTCAATGATTTAACATGAACGATCTTGGCAGAATTTTAGTTTGATTTGGTTACTAACAACTTCCTCTTCTCCTATCTTTTTTTTTTTTTTCTTGGGATTTTATTTTGTTAAATGCCCCTAAGTATGTACCCTACTTCAAAATGTCTCTTGATTTTACAAAATCTAATGGTTTATATATGATAAGCTCCGTCGCTTCCTTGCTTGGGTCGGAAATTCTCGAGGTCACGACGACCATAAACCACTGAGGGCGTCCATCGATGCCCCAAGGGCAGCCTGAAATTTTTTTTAAGTTTTCCTTTATTTTGTTGTTTTTTAATTATTAGGTTTTTTAGTTTTAACTTTAATTGTGCAAGGGAGAATCTATTCTAATTTGGTGGATTTGAAGTTTTTAGACTATTGAAATCAATCCAACAACTTTAAAAAACGAGTCTCACAGAAGGTCTTATCTTTGGGGAACATGCTACAAATAAAAAATATAGAATGAAAAGCAAGAAAATATTCGAGGGTGAGATAGACAAGAAGAAAGGAAGAGAACATGGCCATAAAGAGTGGAGCAAGCAAAGCGCTGACAAAATGATTCCCGAGAAAAATAAGATAAAATAACCAAAAAAAAAAAAAAACTAGAGGAAGTTTACAAGCAAGCTTGAACCACGTAACAAAGATTTTTCGTGGAGTAATCACAACCGTACACGTCAAATTGTCCGTTTTCTCATCATGGGGTAATCGCTTCCACGGTCAAGTTGATTGTTGACTCGATCATGGCTATACAAATATATAGTCCAGATGCAAGAAAATAGACATTTAGAGAGGGAAAGAACAGATCGAGTCAAAAATCAACATGGCCCTGGAAAGTGGAGTGAGCAAAGTGTTGGTATTGGGTGGAACTGGGTATATAGGGAGTTATGTGGTGAAATCAAGCGTTTCTTTGGGCCATCCAACCTACATTTACTCTAGACATCTCACTCCAGAAGCTTCTTCTTCTTCCAAGAAGGAGCTGATCCAACAGTTTGAGTCCATCGGAGTGAATATTGTTTATGTAATAATTATCACGCAATTTCTGATCTTTATTACTTTTAATTTGTTTGCAGCAGCTGTTGAATTTATTTGAACGGATGATTGATTGATTGATGGGCAGGGAACATTAGAGGAGCAAGACAAGCTTGTTGGGGTTCTTCGACAAGTGGATGTTGTGATCTGCACGTTTGCTATCCCTCAGGTTTTTGAGCAGTTTAAGATCATAGATGCCATCAAACTTGCTGGTAACATTAAGGTAAAAAAAAAAAATGTTAACATCGTTGGTTAATGCTCTTTTGTTAGTTAGTATCTCCTCTTAATCTTGTTCCGCAGAGAAGATAATTACTTCCTAATTAAAACCATTTTACATGCCCATAATCCGAAGTTAATACAAAAAGTGAGTGAAAAAAAAAAAAAAAACAAAACAAAAACATTGGGGACTGCTGTGGGTGAGATCTATATACCCCCATAGGGTTCCTGTCCACCGCACAATCGACGGTTCCTCTCCCTCCCTCTCCGTAGCGAGATCACCGCGTCCCGCTGGAAAAGGGACCACTTTCATTAAAATTGGAACAAATTAAGACACAAAATCTAATAAATCTGAACTAATAGAATTGGAAATAGCTGAAGTAGCTAAAAATTGGGTTACAAAATCTCCATTGTAAGAAATATAGGCAAATATTGACATTTTGAGCTTTAGAAATGACGTCCTTAAACTGCCCTTGGCTTCCACCTTACAGTTTAACCTTCAAAAATCAACTTGTTTCCATCGAAACACGTACTCCAAACAATCATAGAAAAGCACTTCAGGTCCAGGATAAAGGGAACAATTGATTTCAAGTTTTGAATTTAAGATTTTATTTTTTCCCTCTATGGGACCACTTGCTTGTGCTATCTCTAGTGTTCGCACTACGTCCGTCCCTCTCTCTCTCAGCACCATCCTCAAAAAAAAGAAAAAAAAAAGGAAAAAAAAAAGATGTTTATGTAGTTGAATATATTGTTTCTTTAGGAATTAGTACAAAATTTTAAATGTTTGTTGCATGACAAGCGCATTGGTGCTCAACACCCATTGTGAAATACATAGAATATTGTATGCTTGATTGATTTGAATTTGAATTATTCATATTAATATCTTAAGAAGTTTGGGAAGCATAGATATTGATATTGAAAAAGAACTTCCTACAATCGTTCTCTCATCTATAGCATAAGAAATGAAGAGTTTTTTTTTTGGATTTAATATTTGATCATTTGCTCATGCATTATTACTATAGGTTTCTAACATAACCAATATGGGTTTTCTTCTCTCCAACATGTTTAAGATCAAAAGAATACGTTAGAATGAGTAAAAAATTAAAATTTTAATATGTTTTTTAGTCAGCACGGGGAGCTACGGCTCACAAAAGTTGAAGTCGTAGCACCAAAATATGCAATTAGCACACAAAAAAGGCAGAAAGCTCAGCGCCACGGTGCTTGGTTTTGGGTGCCACGGTGCTAGGCTGCCATGGTGCCAGCGCCGTAGCTTTGGGCTTTGGGCGCCATGGCCCTGGCCTGCCTAGGCGCCAGTACCACAGCGTTGGGTTTTGCGCACTGCAGCGTGTAGTTGCTCTTTTGAGAAATTTTGGTGCCATGCACCTAGAGCTGCGGCGCCAAAAATTTGGTGACGCGACGCTTTCACGAGCTAATATATGAGGATATTTTGTTTCTTTTTAGTTATTCAAAAATGATGTATTCATTGATTGTATATTTTTATACAAACCTAAACATCAATTAGCAACGGACATGTAACACCTGAGCATTTTATGTACATCAAAAATGCAATAAGTTAAAGATTATGTTAAGATGAAAATACAGTTTAAGAAAATTATTGTATAATGATATGAAAAATTATACAGTATTAGAATAATGTAGTGTAAGAAAATACATTGATAAAGTTATGTGGTATAAAAATTACACTGAAAAAGTAATGCAGTGTAGGAATTAGACTATTTAAGGTTAAGCAGTATAGAAATTAGATTGTTTAAGTTAAAGCAGTATAGGAATAATACTGTTTGGAGAGTATGGATGAATAAGGAATGCTGTAGCAGTATGAAGAACATACCGACAGTATAAGAAAAATACTGTCTGTATAAATTTAGACTGTACAAAGTTAGATAATGTTATAATTACATTATGTGATGGATAAAAATAAGTATGAGAGGTTGTGAGATTTCATGAATTGTATGGAAAAGAATACCGATAATATAGGAAAAAAATACTATTAGTATAAACTTGAACTGTATAAAAAGTTTTGTAGGACCCACCTAGGGGGACAGCTTGCGAGTTTTGATTGAGGCATCACATTTACTAATGTGGCCCAATCATAAAAGGCCAAGTTAAGCCAAAGATGATGTCAAGTGATGATGATGATGATAAGTCATCAAATTTGGTAAAATTACCAAAATATCCCTTGATGTGGCCAATCAAATGTTGCCAAGACTAAGCCAAAATTTTAACCGCAATTAATGCAAAATGGTGACTAATTTTGATAAGTCACCAAGTTGCCAAAAATTGAAAATAAAGAATAAAAAGCAAATTCGAAGAAAAATTCTTCATTTTTTCTTCCATTCTTCCCTAGCCCAAAACCGTCCCCCCCTATGCTCCTGCCTCTCAAAGTTTTGATGAATCCCAAGCTCCAAATCATGTGAGGAAATAAGAACAAGTGAAGGAGATGAGGATTTAAGAGTTTTCAAGGTAAAACCTAAGCTTTTCCTATTATGTTTAAGGGTTTTATTCATGATTTGGATGGGATTTTCATGGGTTGTGTTGTAGATGGTTTTCAAGGAGTTTTGAGATGCTTACAAGTGATCAAGAAAGAACAAGCCCTTTGCATGGATTAGGTAAATCCTAGTCTTTTTATTTAAGTTAAAGTTTATGTTTTTTATGCATGCCAAGTGTTTGATGATATGTTTTGAGCTAGGGCATGTAAATGGACCTTATGACATGATTGTTTTATGCTTTATGATGATAGAGATGACGAAAGAAAGAAAGTAGAGATTTTGCATTTAAAAATAGAAAATTGGTAAAATTTCAAAGTTTAGTTAGTTTTCAAGAAGTGATAGTCTAGAGGGCCTTAGAGGAAAATTTATGTTCCAAGTAAGGTCTAGAAATTGTCAACACGGTAAGGGAAACAACTTTTGTGAATAAAGTTTTGTAAAATTCTAAAAGGACTAAATTGCAAAGTTTTGTTAATTCTCGACAGATTTAAAAATAAGCCAAAAAGCTCATCTTAACAATGGAATTTTAAGAAATTAAAACACAAAAGTTGTAGAACGCATCAAAACTACTACGACAACATAGACAATTTTTCAAAATTTTGCTCGGTTTAGAAGCTATGAATTTTATGAAATTTTGAGCACAAAATTTCAAGAAATGGAAATGTTATAAAATGTTTAGAATTCAACCAAAGAGCTTTTGTAAGTTTTTTTCCTTGCAAAAAACTAAACATTTTGGCATAAAGTGATGGTTTTTGGCTTCAGGGGTAAAAATGTAAGTATTTTTGTATTTCAGGCCAAAACCATAAAATTGTATGAAAACTGAGTTTTCACTAGGGAACATTGATTCCCTACACTATTGTAGGTAGTGAGTAATTATAAATGCTAAGTTTTAAAGGATTCAAAATTTAGTCAAAGAAAGAATGAGAGAAAAACGTTAAGGGCAAAATGGTCATGTTATGAAAATGGCCAAAACGGACCCGAAACGCACGATGTCAGGAAACATTCCTTAGGGGGAATTTTTCCTTAATATGTAGGTAATGGAATGATAAAGTTAAGCAATGAGTTTTATAAAGTTACGAAATGGACGAAAAACCCATTAAGGATAAAAACGTCATTTTTAAGAAAATGGCTAAATCGGAGTCGAAGCTCCAAATTAGCAAAACGCTCTTAGACAGAAAATGTTCCGTAATACATTGAGTAACAAAACCGTCACATGAGATGGGAAATTTAAAAAGGGATGTTTAAATAAAAGAAAGGTAACCCTGTAGGTTACAAAGTTAAGTAAAGAAAAAGGGTAACCCGATGGGTTACAAAGTTAAGTAAAAAGAGTGATAACCTGATGGGTTACGGGGTTAAGTAAAAGGTACAGTAACTTAGTGGGTTACAAAGTTAAAAGCAACGAGGTACAAAGTAAAGGAAGATAAACCGATAGTATACAAGTTAAGTTAAAAGGAAATAATGGTTAATGTTTACGTTTTATTATCAATTGAGTAGATTGATAAAAAGAAAGTTAATTAATGAGTTGGTTATCATTTGATCAGACATAGAAACCAATTAATAAAAGGAAAAGGAATGGAATAGAGAGCGCTAGAGCATAGGTCAGATAAGTTTAGACCTCACATGCAGCGTGAAGTAAATAATTTTTAAATGTTTATATATATATATATATATATATGTTTGTAAATGTGTTTGCAATTGTTATACAAGTTGTTTTTAAAAGGATGTTTGCATCTATTATGCAAAAAGGCTTACAGTCTAAATCAAGATTTGTAATGTATTTACAACTATTATGTTAAAGCAGGATTGCATTTGATATGCATAAGGTTTTAAAAGATCAAATAAAAGTTTGCAATGTATTTGCAATAATTATGTTTAAAGTATGTTTGCATTTTTTAAAATGCATAGTGTTTTATAGTTTAAGTTATAAATTTTATGTTGTATTTGTAATGCAATAAGTTTTACAGTATAAGTTATAATTTGCAAATGTGTTTACATATGATGTGATAGCATTTGTTATGCTCACTAAAGTTAATAAGAGGGTGAAGTAAAGATTAAAAGAAAGTTACGTACCAACCTTTTTGATGTGAGGTATACAAGTAAAGTTAAAGTTTGACCTCTTTGATGTGAGGTACATGACCTCGGTGTTCGATGGTCTCAAGTCTTCCACAAGGGAAGCATTATGTTCATGATCTCATCATTAATGATATTGGTGCGAGCACTAAAATTTACAAGAAAAGGAAAGTTGAGGAGCAAAGATATAGAGTTAAAGTAAGAAATGAATGTCCATAAAATGCTCATAATTAAAAGTTCATAATTAAGCATCAACAGAATCATGCATTTTGACCTTGCTTGTATTTCTTATTATAAAATGTATATGTTATTCTATGAAAAACATTCTGAGTAATGTTTTACATAAAATGTTTATGAAAAACATTTTTACGTTCTCAAGAAAAGATTTATAAAGGACGTTTTATGAAAAAAAATTTCAGAAATGTTTTATGAAAAACGTTTAACAAATGTTTTATGAAAAACGCTTTAAGAGAAAGGTTTTTATGACAAAAAATTTTAAAGCATGTTTAAATGATTTGTGAGATTATGTTTGAACTTACTGAGCGAAAGCTCATTAGAAGTTTCTTCATACTATATGTAGTTCTACGGGTAACTAGTAGACTTGTTTGGGAAGCTTGGTGCTGTAGAGGGCAGATGCGGAGATTTGGGTATGGATACCACCACGGTATACTTCCGCATTCAAAAGCAAATGTTTTCCCACTCTTTGATATAGTGTTTTTAACGTTTTAAGAAATGTTTTCAATGTTTTACGATGTACCTTACGAAATGTTTTATATAATAAAAAAATAAGTTTTAAGTTACAATTCAGTTAACGTTTCTTATTAAGTTTTATGAAAGGACTTAAAATAGTTTCAAAGTCAAGTGTTGAGCGGTGACTCAACTTAAATTGTGATAGAAGTCACATCAGTTTTAAAGAAAGTTTTAAAGCATGTTAAAGAAAAAAAAATTATTTTAGTATTTTTCTTACTAAGTAAGATTAATGTTTAAGAAATGATTTTAAGAAAGTTAAGTGACTGTTCAAAAAAGCAGGTCATCACAGGACATATCCATTGCAACAGATGTATAAATACATGAATAGACATCTTTATGGATGAAGAGATACCTTTAAATTTGATTAGTTACATTTTGTAAAGGTTATATGGATTGATTTGATTGTAACTATTCCTCAAATGGCACCCTTGTCTTAAAAAAAAAAAAAAAAAAAAAAACTCTAGAATTATAACAGAATCATATCTTATTCTGAAACACCATATTATTGCTAAATATAGCGTTTAAGTATTTGTTGTATCTTGACGGTAATTTGCCACAAAACTCTCTTGCAAACTCTATTAAACGAGGGCCAATAATATATTTAAGGAAAGTGTTTTATACACGCCCCAAAAACATTTCCTTTTTCAGAAAATTCAAGCTTTCATTCTTTCATCTTGCTCACGGAATCACCAACATTCTCGGCGCTAGAGATTAACATTTAACGTTCAAGTACTAGATTCCTAACTAAAGAGAAGCTACTCCTATACATGTGGCAAAGTGGAATTGCGGAAGCCTTCTCTCTTGTATGTTTTTATATAAATTACACGATCTCGTTTCAATTTGTTAAATGTGAGATATAGCTCCTCGTCCGGCTCTAGCATTCTTTTACTTTTTATCTGCACTTAATCAAAGCAGTGTCATGAAATTCAAGGACGTCCTTAAATATTTGCTTGAATTAGATTATCTTGTTGTAACAACTAATTGAAGCGCAATAATTCCTATTGCAAGATTCACATTCTATTATGTGTTCAAGTAACTTGATTAATTTAAATCTTTAGCAACTAAAGAAAAAGAACATCTGTGATACGTCGTTAGAGATTATGCTCATTTCTGAATATCAAAATACGTGAAAACTGTTTAGAATCAGAATAGAATGTAAATACGATCGAATCTGATAAAATTCTTTCATATCATTTGTTGTGTCATAGAGATTCATTCCATCAGATTTTGGACTTGAAGAGGAAAGAGTGAAGCCTTTGAAACCTTTTCAAGAATTCCTTGACAAAAAGAGCGAAGTAAGAAGAGCTGTGAGAGAAGCTGGGATCCCATACACTTTTGTTACTGCAAATTTCTTGGCTGCTTATTTTATGAATAAGAGACTTTGCCCTCATGAGAAGCCTGACGAACTTGTTGTCGACGGATCTGGTGATGTCAAAGGTATTTTTTTAATCTTCTTTTGTTGCAACATTCATTGTATTTATTTAGTCTCATGTAATGACTCCTCATACTAAAACCTTGCTCATTTCCGTATACGTGCTATCTATTTTCTAAGGAAACTATTTTATAAATAAAAAAGTGTTTTCGTTTCTTTTCAGTGGCTTACGTTTATGAAGAGGATCTTGGTGCATACATAGTGAAGGCAGCAAATGACCCAAGAACACTCAATCGTATCGTCAACTGTAGGCCACGAGGGAACATAATTACAACACATGAGTTGATTTCTCTGTGGGAGAAGAAGACTGGTAAAACTTTCAAAAAAGTTTACGTCACTGAAGAGGAGCTCGTCAACCAAGCTAAGTGTAAGTTATCCAGTTAACACTATAATAAAAACATGCATTTCTTTCTTAGTTCAACATATAATAATGGCGTATCAACTGCATGTGGGGTGACTTTTGTTGCAGCCCTACCACATCCGCAAAACATTGGGCCGTGTATCCGTCATACTGCATACGTGAAAGGTGAGTCGGTGATCAACTTTGAAACAGAGGAGAAGGAGATTCTAGAAGCTTCGCAGCTCTATCCAGATCACAAATACACTACAATCGATGAAGTTCTTGACATTATGCTAGTTAATCCCCCCAAGCCTGCAAGCACTGCAATGGCATGAGTTCCTCAAGTTGATGGCGATATTTGCTTGCATAATATGTTTTAATGTTCTGAAATATTTTGGTGGTTATGATTTGTGTTATGACTGCGTTATTCAACAAGCAGTGCATTACTTGGGTGTTTGGCTTGATTGTCAATCGGGGACTCAAAGTTAACTATCATGTCATAATCATATGGCTGCTAAAATTTGATAAATGATTTGTTGGTAAAATGTTTAGGGCGCCACTAAGCTAAGCACCACAATTTATAGAACGTGGGTCTTATCTTCAACTTTATGTTGTGGGACCCACTTATTCGTGCAGAAATTGGTGCTTTATAACACTATCTCTAGAATTCTTTCGAAGATAAAGTACTTATCAACGTCTTATGGGTGGGAATCTCTGTCGAACAAAGCCTAAAGTTACATTGCTAGCTATAGTTGATTAGGTTTTCTTTTTCCCCTCAAGGGTAAAGAAATCGGGACTGCTCGCTACATAGAAGATACAATAAGACACTATGTTCCTAGAAACTGTATTAAGCTTTTTCTTGTACATATAAAGTACCTATCAATGTCTTATGAGTGAGAATATGTGTTGAACAAAGCCTAAAGGTGGATTACTAGATATAGTTGATTAGGTTTTCTTTTTCCACTCAAGGGTAAAGAAATTGGGACTGGTCTCTAGATAGAAGATATAATACACTACGTTCCTATAAACTATGTTAAGCTTTTTCTGATTCACATAAAGTACTTATTAATATCTTATGGGAGGGAATCTGTGTTGAACAAAGCTTTCCCCTCAAAGGTAAAGAAATCGGATTGCTTGCCAGATAGAAGATATAATAGTCCACTGTGTTCTTAGACACTGTGCTAAGCTTTTTTTCTTGTACATATGGCCATCACAACTTCAGTTAATAATTAATTGAAACATGCACTCCGCACGGTCCTATTTTATACGTTACATTTTCTTATACAAAGATTTAAAATTTCTCTAAAATTTAAAGTCTACTTTTTATTTATTACTCTCTTAAATTTTGATTTAGTATAAAAATAAATAAGAAGAGCAAATCTGTTAGCAAAAAAAAAAAAAAAAAAGCTTTTAGTGGGGCGAGTTTCACATAAATTATTTACAGGGTGCAATTCTAAGATCTGTTTGTGGACTAGAGAATTGCACAGGTTTTGTACGCTTTCAACAATATGAACAAAAAAAAAAAAATGATTTGGGAGAGTTACGAGAGAAAATGTTGAGATAGAAATACATTCGAGAATAAATTATTTTAACGAGACAATTAGGAAAAAACGGTGCCTATGAGGACCATTGGTAAAAAAAGTTTACTACAAAGAAAAATATTTAAGTAGTCGAATATTTAAGACAAGTTATTTTAATAAGAGTAGATTGGAGGAAAAGGTTCAAGGCACGTTTAAAAACAAAAGATTTAAAAGTAAATAAAAACAAATGGATGAAAAGTATGTTTCCATAAAAATGTGTTTTGCTTAAACGTGTATTTGCACGCGTGTGAAAAATATTTGAGTAGCGATATAAAAGTAATAAATTATTTCAACATGCGTAGATTACGTGACTGTAATCATAAAACAAATGCTAGTTGAGAGTGTTGCCAAGGGAACAAAACAAACAAGTGGCAAGGTATTTGAGAACAATAACTTTAGTGGGTTAAACAAGGAAAAAGTACTAGTTATTAGGGTTACGTTTGAGAAAAATTATTTTTTACGGACAAAGCAAAAGAAAAACCACATAACGATAAAATACATGGAATAATCAATGTACAAAACTCTCCAGTATATATATGTAACAAAAGTTTGACATATTTAAACATATAACTAAGGGCAGATTTGAGTTAAAATATATATAGAAGTCCACAATGATATACTTTATGTAAACGACAAAAACCTACACTTACGAGTATATATGAGAAGTAAAAAGATATTTACAAGGCTGAAGAGAAAAATATTGTAATGGGAATTATAAAATAAATATTTATGAAGATAACATATAATAAATGATGTCTTAGAGAATAGTAAGAAAAATGACATATTTGTAAAAAATTTAATTTCATGAAGTGAATTTTCAGTGAGGAAAAAATATTGAAGGATAAAAAGACAAAAGCAAAAAAAAAAAAAAAAAAAAAAAAAAGAAAGAAAGGATGAAATGATTTGCACTTGTGTCAAAACTATAAACAAAACAGATTTATTGGCTAAAAGGTAGGAAAAAATAACCAAAAAAAATATAAAAGTGCTGAAGTAAAATACTTAAGTGGGTAATAGGCGGAAACTAATTAGTAATAGATAGAAGAAGTAAAAAGATATATGTGTGCGTAGGCAAATTTGATGTAAAAAATATTTTAATGGGCTATAACAGAAAAAAAAATGCTTGGAATATATTTGTAAGAAAATTATCTTAACAAAGACAAATTTAGAAATAAAAAAAATTTAACAAGGTGGATGTGAACATAGACATGACATCAGGGGAAGTCAACCAAAAAAAAGAAAAAAGAGAAGTGCAGACCCCAAAAGATGCAAATAAAAAAGAAAGGGGACTAAGAAACTAAAGAAATAATCACAAAGAAAAAAAAAAAAACAAAGAGCCCAAATAAAGAACCATTTAAATATAGATTGTCTTTCTTATGTATATGATTAAAAATTATTTATTGGCACTATATTTGTACTATGTACTTTTAGAGGCCTAGGCCTAAGATTCGTCCTCCAAGATGATTTGGATCCAAGTCACTCGAGGAATCCATGTGGGTCATGGTTTAATGGGCCATATATAAGCAAAGAAAAATTGTTCATTTTAGTTTAATCTAATTTTAATCCCACTTGAGGGAGTAAATTAAATAGGTTTAAATAGACAAATGATGGAGAAATCAAGTCAATACCCTATTTACTGCTCTTAGAAATCAGCTGTGAAAAATCCTAGGCCAAAAGGCCCACAAATTTGCCCAAGAAACCACTTAAAATACCAAAAGAAAAAGCCTTAAAATATGATCAAGTTTTATGTAAGGGATTGTCTCTAGAATGTCCCTAACACTTCATTGGGAGCTCCTACAATTATAATCTAGGGCAGCGCTCTAGACATGTCAGACTCCACTTGTTATTAGTCAAATGTGGCAAGAAAATGATTTTTACAATGGGCTGACATTTTGCAGCATCCCAAAACCAAATTCAACTCTGGTCAACCTAACATACTCTAATCTCAAAGTTGGAAACAAGCAAAGGAGGCTTGATCAGTGAATTTTTGTCTTCAAATTATGTCCTTTTTTAATAGGGCAAAAAGTCATGCTTAGAAATTTGCTTGATGATTTTGGTTTGGGGGAAAAATCTGATCGTAGGTTTGATTCTAACATGGAGCATGCTTTCTAAAGGAGCCGTTAGGAACTATTCCCCTTTTCTCCTACAATTACTCGTATCTTCCCTTCATTTCAACATTCTCTAAAACACCTAAAACACCAAGATCACTCTAATTTCTCCATTAGCCAAACTCTAGTTTTTTTTCTCCTCACTTTCTCTCTTTAGTTTTCTTTCTACATCTACGCTCATCGAACTTAGAAGCCTCTTTCAAGGTTTCTATCGTTTGGACCTTACTACTTTAAGAGAGTTTCTCATATGTTTGTGCCTTTCATGCCGTAATTTTGGAAAAGTAGTACGCAACAGAATTTAAAATTTTTTTTATACTAGAGTATTTTTTAAAACACAAGTTTGGCACGCTATATGCATAAATTAACCAGATCTTACTAACATTGTTTGCTGAAAGCTCCCACAATTGATGAAGAGAAAGGACATTGTAGAAAGACCTCAACCAACTAGCCTTCTTTGCTATTCTCTATCTACGACTAGTGTGTGTATGGGCACACTCGTACAGCTCTTCCACCAGGCAACTCTCCTTCCAACTAATTGAGAAATACCCAAAGCTATAGTATGTGATTTGTGAACAACAGCTCTCTGGGGAGTTTCAGAATCTCTCTAGCAGAGCACTCACTCTAGATTTCTCAATTGATCTAAATAACAATGAGTCTTACTCCCCTTTTATAGAGGTTGGGCTGAGGGGTCATTTCTTATCAGATAAGGCCTCAAAAATTCAAATCAGAATCAATATCAGATAAGAAATCGCATCTAAAAATGTATGATCAGAAATTGTTTGGTCGGCAGGCTGAGCTAGCAGATTGGTCTATCGAATTTACTCCATTAGCAAGCCAAACTTAAAGATTGGTCTGTCAAACTTACAATAAATGATCCTTGCGAATCTTTTATTTTCGACCAGAGATTCTTGGAATACAGCCTCAGTTTTAATTCGAATAATCCAATAGAGAAGTTATCTGATTAAAACAGTCATATCTAGATAATCTCTAGGAAAGTAAATATTCCTGATAATTCAAAAAGTTTATCTTGAATTAATTTATTTCAAATTAATCCAATTGTTAAACAGACATGAATTATCTAATCCCGATAATTCAATAAGTTTATCTTGAATTACTTTTTCATAAAATTAATTCAACCGATAAACATACATGAATATATGATCCTATCTAATTTCTGCCAATCTGATAATTTGACATAAGTCACCAATTTATTGGGAAAGTATGTCGTATCGTTAAAGGATTTATTATGAGCAAGCAAAGGGGACCTGATTGATCTCTGTAGTTCAAGCTCCTGATAATTACGAAACCCAATATCCTAGATATACATTTCATAGTTATCAACTCTAACGCTATTCCACTAAAAGCTTAGAGTTGCACACTCGAACTATATAGAATTATGAAGCCTATATAGCTAAGTCTCCATGACATATCATAATGTGTCGTACCCCTAATAGGATTATCCATAATCTGGTTAAGGATAAATTTTGTCTTACATTCTTGATTATTTTTATCTTATGCTCCATTATCTCACCATTGAAAAACTTACCATCTAAAGATAGTATACCATTCAGTTACACTTATGTATCTAAATGGTTGAGCACTCTAGTTTTCCAATTATAGGATAGTGCATATAAGAGGATATCAAATACTCTTGAAGAGGAGCTATGGATTCTATATCTATAAATAACAGGTCTACGCTATCAAGAGTCATGCCTCCAATGTACCAACATGCATACCAACATAAAATATGGATGTCACCCTTTGGTACATCAAAAGACACAAGTCAAGACAACGGGCCCACTATCCATCTCAAGATTAAGATACAACATATATAGTTGTCTAAAGTGAATCGATTTGTCAAGATAGAATTATTAATCCAAATCAATTCACTTTATGTCCGATCTAATGCATCGTCACCTATGACAATGCACCAATGTTTCTATTGCGGAGTCCACCTTCGATGGCCAAGACAAACCATGTCCCGTTAGGGATATGGACAACATAACAATCTTTACATGAATAAAGCACCTAACTTTATTCCCTTAATTGCCGATCTTATTATTTAGATTATCACCTTTAGAATTATGTTTTCTACATAATCTGTTTATCATATACCTAATTCTAAATGTTTAGATCGACAGTCTCAGACTTTTGTTTGGTTATCATACATTCAACAAATATTAACGTAAAGAGGACAAGATTTGGTATATAAATAATAAATAAATTCTTTATTAATAAAAATGTTTTCAAAAATATATTACATTTTTACTCCTCAGGGCATACATGTCTAACACATTATTACTCTGAAAGTGCTTTTGAGATCTCTTTTGGGACATTTATAGTACATACTACAATGTCTAGCCCTTCGGACATGTGAACTCTTGGAAAGCACTCTCTTGAACCTCTAGGATATTATTCCAACCTTTCTATTTGAGACACCACCAAACTTGGTATCCCTTTGAAACACTACTAGCCAAACCAGTAGCCTTAAACCCCCTTCCCTAGAACAGTTTTGCTCCAAGAGAGATCTCCATTAACATTTTGCTTACATCTCCCACCACTATTCTCTCATGTACGATTCGACTTTGTTCTTTTGGATACGCTTTGGCAAGAATAGCAATAAAGTACGCCCCTAAGAGCCATTCTTCTTTGAATCATTACAGACCTAACCATCTTCACCATTCCGTTGGAGGTCGTACCATTCTTCTTTTACAAGCTTTCTAAAGACCTTTGACCTCATTGAAATCGTCCCCAACGAAATAAAGACATACGTATGTACACCCCCAATATGTCATACACCCGGATCTACTGGACCCCAACAAGTACATATGAAAACATCTATTTCATAGGGTTTAAAAAAAAGATTAGATATCGATATTTATGAGAAGAAATTATTTTAGTAGGGTAATTAAGAAAAAAAAATTTGTAAGGTTCACATTTGGAAAAAGGGAGATAAAAAAAATGTATAACAAAAAATACAAGATTAAAAGAACAAGAAAAGACCGAAAAAGATTCATATATATTAAAGCGTTTCTTGGGTACACAAAAAAAAAACATTTGAGAGGATTTAATGAAAAAAGTTTAGATAAGGATAATTATGAAAAAAATATATTTTAGTAGGACAATGAGAAAAATATATTTTTAAAGGGTCACATTTGGAGAAGAAGAGAAAACAATAGTGTAGAGAGACAGAGAGAGAGAGAGAGGAAAAAAAAAGAAAGAATGAAAAGGAAATTGAGAAGAGAGAAAGAAACACAAAAGGAAGAAAGGGAAAAAAAAAAAAGTTTCAACGTTTCAAGCCGGGGCAAATAACAACAAGAAATTCGCTCTCATATACGTATCGGTTAAAGATATCTATAAATATTATTCATGCTAAGTTCATATGATTTGTTATATAGGAGCTTTCTAGGGTGAGGATATTTTAGTAGCATTCTTGTTTTTGAATGGAAGATTTGGATAAAATCACATTATGCGAAATTGACACACACACACACATATATATACTAGATGGTTCAGTACATTACCTTACCAATAGAGTGTGAAACAATATCCTCGATGATAACTGTAGAGTTGTCTCTTAAAAAAAAAAAAAAAGGGAGAAAGCAAAGGAGGATGCTCACCAATTTCTTGTTGCCTGACAAATTTTATTTCGTGATGGGAAAAATCCTGAAAAACAAGTAAAAGAAAATTCTTCCATCTGTATGTTGTATTATTTTAATTATTTGGTTAACTTTTTAATAGTATGCTATAACATTGAAAACAATTTTGTGTCGTGTGTTGTAAATTTTTAATGAAAGCAATCATAGATTAAACAATTGAAAACTTAATCTAATTATTAGAATAACATAAAGTACTGTAAAGGTCAAAATATATCTCCTGATGTAGGACCTACCGGTCATTATTTCTTTAAAAAAAAAAGGAGAGAAAATGTAAAAGCACAAAAGGTATTTCGTAGGATAATCATGACCACACATCAGTTTTGTGCAATGGTGTTAAAATGCACATTTAAGTATTGGTTCAGTCGTTCTTGGGTATATCAATAAGGGGATTTTTACTATACAAACCGTCATTTTTCTCCACCAATGGAGCATTCTTTGGACAACTGTTTGATCATCGGTTGTGTAAGATTTCCATGCCATTTCTATAGTACCTTTTGGGCTACAAATATCTGATTAAAGGATTCGCACATGATGGATTCCCCACTTTTTAATTGCTCATGGAGGAGTTCAAGGACGGTTGGGACGTGCCAGAGGGGGAGAGTGAAGGAAACACACACTAGCTAGGCGGCGTGCGGAACGTGCACTTTGCATGCAGACGGAAGATTCATACGCAGATGGGTCCCGCTGACACAAACACTGATGCGAGCAGAGTTAACCGAAGGCAATGTTGATATATTTTATATTGTTTTGCTTCGTTTTTGCTTTAGATTTCAAGTCTATAGATATATAGATAAACTAAAATTGATTATTTTACAGACAAAATATTTATAAAAATTATACAAATATATTTTCAATCTAAAATAATTTAAAACACACAACAAACACTACAAGTACAAATTTATGCAACTTTTCTTGGATTGATTCAAAATAATTATTTAAGATACAAATTGTTTAATTAAAGGATTTAATAAATGAAATTATGAAAACAAGATTAAATCCTTTATTATAATCATTTTACACTTACTTTTGAATATTTATTTTACACTTTTATTTGTCATTAAATCTTTTAATTATAACATTTATATGTTAAATAATAAGTTTGAATTAATTTGACTAAAACCATATGAATGTAGACATGAATATCTATAATATATGGATTGATTTATGCTATAAAGAGAAAAGCCCTTGTAATTTATGCCACGCTATATTAAAAACAACTATTTATAGAGACTAAAATGCCCCCACATCACAAGGGCTTTTTGCTTTCTCTCTCCTCCTCTTCTCTCTCTCTTCCTCTCATCAATTTGTATAGCAAACTCTTTCCCACATACTCCAGCAACGATTTCGGACTCCTCTCCCCAACACGACTCTGACTGCCTCTTCCCCACGCGACTCCAGCAACAGCTCCAACCATCTCTCCCCTGCACAACCCCGGCCGCCTCTCCCTCGTGTGACTCTGGCAACGGCTCCAGCCACCTCTCCCCCACGAGACTCAGACCGCCTCAACCCCGTGCAACTCTGGCGACAGCTCCAACCGTCTCTGCCCCTCGCGACTGGCTGCATCTCCCCCATATGACTCCGGCACCTACACCTGCACCCTCCAACTCTGATCTGGTCTCCTCTCCTTCGTATCGTCGTCATTCGTGTCATTTTTTTTTTTCATTTTTGATCTGATTGTATTTTTGAGGATATATTTGGTATTGTGAAATATATTACAATGACATGGCGTGGCATTTTTTGTAGTTATTTTTTTAATGGTATAAATCAATCCAAGATAAATTTTTGTGGCATATGTGTAAAGACTTCACAAAGTTAAGATAATTAGTATGAAGCAGTTAGTTCAAATTCATTAATTAGGCCCTGATCAGTGTTATTAGAAACTTAATAGCTTTAGAAAGTTTTAATAATAATACAAATATTGAGAAATATTAATCACAAAACAAAGATTGAATATCATTATCGTTGTTGAGCTCGATGTTGGGACTGGTGCCATACAAACATAGATATTATACATATTGGATATGGCTGGTTAATTAAATAAAATGACATATATTTATTTTTGGTTGTTTGTATAATTTATTATAGATAATTAATAAACATCAACAAAGTTCTATGATTATTAACATGACTATAAATTTAACATGTAATTCTTATATGTATAAGAATTAAATTTGTAGATAATAATCTAAATAGTTTGTAATAAATTAATTAAAGCTTGAGGTTTTTAATCAAATATTACAAGTGCAATCCAATCCCATTAAATATTTATTTTGTCATTTTCTTGGCAAAAAAACTCTAACTTGATTATTGTTCCTAATGAACATGTAAAATTGAATATTTTATATGGCTAAATATCCTCATTACAGTGTGTTTGGCTTTAAGAGAAGGTCCTATTTCTACTAAAGAGCTAGGCATTATCGTTGATGTTGTGGAAACAGATGCTTTGAGAGTTTATCAAAGTCTGCAACAAAAAAACTCTAACTTGATTATTGTTCCTAATGAACATGTAAAAGTGAATATTTTATATGGCTACATATCATCATTGCAGAGTGTTTGGCTTTAAGGGAAGGTCTTATTTTTGCTAAAGAGCTGGACATTATGGTTGATGTTATAGAAACAGATGCTTCGAAAGCTTATCAAAGTCTACAACAAAGTCCTTCTTTGGGGCACGATGGCTTGCTGATAGAAGATATTTTTGAGCTTTCTCGATGTAGGATCTTTAACACTTGTGGACATATTTCTCGCTCAATTAATTTACGTGGCTCATGTCCTTGCCAAATATGTTTTTGAGCATGGTTTTAATTTTGTTTATTCCAAGGCCGTTCCTATAGTTATGGCCTCGGTTGTTCTTACCGATTTGGCTCATAAATAAAATTTATTTCGTATTGACCCTCAAAAAAATCTTTTAATTACGATATTTGTGTTAAATAATTATTTTGAGTCAATTCAACAAAAACCGCATAAATAAGTAATTTTTAGTGTGTTTGAAATTATTTTAACTTAGAAGTATTTTTGTGTAATTTTTATAAATATTTTGTGCATAAAATAATTAATTTTAGTTTAATTATTTATCTATAGGTTTGAAATTTGAAGCAAAAATAAAACAAAGCGGTGTAAAAAATACAAAATTTAGAGCCAGAACACCTATTTTTCTCGTTCTCCGTGGGTCCTCATCAGTTTTTGACACGTGTTGACACCGAATCCAACCATCTCCACTTGCGTCAATGCCCATGTCAACGGGACCCAACTGAGTCGTGAATCTTTTGTCCACGTGCAAGCTGTGCATTTTACACACCCCGCAGCCCAACGCCCATGAATTTTTCCCACTTGCCTACGTGGAAGTGTCTAGCTCGATCTAGCACTCTCCCAAGGAGGTCAATAAAGTGGGACCCATTTAAGGGAAAAAAGCAAAGTTGGACTTACAATTAATCTGATGGCTTCAATCATGTAATCCAGATCTATGACTCGTAAAAAGTCAAACTAAAGAAGTATGGTCAATGTTAGTGGAGAATAGTGGGGGAAATAGGGCGAGATCAGATCGGGGATTCCCTGTTTGGGGACATCCTTGTACCCGCCCCATTCCTAGGGACGAAAACTTTAGTATACATTGAAATATCGATACTTTAACTTATAAAAGGTTCTAAAAAGATATCAATATCAATTAAAATTTTGACATATTAAGGAAATTATAAAAATTTTATACTGTATATGTAATGCTTAAGAAATTCATTAGTTTAAATCTAGAATTTAATTTAAATTTAAATATTAAATTTTTTAATAATTTATATTTTGTTAATTATGACATAATGTGAATCATTTATGATAAATTTTAATGTGAATTACATGTGTAATTTTGTGCAATATAGAGTATTTAAAAATGTGTAAGTTTTTGTGATTTTAAATAGTTAAAATTTTGTAAAATATTCCTAAGATAAAATTTGTGTCATATTAATTATAATTTTTGTGACATCAATTTATGAAGGGAAATCTGTTAGTTAAAATAGAAAATCATGCCATAGTCTAAAACCGTGTAGAAATTATTTGTTGGCTAGTCAATTAAACTGGTAAAGATTTTAGTGTCTACAATCCAACTATTTTTAGAATACAATATAAAGAGACATTTAGAAAAGAATAATACGTAAATTGTGCAAATACAGATAGATGAACTACTGTGTTAGGACTTAGTCAGTATGGAGAAATAAGTAAGTTAGTGTAGTTCTAGACTGTTAAAGAAAATATCTCCTTAATTTTACATTGATAGTATGGAAAAATTATAGTGTAGTGAAAATTTAGACCGTTAAAAAGAAGAGGTGGGATCCATAGGGGACACCTCTAAAGTTGAAAATTTTTCTACATGCTTCCTATATGACCTAGTTTTGTGATGGAGCAAATTTTATTTGCATTTTTGTCCCTAGACTGAGTCTTTAAGCAGTCAAGGGCTTAGTTGAAAATTTACTTTCTTTCTTTCCATCAAATTTTGCTCCATGAAAACACATGAAACACATTTTTCTCCATGCAAAACAGGCCACTCCCGCAACATTTTTAATTTTATTTTTTTTAAACATATGAAACCAAATAAACACATAAAGAGAAACAAGCAAAGTTTAGTCTACGTAAATAGTAACCTGACACTAACATGCAAATGGCATGTATAGTAACTTTTTTTTGGCTTTTCGTCTTTTTTTATTTTTTTACTTTTTATTTTGCTATTTTTGGCACTTGTAAAACAAAGAAAATTAACAATAACAAAAATATTAACAGGACAACTATCCCTTTAAGATAAAGAAAAATAAAAAGTACAGAAAAAGTAAGAAGTTAGAAGTCAGAAGTCAGAAGTCAGATTAGACAGCTAGAAGGTTGGAAGTGCTAAAAATATGAAAGTTAGATGTTAGAAAAAAATAAAGTATATAAAAATAAAATTGTAGAAATAAAAAAAAAAAATATATATATATATAATAAGGCATGTTATCCAATTACATATATAATATACTAATATATTGTCCCTATGTCTGTTTATTCTCCCGCAACGGTGTCAAAAACTTGTTCGGGTTTAAAAGTAAGTCCGATATAACGTCAAGTATAAGGTTGTCTAAGTAATAAAACTCGTTGGATCTAAGGTCGATCCCAAAAGGAAAAGATATTGAAAAGTTATATTAGTTTTAGCTGAGAAATTTAAGAATTAAAGTTAATTATTTACAATTTATTTACAATATTTACACATTTTTACTTTTTTTTAGATTTTTTTTTGTGTTTTTGGAACTTCAACAACAAGAAATATGTTTTAAATTAGAATAGTAAAGAGAACTTTAATAAGTACATTTAAATAGAAAATGAAACTTCAATAATAAGTGTTATTTTAACTTAGAAGAAATAACAATCTTAACAACACTAAGAATTAAAGGTTCTGTTCTAACATGTAACTTAAATATGTTTTAGTTTTTCAAAACTTATTGATTAAAATGGTTTAAGTATGCAATATGTCATCTTTTGTCTGTAATAAATCAAGAGTTACCAAATATTTAATGTGTTCATTCATGTTTATAATGCTTCAAAAACTTATTTTTAACAAATGTGCATGATTTAAAAATCAATTAACTAAAATTACCAACAAAATTTTACAGTTAAGCATTTATCGTGTCATTCCCTGTCCATAACTAATCAAAGTATTTTTAAGCATTACTCGAGCCAACCTATCTTTATAACAAATCAAAACTTAATTTTGCAAGAGTTTTAGTTAAGTTAACATGAAAATCATAAGTTTTTAAAAAATAATTTTAACATTATAACAACTTAGAAAACATTGAAAAACTAAAAATATCTACCTTAATTTTGCCATAATTCCCCCTCTCTCCTTAGCAAAAAGAAAATTTAGAAAGACATATTAAAAGTAAAAACACACATAATTTTATTAAGTATAACTATTTTATAACATAAACTTAAAACTATTTTACAAAGACATTAAACTAGAAACTAAGAAAACAAAAACAAAAACTTAGAACTACATTTTAACAAGAGGAAAGAAATCTCTCACAAGGAGTGAGTTTTACCAGGCATGGAGAGGGAATTTATACTAGAAAAAATTACTATTTACATAATTATTTATTTATTTATTATTTTTATTATTATTTTATTTAGATATTTTTGACGCAAAATGACTAGGATGCAAATTGAGTGATTTAGGATTTTTTTGAGCTGGTTTTAGCTGCCTACTTCTTTGAAAATTAGATTTGAAATCAAATTTAATTTGATTTTTTTCTTTTTTTTTCTTTATTCCTTCTCGAGTGAATCTATCTTAGAATGATGATTTTTCTTTGTGATCTAGTAGAGAGCCTGTACGAAATGGACGAGTAGCAGCCGTTGATTGCACGAACTGTTAATTGGGCTAACAGTTGAGATTAGGTCACTGAAAGAGACACTATTGACTGTTGGATGAAATCTTGGTATGTTGATCTACGGCTAAGAAAGGACGCTCATATGCACACACTGTAGTGAATTCCAGGGGTCTCTAGAGGCACAATCTGATGGCCTTGAAGATGCCACGAGGCAATTCTTTGATTTTTATTTTAATTTTGATTTTTCATACATTTGAGGTCAGTTTTTGCCTATTTTCGTGTCATTTTACTCCATTTTCCTCCAAATTTTAAATATAATATAATAAATAAACTAAAATTAATTATTTTATAGACAAAATTTTTAGAATAATTTTAAAATTATTTGTATAATTTTTACAATAATTTTAAAATTATTTGTTTTATAATTAAACACATAAAATACACTAAAAACCTTAACAGATATACTATTTAAGACTTGGGAATATTTTTTAAAATCATTAGAAATCTTATTAAATATATTTGCAAATTAAAAACTAATTTATAGACACTATAAGACTTAAAATAAAATCACAAAATATTATTTTATGGTTTGATTATTTGCAAACTAATTAATTATTAAACACACAGGCATGATTTTGAAAATTACTAAAAAAATATAAACATACAAAAAATATATTTTTAAACATATTTTCATATAAACACTAAAATACTTATTATCATGTAAGTGCTATAATTAAAGGATTTAACGAGAAATATGAATACAAAATGATGATATTTAGCCATAAGAAATGTGTATTCTTACAGTCTCATCAATGAGGAATTATCCAAATAGGGCGCTTAGCTAATTAAAGAGGGAACATGAGTTAGAAATGCAACACAAAATCCAAGTAAGTTTTAAACCTCACCTACGGCATAGGTAAAATAGTTTTTAAACTTGTTATTCATATTGCTTTATGAAATACATATGTTATGCACTTAATTAAATTTTCAAGGCATAATGTATGGTATGCCACCATCATTAGGGACTAGTAAATTAATTTATTAGATAAGATAAGAAAGTGTCATACCAGCCTTCCGATCCAAAGAGAGAACCAAGTTATAATTATGCTATGGTCTCGGTGATATGATGACCCTTTTGAGCACTTAGTACACACACTTAGGCCCCTAGTTCAAGTCAAGTTATGAAAATGCTCATAAATAAGTATAATTGGTATCATGCATTAATTTTAGAGAGAAAATGTTTTGTGAGTTAAGTTTGGACTTGCTAAGAAATAGGTCACCTAGTTATTTCATGTTGTAGGAAATCTTGCCAAGAGGCCTGAATACATATTATGGTTGAGCTGAAAATGGTGGTTGGGCATTGCGTAGATTTCGGTATGGATACCACTATTGGAAGGTTCCGCTGTTTTCTAAAAACTATATCTAAATATGTTATGAGTTTGTAATGATAAATGGTTTTTATGTTTTAAGGATGTGCTATATGCCTTAAAGCTAAACAAAAGTTGTAAATATTTTTCAGTAAGTATGGAGTAATATAAATATGTTGATGTAAGTTTCCAAGTTTTAAGTTAAAAAAAATTACTCCACATTTTTATGTCTAAATAAGTAAGATTAAGATAAGAAAAGTATAAAGCAAGCAAATAGTCGGCTGTTACAATATATATCTCTGTAATTTAAGATACAATAAACATTAAAAAGAAACATAAATAAACATAATTTACTTAACCCTAGATTTGTCAATACCAAAAGAAATTTCTGTGAAGTTCAAACATGGTTGGGATTCTATCTTGATTCAAACAATATTGGTGCCATTACGTTATTTAAGTAGTATTGAATATAGTTAAGAATATACTACATGTAGGTTTGTTGGCTTCTTTCCACTGTATTTCCATAGATAGGAAATTATAAATTCTCTTAATTGTTTGCGTGAGATGGTGGTGGTATGGTTGGATGAGAATAATTGAAAGTTTTATAACTATCATAGTTTCTGAAAGTCCTAATTATATAGATAATAAGCATAAAGAGCCTTATTGGAGGAACTGCTATAATTGGATCTTAAATTCATAGATTGTAAACTTATGAAAATATTATATGGATCCGATGCTAGTACTGTTGATGTTCCTCGCTCTCTCCTTATGAACACATAAAACAAATATTCATCATTGAAAGTATAGAATACCGATAGATTATTTAAATGAAAAAAATCATTAAAATTTGTAATTTCCAATATTCTTGAAAGTTTGTCAAAATTTCATTGATTTATACCAAAATTTTGTATAAAACATAGTATAGATTTTCTAATATCGATATTTTTATTGATATTTATGATTTTTTTAAGATATTTTACTGAAATCGATAATACAATAGAAAGATATTTCAATATCTTGAAATTTTTAAAAGTTCACCGAAATTTTCTTCCTTTTCCATTCCCTGTTTCATATAAATGTGTATTTTAAAATTACAACAAGTTATTTAAAAATAAAGTAAAACTTTACTATAAATTTGTTGTAAATTTGCCATAAATTTCAACCAAAATATTTCACCTAACAAACAAATTCTAAATATATGAAAACTAAATTTTTATAATAATGCAACAAAAGGTTTCAACCAATACAGTAATTTAATAGAGGAATGCTATGTTAAGACCCTTTAAATGGGTCTTATCAATAAGAAGTTTTTTGGCCAAAAGATTTTCACCTGATCATTAAAATTAAAGAAGCTCACCAATACTAAAATTAGCACAAATGCATCAGATTATCAAAAACTAAAAAAATTCAAGAATCAAAAACAAATCTCAAGAAAAAAAAACCAAAAAACATTGGGTCTCGCCATAGGGGGGTCTCGCCGGTGGAATGCAAGGTGGTTATGTCTTGTCATAGGTTGTTACGATATGGTACTTGGGGCTTGTCGACTCCGTCAACGCGATCTGGGCAGTTGAGGCTCGTTAATTCTGTTGGCGCAATATGGGTGCTTGGATTCGTTGAGTGTCACTGCGATGGAGAATCCCGGCCGCAACGACCTAGGCATAGATTTGGGGCCATTGCGACGATGGTTGCCATTCGCCTATGTTATGATTCCATTCGCCTATGTTACGATTCCATTGAGTATGTCACTCCATCACTGGGTCGTAAAAGCTCCCTCGCTTCGTTGCTTGGGTCGAAAGGTCTTGAGGTCGCGACCACCATGGACCACTGAGGGCATCCGTCGATGCTGTTGGAAACAAAGTGCGCAGCGGAATTTTAAAATTTTTTCCATCAGAGTATTTTCCAAAACACAAGTTTGACATGTTATATGTATAAATTAAACAAATCTTACTAACCTCAGTGTGCCGAAGAACCTCCGCGACCTGTGTAGAGAAGTAACGTTCTAGAAGAGCCTCAACCAACTGGTCTTCTTTGCTATTCTCTATCCACAACCGGAGTGAGTGTGGGCTCACACGTACAGCTCTTCCACCGGTGACTCTCCTTCCAACCAATAGAGAGAACCCAAAGCTAGTGTTCGTGATTTGTGAACAAAAGCTCTCAGGGAGTTTTCAGATGCTCACTAGAAGAGTATCACTCTTAATCTCTCAAATTGATCTGAGTAAATCATTAGACTCACTCCTTTTTTATACCAATTGGTCCTTGGGGTCAGTCCATATCAGATTAGGTCTCAAAAATCGAAACAGAATTAAGTTCGGATCAATATCTGATAAGATACGCGTGAAAAACGCGTAATCTTAACTGTCGCGGTCGGCATGCCGAACTGTGTGATAGGCAGGCCGAACTGGCCAGTTCGGCAGGCCGAACTTTCTGATAGGCAGGCCGAACTACAGAGAAAAAATCTCCGCGAATCTTTTATTTTCCACCCGAGATTCTAAAGGATAAAGTCTCAGTTTTGATTCAAATAGCCCAATAGAAAAGATATCTGATCAAAACAAACTTTATCAAGATAATCTCTAAGAAAATAAATCAATTCACAATAATTCTACAAGTTTATCTTGTTCTAATTGTCCAAAATTAAAACAACCGATAAACAGACAAGAATTATCCGAACGCCATAATTCAACAAGTTCATCTTGAACTAATTTCTTACATAATTAATTCAACCGATAAACAGACATGAATTATTTGATTCTTAGAAATTTTAAACCAATCTGATAAATCTGACATAAGTCACCAATTATTGGAAAAGCACGCCGTGTCGTTACAGGATTTTGTGAGCTAGCAAAGGGGACCAAAATGGACCTATAAAGTTCAAGCTCATGATAATTATGAAACCCAATATCCCAGATATACATTTCACAATTATCAACTCCAACGCCACTAAAAGCTTGGAGCTGCACTCTCGAACTTTATAGAATTACGAAGCTCGTGTAGCTAAGTCTCCATGACATATCATAGTGTATCGCATCCCCATATGATCATCCATAACCGGCTTAAGGATAAGTTCTGTCTTACCTTCCCGATTATTTTTATCTTACGTTCCATTGTCTCACCATTAGAAAACTTACCATCCAAAGATAGTATACCATTCGGTTACACCTATGTATCCAAATGGTTGAGCGCTCCAGTTTTCCAATTACAGGACAACGCATATAAGAGGATATCATTACTCCTAAAGAAGAGCTATGGATTCCATATCTATGAATAACAAGTCTACGCTACCAAGAGTCATGCCTCCAACGTACCGGCATGCATGCCACTATAGAGATGTGGGAGTCACCCATTGGTACATCAAAAGACACAAATCGAGACAACGGGCCCATTATTCATCTCAGGATTAAGATACAATACAAATGATTGTCTAAAGTGAATCGATTTGCCAAGACAGAATTATTAATCCAAATCAATTCATTTTATGTCCCGATCCAACACATCGTCACCTATGACAACGCGCCAATGTTTCTATTCACGGAGTCCAACTCCGATGGCCAAGACAAACCATCTCCCAAAAGGGATATAGACAACATAACAATCTTTACATGAATAAAGCGCCCAACTTTATTCCCTCGATTGCAGATCATATATTTTAGACCATCATCTTAAGAGTCGTGTCTACCGCATAATCATCCCATCATATGCCCAACTCTTAAGGTTTAGACTGACAGTCTCAGACTACTGTTTGCTTATCATACATTCAACAAATATGAACGTAAAGAGGACAATATTTGGTATATATAAATGAATAAATTCTTTATTGATAAAAATGTCTCCAAAAACGTATTACATTTTTACTCCTTAGAGCATACATGTCTAACAGATGCCCCAAGGGCCATTGAATTTTGTTTTAATGTCTTCCTTTATTTTGTTGTTTTTTAGTTATTAGGTTTTTTAATTTTAATTTTAATTTTAATTTTAATTGTGTAAGGAAGAGCCTATATTAATTTGGTGGACTTGAAGTTTTTTGAGCGTTGATTTAAATCCAGTGACTTTATAAATGTGTCTTATGGATAAGACCTCAAAGCAGGTCTTAGCATAACATTTCTTAATTTAATATTATATATTTATATAAAAATTATAATATATATATATATATATGTATGTATGTATGTAGGAGTGGGGAATACATTGCCCGTCTCAGAACTTACACTGACCGTATGAATTTTTCTCGTAGATAACCACCCTTATTTTTTACCATTTAATATCGTAAAATGTGGTGGAGACTCCAGCATTGAAAAACACAAGAAGGATGCAAGACGGAAAGCGAATCGCCTCCTGCCTAGTTTAGAGCAGCTCTCTAGGAACAGCTTCACAAATCACGTGATGTAGCAGTGGCCTTTTTATTAATATAAGATCAGTTGCTTACGATGAGTATATATATATATAATAATATGTTATTCGACCGAAAAAAAAAATACTGATAAAAGGATTCCGAGAAAGATAAGATAAAATAACCAAAAAAAAAAAAAACTAGGGAAAGTTGTACAAGCAAGGTTGAACCACGTAACAAAGATTTTTCATGGAGTAATCACAGCCGAACACGTAAAATTGTCCATTTTCCAATCATGGAGTAATCGCTTCCACGGCCGTGTTGACTGTTACTCGATCATGGCTATGTTCGCATATAGTCCAAATGCAAGAAAAATAAACATTTAGATAGGGAAAGAACAGATCGAGTCGACAATCAACATGGCCCTGGAAAATGGAGTGAGCAAAGTATTGGTGTTGGGTTTGACTGGTTATATTGGGAGTTATGTGGTGAAAGCAAGCGTTTCTTTAGGTCATCCAACTTACATTTACTCTAGAAATCTCAGTCCAGAGGCTTCTTCTTCTATAAAGGAGCTGATCCAACAGTTTGAGTCTATGGGAGTGAATATTGTTTATGTAATAATTATCACACAATTTCTCTCTTTTTGCTTAATTTGTTTCTAGAATTCAGTATTTATGAACGGAAGATTCAAGGGCAGGGAACATTGGAGGAGCAAGAAAAGCTTGTTGGGTTCTTCGACAAGTGGATGTTGTGATCTGCACGTTTGCTATCCCTCAAGTTTTTGAGCAATTTAAGATCATAGACGCCATCAAAATTGCTGGAAACATTAAGGTAATGTATGTATATTGTATATATCCTTGATTAGTCCACTTTCTTATTTCGGTAGAGAAGATAATTACTTGAAAACACTTGTTTTGTTTCTTTTTCAAACAATTACTCAATTTACCATTGTCGACTCAAACAAATAAATTTTGGGCCGTAGGAGAGAATTTTAAAAAGAAGCGTTTCTCTTAAAAAAGTGACACTTAAAATTTCTTACTGCATTTGTATTGCATTTTCGATCAACTCTTTGGATTTAAATCTTTAAAATCTTTTAAATACATGTTTGTTTCCCTCTAAAATTCAAATTAAATAAATCTTTTGAATCTAAATTTTTAGAGTTGTACTTCCCCTTGAACTCTTTGGACTCAGATATTTTTGCTACAGTAAAAATTGAAATTCTCTTGATACTTTTGCTACAGTAAAAATTGAAATTCTCTTTTCTATATTTGAGAGAAAAAAATAATAACTTCTTCATTTGATATTTGATTAAAAAGATTCTTCTTTCATTACGTTCTTAATGAATAGATGAATAAATCAAGATCTATATTATATATTTTTTAAGATCATAAATATTAAAATTTTGTTAGATTTATTAAGAAATCGAAAATTTTTCCATTATATATCTAACCACAAATTCTAATTTTATTTTCTATTCAGATTAATACTTTAAATGCATATTTAAATGTCAATTCAGATAGCAATTTAAATCACTAATTCAGATCACACAACTCAAATTAAAAAAATCCAAATCAACGCAATTCGAATCTATTTACCAAACAGACCTAAAAGATCAATTAGACCTATTTAAAATTTATTTTCCATGCCTTTTGGAATGCAAAATTATTAACCCTTATAAGCAAGCTCTAGAGATCTTGCTGGCAAGTTGGAGACTAGAAGAACAAGATCTTTAGAGTTCCCAGCTCACTAGTTTTGAGAAATGCCCATAGAGTTCAATGGGCTGTTATAGACATTCCTAGGCGAAGAAACTTCCGCAAGTACCAGCCTACACAGCCATCAAAGGGTGATCCAACAAGACAAATTCACCCATTTTTCCCTCACAACTCACCTTTGTCTTTTCCTTATTCTTTCCTCTTTTTTCTCCTCTAAATAGTAACTCAAACCCTTGATTCTATATCTCACTTTGATCTCTCATGTCCCAATTCTACAACGCAGTTTCTGCTTGAGGGAGTTTGAGTTGCTATTGTTTATTTTGTGTGTGTGTGTTTTTGTTTTGTTTTTTGTTTTTTGGTCGTTTGTGACTTTGTTCCTTTCGCTGCTGTGACATGTCGTTTTATTTCCCTAAATACGTTACCGTTTTCAGCTTCCCCTCATACAAGGAGCTGGCCTTAGCCTTTCGAAGGCAGTTGATGATTTTGCCAGAGTTTTGTGCAGAAACCTTTCGGTTCTTTCATATCAATGTAGTGTTTGCAAAGGAAGATAGACGTAATTTTCCACTCCGTCTCGTTTTCAATAAATTGCTGCGTCAGTAATAATACTTGAACTTGATAAACTTAACCTTGAGCCACCAAAAAATATGGAACTTCTGAGATAAGGTATCGTGTAAATGCATATTTCTGCACTTCAAAATACTGAAAATTATTTAGAAGCAGCATAAAATATAGATATGAATAAATCTGATACAGCTTAAAACTTCAAAAGCATTCTTCCATATCATTTGTTTTTTGTGGTAGAGATTCATTCCTGCGAATTTTGGGCTCGAAGAGGAAAGAGTGAAGCCTTTGAAACCTTTTCAAGAATTCCTTGACAAAAAGAGCCAAGTACGAACATCTATAAAAGCTGCTGGGATCCCATTTACTTTTGTTTCTGCAAATTTCTTGGGTGCTTATTTTATGAATGTTTTGCTTTGCCCACATGAGAAACCAGAAGAACTCGTTGTCTTTGGATCCGGTGATGTCAAAGGTATCTTCTTTTCATAAATCCTCCTGTGTTGCAATGTACAATGTATTTATTAAGTCTTAAATAACAACTATTCATACGTAGATTTTAGAATCTTCAAAAAAAATAAAAAAGAAAAGGGACAAAGCAATTTTGTAAGTAAATATAAATAAGGAAAATTTTATTTTAGTATCCTATCTTATATTGAAATATAAAAAAATTACATATCATATCTCGACCTTTTAAAAAACTTTTTTTAATATCTCGAAGCCCTTTTGGTACACAAAAAAACAAAATTACTTTTTTTATAAAATATAATCAGTTGACCAAAATTTTGGGTGAGAAAAAATTTTTAAAAAAGGCGTTTAGTTAAGGGTTTGAGTATTTCAGTGTTTGGTTACAGGTATAACAAATTTGTTGCTCAAAAATTTAGTCAACTGATTATATTTTATTAAAAGGGTAATTTTGTCTTTCGTGTCCCAAAAAAAAGTTCTGAGGTATTAAAAAGATTTTCTAAAAAGTCAAGATACTGACATAGAATTTTTTGAAACAGAGGGTGTCAAACTCAAATTTCGATATAACACAAACTACTAAAATAAAATTTTCCCATAAATATATACATTTCAATTTCTCCTCTCTTTGAGAGAATTAAGCGTCATGTCATATTTTTTATATACAAATAGATTTTTGTCATGTTTTGTTGATTTTTCACAAGTTTATTTTATGTCGTGGTATGGAAAACATTGAAAATAGTTAATTTTTGATTAATTTATTTATCTTTGACTAGTTTAATTTTTTATTATGTTGTTGATTTTTGAGATAGTTAAGTGTCATGTCAGTTTATTTATGTCACTAGTTTTCACTATATGTGTGAAATCACACTAATTTAGCTTTAAAAATATTAGTGAGTTGAAAAAAATTGAAAAAGGCTATGGTTTGATATTTTCACGCGGTCCCCCTTTTTGGGTTTATATGTAAGGTTTTATGTCGTGTTCCTCAAATTTTCTCTCTTTCAGTGGCTTATGTCGATGAAGAGGATCTAGGTGCATACACAGTCAAGGCGGCAAATGACCCAAGGACGCTCAACCGTATCGTCAATACTAGGCCGCGAGGGAACATAATTACGACACATGAGTTGATCTCTCTGTGGGAGAAGAAGACTGGTCGAACTTTCAAAAAAGTTTACGTCACCGAAAAGGAGCTCGTCAAAAACGCTGAGAGTAAGTTATCCCAGTTTATTACACTACACACACACACACACACACATATATATATATATAATTTATATAGGTATAAGGTTTTAAACTACACCTTGTGCTAGAGTCAGATGTAGAATCACTACTAGGCTATGTGTGCAACCACAGTTACATTAAAATTAAAAAATTCGATTGCTGGTCATGAAAATTTAATTGTGCTTACTTACTAAAAATCTTTTTTGGTTAAAATTTTTTACTTCAAGTAACATATTTTTTAGGGAAGATTACATTTTAGTACTTCATGATTTACCGAACTAGTGAATTGGTACATCAGTGCTTAGATATACTAAATCTACACTCTATACTTCAAACAACGTGCCCTTTATTCCTTATTAACATGTTTTGAAACAAGCAGGGCATAAATGACATTTTCTGTTTCGAAAACGCCTTAAGGCTCGAAGAGTCTTTTTATTTTTTATTTTTTGAACTATGTGATACCATTAAGGTATTATTTAAATTCTGAAGTACCAATCTACTAATTCGATAGAACACAGTGGACCAGAGTATGAATTTTATTGTAGCACCATCCTCGGCATAATGTTTTGACTACAAAATCCAGTAATACTCTTTTGTTGTCTACTTAAGCTGATTGTTTAATTTAATCATGATAATCATAACTTTTTTTTTCTTTTTTATTCAATCTATGATCCCGGCTTATCAACTACATGGGGTGACTTTTGTTGCAGCCCTATCACATCCGCAAAGCATTGGGCCTTCAATCGTCCATGCTGCATTCGTGAAGGGTGAGTCGGTGATCAACTTTGAAACAGAGGAGGAGATTCTTGAAGCCTCGCAGCTCTATCCAGATCATAAATACACTACAATTGATGAAATACTCGACATTATGCTAGTCAACCCCTTTAAGCCTTGCCTCACTCCAATGGCATGAGTTCCTTACGTTGATGGGGGTATTTGCTTGCATGACCTGTTTTAATGTACTGAAATGTGTTTGGTCGTTATGAAGAATGTTTTTAAGACCTTGTTATTTAACAGATAGTACACCACTCGTGAGTTTGGTTGATTGCCATTTAAAAAATAACCATGTTTCTGTCATGTCATATAGCTGCTAAAATTTGATGAATAGAATTGGTGTCTGCTAGCATTGTTACGAAGATAAACTTATCAGTATCATATGGCTGCCAGAATTCTAGTTAATGATATTTATACGTATTAGAAAGGTTAGGCTAGTCGATAATGGCTTTACTCAAACCTATGGAGATAGATTACGAAGAAGCCTTGAACCCGAAGGCCAAGATTCTATTCCCTTCCTGCTCTTTACTGCTGCGAATATGAGATTGGCCTCTTTTCCAATTAGATGTTTAAAATGCATATCTAAATGGGGACCTTCGGGAATAAGTTTACATGAGTCCATCAGGTTTTGGAAGGGGGAACACAGAGGAGAACAAATTTGCATACTTTCGAAACTATCTATTGGAACAAGTATACTCTCAAAACCAAAGGGAAATTTGTGCTACGGAACCTCGAACCTCTAAACTTGACACTTTTAGGAAGTGTGATTAGAACCAATAGTTAGAACCAATTTTAATTAAAAACATTGTGGTATATGAGAGCTTTATATTATAATAACTTTTTATTTTTTACTGTAACATGTAAGAGATTTTCACTGTAGTTAGAACCAATAAAACACCGAAGTCTCATTTTAAAAATATTGGTATCTGGATTCCCAATCATCTCAGGGTTTGTTTGTTCCTCTGATAGTTTTCTTTTAGTTGCATTGTTTTAACTCCTCTTCCATGACCAACACGTGCCAATTAACCCAGTACTGCAGAACAGTGAGTTTCTTCGGGACGTGGGTTTTTTTTTTTGTTTTGTCCTTTTTTTTTTTAATGCCTCCTGGAGTTCAAGAGAGAAGAGGAAGCTCTTGCTCGAGTGACCAAGTGGCAGTGGCCGAAGCAGGGGTGGCTCATTGAAGTTGGGTTGCTTCAAGCTTTCTGATTTCCTTCTGTAGGTGCCTTTTCCATCTCTCTCTAAAATTTGAATTACTTTAAGTTGGGTTGCTTCAGCATTTTTCACTTTAATCAGCTTTTATGATTTATTTGGCTTTGGTGAGAGTGGCAGGGGAAGGGATGGTGGTGGCAGAGAATGAGCCTGAGATGAGGGGAGGAACCTCAATGGTGGTGATGCCTGATGCCAAAACCGCCGCCACCACCGCACCGGTTATGAGAGCCAACACTTAGCCTGTGTGCACCGATGCCCAGCGGCCAAAGAGCAATCTGGAAGGCACGCTAGACGCATGACACACTAGAAACCCTGTAAATCAGGGATGCACGCTAGATAAATAACGCACTTTGTTCCTAAAAACTCTGTAGGCTTTTTTCCTATTCATATGGCTTCCAAAATTAGTTAAACACCCAAATGTATCCATCTTAAACATCTTCATATTCCTTTCTCTTTCATCAACCTTTAAATACATAAATTTCAAATAATAGAGTACCATAAAGATGCCGATTAGTAACATTGGTGAAGTCTTCTGACCTCCTCAAAAAACCTGGACATAAAATCTCACACCATGCTCAGGGAGGTAATTTCATTATTGTTTTCTAAAGCAAAACCTAACCTCCAATTTCCCTTAAAAAAAGAAAACAAAGTAAAAAAGTAACCTCCAACTCCGTTGCTACAAGTAAAAAAGAAAAAAAAATTAATATATGGTGTCCAACTATCTGGAAAATTTTTCTTTGCAGCAATTTGGCATTCATGTAAGCTTGTATAATTATTTTTTGGAATCCTGTTGTAGGATGTGTGTGTGTGTGTGTGCGCCCTACTAATGAGTCAGTTTTGATCTGTTAGAATGTCACCAAGTTCAATTGTATTATTTATATGATTCTAATATAATCTAAAAGCACTCAGAACACCCAGCCCCTGGTTTTGTTTCTTTAAAAACACTTCTCTAAATCCAGAAAACCAACTCAAGTATTATTGAGAGTTTCCAAAAGAAAAGTGACATTTATTCTAAGCATTGCACATAGACATGGCACAACTATACAAAAGCATGATAGACCAAAATAAAACCAAAGACAAATACAAGAGGGAACAGATAAATCCCAACTTATTACTGAATATATATGGTTTGCACAACATATGATATATTTGCACACACCTGCACTCACCTGAGGAAGCATGTAATCGATCTCACATGCCTTGTTTTCCATTGGTGTTTTACCACGAGACGAGGCTATTGACATGAGGGAGGCACGAAACTGCGAAAGGGACACATTCCTTCACCATTTCAACCCTTGTCATCTGATGTAATTGGAAGTCATAAATATAAATTGAGCCATCTTCATCCCTCTTAAAAATCAGTTCTCCACTGATTCTTAAACTAAAAAGGGGAATCATGTCTAGTATACAGCCCGTGACTATACTATGGTGCTTTGACCAGACATCCCCAAGCAAGCTTTTCAAGATCCACACATCTATTAGGTTAAACCCGTCGTCATGAGTTACAAAGCCTAAGAAGCCATTGATCTCAACAATACGATCATAAGTTCTGCTACTCGTCGGAAGTGCTATTTGGCAAAACCTTTCGCTTTCCACTTCCAAAGACATTATGTGATCACTATGGTCAATTTCAGGAGTCCAATGCAAGGCTCCAATTGCGAATACAGGGTCATATCCCGAACCAACGAATGAGACCGAAAGAAGGACCATCAACCTCTCTCCATGATCTTGTTCCAATGTTCAGAATCTCACAACTGACGTATCCCAGATAATCCTGAAACAAGTGCACTACTTTATACTCACCAGTAACATCGCTTAAGGCAATGCCATAGGATTCGTGATGTTGAGAAGAAAGAGTACCGAGTGGAAGAGGCATCAACTTTCGAGTAACTGGATTCATGATTACAAGTTTACCTTTCTTTATTTTGTCATCAAGCAAGATCAGACCATTGCAGGTAGCTCTGATTTTGCCTAAACAGCTTATGTTGTACTCTCCTATCTGGCACTTTCCATTTTTGAATTCTAAGAACTGGATACAAAACTTTGAAGCTCGGTCAACAAGCAATTTATCAAAAATAATGGCAGAGTTTGTGTGATGAAGTTTTGCTTCAACTGAAACAGCATTTGGATTCTCAGGGAGGATTGATACCATCCTAGAGTCGGATAACTTTTTTCGAATTGATGACAGAAAGAGTAAAACAGTTTCAGAGCGACGAAGATGGGCATCAATAAACTTAGCATCATTAATTATGTCATACCAAGCCTTACAAACAAACCTTGACCTTTGAAGAGAAAGAAGAGGAAGTCGTAAAAGGATGTTTGAGATGCAATCTTTCGGAATGTAAGGCACAAGATGAGTTTCTTGTTGTTTTCTTTTTCCATCCTCTATCTTTTTGGTCAACGCTCTTTCTTCCGCTAATCTTAACAAGCTTGCTTTCTTGTTTTCCATTGACTTTGATATCATGTCTTCTTAATTTCTGTTCTTTAACCTATACATAAAATGACAGTGTCTAAGAATTTCCTAGTTGATTGGAATATACAGAAACACAATATTACTGTAATGTTCTCTTCAAGCAAAATGGTACAAATAATCTCTGTATCTGTGTTAATTTTATGCATTTTAATGCAAGTGTGCATGTCATTTTGTGACACGCATAAGTTCTTATAAATGCTCGAAGATAGGAGCTTCTTTATATCTTACAAATTCACTTGGAAAGTTTGAGCCAAAAAAAAAAACTTGGAAAGTTTCAAATGAAGGAAGTTATGAATAACATATGTTAGACAGATTAAGGAGAACAAAATTGAGTTTTCACTCAATTTCCTATAGCATTTTAAAACTTATTCCAGGAAAATGCTGTCTGCTAATTTTATTAACCCATCAACAGAACAGAGAAAAAACCTGAGGCTAAAATCGTTGGCTCTTCAAAGTTATAGCAACTAAGGGGTATAGTATTTTCAATGAAACTAATGAAAAACATCTATCAAGCAACAGCTGTTCATCCAATCCATGCAACTTCTTTCAAAAGGAAGTTTGTCCGTAGCTTAAAAGCAAATAGATGTACTAATAAATGGATTTGATTAGAGGTTAGAGGTTACAAGTAAGAAAATTGACGCAGAATTGGGACTATACCATGTGCTTCACAACATAATAGGAATGCTACTTTGTAAAGAAAACTACAAAGATAGAAGATAAGTAAAAGCTTGCGTATCATGTATCCAATCATTTCTCAAATAAACGACTAGGGATTTTAAATTTTTAGCCTTAACAATCTAATGAAATCGACATGTTTCTGAAACAGCACAAATAATACCATAAAACAAACACATTTATCTGTTGCAGAAGAGGTAAGTAACAGAAGATTATGCACTTAAGTTTTGTTTGGCAAATTTGATTACATCCTGTGGTAACCTGTAATGGCTATTGTGCAGTGTTGTATGGTAGAACCCCACTACACAACAATCAAAGTCACACAATACCATACAAAACATTCCAACGTGTCAAACAAATGAAGGTAAACCCATGTTAATGCTGTAAAAGGAAAATCATAAATATACATGATCATAAGTTTAATTTATTTTCAAGTTTAAACGGAAAAAAAAATGTCAAAAGCATAGTTGAGGAAGGAAAAAAAAAAGAAGGAAAAACTCTTAAACCACAAAGGATCTGAAAACAAGAGCTTACCCTCCAAAAAAAAAAAAGTGCTTTCATCAGAAATAAAGGACTCCAAGATACCCATTAAGTTACCAGAATCCTAAATAAGTCAAGCGATCAGAAGCAATTCATATATGTCTATTTTACTTTTAATTTGCTTTTTATCTTACTTATAGCTTTTCTTAAAATGGTAGCAATAGCCTAATAATGTCTCAACCAAAAAAAAAAAAAAAAAGAAGAAAAGAAAAGAAACACTTTTTGAGGCAAAAGAGATTAAAAAAAACATAAACATTATTGCAAAAGAAAAGATGAGGCCAATAAATGGATGAACAAAGAATTCTATGAAGGATAAGAGGAAATCCATTAAGCTATTCGCCAGTCTAACTATTTAAAAAAAAAAAAAAAAAGAACAACACCCAAATAAGTAGAGCAAATTTTGGAGTCAACGTGGTTCTTACATGTGATCAATTCAAGCAAGCAAAAAAAAAAAAAAAAAAACAACACCACAAAGAAAGAAAGAAGGCCGTTTTGTTATGCTCATACCTGATCAATATGTGTACAAGAAAAATCTGAGTCGGGTGTGAAACAAAGAGTGGTAAACAACCAGCTCAGAGACACCGTGAATTCCGAGGAAACCCTTTTCTGTATTTTTCAATTTAATGGTGAAGAGGTCGGATTAACATAAAAAAATGGTAACATCTCGTTTTCGACTCAGCAACTTTTTGACCTGTCTCGGGTGACTTTATATGTCTCGCGCTTCCCCACTATGAGTCGTGAAGGTCACGACGGCTTCAGTCTCTTGTCTCGTAGCTCCTTGCCGCAATGCCAACTGGACGCCAATATTACAGTGGGCGAAAGAGCCAAATGGAAAATGCTAGGGGCTAGGGGTAAACAACATCATTAACACAAAATGAGTCATATTTATAGGTATTGTATTTTCTATTAGTAGATCATAATGGGAGAAAGAGCCAAATGGAAAATGCTTGGGGCACGGGTGGTAAACATCGCCACTAATAAAAAATAGATTATATGTATAGGCATTATATTTTTTATTAGTAGATGATACTTATCATCATTAGTGTCCTATAGCAATAATTGAGCCAAATAGTATGTTTGGGTTAAAAAATTAACAAATAATGCCATATGTTTTAAAATATATACTAAATATATCAAAAAAATTAGGATTTATCACATGAGGAATTGTAAATAAAAACTTTAAAATATCCTTATCTCTTTTTCCTCCCCACCTCAAACCTTCTTCTCTCGTTGGCACTGCCAGCAACTGAAAAATACAACATTTTCTGGCATCATTGCCAAACATCATCGGTACCGGGAACGTTGCCAGCGGCCTGCAAACACAATATTTTCTAAAAAATGCAAAAATTCATCGATAACCTCGTCAGACCACTGCTAGCTAAGGAAATACAATATTTTCCTAGAAATACAATATTTCTTAAGAAATACAAAAATACACCAGCAATTTTGTCAAACTACCAGTGGCCTGAAAAATACAGAATTTTCTAGAAAATATAAAAATCACCGACAAAGTCATCGTTGATGGCCAAGAAATACTATATTTACGTGAAAATATTGTATTTCCATGTCAGTACAAAAAATTTGCTGACGACATCATCGAACATCACCAATAACGTCGTTGTGGCCGAAAAATACTATATTTACATGAAAATACAATATTTCCATGTAAAATACCAAAATTTACCAGCTACGTCATCAAACATCGTTGGTGACCTAAGAAATACTGTATTTTCCTGCTAATATCGTATTTACCTATCAATACTATATTTCCTAGTATATAGACATATTTACGAGAATGACATCGACACCGTTCAACGACATCACCAGCTGTTGAATACCAACCATAACTATAAATAACAAAACTCAGATAAAAAATTCATAAAGAAGTACATATGGTATATGAAAAATTGGATCTCCAACCAAATCTGCATTTAGGAAAATAAAACAAAAAAAATTAAAGCCAAACCAAAAAAAAACTTCAAAGGGAAATTGCATCTTTTTTTCAATTTTTCTTTTTTCTTTTTTCCGCTCTGTCTTTGTTATCTTCATTGTTTCTCTCTGTAATATCCAAAAAATTCATTAATTGAAATCTACAAGTTAATCAAGATTTAAACAATAGATTTGATTAGCAAAATTTAATATTTTATAATTATAAAATTATATGACTAAGATATAATGAAATTTCATATGCATTTTGTGTGTAAATTTTTACGAAATTAAGGTGTATTTTATAAATACAAATTTTGTGAGTTAAAATACTAAAAAATTTGTCAAGTGCCTTAAGATGTAAAACTGATGTTACATGGATTATGTTAAAACCTAATTTTTGCGATAAAAATACCCATAAAGTAAATATAGGATAATAAAATTAAAATGTCATGCCAAAATCCTAAGCAGTATAAAATTTGACATTATACCAATCAGTGAAGCTAATACAATATTGATATCGACAACCCACCTAGTAATAGCATCTAGTATACAGAGATTTTCAAAGCAGTGTAGTTAGCAACACAATAGAAATACAAAACTAGTACCCATACAGATAGATGAACTACGATTGATCGAAATTAAACGGTATAGGTACACAATATACTCGAATAATTTTAGACTGATAAGAAAAATATCTCCTCTATTTCATGCTGTCAGAACAAGAAAAATATAGTTTTGGTTGAAATTGTACTCTTAAAGTAAAACCTAGTAGACTAGGTGTACTTCGATCTTATCCACTTATACCTCAAAAAGTCTACAAAAATTTCTCCCTAATTTCCCAATTAAATCAAAATTTTACAAGGGTTTTTAAGAAAAATTTAGTTGCAAAAAAGACCCTAGAGTCAAGCTCTATAAATGCTCAAGGGCCATTTTGAAAGTTCATTTCTTTCTTCTTCTTCAAGTTTGTTCATGGAGCAAAAATTCTCTCTATTTTTTTTCTCTAGAAACTGACTCTTCCTAGCCCATTTCCTCTCAAAGTTTTGATGATCAAGGTCCTTAAATCACTATTTGAAGCAAGCTCAAGAGTTTTAGTATTGATCCAAGGAAGTTTTAAGATAAGAATTGTACTTTGCTAAATGGGTTTTTATCAAAGTTAGAAATTAATTGTTTATGTTTTGACCCCGAGATTAAGGGCTTTTAGAGGCCGTTTTCATAAAGAGAAAGTGATTCATCATCTTGGAATACATTAGGTAATACCTAACTCTAAACTTTAAGTTTAAAGTTTATGATTCAATTTATTATGGGATGTAATAACTGATTATGTGTTGGAAAACAAGTATGCAATGGAATTTAAAAAATTTTAAAATCAAAGTATTTTCCAAACACTAGTTTGACATGCTATATACATAAATTAATCAGATCTTCCTAACCTTTTATGCCGAAGAGCTCCTGCAATCAATGAAGAGAAGAATATCCCAAAAGGGCCTCAACCAACTGGCATTCTTTGTTATTCTCTATCCATGATCGGAGTGTGTGTGGACACATGTTCTTCCTCGATGACTCTCCTTCCAACCAATTGAGAAGACCTAGAGCCAAGGTTTGTGATTGTGAACAATAGCCTTCAGGAAGTTTTAGAGTTTCCCACAGGGAAGTGTTAGTGATGTGCCCTAGGCCAATTATGTAATGACCATATTTTAACTTCGTTACATTTGCATTTTATCAATAAAGAGGCATTTTTATTATTGTTTTTGATTCTAATTCCATGAATAGTTAATTCTGCCTAAGGTCATCAAGTATGTGACATGATAGTAAAACTCTTAAGTGAAAATTGAATTCTGTTCTAAATTATTCCTAGGCAGTCATTATTATTGGGATAATAATGAATAAAGACTAGTATGAAGTTTGACTGATGATTATGTTTTACTAATCATGTGTATGAGATACTAAGTCAACTCATAGATACATATTTAAGAAATGATGTATTGGATCGACCTGCTATAAGAATACTGCATGGATAATTGTCATAAGTAATTCTCATCACAATAGTATTATCCTAGTCCTCTGACCTGAAATCACCATTGTTTCCTACATGACAAGTTCTATATTTTGGCACATTCTAATATTATCTTTAACAGGATGATGGAATGGATTGTTGTTGGATATAGAATGAATTATGTGAGGAATATGAGTAATTAAGAAGGAATTTGTCCCTCATTTATTATGAGAAAGATATCTATGGGCCCCTCGATAAGTTAGACTGAAGAAAAATGTATGGCCATACTAGAATAAATTGATAAGGGTTATCAAAATCAGTCTACTTAAGATCAAGAAATAATATGATTGAATAGTATGAGGTTGACATAAATCATGCCTTATATTCAATCAAGGTATCTAGTGACAAAAGGACTTTAATACTTATTGTGGATTAGGTTATGTCGGATTATTGACATTCGCATAACTAGGGTAATCATAATGTCTTGCTAGAGGCCTCTTATGATTTGTGGGCCAGAAACAGAATTTCAAGCCCACTACCAACATTATGTGAACCTACAGGGTCGCACATTTAGAACAGACCAAAAATGAATTTTGGGTTTACTGTGTCTAGGTTCAATGAATCTGATAATGTCCAGATTCGATGTACTAGATATGTCTAGGTTCATTGAATCAAACATTATCTAAATTCTCTGAATCATATTTGAATTATAGACATTGTCTAGATTCTCTGAAGCATATACAAATTATAGTTTACCCTAGTTAAAATCTGACTCTATCTCAAAGTCAATAGATATATATATATCTATTTTAGGGTTTCTAGCCGAATTTAGAAGAAAGAAAGTGTTCTATTATTCAAAAAAGCGAGAACATTAAAAACCCTAAAAATTAGAGAGAGTCATTTAACGTAAGGAGAGGGTGCTGGCACACCAATTCAGTTTTTGAGAGAGTCTATTCGTGTAGATACCTGCAGAGGGCATTGCTCTAAGTAACAACGTCTAAATATGATCCCGAATACAAAAAGCTCAAGTTAAGGTATCACTGGAGTGAACCCGCTCTTTTCCTTCCATAAATCTTGCTCCCTTTTGTCATCCTGGTAAGATTCTATGACTTTCCTATCATGAAGTACTCACTCTTTATAACACCCCCCTATTTTATGTAACGGATAATGTTATATTAGTGACGACGTTAAGCATTTTTATTCCATATTGATTTATGATATTATTGTCACTAACAATTTATTCTAAGCGTTATGATAGGTGACAGTCACGTGGAATTGATGTGCTCAAGTGTTCATGTTATTATTATTGTATATTTTATGATGATTCATTAATGATTTAAATGTTCTGATGTATTCTAGTATGTAAGGACAGTTTGGCAGGCCGAACCTTCAAGTTCGACAGGCCGACTTGTCCCTCAAGCATCGACAAGCCGATGGAAATCATCGGCAGGCCAAACTTTGTGGAATCGGCAGGCTGATGACAGCTGATGAGTAGTCAGTAGAAGTCTCTCCAAATTTATGATTGAGATAATTGCGATGATTGGATAGTTTAATGTGATTGATTGGCATATTTATGAATTAATTTCCTCATTTAAGGAAATAAAATAATTGACATTTGATTGATTGAATGTAATTGATATGGTTTCCCTTTTTGAAGAGTTAAAATATGGTAAGATGAGATGATTTGTTGACTTTCCCCTTATCTCTCTCCATCCCCCATGATTTTAGTTAGAAATTTCTGATAATAAGGGAAAGGACAAGCCTCCTTTTTGTACGTTACTCTTATTTTCTTCTTTCACGATAATTTTTGCTCTCTCTCTCTCTATTTTCTTAGACGTTTCCTCTCTCTTTCTCTTCTTCACGTTTTCTTCTTTGTTACCCTCTCTAATTTCCCACCGATTATTTGTGAGAAATATTGAAATTTCTTTGGTTGAATTCGAAGGAGTTTGTGAAGAAATTTGTTTAAGGTAAAACTCTTTTTTTCGGTGTTTCTGAAATACATTTCTCCTCCCTAATTCGATTGCCATAACTTTGTCTAGGTATTTTCTTTTGCTCTGAAATTTTAATATGTTGTTCATAGATGTGTTATGTGATGTTCTTCCAAATTTCACCTTAATTAGATATTTCTATGATAAGATATGAATTTTCTACCATCTACCACTCACAGTAAAATGATGTTGTTCTATTATGTTGCTCAAAAATGTGGTTTTAATTCAAGGGGTAAATATACTTTGATTTTTACGAAATTTAGGGGAAATGTTCATGTATATGTTATGATATGGACTAGAAAGTTTGATGGTGATTTGATGGGTATTTTATGTGTTATGGAATTTTCATTAAGACTAGGTTTAGAAACTATTTTATCAAAAAATTGTTGAACTCCTTGTTGTGTGATATTTTGTATAATTAAATGATTTTATTTGATGACACAAATTTTTGAGGTGTTGTATTTGTATGTTAATATGATGTCGTAAGAATTTTGAGGCCTAAATAAATTTGTTTTGATTGTTTGAAAAAGATGAGCTCATGTAACTCACTGCTTTATATGATGGAAGTTAGTTTTACTACTGATTTCAAATGTGCATTTTGACCCACTCCGATTTTTGTTGAAGCCAATTTTTAGATATGTTAGAGTTTTATATGTCTATTATATGTGTTAATTTTTATAGATTTTTCTATGATGTCAAAATGTGACAAATGGACTTGAGTTTAGAGTTGTTCACTGAATTGTTATTGCTGGAAGTTTTGGAAGTGTGAGTTATGTGACTTGGTTTAAATTGCCAAATGAAAATTTAAAATCATGGTAATATGTTTATGTATTAACTTTGTCCCTGTCAAATGTGGTGCTCAAATTATGTGCAAATGTTGAGTTATTAAGTTTTTAATTCATGAAGGTCAGTGATGCATGTTGTGTTGACAGTTTTATTTAATGTTTTAACATTGATGAAATGTTTTATGAAATTGATGTTTTCAAGAGAGGAAAGGATATGTGATGAAATATGTTACTGGAAGAGGTTATGAATTCTTGATGATTTCATGGTTTCTTGAAAATATATATGTTAATTGTTTTTTTTTTATGAATGAATGACATGAACACATTATGAAGTGAGCACATCGAGACTGTGGCATCGTCACCAACAAAAATTAAGGTTAAGTAAGCTAGCTTAAAAGAAAAAGTAAATACATTCTCACCTGCAACATGATATGTTTTATAAGGTTTGAAATTATGTTCATGATGATTTCATTTAAGGGTTTCTTATGAAAGATTTTTATGTTCAAATGTTATGCATGTATGATAATGACGTATTTCAAAGCATGAAAGTTTAAATATGTAAATATATGTATCACCTAAATAAGTGTTGCACACCAATGTTGTGATATGTTATGATGTCATGTTTGGTTTAGGATTAGCTACCCTTTTCCTCTCATGACGGCGTGCCTACAATGATGATTATGGTGCAACACTTGGGCCCTTAAGATAAAATGAATTAAGTTTTAACATGGATAAAGTTATGAAAGATATGTTCCTTAAGAAATTGTGCTTAGTGCACTATTATGTTGATGATGATGATGATGTTCATAAAATGTTTTAAGTTGTGAGATAATAATGTACTTACTAAGCTTTAACTTATTCAAGTTTATATCATGTTGCAGATAAGGGTAAGAAGGTGATGGACTAGGCGGAGGGCGTGGAAAGGCGTGTGAGCTAAGCAAGATGAATTGTAATCGGCAGAACGCCAAGAAGGAAGTTTTTATTTTATAATTTAAAATTATGTTTTATTATTTGGACACGTTTATTTGATAAGTTTTAAAGAATCCATGAACTGTCTTTTATTTTTTTTTTATCTTATTCTTTTTTTTAGTATTTTGTCTTCCGCGTTTAAATTATGGAGTTTTGATTTTAAAAGTTAGTTTTATAATCGGTCGGCCTGCCAAGCATTATTGTTCGTACTGCCGATGGATGGATCGGCCTGCCGACTACTCTGTATCGGCCTGCCGACTACTCTGTATCGGCCTACCGATCTCATCAAATCTAAAAATTTTATTTTTGCAGAGCTTTAGACGGCCTGCCGAAGTTTGACCTTCGGCTTGCCGGACAACTTCGGCCTGTCGAACTGTAAGTAAGTTTTCCATGGTCGTTTTGAAAAGATTATTTCAATTTCTGAAGGTTTTGGTAAACTATTTAAAAGATGTTTATGAATAAGTAAATTATTAGTTCAAGGATGGATTAAGATTTTGGATGTTGTTAAAAAGAAAAAATGCATGCATGGATCCTGGATATGATTTCTTAATTATGTGTCCACTTAAGTTTTATGTTTTTCAAAATAATTAAGTTTTGTTCAAATGGTTTATCCTATATTAAAAGTATGTAAGGAATGTATGTAACAACATCTGTAACGTCCGTAAAAGGGGCGCTACACTCTTAACTTCTCAACTGATTTGAATAACTGAGAAAACTCACTCCTTATTCATAAAGGTAAAACCTAGGGTTAGTTATTATCAAACAAGGCCTTAAAAATATGAATCTAGATCAACTTTTGATAAAGTCATGTCAAAAATGTGTAATAAGTTAATTGCTGGATTGATAGGCCAAACTAGTAGATCGGCTTGCCAAACTTACTCCGTCGGCAAGGCTAAACTAGCAGATCAGCCTATCGAACTTGCGATAATCTGATCCCTAAGAATCTTTTATTTCCCACCTGAGATTCTCAGATAAGGCCTTAGTTTTAATTCAAATAATCCAATAGAGAAGTTATATGATCAAAACAACCATATCTGGATAATCTCAAAGAAAATAAAATATTCCCAATAATTCAACAAGTTTATCTTGAATTAATTTACAAAATTAATTCAACCGATAGATAGACATGAATTATTTGATCTTATCGAATTTCAGCCAATCTAATAATTTAACATAAGTCACCAAGTTATTGGAAAAACACGCTGTATCATTACAAAATTTATTATGAGCTAGCAATGAGGATCTGATGGACTTATATAGTTTAAGCTCCTATAATTATAAAATAAAAATACCTAGATACATATTTTATAATTATCAACTTTAACACTACTCCACTAAAAGCTTAAAGCTGCACTCTCGAACTATATAAAATTATGAAGCTCTAAATTAGCTAAGTGTCCATGACATATCATGATGTGTCATATCCCCATAGGATATTTATAATCGGCTTAAGGATAAATTCCATCTTACCTTCCCGATTATTTTTTTATCTTATGTTCTGTTATCTCACCATTGAAAAACTTACCATCCAAAGACAGTACACTATTTGGTTGCACCTATGCATCCAAATGGTCGAGCGCTCCAGTCTTCCAATTACAAGATAACGCATGTGAGAGAATATCATTGACTCCACCAATGGAGCTATGGGTTCCATATTTATAAATAACAGGTCTACGCTATCAAGAGTCATGTCTTTAACATATCGATATACATACCCTCATAAAGTTAGGATGTTACCCTTTGGTACATCAAAAGACATAAGTCAAATTAACGGGCACATTAGTCATTTCAGGATTAAGATACAATACCAATGATTGTCTAAAGTGAATTGATTTGCACAGATGGAATTGTTAATCCAAATCAATTCCATTTTATGTCCTGATCCAATATATCGTCACCTATGACAATGTACGAATCTTTTTACTCGTGGAGTCCAACTCCAATTACTAAGACAATTCATCTCTCGTTAGGGATATGACAACATAACAATCTTCGCATGAATAAAGTGTCCAACTTTATTCCCTCGATTACGGATCTTATGATTTATACCATCACCTTTAAGATTCATGTCTATCACATAATTTGTCTATCATATGCCTGATTCTTAAAGGTTTAGAATGATAGTCTCAGACTTTTGTTTGCTTATCATACGTCAAGAAATATGACCGTAAAGAGGACAACATTTGTTATATGAACAATAAATGAAGTCTTTATTAATAAAATGTCTATAAAGACATATTATAACATTTTACTCCTTAGGGAATACATATCTAACAATCTCCCACTTGCACTAAATGAGTAAATATGACATATCACACATCCCCATAGCTCTCACATGCCTCTCGAAAACCCTCGTAGTTAGTGTCTTCATGAATGGATTAGCTAAATTGTCCTTAAATGCGATTTTGCATACAACAACATGCTCGCCTTCAACGAAATCCTTTATCACATGATACTTCCAATGAATATGCTTACTCTTCTTATGAAATCTCAGTTCCTTAGCGTTAGCTCTCGCTACAGTGTTATCACAATACAGCGATACCACCTTATCTATACCAAGAACTATCTCAAGATCTAGATATGATTGGAATTCTGAATTAGTATATCCTAGAGGTATTAGATCCTCACCCGAATACACAAGTATATACCCTCGAGTCCTTCTTAGGTATTTAAAAATATGCTTGGCCACAACCCTATGGTTCGATCCTGGATCTGACTGAAATTGACTTACTATCACGGCCGCATAACAAATATCTGGTTGTGTGCAAAGCATGGCATATATGAGACTACCCACTGCCAAAGCATAAGCTACCTTCTTCATGTATTCTCTTTCTTCATCAGACTTTAGCGAGTTTTTCTTAGAAAGAGTAATTCTAGACCTAGATGGTTGCCTACCTTTCTTAGAATCTTGCATTGCAAACCTTTTGAGAATTTTATCTATGTAGGTCGCTTGGGACAAGGCTATCATTTTGTTCTTTCTGTCCCAAAGGATCTGGATACCAAGAACATACGTAGGCTCACCTAAGTTTTTCATGTCAAACTGCTTAGTCAACCATAATTTGACCAATGACAATGCCTAACGTCATTGCCAATCAGCAGAATGTCATTTGTAGAGATGTAAGGGTACAATTTGGTTAGTCCCAAATTGCTTTTACAGGCCCAGAATGATGGCCCATTATTTCAAGTAAAACAAGTCGAATAGAGCAAAGCAACTCAGCAATTCGACATGAGAAGTAAAAGTCTAATTGAGGCTCCGATTGGATCGATCATTTCCAACTGATTCATGGTAAATGTATCCAAATTACATTTGAGTCGATTTCCCAAGTATTCAATCGATCAGATTGATCATTACGAACTGACGATTTTTAGCATGAATTGACAATTATTAGCACACCCGACCATAAGCTGAAAAGTGGGGAAAGCATGATTCTTTCGGCCTATCATAGATTAACGCGTGTCCCACTATTATAGTTACCTCCAATGCATAACTCCACTTCAGCCAGACGGTTGGAGGTCATTACTCATCCCTACTTTCTATATGAGGAGATATCATCTTCATTGTAGGGGGACGATATATTGAACATATAGAAACTTTGCCAAATTTACTTCTCATTTTTTTCTGTGCTCTCTTGTAATCTGTTCTCAGAATTTATACTATTGTGAAGAACAGTGGATGTAACTCTTTTAACAGAGTGAACCACTGTAAATCCTATGTGTGGTATCTCTTATTTTTATAGCATTATTTCATTTTATTTGGTTCAATCCGTTGTTCTTTGCAATTCAATCTAACGCATTTACTTTGAAGCTAACGGTTCTAAATAACGATGATTTGAGGGCCCAAATTCCTTAAACAGACATATTAATTCTAGTTGACACATTTTATCTTTGATTGTAGATCCAAAGTCTATAGTTTGGTGCCCACCATGGGGCCTTCAGATCATTAACCCTAGGGATCTCTTGCTTAACTACAAATTGTAGACAACGACAACCAACATGCATATGAAATTCTAGAAATTTTGAATGAAAAGACAGAAGAAATTCAAACAAATCAACAGATGGAAGACCTCACAGCTAAAGTGGAGGCTCTAAAGAAAATGCTCTAGGAGCAAGTAACGCGTTCCCAAAAATCTGACAAAAGATTGAAACAACTCAGTAGTGAGAACTCGACCTTAAGGAGCCAGATCAGTTACCAAAACTCACAGATGGCCTCACTATCCTATTATTATTCATATTATGGATATTCAACATTCCCAGAAACAATGACAACTCAGTGGCAATTTCAGACGCCACAGCTGAGTAGACAGTAATCCTCCTACAGCCCCATTGGGAGGATGCAGCCGCTATACACCCCCTCAACTCTAGTGACAGCAACGACAATCATAGCAACTTTGATACTCACGACAATGCCTGTTGTGGCAACAACTACGACAACAACAAACGTTTGTGGAGAACCGATCCGATAGAACAGTGAAATGAATGAAGCCAAAAGAACAATTGAACTAACTATTTGATTTGAAGAAACAAGAGCACCGACCCTGTTGACTCTTAAGTCAATTCAGCAGATGATGAAGGAGATGCTCGAGCAAAACACCAAACTCGTGGAGGAGAATATTGATCAGAATGTCTCAAAGGCAACAAGCAAGACTCCAACACTTGATGATATCTCAAAAAACATCAAGAAACCCCATTCACTAGAAGAATTACTTCTATAGTTCCTCCTAAATATGAAAATCTTGTGTTCATTCGCTTCGACAGGACATTAGATCTTAAGGGCCACCTGTTGTAATACAAGAACGTAGTCAGTGCAACAAGCATCCCTAATTCGATCCTTGACAAAATGATGTGCAAGCTATTCGCGCAAAGCCTTAAACGATCAAGACTTTGATGGTTCAGTAACCTTCCCTCTGGCTCGATCGATAGCTTTGAGGACTTGGTAGATTCATTTATCAAAGCTTCCTCTATGCACATAAAGACCAGTAAAACAACCAAGGACTTGTGGTTGGTCGTATAGAACCCTGGAGAATCATCAGGAACATACATTAAGCGATTTAGTAAAGCCCTTTTAGAGATTTTGGATTCGAAAAATAGAACAGCCAGAGAAGCGTTGAAGAAGAGACTATTGCACAAGTCCTCCTTTAAGAGCAACATTTGCTCTGATTACCCTCAGACCATCCAAGAAGCTTTGAATAAAGCAAAGAGATGGATTGATTTGGAAGAAGAGAATGAGAGATACAAGCGAGAACTCACTAGAAGTTGAGATCAGACTAGGTAGGGCAAGAGACAACAGAAACCGCGAATCGGTCAAAGAAGACGGATAGGGATACCACCTAGAAGGGAATGGAGAAGGAAAGAAGATAAGCATCGGTCAAGAAGTAGGCCACTATCGCCACCGGAGTACGCTCTGAACATATCTCCCGTAGAGCTAGTCATGCCGTTGGAAGGAAAGGACTATGTCAATGGCCTAACAAGATGGCCTCGAGTCGTTCCTGCGATTAGTCAAAATACAACTAGTTCCATCGAGATATGGGGCATTTGATAGTCGATTGTAAAGCTTTGTGGTTTGAGACCATAGAACTACTCAAGAAAAGGCATTTGAGGGAGTTTCTATCCGAATGAGGAAGGAAAGTTTATGGGCTCGACAAGGAGAGTAGAGGATAGAAGGATCGTCAGGCCAAGGAAAAGACACCATCACCTCCACCAGTCAGAAAAGTCATTGGAGCCATTTGTGGAGGCTCTATTCTCAGTGGTGATTTCGCTAACCAGATGAAGGCTCACTAGCAAAGAGCGAGTCAAGCAACTATCAGTTCCATAACTAATGAATACGGTGAGCATACTATTTCATTTCGAAGCGACGAGGCATTTGGGCTTGACAGTCCGCATGACGATGCCTTGGTAATAAAACTCAACATTGCAAATTACAAAATCAGTATAACACTCATTAATAATGGAAGCTCTGCCAACATCTTGTTCCTCTCAATGTTTAAAGAAATGGAAATCAGTGAAGAGGAGATTGAGAAATCTTCCACGTCGTTAGTAGGTTTTAATGGGAAATCAACCATAGCCATTGGGAGGATTAAACTCTCGATCTATGCAGTGGGGGAAAATAAGATGACAAGTTTTCTAGTCATGGATTGCCCTTTGGGGTACAACATCATCCTTGGGAGACCTTAGATACACATGATGAAAGCCATTATGTCAACCTATCATCAGCGAATTAGGTTCCCAGCAAAGCAGGGAGTTAGAGAGATATTGGGAAGTCAAGAAGTAGCAAAGAGCTGCTATGCTACAGCTATGAAGTAGAACAAAGCTTTCTAACAATTACAGACCAAGTCGCCGAATGGACCAAATAATCAAGATTATGTAGAATCAATGTTGGAGCAACTTGATGAAGTACAAATCAATCTAAAAGACAAAAGACAAATAGTGAAGATCGGATCACAACTAGATGCCGAGATAAAATCTGAGATAATTAATTTCTTAAAAGCTAATAGTGATGGTTTCACGTGGTCTCATGTAGATATGCCGGGAATCGATCTAGGCATAATTTCACATCGAATCAACATCGATCCTGACCACAAACTTAAGCAACAGAAAAGAAGAAAGCTTGGAATTTAGCAGAAAAACATTATAGAGGATGAAGTTCAAAGACTACTGGAAGTCGGGTTCATGCATCCTATACAGTACCCGGATTGGCTTGCTAACATGGTGATCATCAAGAAGAAGAATGGGAGGTGGCAGATGTGTGTAGACTTCATAGACTTGAAGAAAGCATGTCCCAAAGATAGCTATCCATTACTGCACATTGATCGTCTTGTTGATGCGATAGCTGGCCATGAAATCGTAAGCTTTCTAATTTTCCTACATCCTGAAGACCAAGAGAAGACTGTTTTCATTACTAAGGAGGGGATTTTCTACTTCAAGGTTATGCCTCTTGGGTTGAAGAACGCGGGAGCCACTTACTAGAGGTTGGTTGACATGATGTTTGAACAGCAAATTGGTAAAACATGGAAGTTTACATTGACGATATATTGGTGAAATCTTTGAGGCTAACCTCTATGTTAAATGTCTATAAGATTACTTTGACGTTTTCTAAAAGTACAATATGAAGTTGAATCTAGAGAAGTGCATATTTGGAGTGGCGAGCGGTATGTTCCTAGGTTACCTCGTAATGAAGCGAGGAATAGAACCGAACCCAGATCAGATCAAAGCCTTCCAATTAATGCCATCCCCAAGAAGCAAGCATGAGATCCAGAAGCTCATGGGACAAGGTGCTGCACTGAGTCGATTCATAGCCCGATCGTCAGATAGATACCTTCCATTTTCTAGTTGCTTAAGAAGGATACAAACTTCAAGTGGAACGAATGATGTGAGGAAGCATTCTAGGAGTTGTAAAGATACTTGTCTACACCACCAATTCTATCAAAACCAAAAGACGGAGAACCATTCTATCTCTACTTGGTGATTTCAAAAACTACGGTGAGTTCGGCTCTAGTCAGAGAGGACTATGCAATCCAAAAACTAGTTTTCTTCATTAGCCATACAATGCTAGATGCTAAGATGAGGTATTTTGTTGTTGAGAAACTAGCCTTAGCACTCATCATGTCAACTCAAAAGCTCCGTCCATACTTCTAAGGTCATGCAATCGTGGTGTTATCGATGTACCTAATGCTAGCCATTCTCCATAATCTTGACGTTTTTGGAAGAGTGAAAAAATGGGCGGTTAAGCTGACAAAGTTCAACATTAAGTATAGACCTCGGACAGCATTGAAGGCACATATGCTTGCAAATTTTGCTGTTGAATTGACGTACAGACCAGACAATGAGGGATCGAAGAAATGGCCAGTGTAGGTCGATGCAGCTACAAACAAAAAAGGATATGGAGTATGAGTGTTGCTATGGTCACCCACCGACAAAGAGATTGAGCAAAGTTTTTGGCTGGGATTTGAAGGTACAAGCGATGAAAGCGAATACGAAGCTATGGTTGCTGGGCTAAGACTTGCTGCTACGTTGGGGGCTATTAAGCTTGCTATAGAGAGTGATTTCACTCTGATTGTTAACCAGATAAATGGAGATTACGAAGCCTAGGATGAGAAGATGCTCTCTTATTTGAAGTTGGTGAACAAGCTCAAGGCCCGGTTTGATCACTTTGAGGTAAAGTATATGCCGCAAGAGCAAAATTCTAGAGCAGACGCTCTCGCTAGTTTGGGGTCCTCTGTCGAAGTCAACGAAAGGGGGGTTATCCCCTTGGAATGCATTGACCATCCTAGCATCAAGTTGGCTGATGAGACAAACTACGTGGACCTAAAGGATGATTAGAGGACCCCCATCGAGATGTACATACGCGATGGATGGCTACCTTGAGACAAGCAAATGGCCAAGAAGATCAAAGTTCAAGCTGCAAGGTACTACATGATTGACGAGAAACTCTACAGGCGTTCATTCACAGCCCTTATCTCCACTGCCTAAGGGAAGACGAAGTAGAGAAGGTCGTCCAGGAAGTGCATGAAGGTTTGTGCAGCAATCACTCAGGAGGAAGATCATTATGCAACAAGGTTAAAAGGCAAGGTTTCTACTGGCTAACTATGCAGAGCGATTGCGATAACTTTGCTAAGAAATGTGATAGTTGCTAGAGACATGCGCCTACCATTCGTCAGCCTACTAAGGAACTTTCTTTGGTCAGTTTGTCATATCCATTTATGAAGTATTCTATGGACATCGTCGGACCGTTTCCTCTGTCTCCTAGATAGGTCAAGTATCTCTTTATTCTTATAGATTATTTCTCTAAATGGGTCGAAACTGAAGCATTTGCAGACGTTAAAGAGCGAGATGTCAAAACATTCATTTGGAAAAATATTATCTATTGGTTTAGAGTGCTAAGAGAGATCGTCACCGACAATGGCTCCCAATTCATTTTTGTGTCCTTCGAGAAGTTCTGTCGCAACTGGGATATTATTCTAAGCTTCTCCACACCAAGGTACCCACAGGGGAATGGGCAAGCGAAAGCGACAAACAAGATGATCATGAAGAACCTGAAGAAGAAATTGGAGGCTAGGAAGGGGCGTTGGGTTGAGGAGCTCCCCATGGTGCTGTGGGCCTATCGGATGACTCCGAGAAGGGCGATTGGCAAATCCCCCTTTTCTCTCATATATGGCACAGATGTTGTCATTCCTACAGAGGTAGTCACTCAAGATCTTCAGGTCGATTACTCACTCGTAAACGAAACAAAGAAGGACAAAATGCTACAGGATGCCTTGTATTTGATTGATGAAAAGAGGGATAACGACTTCTATCACCTTGGAGGTTACCAACAAGCAGCCGCCAGATATTATAACTAGAAAGTGAAAGTCAAAAAGTTCGTTAAGGGTGATCTCGTACTTAGAAAGTCTTTTAGAATATGAAGGAAACCTAAGCTGGGAAATTGGCGGCCAACTAGGAAGGTACTTATCGAATTCTGTCTATTGTTCGAGATGAGGTCTACAAGTTAGAGAAACTTGATGGTTCACTAATAAACAAAAGCTATAATGCTCACCACTTATGGAAGTATTACATGTGACAAAACTCTTATCACTTTTAGATTTTCCAAGCTTTTATTCAATTTTATGTAATTAAACTATATTCGGCTTGATCCCTACACAGGGGTATATAGGCAGCTCGTGAACTATAAACGAGTGCAGCCGTTTTATTAATTCAAATGCTATTTTCCTAGGATTACCATCAAGAAGTTCTTGGATCAACTTTGCTTGACTAGCCATCTTCATGGCTTAGTAGAACTTCAGACTCGATCAACTCGATCCAAAATCGGTCCTTTAGCGCTATCATCATGGCCAACTTTGGACTCGATCAGCTCGATCCAAACTCGCTCCTACAATGCCATCATCATGGCCAACTTTGAACTCGATCAACTCATTCCGAACATGCTCCACCTCTATCAACATGGCTCGCTCTTACTCAGAGCTCGATCAACTCTCCGAGTTTGATCTTACACCGCCATCTTCATGGCTCAGTCTTAACATTGGATTCGATCAACTCTCTTAGAGTTCAATCTCACGTCACCATCTTCATGGCTCAGCCCAACACTAGACTTGATCAACTCTCCCAGAGTTCGATCCATCGCCATCATCATGGCTTAGTCCTGACATTGGACTCGATCAACTTTTCCAGAGTTCGATCCATCGCCATTATGGCTCAGTCCTGACCTTGGCCTTGATCAACTCATCCGAAGTTTGATCTTTAATAGCCATCATGGCATAGCCCAACTCTTGGCTCAATCAACTCTTTTTGAGTTTGACCTTTCATTGCCATCGTCATGGATTGGGCTTATATCGCCTATTTTATGGCATGGTTGACTATATTTCAGGTTTAATCATATACTATCACTTTTATGGCTCGCCATCTTATGGCTTTTTTATTAGCGCATCGAGTAACTATTATTTTCATGATTCATTGTTAATTGAATATATTTGTCGGTATTCGACTTAGCCTTTAGAAATAATGCTTCAAATTTTGTCGCTCAAAGTTTGATTTATATGGTTATCGCTCGATGACCAATATAAAGTTCAAATTTGTAAAAACTAAAATGCTATTTGATGATTCGAAATGAGAAGCTATTTGATACAAACTATTATAATATAGATACAAATTGTTGAAATATTACAAAGTAAAGTGAAGCAAAACAAAATCTCTTTAAGAGTCTCCTCTTTCCACCATTCGAGCGTTTTCATCCTTGGTGGGCTCGATAAAAGGGGGCTTAACAACTTCGTCACTTGTCATTGGCGCATTGATTCTTGATTAGGGCATAGAGGTCCCAACCTTGACAATTTTGCACACGAGGTCATTCGTATCGATAACCTGAATGTCAAACTCATCAAGAGATAGCAACTCCTCCAGCTCTCTAATTTCTTCATCAATGGCTAAGGCACTAAGTTTGCCTGACTTAAATTCCTTCAAAGCTTCTTGTCTCACTTTGAAGGAGGAACTGTGGTGGACGTTGAGCAGTTGTTCCTTGATCTCCTCGATGTCCTTGTCCTTTGCTTTTACTACTTCGGTCAGATTGGCGACCTTCCCCTCTTCTAAGCAAAGCCTACTGCCTAGGTTTATTACCTTCTCATTCGATCGGGTCAAGGCATCAATTGCATCATCGAGCTCTTTCTTTTTGTCATCCCTCTCAGACTCTGCCTTCCTAAGCTTTTCTCCAAGCTCCCTATTTTTTAGGACCTCCTGCTCGTACTTGTAAGCAGCTTTGTTTGCAAAGATTTTATAGAGCTTAAGGGCTTATGTGACAAGAAAGCTTAGTATGAATCAACTTAAACGAACTCAATCAGTTTAAAAATGATTTCATGATTTACTTGTCCCATAGCCATTGCCGATTCGTTGTATAGCCAAGAAAATAGCTTCCCACTAATAGTGTCTTCGTCCTTGGTGAAGTTAAAACTTATCACTGCTCTTGTCGCTGCTTCCTTGTCCTGGATGATGCTGACGTTCTTTGGGACGTCAAGGGTTTTATTAGGAACCCTTGCTTCAATCTCTTTAGTTGGAGTAGAAAGTTCTCCTCTTTTCCTTTTCTTTGATACTGGGGGTTGTATATCAAAAGGAGGAGGCAGAGGAAGATTACATGAATTGACTAGAGGGGCTGCCTCTTTTTGGACCAAACGCTCACCAGCTTCAATCCTCTTTTTCTTTGTTGCTCTCTTAGCAGCTTTCTTTTTCCTCATCTTGCCAACTGAAGGGAGTGTGACCTTCATTGTGGATAGTGCAGCTTCTGCGAGAAGAACGTCTTCATCAAAAAGAGGAGTAATGAATTTTAAGGGACCATACAGCCGCTGAAGTGCACCGTAGCATACAAAGACCTAATCGACCCATTTTGAAAATCAAATAGGAGTACCTGTTGGAATTTCTATAAATCGTTTCCAAATAGAAAACTTTTCGAGTTGATTAGGGTGAAAGATTTCAGCCCAGGTTCGTCCTTTCAGTGCTATTAGTGCATCCAACCCGCTAGAAACCTTTCACTAATGGGGGCTGGATGATTCAGCTCATAATTTGCAAAAAGATAATGTTTAAGGATTAGTTGGAATTATTGTTTGAAATAAATTCGAGTGTCAGTTCTTACCAATATGACCAAATGCGAATGGGAAGGGGAGTCGAGCAGTTAGTTCGAAAAAGTCGTAGTTGATTAACATAAAGAAGTATCTCTTTTCCCAATGTTTGTCCACATTAACGAACTTAGTAATGAGTTGCTTCGACTGTTGGTATACAAAGTAGAAACGGCCTGGGTTTTTATTATTTGGCTTCAAGAAGTAGTACCAGAGGAAGTCGTAGATATCGAAGTTGATGTCAGCTTCTTCGATAAGCACCATCAAAGTGATCAGTAGCCGAATTCTGTTTGACATGAGCTAAGTCATGGAGATGTCAAAACTCCATGACTGACGATCTCTATCATAAACTCTAGGATTGGCAATCGAAGACCAAGTTCAATCCACTTTGTGTATACACAAAGCAGTTATTGTATTGTGTATCTGCTCATTCCTCTAGATATGGTAGTCGAATTTCTATCGAGTTTGAGATCCTGTACTTTGATCTAATAGTTAACAAATCCCCATCAGTTAAGACAAACTTTGGATTTTTTGTAAAGAACGACACTCCCTTGGTGGGAGAAACATATTTCCTTTTTCAAGCGACTCGTTTTGATCGACTCAAGTTGAAGGCTCGGCTATTTTGTTTCTTTCTTGCTCTAGGTTCGTTACCTCTTTGCTCATCCTAGCTCCACCTGTTCTTGAGCTCGATTCGATTATCGATTACTCACAAATCATTTCGTCGATTGCTCTTTCATCGCTACTCGACTAAGGATCCTAACCTCTACTTGTGCTCGAATCAATGACGATTACTTTCAACATTTTTATAAAAAACAAGTTTTTGAAAAGAGATCTAGGGCTTTGAAGATCGAAGGGCTTAAGGATACTAAAATCCAAAGAATCTCGATAGTTCATAAAGTTCTAAACTTATGAAAACTAAACAGGCTAGGGGATCATGGATTTTCTAGGAAAATGGTATGGAAATGGTATCAAAATACTCAAAATTGAAAGAGAAATGAGGTTGTGGAAAGAAAATTGCAAGAAAATTAGAAGAAAAGAGAGAAATCTTGCCTGAGAATCATTAGAAAACTTGAGAAAACGGAGGAAAATCACCTTGGGTTCGAAGAAGAATAAGCAGAATGAAGAGGAGAGAGAAAATTTATGTTTTATACTATCTAAAGGAGTTTGATCAACGGCTGAGATTGCTTCTGAACAAATTGATCTGAGGGCCAAGGTTTCCCGTCTTTTTGAATTACTGCTTAAACTAAGGTTGTGTCCTTTTGAATCAGGTGCATACGTCAGCACAACAGAGATATTTAGGAGCCTTCTAATCGCATTATGACACATGTTACAGGTAGTTAAGTATCGCGATTTCTCAAGGAAGAGTGATGATTCAAGTATGAACGTAAAATTTCGATCAAGGTGATGTGCTGTCGAATAAAAGTTTAGCATCTGATCACTCCTGTAGTCGATTACATCGACTAAGGAGTGGGGGGCTAACTATAGGGGTACAATTTGGTCAATCCCAAACTGCTTTTATAGGCCCAAAACGATGGCCCACTATTTCAAGTAAAACAAGTTGAATAGAGTGAAGCGTCTCAGCTATTCGACGTCAGAAGTAGAAGTCTAATTGAGACTTCGATTGGATCAATCAATTCCAACTGATTCGTAGTAAATGTCTCTGGATTACATTCGAGTCGATTTTCTAAGTATTCGATCGATCGGATCGATCATTGTGAATTGATGGTTTTTAGCATGAATTGATAGTTATTAGTACATCCGACCATAAGCTGAAATGTGGGAAAAGCATGATTCTTTTAGCCTATCATAGACTGATGTGTGTCCCACTATTACAGTTACCTCCAATGCATCACTCCACTCTGCTAGACGGTTGGAGGCCACGACTTATCCCTACTCTCTATATAAGGAGATAACATCTTCATTGCAGGGGGATGATATATTGAACATACAGAAACTCTGCCAGATTTACTTCTTATTTTTTTCATGTGTTGTCTTGTAATCTGTACTTAGAATTCATACTATAGTGAAGAACAGTAGATGTAGCTTTATTAACAAAGTGAACCACCATAAATCCTGGATGTGGTATCTCTTATTTTTACAACATTATTTCATTTCATTTGGTTCAATCTGTTGTTCTTTGCAATTTAATCTAGCGCATTTACTTTGAAGCTAACGGATCCAAATAATGGTGATTTAAGGGCCCAAAATCCTTTAACAGACATATTAATTCCAATTGACACACTTTATCTTTGATTGTAGATCTAACATGTAGAATAGAGCAATAGAAAAACTACCTTCCCATCCTTAATGTGCTTGTAAACACATGGTTCATCTACATTTTGTTTGAACTCATAAGTCTTGATTCCCTAATTAAATCTTATGTTCTAAGAACAGGAAGCCTGCTTAAGTCCATAAATTGACTTTAGCAGCGTACAAACCTTTCTCTGTTGACCCTTAGCCTTGAATTCATCTGGTTATACCATATATATGGACTCATCGAGAGAGCGATTCAGAAAGGCCGTCTTGACATCCATCTGCCAAATCTCATAGTTGAGAGCAGCAGCTATGGACAAGAGAATGCAAATGGACTTAAGCATGGCTATAGGCGAAAAGGTTTCCTCGTAATCGGTTTCTTCCTTTTGTGTTTATCCCTTTGCTGCTGGTTTAGCCTTATAGGTTTTGACTTTTCCATCTACTCCTTTTTTTCTCTTATAGATCCACTTACACCTTTTAGGTTTTACCCCTTCGGAAAGATTCACAAGTTCCTAGACCCGATTAGTTTCCATAGACTTTATCTTAGTACTCATGGCTTCTATCTAGAATTTTGAATTAACATTCTCCATGGCTTCTTCATAAGTGTAAGGATCCTTGTCATGTTCATTCGGTTCAGCCAAGAAAGCCTCATCATTGAACATATACCTCTCAGGTTGACTCCCGATTCTCCCACTACGCCAAAGCCTTTTAGGTTGCTGTTCGGTTGGTTTTTTTTCATTGATTAGACTGGTTTCTACTAGAACCCCCGGAGTGACTAAATCACTCCCCAACTGCTTGAGTACTACTTTGCTTCGACACTTAAAGTCGTTCATGTAACTTTCCTCGAGGAATCTTGTATTTGTAGAAACCATGACCTTATTTTCCTTTGGGTTATAGAAATAACCCCCTTTCATCTCTTTTGGAAATCCTACAAACACACAAACTTCCAAACGTGCTTCTAACTTATTTGCTTCCTTATACAGGACATAAGCTAGACATCCCCATATGCAAATGTGGTTTAAGGATGTCTTCTTCTCCATCCACAACTTGTGAGGAGTTTTAGGAACCAATTTTGAAGACACATTGTTTAAAAGATAACATGTGGTTTGTATTGCATATCCCCAAAAGGATAAAGGCAATGATGAATAACTCATCATGGACCTGACCATGTCTAACAAAGTCCTATTCCTTCTCTTAACTACGCCATTCTGCTGTAGAGTGCCCGGTGTAGTTAAATGGGATAAAATCCCATTTCCTAATAAGTGTTCCAAGAACTCATCGAAGAGGTATTTACCACCTCGATTAGATCGAAGTGCCTTTATGGGTTTACCTAATTGCTTTTTTGCTTCAGCCTGAAACTCCATGAACTTTCAAAAGTTTTGCTTTTATGATGCATTAGGTAGACATACCCATACCTTGAGTAATCATTAATAAAAGTGACAAAGTACTCAAACCCTTCTCATGCTCGGATGTTCATAGGACCACAAACATTACTATGTACAAGTTCTAGAACCCCTTTGACATCCAACTGGTCTTTTGGTCATTTTGCCCTCTTAACAAGATTCACATTATGGTATAGATTCCACCTTTAAGTGACTTAGAGGTCCATCCCTTACCAACCTTTGAATCCTATTTAGGCTAATATGACCTAATCACAAATGCCAAAGATAGGTCTTATTAGAGTTAGAAGCCTTAAGTCTTTTAGAGTTATTATAATTAGCCTTAGTGTTAAGCAGTATATCCATCTTATATTTGATAAAATATAGATTGTTTTACATCCATCCATCACAGATAAAAGATTTATTTTTATGAATTACTACTTTATTATTAAAAGAAACTGAATAAGAATCTTTAAATAAACAAGCTATAGATATTAAATTCCTTTTAAGTTTAGGAACATAAAAACAACCTCGCAAACCTAAAATCCTATAATTATCAAAATAAAGATGGACGTCTCTCACTGCTTCAGCCAAGACCAAGAATCCATTGCCCATCCAAAGCGTGAAGTCCTCATGTAGTAGACTTCTCGTTTCTTTGAACCATACAGTTGCTCCAGAATCTATGACCCAAGTGTCACTTGATTCCTCAATCAAACAAGTTTCAAAAACTAGAATATCATGCCTACCTCCTCGAGAAAGGAAGTCCTTGCAGTTTTTCCTGATGTGCCCAACCTTCCCATAGTAAAAGCACTTAAGCTTCTTTGAGTTCTTCTTTTTCTTCTTCTTATTCTTGCCATTTGCAGGAATAGAAGTTTCCTATTCTTAGCCTTCTATTTCCTTCCATTCCTAGGGTTAGGATTGGAACCAGATGTAGCCGCCAAGGTGGCCTTGCCACCTGCAGGAGTTTCCTTGATCAAATTTTTGAACTCCTATAACTGTTTCATTAGCTCCGTTAAGGTCACATCCTGTCTATTGCTCAAATTATATGAAGCTCTAAATGGGATGAACTCCTTTGACAAAGTCTCAAAAACCATAGTTGTTTGTGACTTGGCATCAATATCAGCTCCATGGGCTTGAGCCTCAATGAGGTAACCCATGCTAACATCATATGCTCCTTCACAGAAGTCCCTGGTTTTTTATTGCAGTTCAAAAGTTTCCAAAGTGCCCCTTGCCCATTGTTATGGCTTCGCCTCTAAACATGTCTTCAAGATTCTCCATGCTCTACTTCGCAGTCTCATAATCTTTATGTTGAGCCTGTAGCATGTTATTCATGCTAGCCATAATATAACAGCCGGCCTAATCATTAACATATTTCCAGTGATCATGCACTTGGCTTTGCTCATTAGTGGATTCTCCAGCAGGTTCAGAAGGACACGACGTTGTCAGCACAAATTTTAGTTTCTCAAAGGATAAGACGATGTTCAGGTTCCTTTTTCAATCATTGTAATTCTTACCAGTTAATTGGTTTTTATCTAGTATCAAAGATAAAGCATTTTTAGACATTGTAATCTACAATAAAGATCATATACCAAATATAAGCAAACATTCTATAATAGTTTAGTAAGATAACACAATCAAGTAAACAAGCAATTGTATTGATGTGTCAAAACCTTGAAAAAATCACAACCTTACAACAATAATTCCTAACTCAGAATTCAACAAGCCGCCTAGGGGAGACTTGCCAAATTCAATTAGGAACACGGATCGCCTCTGATTAATATATACTATCCAAGACCCGTCTAATTCAGCACATATTAATAATCGTTTCCTTTGGCCAATAATATTATTAATAGAGCTCCTAGGGTGGGTTAATAATAAGATTAACTTGAGTGTATAACCATTATTTTAACTATTTTATCCATGATCTATAATTTCCACCTATGTACAACAATAGATCATGCTAAAATAAATTATTCCTTCGGAGATCCAACCTGGTACATGATGAAATTCCTTCCTAGACTACCATGTACTACCTATGGACCAATGATGGAGGTTATAGGTCCTCTTTTGGAAAACCTTCTCCCACTTGATCTTTTGAAACAAAGGTTTTATTTTAAAACATGGATGAACAATTTTTAATGAGCGGCCCTCCCTATTCTACATACATAGCAACAATAAAATATTATGGTTCTATCCTAGAGAAATGAAATTAAAGATTACAAGAGATTAATTGAAACATATTATTGATTCTTCATCCTTGTGTCTTCAAGTTGTATCCATCTTCATGTGGAATCCATCTTTAAGTCTTCAATCATGCATAGATCAAGTACTTCATTTTTTTGGTCATCACAAAATTTCATGTTTCTTAAAATTGTCTCAAAACGAAAATCAAAACTATACCCAAAAAAGCACATTTTTTGAAAACCTACAACTCTTTGTTGGCCTATCGATCTATATGATTAGCCAGCCGATCATAACCAATTGGCTTGTTGAACTTGACTGTTCGACCTGTCGCTAGCTGTTGTGGATTTTCTAACGCAAGTGCACGTATCGTTAACAAGTAAAAAAGAGTAAGTAAAGTATCGTTCCCACGAGGATTGCGTTAATCTAGCTAAGTACCGAAATTGGTTAACCCTACAATTATTTGAACAATCAAATATAAAATAGAAAAATAACAAAACAAAAAAAATATAAATGAAAATCTAAATAATAAAATACTAGGGCACCCGATTTCACCAAAATTAATCATATTCAAATTATCTAATTTAATCAATTGATGTTTACTCCTATGCCGATAACGAATTTCTCTTAGGTAGTCATTAATCTTTCTCAAGCATTAATAATTTATCCTCGTTAGCAAATTTCCTACATCTCTGTGGAAACTCTAAACTTACTAAGATTCATTAAGAACAAGAAATTCATAGTGTTACACAAGTCTCATAGATATCTCTATCGTATGATGATTTCATGGCATTCAATCATGGTCTAATTTAATTATCGCTTCTCAACCTCAAATTAAATCACAAATCATGCAAAAGGTGCGCAAACTTTTACAAGCATTAAGATTATATTAAATACTCAGCATAGATAATGAATAAACATCGAATTGAATTAAATTAAACAAAAGTGAACATTCATAATCCGGCTACATCGAAGCCCTAGAATAGAGAAAATTAGTTCCTAATGAAACTAAAAACAATCCTAAATAATCTCTTAAACATGATGAGTGAAAGAAAAGAACTCTATTTGGATGCAAAGATGGTTTCCGTCTTCGGGTTGCACCGTTCTTCTTCTCCAAAGCAGTGAGTTCTCCCCTCTTGTTTGTAGTTTTCCTTTGTTAGAATTCGTGCTCCAATCCTTCATAATGTTCTATTTATAGGCTAGGGTTTAAAAGGGCAATTTTGGAACGAAATTACACTAGAATTTGAATTGGGATCGCAATGGCGCCTAGGCTCGATTTTCTGGCGCTTAGGCTTCATTACGGCGCCTAGGCTCGATTATTGTAGCGCCTAGGCGCTATACTTGCCCGTGGAAGCTTTTCTGAACTGGCGCCTAGGCTTCGAAGTAGCGCCTAGGCGCCAGGATTGTAGCGCCTAGGCGCTATACTGGCCTCCCAAATGGCGCCTAGGCGCCCAAATTGTGACGCCTAGGCGCTATGCTCTCGGGTTTTTTTGTGTGAACTTCATATGTAGCAGCGCCTAGGCGCTCAATAGTTGACGTCTAGGCTCCATTTCATCCCGAGTCCACTTTTGCTCAATTTTTGGTCTGTTTTGCCCTGCACTTTGCTATTATGCATCGTTTTTCTTCAAAATCTATAAAAGAACACAAAACACTCTTAAATTCTTATAAATCGCTCAAAACTAACAAAAATATTAAGTGAGAATCATCTAATTAATTAGCATAAAACTAACTTATCACTAGCGCTAGCTGAATCCTGCCCCATAGACGGCCTATCGAATTAGAAGTTTGGCCTGTTAGTTTGCGAATATCGGCCCACTGAACATGAGGCTTCAACCTGCCAATTGAGCTGAAGTCATGTTTTCCCAATAAAACAGTTTTTACATAGTTTTTCAATCTTATTTTCAACAATTCAAAAAAAATAAAAATTTAGAGACTCAGAAAAAATAATGGAGCCACTATCATTTGTCTTTTGGATCCGTCTTCACTCCGAATGATTATTTAATTACAAAATAAATACAAATTTAAAATTAAATAATAATTCTTAAACGGTGATGATAGACCGTCATCTAATTACATGAAAAACCTAGATACACATTTTAACCTCTAAGGAATCATAATCGGTATAAATTAATTAATTAATTAACAAATAATTAAATAATAATTAAATCACCATAATTAATTAATAAACATTCACCATAAAATCTCATGACAACATATAAATATATAGAAACTCTAGAGTGCCAACTCTTTACAAAATTAAATTCAAGCATAGGAAGGATCGAGATCACATAATTTATATATATAGCATAGTCACAAACTCATAAATTTATGTAAAAGCCATGGCACTGATACCAGTTGTTGGAAAAGAAGTACGCAGTGGAATTTTAAAAATTTTAAAATCAGATTATTTTTCAAAACTCAAGTTTGATATGCTATATACATAAATTAATCAAATCTTACTAAACTTTTATGCCGAAGAGCTCCTGCAATCAATAAAGAGAAGAACATCCTAGAAAGGCTTTAACCAACTAGCCTTCTTTGCTATTCTCTATCCACGATTGGAGTGTATGTGGGCATACGTTGTCTAGCTCTTCCTTAGTGACTCTCCTTCCAACCAATTGAGAAGACCTAGAGCCAAGGTTTATGATTATGAATAATAGCCCTTAGGGAGTTTTAGAGTTTCTTAGAGTAGAGTACTTACTCTTAACTTATCAACAAGTTTGAATAGCTGAGAAAACTTACTACCTATTTATAAAGGTCGGACCCAAGGTTAGTTATTATCAGATAAGGCCTCAAAAATTCAAATCTAGATTAACTTCTGATAAAATCATGTCAAAAATTTGTAAGAAGATAATCGCTAGATTAGCAGGCCGACTAGGTAGATCGATCTGCCGAACTTACTCCATTGACAAGCCGAACTAGCAGATCGGCCTGTTGAGCTTGCGATAATCTGATCCTTGAGAATCTCTTATCTTCCACCTGAGATTCTCAGATAAAGCCTCAGTTTTAATTCAAATAACCCAATAGAGAAGTTATCTTATCAAAACAACCATATCTGGATAATCTCAAAGAAAATAAAATATTCCCAACAATTCAACAAGTTTATCTTCAATTAATTTACAAAATTAATTTAACCAATAAATACATGAATTATCTGATCCTATCGCATTTCAGCCAATCTAATAATTTAACATATGTCACCAAGTTATTGGAAAAGCACACTGTATCGATATAGGATTTATTATGACCTAACAAAGGGGACCTGATGGACCTATATAGTTTAAGCTCCGATAATTATAAAATATAATATACCATATACATATTTTATAATTATCAACTCTAACATTACTCCACTAAAAGCTTAGAGCTGCACTCTCGAACTATATAAAATTACAAAGCTCCAAATTAACTAAGTGTCTATGATATATCATAATGTGTCGTATCCCCATAGAATATTCATAATTAGCTTAAGGATAAAGTCCATCTTATCTTCCTAATTATGTTTATCTTACGTTCTGTTATCTCACCATTGAAAAACTTACCATCAAAAGAGAGAGTACACTATTCGGTTACACCTATGCATTAAATAGTTGAGCGCTCCAATTTTTCAATTATAGGATAACGCATATAAGAGAATATCATTGACTACACCAATAGAGCTATCGATTCCATATCTATGAATAACAGGTCTATGCTATCAAGAGTCATGTCTCTAACATACAAGTATACGTACTATCATAAAGTCAGGATGTCATTCTTTGGTACATCAAAATACATAAGTCAAGTGAACCGGCACATTAGTCATTTTAGGATTAAGATACAACACATATGATTGTCTAAAGTGAATTGATTTGCACAGACAGAATTATTAATCCAAATCAGTTCCACTTTATATCCTGATCCAATACATCATCACCTATGACAATATACCAATGTTTTTACTTGTGGAGTCCAACTCCGATGGCTAAGACAAGCCATCTCCCGTTAGGGACATGGACAACACAAGAATCTTAGCATGAATAAGGCGCCCAACTTTATTCCCTCGATTGTAGATCTTATGATTTAGACCGTCACCTTTAAGATTTTTGTCTTCTGCATAATCTATCCATTACATGCCTGATCCTTAAAAGTTTAGACTGATAGTCACAATCTTTTTTTGTTTATCATACATTCAAGAAATATGAACGTATAGAGGACAACATTTGGTATATGAAAAATAAATGAACTTTTTATTGATAAAATGTCTCTAAAAACATATTACAATATTTTACTCTTTAGGGCATACATGTCTAACATTATGAACTTTGGCATGTAAAAGACTTATTATGGCATGATTTCTCTATGTGTTGTATGGTTATGGATGTGGTTGTTAGGTATAGTTTATGATTTTGGGCTCTAGAAATAGTTTTGCAAGTAAAAGTGCTACAATAGTTTGAAACTTTTTTTTAAACAATTTTTAAAGATTTTAAGTTTTTGAGTAACTTAGAGACTGAATTGATTTTCTAGCTTGACATATGATTTATTGTAAAGACAAGACAAACATTTTTCATAAAGAGATTTTTCTTAAATTCTACCCAGATCAACTCGAAAAAGGCAATTTTTAAATTTGAATTTGGCCAAAACTCCCTTGAAACGAGTGATTTTTAAAAAAAATTAAAGCACAAAAGTTGTAGATCTCATCGAATTTGTCAACTTTTGTGAAATAATTTTTTTGTCAACTCCGCATTGATGTTGAGTTATAAATTTTATAAAATTCAACCATGAAATTGTAAAATGCTAAAAATGGGAAAACACTTTGAAAACGTTCAAATCTATCCAAGAGCCTTTTGAAAGTTTTGATCCTTGTTAAAACCTACACATTATGGTACCAAACAGTTTTTCTTTGGTGGCAGAGGCATAAATGTCAAGATTATCGTGTTTCCGGCCAATCAGTTTTTTACTACACAGACAGATTTTCTACACTGTTTTAGGTAGCAAACAATCACAAGTTTCATTCATAAGAGTTTGAAATTTTCTAAAAGTCGTTGAGAGCAAAATTATCATTTTTACAAAAAAAATAAAAATAAAATTCAAATGGATTCGAGCTTACCAATTAAGCTCAAAGTTTTTAAGCCAATGATACCTCTCAAAAATATAAAGTCCAAATCCCTAATATGAGAAATAAATAAATGTGACCTTGGTGTATCTATGACAAGTGATATAGAAATAGATCAATAGTATAGACTTGAACTAATAGTCAAGTGTCGCCTAAACAGGACACACAGCCTACTAACCAAGGAAAAAGGAAGTAAGTAGAAACATTAGCACGACGTTTAAGTAAGTTTCAAACCTCACCTATAGCATAAACAAAATGATTTTCACATATTCCATACATGTTTGAAAAATGTTTGCATTTATTATGCTTATTATTTTAAATACCAAGTTATATTATAAAGTATGTTAACCATTTGTTATACTTATTATTTTAAGTCCAAGTCTTGGGATACAGTATGTTCACTAAGTTTACAAGATTAGTAAGCTAAAGATAAAATAATTAAGAGTCGTACTAACCTCCACTCAAGTAAGGATTATAAGTCTCCCAAATCCTAAGGGAGCATCATGTTGAGTTAAGTTATGGCTTCAGTGTTTGATGGTCCTGCACATTTGGTATGTACACTTGGGCCCATAATTCAAAATAAGTTAAGAATAATAATAAAATGTTCATAATTAAGCATAATTAGAATCATGCATTGTACTGCTACTAGTAATTGAGATGTTTTGTAAGAACTGTTTGGACTTGCTAAACAAAAGCTTATCTAAATCCTTCATGCAGTAGGAAATCCTACCAAGAGGCTGGCATAAAAAACTAATGTGCTGGGTGTGGCGGTGGGACAAATGCATTGGTTGGGCTATAAATATCGTTGTAGTTTGAATTTTGCTTTTTGAAAGACCAATTATATTATATCATAAGTTTTGGTCTAGTAGACTAGAACCACTTTTGCTTGATAGTTTAAGTAAGCTTTTTCTAATTATAAGTAGGGAAGCATTTTAAATATAATTATGGTGGTGATCACAAAGTAATATAAGTAAGTTTAAAAAAATATTACGTGTTTTTATGCGTAAGATTAAGATTAAGATTAAACAAAAAAAGCTTTACGTAATAGCTCGAAAAGTCAGGTCATTATAGGCTCTCTCTCCCTTAATATCATTGTTGGGACTACAACAAGGCAATCACCATCACTTCTTCGTCTAGGCCTTGGCAATCACTGTTAACTCTTCGACTTCAACATACTTTGTGGCAAGGCAAAGAATAGTGCAAATAGGATGAAAACTCTAGTGAGCTCTTGATCTACTGTCATGATTAAGGATCATTGCCTGTCATCTCCAGATCTGAAGGCCATCATTGGATCAACTTGTTGGAAAAATGTGTACATAGCAGAATTTTAAAATTTTTAATTTAAATCATTTTTTATAAATGAATTAAACATGCTGTATATGATAAATTAATAATAGAGCTTTCGTACCTTATAAAATCAGAACCGTGCTTCTCATAGAGTTGCTAATGAGAATCGCATCTAAAAGATGCTTCATCAACTGGTCTTCTTTGCTATTCTCTTTTCCACGACCGGATTGCAGATGGGTACATATCATTTGATTCTCCTTTTAGTAACCTCTCCCCACAATCACAAAAGAATAAGAATTATTGTTCAAGATATTGAATAATAATTCTTTAGAATAATATAATTTCTCTCTTTAGAAATCTTACTCTAAACCACTTAAGTGACTTCACTTAATAATGAAAGACCATAGGAACATGTTTCCTATTTATAAAGATCAGATGAGGACTCATTCTTATCAGATTAGACTTTAAAATTCGAGTTTGGATCAAATCTCGTCAAAATAAGTGTGAGCCACTAATCACTAACCTAGTAGGGGCGGTCGACTAAGTCTTGTGTATGGTGGTCAACTGCCTAGTCGTGGCTGATGCTTGTCATGCATGTTTTAGCTTCTGAGAGTTAATTGATTAACCCATTTGAATCGACTGGATAATTCCTATTTTATTGGACCTGGGTATCTTTCATAGGGCCTCAATTTTAATTAATGTTAATTCAAATAAAATATATTCAAATAATTTGACATGTTTATTTTGAATTAATTTATAAAATTCATTTTGGTTTTTGTTTTTGAAAAAATTCTGAAAATGAAAATGTTTTGAGAAATATGTCAATACTATTTTTAAAATAGTGTTCGGTTGTAGATAACACAACTAAATTTTTTTTAATAAAAAAAAATATTAATAATAAAAAAATTATTAAAAAACAAAGAGGAAAAAATTCCTTTGCTTGGTTGGTTTTCAGGAGGAAGTTTTTCCACTTCCTCTACTCCGTTGGTGGTTTTGAGAGCGACAAGGGTCGCCGACGAGGGGTCGTGGGTCTGAGAGCGCGATGGAGGAGATGGAGTGGATGCTGATTGAAATCAAGCACCTTTTGTTGGAAGAGATCAGGGTGCTGGGTTCTCCAGTGATGGGACCGGGGTGTCGTTGATGGGGGAAGATGGGGTCGTAGTGTTGTTGAAGAGGGGCGATGGGGTGGGGGTGTCTCTAGTAAGGGGTGATGGGGTCACGGTGTCGCTGAAAATAGGCGATGGGTTCGCCGGTGATGGGGTCACGGTGTCACTGGCCAGGGGGTGATGGGGTTGTAATGTCGCTGGAGAAGGGCGATGGGTTCGGGTGTTATTGGCGGGGGGTGATGGGGTCGTAGTGTCGTTGGAGAGGGGTGATGGGTTAGCTAGCAAAGATGGGGGTCGTTGGGTCACGGGGCCGTGGGTCACTATACTCTGGCTAGGCGAGCCATGATCTATGAGTGAGGATAAATGTCGAACATTGATGAGGTCAGAGGGATTGGTGGGAGGATGAGCTAGAAGAAGGAGAAGGAGAGGGGGGGTGAGTTCATGTCTTGGGTCAAGAAGAAAGAAGAAAAAAAAAATTAAAAACATTTTTTTTCAAAGTCAAAGGAAATTTGGGATATTTTGGAAAAAATTTTCATTTTTATTTTTCAACAAATTTTAACCAAACATGTTTTCAAAACAATTTTCATTTTTTATGTTTTTGAAAATGAAAGAAAACATCTCAAAAATAGAATCAAACACCCCTAAAAGTTTAGATGGCAAAGTGAAACATATGCTCAAGTTTAAGGGTCATTAGTGTAACAACCCTTAAAATAATTAGGAAGTAAAAATATTATAATTGTTAAAGTAAAAAAGTCAATTTATCAATTAAATTTAACATACATTCTACTTTGTTATAAATTTGCTACTAAATTTAATACATAATAAATTTAGTTTAAAAAATTAATATTGTATTGAGTAGAGCTTTTCACTCACAGATGTCAAAATTTAGAATTGACACGTGAATATAATATTATCAATAAAACATTGCGTTACGGATGCTACGAGACAACACTAATAACACTTTCCTTGCATTCCAAATTTTGGAGCTAATTTGTGCCCTTTTGTCTTCCTACTCGGTCCAAAGACCACAAAAGATTCTCCTCCCAAGTTGTGTGACGTTGAAGTGAAGGCCTCGCGGGCTTCACTAATGGCCACAACAATGGAAGGTAACGCTAATTAATTCCATCACATATTTAAATCATTTTATAAATAACTTTAAAAAATGAAATAATATGCAAGTATATACATGTCATGTTACAATAACTATAAGTAGACACTTTCCTAAATGACATATTATGATGCATGAATATGTTATCACAATCATCACATAAAATAATAACATGAAAATAAATAATAGATTTTTGACTGGGTTCTTTTGGATAATTAAATTACAACAAATAAAAAATAAGATAAACGATGACAAAGGTCTTCTTGTAATTATATAATCTCTGTTGTTGTAGTCTTCACCATATGGTTTACTGCCTTAAAAAGTAGTGGTTTACCTTTTGAAAAACTGCTGGCCTAAGTTTAGAATAAGCCCGACAATCCATTTGGTTACAAAAGCTAACCAAGTCTACTTCATATTCTTCATGCTCATTATACTTCCTCTTCTCAAGAGGACTTCGACCGTGAGATGCAGGCGGTTTTATGTCGGCATCAGGTTGGCATCTGCAGCCTCTAGGGGGAATGCCGCCATACAACAGGTCGAGCATCATTCAACAAGGAGCTTCACGGCATCGAAGAGCCAGACGCATGGTGATTGGTCGTGCTCCTTCATGGGACTACACCAACCGCGGCCCTTGCGTGGGACATTAGCAGGCGAGGCTCCTCCATGGGACTGCAGCAACCACAGCTCTTCTACAGGACAGTTGTGATCCAATGTAGCCTCGCTGCCGTCGGTGCTCCTATTCGTTGGCTCACCAAGGAAGGCCGTAGCGCTCAAGGCCGAGCCATGAGGCTTGAGGCCGAGTGCTGCCGTAGCCTCGCGGCAGCTCACGGCCAAGCTCTAGCGTAGCTTAAGGCCAAGCCGTCGCTTCTTCGTTCACGGCCGAACAACGCAGTTCATCGCGTCAATGGAGGAAACAAGAGAAAAAATTTTTGCAAGTAATGTGCACGTAAAAAAAAAAAAAAAAAACTATTCATGTACTTTATATACCACTTAAAATGCAAATTTGTTTATTAAACAAAATTCATGTGCAGCTTGTTTATATTGCCTTTTTTAATCAAAGGTGGCTATAAGTGTGCTTAAAAGTGTTGATATCATGACAAAGCTATGTTGCCCTTTAAAGTGCATAATAATTTTTACGTGAGCTGATGTAAATATCTTTTGAATTGTTTTTTTGAATAATTACATAAAAGCATAAGTAAAGAAGACAAAGAATAAAAATAATAAATAAATAATAATAATAAATTACAAAAAGCCTATGCCTCCTTATGGGTTTACACAAATTTGATTTAATCAAAATGAAAATAAAACTACTAATCCAAAAAGACCATATAATTAACGACCATAAATCCATTCATAAAATATAATCATTCATCACACACTACAAGAAAAACTACATTTAACTACATATTATTTACGATATGTAGTTTTTGAATGTCGTTGAAAAGTACATACAGCATCTTCAACAAAGATGTCATTAAAGACATTTGAAATAATAATTAACGACATCTATATAGATATCGTATTAAAGGTCTCCTTTTAACGACAATAGTTTAGCGTCGTTAAATTATTTAACGACAAGTAGGAGATGTCATCAAAGCCTTAGAGATTCCACGACACCCCTTATAGACGACATTAGTCAAGATGTCATCTATACGGGGTGTCGTGAATCTCCAAGGCTTTAACGACATCTTCTACTTGTCGTTAAATAATTTAACGATACTAAACTATTGTCGTTAAAAGGAGACCTTTAATACGGCAACTATATGTCGTAAATAATATGTCGTTAAATGTAGTTGTTCTTGTAGTGACATGAACAAAAATAGTAAAAATGTGAAGTGCCCACAAACATGCATCAAAAACATGATATTATTAAAATAAAATCATGTTAATTAAAATTATATATGCTATAACCCACTCCGATGACATTTATTGGATTTAAATATAAAACACAGCGGAAAGAACGGATCGTTGACAAACAAAATTTTTCTAGAAACTTTGTTTATGGGGAATAGCTATATTTTTAATTAAAATTGGAAAGCTTGAAGAATTTTTACAAACCTCTTTGAAGACCTATTGGGGTATCTTAGCTTTCCTCTTTGACACTACGATCTTCCAAGCCAAGCCTCTACACCAATGGAATGATGATTGGGTATCAAAATACAAGAATGAATGGTCTCACACTTTTCTAGATCTACTATGTACTGAACACATGAGATAGCTGAACCCTTTTTTTAAGAGAAAGAACTCTCAGTTTTTCTCTCTGGATATTCTGTAAAATGTTATGCAAAAAGAAAAAGGTTCCAAGATAACTATTATCTCTATCTTTTTATATATGAGTAGTTAGTTATTTATTTAATTAATTTTAATTTATTTTAAATTTGAAAAACCACCCACTAAACTCTTTAGTGGGTGAATTATATACCCACACTATGAGATAAAAAGCACCTCCACGTTTCTTTTCTTCTCTTTTTTTTTTTTTTGAAATATTTGAATCACCTAAACGTGATTCTTTAATTATATATATATATATATTGTATATATATGAATTCAAAATAAAAAAAAAAGGATGCACATGCATGAATCTGTTAATATATATATATATATATATCGTATACACGTATATATGTATATTTAAAAAGTTAAAAGAATCATGTACGTGATTCTTTCATATATATATATATATAGTAAATATATCTTTTATATATTTACATTCAAAAATAAAACATATTTATTTAAGAATCAATTTTAAATTAACTAATTTATTATTTAATTTGTGTCCATGTTGGAAAAGACAAAATGTGGTCGCATCATGCATGTGTCGTACATAAAAATTAAATTACATTCAAATAATCATATTGTTTAAATATTATCCATTAATTAATTTGAAACATATTTAATTAATCTCATTAATTAAATATAATCAATTATTTAATTAATTAATGTTCAATTAAATGTGATAACATTTATCACATTATATTATATGTCACAGAGAACATTTTTCTGTGTTACATTGATATCTTAAGTGTGAAATAATTAATTCAAAATTCAAAAAATTCCAAATTTAATATGTATAATTCATTCTTTTGCATTAAATCCAATATAGTATTATAAAGGTGGCATTAGGGACCTATGGATCTATAACCCAAGCTTCAATAAATTTGACAATTGATTAAACTTTTTAATTAGTGTGCCAAATTTATTAGTTTCAATGTTACTCTATTAAAAACCTGAAACTCAACTCTTGAGATTATAATGAAAATTACTCAAAGAATATTAGCGAGTAGTCCATTGATATAATCTTTACATATAAGTTAGTCCTCCATAAATAGTTCATAATAAGAGCGAAGTTTAATTTCCGTTTACCTCCCTATTACATCTTTATTCTTGAGTTTCAATAATTCTCTAATAAGCAGTTAATTCATAATCTTATTATGAACGAGCAGTCTCTTATTCAAACCTCAAATCACCACTCAAGAGAGTTATTTTTTTAATTTCCACAAGGAACGAATGGATTCTGTATCTGTATAATGTTATTCCCAGCCATTTATTCTATTATATTTCCAAGATGCTAAGTTATGATTTGTATTTAGATAAATCTTACCATGCAAATAAAAAAATAATGTCATAAATAGGAGCCTAATAAATATTCAGGATTAAGACTGTTATACATATGATCATCATAGTGATAAATTGAAATACTCTATTTGTAACCGATGATTATTAGAGATTCATAATTCATCTGGTTTAGTCCTATATAATCTCAATATATAAAGTACCTCTAATCTAATGTCTCTATATTAATAGCCTAGATAAGACTATTTCATTATAAATGAGATTCGACCACACATGTAAATTTAATTAAAGATCCAAAACTTTAATTAATTATTATGGACTATTTAGATAATTATCTATAAATTTTATCCCTAAGCATATAACACTTATATACTAAATTTATAGTCATATAAATAATCACGAAATTTTCATGATGTTTATAAAATTATTCATAATACATATAAGCAACCAAAATAATTATAAATGTCACTTTATTTATTTGTTAACAATATGTGCAATGTCATAGCTTATAGAGCACAAACCCCAACACTAAGACCATCAACAAAGGCTTTCGCTTCTAAATGTTAATAATACCCAATTAGAGCAGCAAGGACAGAAACCCATTAGTTATGAAATGAAGGGAATTTAAGGACTTGATTAAGTTAAGATCAAGACGACAAGAAGAGAGTGAAGACAAGTATTGTTAGACATGTATACCCTAAGGAGTAAAATATTGTAATATGTTTTTGGAGACATTTTATCAATAAAGAATTTATTTATTATTCATATGCCATATGTTGTCCTCTTTACGTTCATATTTGTTAAATGTATGTCAAACAAACAAAAGTCTGAGACAGTCAGTCTAAACCTTTAAGAATAAGGCATATGATGGATAGATTATGCGGAAGACGTGATTCTAAAGGTGATGGTCTAAATCATAAGATCCCCAATCAAGGAAATAAAGTTGGGCACTTCATTCATGTTAAGATTATTATGTTGTCTACATTCCTGATGGGAGATGGTTTGTCTTGGCCATCAGAGTTGGACTCTGCAAGTAGAAACATTAGTACATTGTCATAGGTGACAATGTATTGGATCGGGACATAAAGTGGATTTGATTTTGATTAATAATTCCATCTATGCAAGTCAATTCACTTTAAGCAATCATATGTATTGTATCTTAATCCTAAAATGACTAATGGGCCTGTTGTTTTGACTTATATCTTTTAATGTACTAAAGGATGACATCCTGACTTTGTGATGGTGCACATACCGGTACATTAGAGACATGACCTTTGATAGTATAGATCTGTTATTCATAGATATGGAATCCACAGCTCCATTGGGGGAGTCAATGATATTCTCTTATATGCATTATCCTGTAATTGAAAAACTAGAGTGCTTAATCATTTGGATACATAAGTGAAACCGAATGGTATACTATCCTTGGATGGTAAGTTTTCTAATGATAAGATAATGGAACGTAAAATAAAAATAATCAAGAATGTAAGATGGAATTTATCCTTAAGCTGATATGAATATCCTATGGGGATACAACACATTATGATATGTCGTGGACACTTAGCCATTTTGGGCTTCGTACTTTTATAAAGTTCAAGAATGCAGCTCTAAGCTTTTAGTGGAATAGCGTTAGAGTTGATAATTATAAAATGTATATTTGAGATATTATATTTTATAATTATCAGGAGCTTGAACTATATGGGTTCATTCGGTCCCCTTTGCTAGCTCATAACAAATCCTATAATAATACGCGTGCTTTTCCAAATAAATTGGTGACGTATGTTAAATTATTAGATTGGCTCAAATTCAATAGGATCAGATAATTCATGTTTGTTTATTGGTTAAATTAATTTTGCAAATTAATTCAAGATAAACTTATTGAATTATCGAGAATATTTATTTTCCTAGAGATTATCTAAATATGACTGTTTTCATTAGATAACTTTTTTATTAGGTTATTTGAATTAAAATTGAGGCTCTATCTAAAGAATCATGGGTGGGAAATAAAAGATTCTCAGGGATCATATTATCATCAGTTCAGCAGGCTCATCAGTTTGTTTGGCCTGCAATGGAGTAAGTTCGGTAGGCTAATTTGTTGGTTCGGCCTACCAATCTAACGATAATTGGTCATGCAATTTTGTCCTGATTTTATCAATGGTTGATCCAGATTCAAATTTTTGAGTCCTTCTTTGATAATGACCAACCTTGGGAACAACCTCTATAAATAAAGATTGAGCTTTCTGAGTTATTTAGATCAATTAAGAATTTAAGAGTGAGAACTATAGTGTTAGATGCTCTAAAACTCCTTGAGAGCTTTTGTTCACAATCACTAACCTTTGCTCTAGGTCTTCTCCATTGGTTGGAAGGAGAGTCATTGGGGAAGAGTTGTACGACATATGACCATACACACTCTGATCGTGGATAGAGAATAGCAAAGAAGACCAATTGGTTGAGGCTCTTATAGAACGTTCTTCTATTTACAGATTGCAGGAGCTCTTCGACATACAAAGGTTAGTATGATATGATTAATTTATGTATATAGCATGTCAAACTTGTGTTTTGAAAAATACTCTAATTGAAAATTTTTAAAATTCTGCTGTGTACCTATTTTCCAACAATTGATGTCAGAGCCATGGTTTTTACTGTAAATTTACGAGTTTATGATCATGCTATATATTTAAATTATGTGATCTTGATTTCTCCTATGCTTGAATTTAATTTTTTTTAGAGAGTTGGCACTCTAAGATTTCTATATATTTGTATGTTGTGATGAGATTATATGATGAAAGTTTATTAATTAATTATGGTTGATTAAATTATTAATTAATTAATTTATGTTGGTTATGGTTCTTTAGAGGTTTAGAATATGTATCTAGGTTTTTCATAAAATTAGATGGAAGTCTATCATCACCGTCTAGGAATTATTATTAAATTTTAAATTTGTAAAAATTTTTGTAATTAAATAATCATTCGGAGTAAAGACGGATTTAGAAGACGGATGATAGAGATTCCAAAGCAATTTCTTAAGTCTCTAAATTTTTTATGTTTTTGAATTGTTGAAAATAAGATTAAAAAACTGCGTAAAAACTTTTTTTTTTTGGAAAACATGAATTCAGCTTGGTTAGTAGGCCAAACCCTCAGGTTCGGCAGGCTGATGATCACAAACCTATAGGCTGAACCTCCAGTTCGGCAGGCCATCCACAGGGCAGGTTTTAGCCTGCTCTGGCGGTAGGCCGAATTGCCAAGTTTAGCAGGCCGATGGCTTAATGCTGGTATGATCGGCATGCCGACAGAGTGTTGTGATTTTTCAAAAAAGGTGTGTTTTTTGGTGCAGTTTTAATTTTATTTTGGAGACAATTCTAAGAAACATGAAATTTTGTGATGACCGAAAAAGTGAAGTGTTTGATCTATGTGGGATTGAAGACTTGAAAATGGATGCCACATGAAGATGGATACAACTTGAAGATTCAAGGATGAAGAATCGATAATATGTTTTGATTGATCTTTTGTAATCTTTAATTTCTTTTCTCTAGGGTAAAATTATAATATTACGGTTATTTATTATTTTGCTTGTGGTTTTGTATGATTGCTTTGCTTATTTACATTATAATATGATTTGCTATGTATGTTGATAACATGTCATCTAGAATAGGATATGCCGCTCATTAAAAATTGTTCATGCATGTTTTTAAAATAAAACCTTAGTTTTTCAAAAGATTGAGTAGGAGAATGCTTTTGAAGAGAGGCTACGGCCTCTATCGTTGGTCCATAAGTAGCACATAGTGGTCCTGACCACTAGGAAGGAATTTCATCATGTTCCAAGTTGGATCTAAAAGATAATTTATTTTAGCATGATCTATTGTTGAACACCCCTAGGTGGCGATTATAGATCATGGATAAAATAGTTGAAATGATAGTTATACACTTAAGTTAATTTTATTATTAGTCTCCCCTAGGAGCTCTGTTAATAAAATTAATAGCCAAAGAAAATGATTATTAATATATGTTGGATTAGAAGGGTCCTGGATGGCATATATTGATCAGAGGGATCCGTGTTCCTAATTGAATTTGGTGAGTCTCCCATAGGCGGCTTGTTGAATTCTGAGTTAGGAATTATCATTGTAAGGTTGTGATATTTTCAAGGTTTTGACACATAAACATAATTATTTATTTACTTGATTGTGTTATCTTACTAAACTATTGTTGTATGTTTGCTTACGTTTGGTATATGATTCTTTATTGAAGATTAAAGTGTCTAAAAACACTTTATCTTTGATACTTGATAAAACCTAATTAACCGTCGAGAATTACAATGATTGGAAAAGGAACTTGAATATCGTCCTAGCCTTTGAGAAACTAAAATTTGTATAATGACACCGTGTCCTCCCGAACCTACTGGGGAATCCACTAATGAGTAAATCTAAGCGTATAATCGCTGGAAAGATGCTAATGATTTGGCCTGGTGTTATGTTATGGCTAGTATGAATAACATACTGTAGGCTCAACATGAAGATTATAAGACTGTGAAGCAGATCTTGGATAATCTTGAAGACATATTTGGAGGCTAAGCCATAACAAAACGACAAGGGGCACTTTGGAAACTTTTGAACTACAAACAAAGATCGGGGATGTCTGAGAAGGAACATATGATGTTGGTCATGGGTTACCTTGTTGAGGCTTAAGCCTATGGAGCTGATATCGATGCCAAGTCACAGATGACTATGGTTTTCAGACTCTATCAATGGAGTTCATCCTGTTTAGAGTTTCATACAATTTGAGCAATAGACAAGATGTGCCCTTAACGGAGTTCAAAAATCTGATCAAGAAAACTCTTTCTGGTGGCGAGGCTAACTTGGCGACTACATCTGGTTCCAATCCTAATCTAGGGAATGGAAGGAAGTAGTAGGCTAAGAACGCGAAGTCTTCTATTCCTACAAACTACAAGAACAAGAACAAGAACAAGTAAAAGAAGAACCTAAACAAGCTGAGTGCTTTTTCTAGGGAAGATCGGGCACATCAATAAGAATTGCAAGGACTTCCTTTCTAAAGGAGGTAGATGTGATCTTCTGATTATTGAAACTTGTTTGCTTAAGGAATCAAGTGACACTTGGATCATAGATTTCAAAGCAACTAATCATATTTGTGTTTCTTTGAAGGGGTTCAAAGAAACAAGAAGTCTACTGCATGAAGACTTCACGCTTTGGATGGGCAATGGATCTTTGGTGTTAGTTGAAGCAGTGGGAGATGTCCATCTTCATTTTAATAATTATAGGATTTTAGTTTTGCAAGATTGTTTTTATGTTCCTAGACTTAAAAGGAATTTAATATCTATAGTTTGTTTATTTAAAGACTCTTATTCAGTTTCTTTTAATAATAAAGTGGTGATTCGTAAAAACAAATCTTTTATCTATGATGGATAGATGCAAAACAATCTATATTTTATCAAACGTAAGATGGAATTAATGCTTAACATTGAGTTTAATGATAATAACTCTCAAAGACTTAAGACTTCTCACTCTAATAAGACCTATCTTTGGCATTTACAATTAGGTCATATTAGCCTAAATAGGATTCAAAGGTTGGTAAGCGATGGACCTTTAAGTCACTTAAAGGTGAAATCTATAACATAATGTGAATCTTGTTTAGAGGGCAAAATGACCAAAGGACCATTCAAGTCTAAGGGCAATAGGGCTGAAGGGGTTCGAGACTTATGCATAGTGATGTTTGTGGTCCCATGAATATCCGGGCTAGGAGAGTATGAGGACTTCGTCACTTTTATTGATGATTACTTAAGGTATGAGTATGTTTACCTAATGCATCATAAAAATGAAACTTTTGACAATTTAGGGAGTTTCGAGCTGAAGCGAAAAAGCAATTAGGTAAACCCATAAAGACACTTTGATCCAATCGTGGTGGTGACTACCTCTCTAATGAGTTCTTAGAACACTTATTAGAGAATGGGATTTTATCCCATTTGATTGTGATGGGCACTGTGCAACATAATGGCGTAGCTGAGAGAAGGAATTAGACTTTGTTAGACATGGTCAGGTCCATGATGAGCTATTCATCATTGTCTTTATCCTTTTGGGGATATGCACTACAAACAACATGTTATCTTTTGAATAATGTGCCTTCAAAAATGGTTCCTAATCATGAGTTGTGGACAGGGAAAAAGACATCCTTAAACCATATTTGTATATGGGGATGTCCCGCTTATGTCCTATATAAGGAAGCAAATAAGTTGGAAGCACATTCAGAAGTTTGTGTGTTTGTAGGATATCCAAAAGGGACTAAAGGGGGTTATTTCTATAACCTAAAGGAAAATAAAGTCATGGTTTTAACAAATTTAATGTTCCTTGAGGAAAGTTGCATGAACAATTTTAAGCCTCAAAGTAAAGTGGTACTCAAGGAGTTGGCGAGTGATTCAATCACTCCAGGGGTTAAGGTAGAAACCAATCCAATCAATGTAGAAAAACCAACCGAACAATAACCTAAAGGTCTTTGGCATAGTGGGAGGATCGAGAGTCAACCCGAGAGGTATATGTTCAATGGCGAGGGCTTTTCAGCTAAACTGGATAAACATGACAGGGATCTTTACACTTGCGAAGAGGCTACAAAAGATGTTGATTCAAAACTCTGAATAAAAGCCATGAACACTGAGACAAAGTCTATGGAGACTAATCGGGACTGAGAACTTGTGGATCTTCCCGAAGGGGTAAAACCCATAGGGTGTAAGTGGATCTATAAGAGAAAGAGAGGAGCAGATGAAAACGTTGAAACCAATAAGGCTAGACTAGGTAGCTAAGGGATACACGCAAAAGGAAGGAATTGATTACAAGGAAACCTTTTCGCCTACAACCATTCTTAAGTCCATCCGCATTCTCTTATCCATAGTTGCCATTCTCGATTACGAGATTTGAAAGATGGATGTCAAGACGGCCTTTCTGAATGGCTATCTTGATGAGTCCATATATATGGTACAGCCAGATCGGTTCAAGGCTAAGGGTCAGGAGAGTAAGGTTTGTAAGTTGCTAAAGTCAATTTATGGACTTAAGTAGGCTTTCTATTCCTGGAACATAAGGTTTGATCAAGTGATCAAGACTTATAGATTCGAACAAAATGTCGATGAACCATGTGTTTATAAACACATTAAGGATGGAAAGGTTGTTTTTCTACCGTTCTATGTAGATGATATTCTACTAATTGGCAATGATGTTGGGGCATTGTCATCGGTCAAATTATGGTTGACCAAGCAACTTGACATGAAAGACTTAGGTGAAGCTAATTATATTCTTGGTATTTAGATCTTTCTGGATAGGAAGAATAGAATAATAGCTTTGTCCCAAGCAAGCTACATAGATAAAATTCTTAAAAGGTTTGTAATGTAGGATTCCAAGAAAGGTGGGCAACCATCTAGGTTTGGAATTACTCTTTCTAAGAAAGACTTGCCAAAGTTTGATGAAGAAAAAGAATACATGAAGGTGCCTTATGCTTTGGTAGTGGATAGTCTCATATATGTCATGCTTTGCACATGACTGGAGATTAGTTATGCAGTCGGGATAGTAAGTCGGTTTTAGTCGGATCCAAGGCTAAACCATTGGGTTGCGATCAAGCATATTTTCAAGTACCTAAGAAGGACTCGAAGGTATATGCTTGTATATTCAAGTAAGGATTTAATGCCTCTATGATATACTAATTTAGATTGTCAATCCTATTTGGATTCAAGGAGATCGTCTTCTGGTTTTTTGTTTACTTTAGGCGGCGATGCCATTGTTTGGAGAAGTATCAAGCAAATGTGTTGTATCTTAATCCTAAAATGACTAATGGGCCTATTGTTTTGACTTTGGATTCAAAAATGGAAGCCAAGTATGTGGTAGCTAGTGATGCTTCAAAAGAAGCAGTGTGGCTTTGCAAGTTCCTTGGGGATCTTGAGGTAGTTTCAAGCATGGATAAGGCAGTATCGGTGTATTGTGATAACAATACAGCGATAGCAAATGCTAAGGAACCAAGATTTCATAAGAAGAGTAAGTATATTCATTGGAAGTATCATGTGATTAAGGACTTCAGTTGAGGGTAGGAATATTGTTGTATGCAAAATTGCATCTGAGGACAATCAAGCTGATCCATTCACAAAGACACTAACTGTGAGGGTTTTTGAGAAGCATGTGGAAGCTATGGGAATGCATGAGATGTCATATTTACTCACATAGTGCACGTGGGAGATTGTTAGGACATGTATGCCCTAAGGAGTAAAATGTTGTAATATGTTTTTGGAGACATTTTATCAATAAAGAATTTATTTATTATTCATACCAAATGTTGTCCTCTTTACGTTCATGTTTGTTGAAAAAATCTAAGACTGTCAGTCTAAACCTTTAAGAATCAAGCATTGGAAGACATGATTCTAAAGGTGATGATCTAAATCATAAGGTCTGCAATCGAGGGAATAAAGTTGGGCACTATATTTATGTTAAGATTGTTATGTTGTCTACATCCCTAATGGGAGAGGGCCATCAGAGTTGGACTTTATGAGTAGAAACATTAGTACAGTGTCATAGGGGATGATGCATTGGATTAGGACATAAAGTGGAATTGATTTGTATTAATAATTCCATCTGTGCAAATCAATTCACTTTAGGCAATCATATGTGTTGTATCTTAATCCTGAAATGACTAATGGGCCTATTGTTTTGACTTATGTCTTGTGATGTACTAAAAGGTGAGATCCTGACTTTGTGATGGTGTGCATATCAGTACGTCAGAGACATGACTTTTGATAGCATAGACCTGTTATTCATAGATATAGAATCCATAGCTCTCTTGGTAGAGTCAATGATATTTTCTTATATGCGTTATCCTATAATTCGAAAATTAGAGTAGTCTACTATTTGGATACATAGGTGTAACCAAATGGTATACTGTCCTTGGATGGAAAGTTTTCTAATTGTGAGATAATGGAACGTAACATAGAAATAATCGGGAAGGTAAGATGGAATTTATTCTTAAGCCGATTATGAATATCCTATAGGGATACGATGCATTATGATATATCATGGCAACTTAGCTATTTTGGGCTTCATAATTTAATATAGTTTGAGAGTGCAGCTCTATACTTTTAGTAGAGTAGCATTAGAATTGATAATTTAATATAGTTTGAGAATGCAGCTCTATGCTCTACTAGTTCGGCCTGTCAATGGAGCAAGTTCGGCCTACCGATCTAATGATAATTTGATCACGCGTTTTTGAAGCGATTTTTTCAACGATTGATCCATATTCAAATTTTTGAGGCCTTATCTGATAATGACCAACCTTTGGAACAACCTCTATAAATAGAGAGTGAGTTTTTTAAGTTATTTAGATCAATTGAGAAGTTAAGAGTGAATACTATAGTGTTAGATACTCTAAAACTCCTTGAGAGCTTTTGTTCACAATCACGAATCTTTACTCTCGGTCTTCTCAATTGGTTGGAAGGAGAGTCATTGGGGAAAAGCTATACAACGTGTGCCCACACACACTTCGATCGTAGATAGAGAATAGCAAAGAAGACTGATTGGTTGAGACTCTTCTAGAATGTTCTTCTCTTCACAGATTACATGAGCTCTTTGGCATACAAATGTTAGTAAAATCTAATTAATTTATATATATAGCATGTCAAACTTGTGTTTTGAAAAGTACTCTGATTTAAAATTTTTAAAATTCCACTGCATACTTGTTTTCCAACAAGTATATGGTGCGTCATTGAATAAGTTCGTAGCTCTTAATCTAGCTTGGACTTGACAATGAGATAGAATAGGAGTAGAAGACCGTCTAAGAAGGCTCTTAAAGCCTAAGACATAACCCTTTCTAGAAGTAGTAAGGAAGTCTTAGAATGATACAGGACACTAAAGTGGCCTAGAAAGAAGGAACACGTAGCCAGCTATAGACACAAAATTCACATGTAAAGAAAGTTAAGACGCATCATGAATGTTCCCATAGTCGAAATACGATTGATTAGAACTCGAACAAGAGATAAGCTCTATGAACTATAAAATAGCATACGATGGCCTTCACAGGATTATGCCGTTGAACAAGTTGAGACAATTATGGCTAGAATGATACCGATTTTTTAACAAAATAGGTCCTCAAAAGGCTACAATTTTAATCTCAAGGTGGGTAGAACATAGACAAGACTCTAATAAACCTCTAATAGGTTAAAGGAGATAGTATAGTTTTCCTCCTCTGGAAGAGCATACCTTACTCAATAGCTCAAGATTTAGATCTAGAATTATCTCTTACCCATAAAAGGGTCGTGAAAACCATAAAACTATCCAAGCGTTTATTGTATGCTATGGTAGCATGTCCTAGATTCTAGAGTAGGTATAAGTAAAGGGAATCGATAGTACAATTTTATACACTATAAGAATCTATTACCTCAATATGTAGCGAGAGTATGCCAAGATTTCTAGAATAAACCTGCCTAAGGAGAATCCATGCTACAATCACTATATGTCAAAGGACACAGTGTACCCTATTATATAGCATCACAGTGGGATTTTCTGCTAGAAGAAAAAAAATAAAACCTCTAACTTGCCTTTAAGAAACTAGAAGAAACTACTATAACACACTAGTTTTGATTAAAAATTGTAAAAACGATTTAGATAATCAAGTAAAAGCTAGAAGGTTCCTCATGACCAATAGAGAGGTCACATGAGTAAAACCATGAGAGACACTACGAATACAAAAAATGGGAGCAAATTTCCTTTTTCTCGTCCACCCAAGGAAAAGCAAGACATGTTCAAGAGAGATATGAAAAGACAAGCTAAGTTATGAAAACCCTTAGAAGTTTTAAAACAAGTAGATAAACATGTTTTAGATAATCATTATCACTAGTTCGGATGACTAGATGATAAAAAACCTATAAATTAAGTAATAGAAAGATGAATTTTCTAGCCAGTTCCTATGTACTAGATCGTGATCTAGATGCAAAAACGCAAACTAAGATACAAAATAACATTAGTATAAGTCTTGGAACAAGAGAAAGATAGCCTCAGGAATGTGAGGCTATATTTCCATATCAAGATACTTGGGATAGAATTGCTAAAAGAAAGAAAACTCCATTGGAATAAGTTATGAAGCCATAGGATACCTCTAGTTTATCCCATTTTTTGAGGACAAAAATTTTATAAGGTGGGTAGATTGTAATAAGCAAAAAAAATCCAAAAATTAATAAGTATGATTAATTAAAGATTTTTATATAATTACTCCGTTAAGTACTTGAGAAAGTACAAGTTTATAATTTATTAATGCACAAATTTAAAAGTCTTAATAGCTATATGACCTTAGTAATAAATAATGTTATGAATGCACAAATTTATATGCTTTTTTTATAAAATATGTAACAAATGTAATGTTATGATATTACAATTAAATAATTAAAAATAATTATGTAATATGCTAAACTAAAATTTTATGATTCATTAATTTGATGCATGAGCCAAAGTAGTGACATTTTTAAGAATCTCAATTAGAATATTTAAATGGAGATTATCTGATAAAAAGTAGAATTTCTAACTTATTATGATTATGCAGAAATTCCTATATGATATCAATTTAGTAAGAAAAACCTAGATCAATAGTGATCATAAGCTCAACACCAAAATTCAGGAACAATGAGCATAAAGCTTAAATATACAAGATCGATCTCGATTTTTATGAGATCACAAGGTATGACAAAGATTTTCTAAGTTGTAAGACTTATTAGAAATTCAAGAATTCACTATGTCTTATATGTACACAGTAAATTACCCACTGGTGTAAATAACTATGTGACATTTATAATCATCATGAATATTATTATTATTAAAACTTTAATAGAATTCACAAACATTGCACAAGCGTTTAAGGCAAATGCAATATCACAAATGGATAAATTTTTTTTCGTAAAGTGATTACCAAAAGTTTGAAGAGCATCCATAGATTGGATATGAAGTCATAAATGGCATTTTATAAGGAACAGTTTGGGTTAAACCCGTAAAACATGTAATTACAGTAAGTTGAGATTTTTAATTAAATTGAATTGTAGAAAGTCAATTTAATTTATGAAAATTTTTATAGATTATGGCTATTATTTTTATGATAAAATTAGAAGCTTTTAATATGAAAATTTTTAATTAAAAATATATGTTTTAATTAACATTTTAAAGTTTTAAAAGTTTACACAAAATTATTTTGATCAAATTTTTAAATACAAAATATAATTTTAAAAAATAAAAGTAAAAGTAAATGTGGCGAATATAGTTAATCACCAATTTTGAAGACAAATTTGTCGAAGTTTTTTGCTTTAGAATAAAATCTCAAAAACCATAAAATATGGATAATTCATGAAAATGATTTTCATAACTAGTATGAATATTTTAGGAAGATAATAACACAATAAGAGAATTAAAATTTATGTAATTTTTTTTAAAGAGTAAGAATATTATAGTTTTGAAAGCACAGTTGTGTTTATACGATTCAAGTTTACCAATCAAAAGCTTGATCGAACCACCCATGACATAGATTAGATTGTATAGACTACAAGATTGTCTATAAATATATGAGCACAAAAAAGAAAGACATTTTAGTCAATCAAACTCTGCTAACTTCTTCTCTCTCTACTCTCGCTCTACTTTCTCTCTCCTCTCTTCATTGTCAAAAACTCAGTGTAAAAATTCAGGCCTTCATTTTTGACACCTCCCGCACTAATGGGAAGATGTCATTAAGCTAAGTCTAACGATGTGCCATGTCGCCCATAACTCTGTTGGAGAAAGCCATACGCACCGGTTAAAGCGGCCAAAAAAGCCAAAATTTTCTGATGAGATATCTTCATCGATTGATGCGATTCTTGTTATTACACAACCACCATGATGAAAGGAACAAAATCTACCCTTTATTGCATCTTAATAATTGCCAAAATGCTTCACCTATGTACTTCCCATCGCCACCATTGTGCCAGTATTGACCCCTCTATTCTAGGCGGAGTTAATGCACACCCTCGATGCCTTTAGCCTTAGACCAGCATGGGGAATCATTCCCCCAAATCAATTTTAGAGAGCTGCAGCTACATGATGGAGATCGAAGAGCACCATCGCCAACCACTATATGGGAGATTGATCTCATTGTTCCCAACAAAATTGTGCCAAATTGACGACACCAAATCATTTAGAGCAATGTGGGGAATGATTTCCTCCTCTCAATTTCATGGTAGCGCCGTCGTTCGCTGGAGAACAAAGCCGTTGTCGTTGCTCTCAATTCCCCGCCATGATCCTAATGTTTTTCACTGTGTTAAAAAGCTCCACTTAGGGGAAACACTTAGAATGACATGAAGAGAAAAACCCACAAGTCAATTTTAGGGTTCCTTCACCGGAGATAGAAGATTAGAGCTCCCATTTTTTTGCTACTGTCGGGCCCTCGATCTAGGCAGTTAAAGGCCGAATCTACTGAAATTGAGGCCACCAATCAACTTAGAAGGCCAAGAAATGGTGGGAGCCGAATTTGTAGCTCAACTCGGTCACTGGAGCCATCGCACGTGCCCTACGTGTCGTTGCGAGTGGCTAGCCTACAGCGACCTCGAGTTTTGGTGATCCCAATCTCTGATCGACGGTCTGAGAACACCACTCGACTTATTTTTATCTCCCAAATGTGATGGTGCCCTCCGTTTGTAATTCCACTCCAATGAAAATCGTTTGGTACCAACTACACGTGGATCGAGGCGATCCAAACTATAGTAATGGAGTCTAAAATGACATTTTCAATAATTATAAATGTCCATGAAGCATTCCTAGCCATTCATGGTAACTGAAAGACTACTGTTAAGGATGCTTCATAGACTATAGATATTGTGAGATATAATTAGACTTGCTCAGGTTGGAATCTAGATAAGTAGGAATCTCACCTACAATATGAATGGTTTTATATGTTTTTATAAAAATTATGAAATGCATGATCAGTGATTTGTTGCCATATGTTATGTTATTATGTTATGATAAAATTATGATTTATTATACTAATGTCATGCCATGTCATGTAATGTTGTGATTATGTCATGATCAATATGTGATGTACGCAATATTTAAATCATATTATTTAGTCACCCTCAAGTTAAGTATATTATTATGTCATGATCAATATGTGATGTACGCAATAAGATAAAGCTTAAATAATTAAGCATAAAACAAGTTAATAAGCAAGCATAAAAGGTTTATGCATATTTTTATTTAAATGATTTTTAATTATGTTTTGCGAGTGTAATTTCCTACTTGCTAAGCAAAAGCTCATTTTAAATATGTTCATGTTGTACGTCAGACAACCTGTCAGTGACACTTGATGGGCAGTGGTAAGCATCGGACGAATGGTGAAGTTGGGAATGGATGCTGCTCACGCAATTTGTAATATTTTCATATTTTTAGTTTAAGAATTTATGCATGTTTTTATTTTACAAAATTATGTATGTCTTTAGTTTCCAAAAGTTACGTATAAATAGTAAATAAAATTACATAATTATGTTTTAAAGAACCAAGGTTGTAATCATACAACCTTAATCTATAGAATTTTAAGGCTTAAAAATGTTGCAATAGACAATGCAACAAATATACAAAAATATTCAAGTAAGAAAATTATAAGATTATTTAGAATTAAAAATGCTTATAGGAGTTTTACGTTAAATTAAGAAATTAATTTTATGAATATGTTTTAAAGAATTTATTATTATGAAAGGGTAAATGCTTATGCTTTAGGAAACTATTATGTTGGACTTAAGAGAATAAGTTATAAGAAATTATTATTATGTTAACTTTAAAAAAGATTAAGCTTTAAGAAACCAATCTGTTAGTTTTAAATTATAAGAAAAATATAACAATAATTTTAAGTAAGGATTTTAATAAATATGTTTTATGAATTTATTATGAGAGTTTAAAAGAATGTCTTTAAGGAATTAGTATGTTAGACTTAAAAGTTTAAGTGATAAGAAATTATACTTCGATTATTTAAAAGATTAAGTTTTAAGAAAGCATTATGTTAGTTTGAAGATAATAAATTATAAGTAAAATATGTAGACAATTATCAAGAAAGTTTTAAAGAGCATTTAAAATAGGATTTTATTTCAACATATAATTTAGAATTGTTCTTAAAATAGTTTTATTTAAATTAAAAAAATGTTTTAAAAGTAATAGTTTTTAAATAATTATCCATATGTTTAAAGGAAAAGTTTTAAGGAATTATTATGGTTATGTTTTAAGAAGCTAATATATGACTTTTTAAGTTTTAAGGAATTATCATGGTTATGTTTAATAAGTTTTATGATTACGTAGTTAAGTAATGGCCACATAAGTAAGGTCGTTACAATCAATCATTGTGTTAAATGCCCTAAATTGCATGTGAGATAGAAATATACTTGCATAGTTATGTGGTTGTTATATGAAATTCCTTGAAACTTAATGATTTTTTAATTGTTGTAATTCATAAAGGAAAATAGTGGGTTAGCAATGAAGATGATTTTTGGAATAGCTTGGAAGGGAGTATTGGATAATTTAGGGACTTTTAACTATCAACTAAGAGAATAATTTGAGATTGTATTGTTAAATAATTCCGGGCAAAATAGTTTGGTGAAATCAGAAATCCTAGACCTCAATAATATTGATTTTTCTTAATTTTAATAATTGCTTTCATTTCTAGTTTAATTGGTTAATTTCATTTACTATAAAACTTCTTGTCTTTTTGATTGTTTAAATAAAGTTAGAGTTGACACAATTTCGGTATTTAGTATTGATGAATCCTCATGAGAAGATACTTGTTTCTATGAACTTTACTACTTGACAACGGTAACGTGCACTTGCGTTCAAAAAACTTCGTACCATATATATGTGTATGTAATTATTGACTTTTGTGTGCGTGAGATTCGGATTTTCCAATAGAGATAATAAATTTAAGAAAATGGAAAAGAAAAAAACATTCATATGCATGCACACACAAGGCTAAACGTCTTATGCATGTCTTTCATCCCAATTCCTTTATTGTTAAATCTTCTTTTCACATTGGTTACCACCTTAAGTCACACTTGTGTTACTTAGAAATTGCTTTGAACCTTACACGTGTACATCTTTACATGTGAATTTTATGTTGTCTTTTTAGGATCAAAGGAGTTTGAATTTTGAATTATTTTCCTACAAATTTTATTATTTGTTATCCTATGTAGCAATTTTATTTCCTCACTTAATTCAACAAATCTTGTCATAATGAGTTGTGGTTTGTTAATAGGATTTGAAGAGTTTAAAGTTTATTGTGTGCATATAGTAGGTTGTTTGTGTGACAAGATTGTTTGAATTTTGAATTGAAACGGATTTTAAGGAGTTATGGAGGAAGGAATATTTTGAGATTCATTCGATAACTTTGGCTGAAGATTGAGTGATTTAAATTCAAATTTGAGTCAAAGATTTTCCTATTCATTTGAATTTTAAAGGGTTAAGTTAATTTAGTCTTTATTAGTTTAGATAAATTTGATAAATTAACTTAACAATATCAATGAGTTCTTTAGAGATTTTTAAAAATAAAGTCGCGATTTATTCGAGTTTTAAATTTTAGAACAGATTTCATATGTAATTTCAAATTTTGAAGGGCAGTTTTTTGGCATTGCGTGTGAATAGTCTGCAAGGATCATTGACATGTCAACACCTGCGAAGATCGTGCTTTGTTAGCACGATAGTTTTTAGAACTTAAGATCAGCTATAATCAAGCTTAATCCTTGTATTTCATTTCCATCTTTTCATTTAATCAATTAGCATTCGACCCTAGGGTGTAGAGGATATACCTAGACACTTCCCATATCTAGACTTTGCTTATTTAAGGAAATCAAATTATGACTTCCGAGTTAAAGCTTCAAAGTGAGAGAAAAACTCGAGTGATAAAACTAATGTTTTGAGACTCTATTATATTACTCTCATCCATGTGTAGCCTTAGTGCTTTCATTCCAATCCAAAAGATCTGAAGAGGAGGTGTTTGTGGATTGAAGGCTCGGAGTAAGTCAATTGGACCAAAGGCGAGCAAAGTCGACTTGGAGTTAGACAAGAAGTTTGAAGGAAGAAGAGTCGTAGAAGGAATATTGTGGGTTTTAAATTTGGTGTAAATTCTAGACTTTCTTGTAATACCAATACTTGTAACCGTAATTTGGTATAGTGAATCCTTCTTATCTTTATTGTGAGTAGCACCCGTGATTTTCTCCTGTAAGTGTTTTTGGCCACGCTAAAGAACCATATTGCTATGTTTATTATTTTTAATTTTTTCAATTCTCGTTTTCACAGTTTTAGATTTAGTCATTGTTTATACAGGGTACCATTAACATGTTTGTTTTGTCCATCAGGAATGTTTAAGAAATATCAAGTTCTTATTCCCGCAATTTACTACTTGCGTTCAATATTGTATCTAAGGCCATTTGTTTGAAATACGGTTGTAATGAAACACTTGTTGTCTGCCCTTTTTTTCCTTGATAAATTCTTAATAGAAATACACTTTTTTATGCCCAATTTCTCATATTTTTCGTTGTACAGTTTGATTTATCAGGTGGACATTGTGGACAGGTCGTTCATATCTTCAATGAAAAAGGTTTGTTTCCACAAATTTGAAGTTAAAATAAAATTTATTTACTTTGTTAAACTGAAGTTATTGACATTGAGTAGTAATTGTAAAAAAGGACGGAGAAAATCATCGAAAATAAATGCAAAAAGAAAGACTTGTACTCTTCAATTGCTATCAGGATGATTCCGTGTTCAAAATCAATCTTGACACATGATTTTGGAAAATTCACGTAAATGATAAAACAAAATGCGGAAAAATGAGAATTTAGAGTAGAGTTTAACATGGAGAAGTTAGATAAATTTATGATGAATTGAAATTGTAACTAAAATTTTAAGACTTTTTTTTTCCTTCTGTCACAAAATAAGAACAAGAAGAACACAGATATATTTGTTAGAATTATGACCTACATAATTAATTAAAAGCCTATAAAATTTTTCATATTTTTCATTTCTTTATTTAGTTTAATAATTATTTAAATGCGAAAATCTTATTAGCTATGAGGGGTTACAACTCTTATTAAAGGATGTGTCTACGTCTGAAAGGATGTGTGCTTTGATGGAAAGACATCTATTGAGGTCCATGAATAAGAGTCTAGTCCTCTCTCCACCCAATCAATTGTATTCATTTTCTCCATCAGAAAAATACGTTAAAAGAAATAACTGTGGGTTTAGAGAGAGAAACTGAGTTCTTCTTCTCTGAAAAATTTTCTGTTCAAAGAATTCTCTACAAATTAAAGATATAAATCAAGATACGCTCTAAACTTTCTCCTATGAAAATTATTGATTTCTAAGATTATTAAGAATTATAGAAATTAAAATTTATATTTGGCATCAAAGCATTTAGGTTTTTAAACTCATGATTTTCCTTTAAAGTTATATTACAGATTATATATGAATTCTAAAATTTTTTATGGCTAATTAATGGCATTGTTTTACTGCAATTATAAAAGTTCGTTGGTAAAAGAAATTGAATCATTATATGCTATTGGTAAAAGAAACGGTTTACTTTTTTGTTCGTTGGTAAAAGAAATTTTCTCCTATGAAAATTATTGATTTTTAAGCATTGTTTTACTGCAATTAGAAAAGTATTTGCAAATTAAATATACAGTAAAGTGATCAATTAGTATTTACACACTTATGTATTATTGGGTTTGTTTTATGTATATAATATATATAAAAGGAAATTGATGTGATTCTATTTGGATTAATTTTAACGGATTATATTATGTTTTGTTTTATAAAAGAGGTTTATTTGTTTGTTTTACTTGAATCAAGTTTTAGATGTATATATTATACTGCATACGGTTATTATTTCATAAAACTATTGTTTCTTATTTGAAATTACATGATTGTAGTTTGTTAGTCACCAAGTGGCCAAACTTTAAGGTTTAGTAATTTTTAAATTGAAAAACAAAAATTCAATAACCCATGAATTTTGATGCTTATAATTGAAATGATAGTTATTGATCATGTGTTCTATTATAAGAACTTAGGAATCGCCTAAAGGTTGATTAGCTTTCTTTATGATTGATGAATATAATAGTTGGTAATTAATATATCCTATTATTTTTGTTTGTTTATCCAAAGATAGCAAGCACTACTAATTGAATGTATTTATAATTACCAAATTAAATTCCTTTTCTTATTTTTAAATTAGCATCATTTATAGTTTGTATGTCTTAGTATGACCTAAAGGAGAACTAGGATATACAATTATTTTCTTAGTTTAAATCTAATTATGTGATCATCTCAAAACATTAATGTATAAATGTTTCTTGCATATTTGCAGTATCTGTTCCTATTTCTCTGCGTTCGCATGCTTCATCTGTTCCCTTATTTAATGGATTGAATTTCTTTGATTGGTGCGAATAAGTCCAATTTCATTTAGGTGTCTTGGATCTTGATTTAGCACTTCAAGATAAGGAACCCATTACTATTACTAATGATAGTAATGAGGAGGAGAAATCTTTTCATAAAACATAGGAAAGGTCGAACAAATTAAGCTTAATGTTCATGCAGATGACAGTGGCAAACAACATTAAAAGTACTCTTCCAAGAATGAAAGTGCAAAGGAATTTATGAAACTTGTAGAAGAGCACTCTCAAACTGTTGATAAGTCTCTTGCTAGTACCTTAATGGCTAAATTAACCAACATGAAATTTGATGGTTCTTATACTATGCATGAGCATGTCCTTGAAATGACAAATATAGCAACAAAATTAAAGTCTTTGAGGATGTCTGTAGATGAGTTCTTTCTAGTACAGTTCATTCTCAACTCGCTTCCTCCTGAAATATATGGTCCATTTTAGATGAGCTATAACATAATTAAAGATAAATGGAACATTAATAATTTGACCAGTATGCTTGTTCAAGAGGAGATGAGATTGAAGAATCAGAAACCTCATTCCATTCATCTTATGAATCTAGAGGTTGAAAAGAGCATTAACAAGAAGTCTAGAAAGAACAAAAAGAAATGGTTCAATAAGGAGTTGCATAACCTGAATAAATCAACTCAAATCCACAAGAAAGGACACAATGTGAAGTACTATTTTTGTAATAAATTTGGGCACTTAAAGAAAGACTGTCAGAAACATAAAGCCTAGTTAAAAAAGAAAGGTAAGCCTTGAGCTTTAGTTTGTTTTAAATCAAATTTAACTAAAGTTCCTTATAATACTTGGTGGATTGATTCAAGTTCAACACGCACATTTCTAACACGATGTAGGGATTCCTTACGATCGAACCCATGAGAGCAAATGAAAGTTTTATTTACATGGAGAATCAAGATAAAGCTTTAGTGGAAGGAATTGACACTTATTGCTTAATATAAGATACTGGACATTATCTTGATTTATATCAAACTTTTTATGTACCTATTTTTTCTCGCAATTTAGTTCTTTATCAAAACTTGATGTAGCAGGATTTTATTGTAAGTTTGGATTTGGATATTTGGTTTATATAAAATTAATAGTTTTATTAGTTCTAGAATCCTTTATGATCATTTATATAAGTTAAAGCTTGATAATCTTTTTGCTAAAACTTTATTAACCGTACATCAGAGTATTGGAACTAAACGGAGTTTAGTTGATAAAAGTTCTACTTACTTATGGCATAAATGCTTGGGTCATGTATCCAAGGAAAGAATAGAGAGATTAGTAAAGAATGGAATTCTTTCAAATTTAGAGTTTACTAATCTGAGTGTGTGTATTGATTGCATTAAAGGAAAGCAAACCAAACACACTAAGAAAGGGGCTACAGGAAGTACATAGCTTCTTGAACTCATACATACCAACATGTGTGGACCTTTTGATGTTCCATCCTTTGGTGGAGAAAAGTATTTTATCACTTTTATTGATGATTTTTCACATTATGGTTATCTTTATCCATTGCATGAAAAGTCTCAATCTGTTGAAGCCCTTAAGGTATTTATCGATGAGGTTGAAAGACAATTAGATAAAAAGGTGAAAATTGTAAGGTCAAATAGAGGTGGTGAATACTATGGAAAGTATGATGAGTCAGGGCAATGTCCAGGTCTATTTGCTAAATTTTGGGAAAAACGAGGCATATGTGCGCAATACACTATGCCAAGTACACATCAACAAAATGGTGTAGCAGAAAGATGTAATCGTACATTAATGGATATGGTTAGGAGCATGTTAAGTTATTCATCTTTACCTTTATCTTTGTGGATGCATGCATTAAAGACCACCATGTATATACTCAACTGGGTTCCAAGTAAGGCTATCCTGAAAACTCCTTTTGAGATGTGGATAAGAAGGAAACCTAGTCTAAGGCACCTGCATATTTGGGGTTGCTAGCAAAAGTGAAAATTTACAATCCACATGAAAAAATTAGATTTTAAGATGACTAGTGGTTATTTCATTGGTTATTCAGAAAAATCCAAAAGGTATAAATTTTACTGTCCTACCCATAGCGCGAGGATAGTAGAATCTAGAAATACTAGGTTCATTGAGAATGGTGAAATTAATGGGAGTGGAGAACCACGTAATGTGGGCATTGAAGAAGTCAGGGTAGAAGTACCACTACCTGTAACTTCCAAGATTGTTCTTGACATTGTTGTATAGCCTAACAATGTTGAAGAACAACAAGTGAATGGCAAACCACTTCATGATGAAGTTGTACTTGAGGAACCTATAGCAGCTAAACTAAAAGAAACTGTATTAAGAAGATCTCAAAGAGAAAGACGATCTGTTGTTCCTAATGATTATGTGGTTTATCTACAAGAGTCAGAAATTGACTTGGAAATCGATAATGATCCAATTTTAGATCTAGTCGTTTTCACAAGTCATGGAAAGTATTGATTCTGACAAGTGGTTTAAGGCTATAAAAGATGAGTTAAAATCTATGGATCAAAATCAAGTTTAGGACCTTGTTGAGTTGTCTGAAGTTTGCAAGAGAGTTGGGTGTGAATGGGTCTTTAAGACCAAGCGTGACTCTAAAGGCAATATTGAATGGTACAAGGCTAGATTTGTTGCCAAAGGCTTTATTCAGAAAGAAGGCATTGACTACAAAGAGACTTTTTCACCGATGTCTAAGAAAGATTAACTCAGAATTATTATAGCATTGGTGGCTCATTTTGATTTAGAATTTCACCAAATAGATGTGAAAACCGCCTTTCTCAACAGAAATTTAGAGGAAGAAGTCTATATGGACCAACCTGAAGGCTTTTCAAGTAAAGGAAAAGAACACTTGGTGTGTAAATTAAAGAAGTCAATATATGGACTTAAACAAGTTTCTCGACAATGGTATCTTAAATTTAACGATATCATTACTTCATTTGGATTTAAGGAGAACACCATAGATTAGTGTATATTATGAAGGTTAGTTGGAGCACATTTATTTTCTTAGTCTTATATGTTGATGATTTTTGCTTGCTGCTAACAATCTTGGTTCATTACATGAAACTAAAAAAATTCTCTCTAAGAACTTTGAAATGAAAGACATGGGTGAAGCAACTTATGTGATAGGAATTAAAATATTCCATGATAAATCACAAGGATTGTTAGGGTTGCCTCAGAAAGGCTACATTAACAAAGTTTTAGAGAAACTTAAGATAGATAGATTCTTAGCATGTATAGTTCCAATTCAGAAGGGGGACAAATAGTTATGTGCAATGTCCAAAGAATGAAATAGAACAAGTACAAATGAAAAACATTCCTTATACATCTGTCTTTGGCAGCTTGTTGTATGCTCAAACTTGCACCAGACCTGACATTAATTTTGCTATTGAGATGTTAGGAAGATATCAAAGTGATCCAAGAATAAATCATTGGAAAGCTGAAAAGAAGGTTCTCAGATATTTGCAAGGAAAAAAGGACTATATGCTCACTTATAGATGATGTGATCATCTTGAAGTGATCGGTTACTCAGATTCACACTTTGTTGGATGTGCTGACACTAGAAAATTTACACTCAATTATGTGTTCCTTTTGGTCGGAGGAGCATTCTCATGGAAGAGTACGAAGCAATCTGTCATTGCTACATCCACTATGGAGGCTGAGTTTGTGGCATGTTTTAAGGCCAAAAGTCATGGTTTATGGTTGCGGAATTTTATCTTAGGACTTGGAGTTTTCTACAGTATAGCCAAGTCGCTAAAAATTTATTATGACAATGCCATAGCAGTCATCTTTGCCAAGAACGACAAGTTCTGATGGTGCAAAACATATAGATATTAAATACTTAGTCATTCAACAAGAAGTTTGGGAAGGTAAAGTGTCAATTGAACAAATTAGCACCAATCTTACGATTGTAGATCCTTTAACAAAAGACTTACCACCCAAAGCATTTATTGAACAAGTTGAACATATGGGTGTTGTTAGACGTCATTAATGGTTATGTATTATGTTTTATTTCATTTTAATGATATGACACTTTAAGCTCACTTATTATGTTCCCAATATATCCTATTTTCTATTTTGTATACATGATTGTTATAGATTAATGTTTGATAGGATTGTCTCACCAAAGACATTAAAGTGGACTATTATTATACCTCTCAATTATGAACCATGTTAAATAGATGTCTAATGTTGTAGTACATGGAAGGGACTACTGCAACACCCTGAATTTAATTAAGTGTCATTAGTGTGTAAGATGGTGAATTAGTGTGCCATAATGTAAATTTGAGCTTAATTTAACTACTTCATAATATTTTCATATTAATATTACTTTTAATTATTTTTATCACTCTCAAATATTTTTTATTTGTCATTTTGAATTTTGAAACCAAACAATTTGTCAAATAACCAACACGTCCCATTTTGGAAGAAAAGCATGTGCGGGACATGGTTTCCCTCTCTGGTTTTATTCTTCCCTCCCTCTATTTATCTCTCACTCCCTTCCTTTCTTCCTCACTCTCTCACACTTTCTCTCTCTCCCCCTCAACTCTCTTCCTTTCTCTTTCTCTCCCTCTCACTTGCTGCCTCTCTCTCTCTTCTCTCTTTTCAATTCAAATTTTGACCTGAAAGCTTTGATCCTTAGCTGGATTGGAGGTCAAGAAGCATGATTGGACTTCCACAAACCTGTTCTAAAGCTTCAATTTGAGGTAAGTTGGTTTATTTTTCAAATTTTAAAACTTTTGCTTAAATTTTTAATTTTCTTCATATTTTGAAATCCGACTTTATCTAACTTTAGGAAACTCTTAATCTAAGTTTGTGGAACCTAGATTATCACAAACCTAACCTAGATTGAACAAAATCAAGTTAGAATTATTTTTCTCTATTTTTTTCATTTTTAGTATTCCTCAAAATTTTCTATGCAAATCGTGTTTAAACTAGTTTAAAAGTGTTTATTTATGTTTTTCTATCAATTATGAGTGTTTTCTATGCCTGAGAATTGAGAAAACAGGTTGGAAATGAAGATTTGGGCCTGGGGAGGCTGAGACCCAAGTCTAAAAATTTCTACATTTTTACCAGTTTGGTAGGCTAATGTTGATCATCGGCAGGCCAGACTCATGAGTTCAACTAATCGGTAGGCCGAACCTGGGGATAGTTTGACAGACCAAACTAGTAATATCGGTAGGCCGAACTGTGTAGTTCGGCAAGCAGGACCAGGAGAATTGGTAGGCCGACCAGGCTTTGCAAAAATTTGTCATTTTTCACATGTTTTCACTGTTTTGAACCCAGATTAAGATTTTAACTTAATAGTATAATTTTGTGGGCATAAATGGCACACTAGAACACCATAAGGTAGGGCAGTATTGTAGAGTACTATGAGTCAGATATTGATGAGACTTGGTTTACCTTTAAGGTCGTTCGTGGTTCCGTGGAGCTAACATATAGCAGAGCAGGACTGTAGTGATGAGCACCATTGCAGGATATTGAGGTAGGAATTCTACCCCCTTCCTTCGGTAGCCAGGTTTTAAAAAAAAATAGATTTTGGCCTTAAAGGTTCTTTTAAAATGATTTCAATAGATGACAAATGTTTTAAATATTTTCAAAGGGGGCCTTTGGCCACAAAAAAATTTCTTGACAAATGATTTCTTTAAATTTGATTTTTAAGGAATGATTTAAAATGAATTTCTTAGTATTTTTATTACCTGACTAAGAATGAATGTTCATAATGAATCAAATAATGAATGTAATTAAGAATACTTGGTAAAATGAGTTTTAATAACTATAGAACTACATAGATGGGCATAATGCCATACTCAGAGATCAGGTCATGTAGAGGGCGACCTTAGGGGCAGGTCTCAAACCTAGCTGGGTCACTATGGTGGTGAATATTATGGTTTGCCTAAGAGGAAATAATGAAATCATTTCTGGATGAACAACAAACCGTTTTGGGTAAGGGTAATTTCAATGAATTTATTTATTTAACTTTGGTTTCTAATTGTTTTTTCTAAACGATAAATTTTATATTCAAAATTAAATGATTTTAAACTTTAGTCTTCCTGAGCCTTTCGCTCACATTTTATTTGTTTTAAAACCTTTCCCACTAGGTGGATTGCAGTGTAGGGACATTTGGAAGGCTTGGAACTCGTGGATCATAGGAATGCTTTCTAACTAGGTTATTTGCTTATTGTACAAGGCATGTAATTCTTAAACTTTTCTTTCTTATATTGGACTGTGGTTGTAATTTAAATTATTGTCGATACCATGTGTGTGCACAAATTGTAGGCCTGGTGGGACCCAATGCGTATCCTTCCCTCCCTTTTCATTACTTCACTTTAATTCCTCTCACTTGTTTTAATTATTTTAATAATTTATAATTGTTTAAAAGTTTTAAATTTATCACACTTTTCATAACTAATTAAATTACTTAATTTGATTTTAATTAAAACTTGATTTAATTAACTTAATAAATTGATTTAATTATCTTAATTAAACCGCCATGTCACCCCTGGGTTTCAGGCCGTGACAGAATGGTATCAAAGCCCTAGGTTATGAACCTTGAGAATTATGCACACATAAGTACGACAATAAAAAATCATCGATAGTCCGATTTTATTTTTGAAACTGAGAGAATGGCACCTAGGCATCGTCCGACTTTTGCTGATGCGAATCCAGCTAATGAGGAAGGCATGATGAGAGCGGTGTTTGTGGCATTTTGATGGATGGTGGCTAGGACTAGGCCGGAGGATTCTGAGGCAAGTTGCCAGCATAAGTACCTTAGGGAGTTTTGGTGTGCGTCTATTCTGACTTTCATTGGAAATAGGGACCCGTAAATGACTAAACATTGGTTAGATTCAATGGAGAAATGTATGGTTACCCATGGCGTAGTAGTGAAATGTCAAGGGGAATTTGTGATTTACAAGCTCAAAGGTAGCATAAACACTTGGAGGAAGCAAGTAAAGCGCCTGATGTTGTTTGGGATGGATTCAAAGAATTGTCTCATGAGTGCTATATTTCGCAAGAATATAGAGATCAGAAGATCATCAAGTTCTAGCGATTGGAATAGGGTGACATGACAGTTTGGGAATACGAGGCAAGGTTTAATGAGTTGGCTAGTTTGCTCCATTCACCGTGGCATCTGAGTATGAGAAGTATGTTAAATCTTTGAACAGACTCAAAGGACCCATTCGACAGTAGTTGGTTGTCCTACGACCCCAAAACTCTTATAGGTTGGTGTCGTCAACCTTATCGGTGTTAGGCAATTAATCTTCTACTGTGAAGATCGAGCAAGGACATCTAGAGGACCCTAGAAGAGCAACAGGAGAGGTGATAACAACTGTTAAGCTCAGATGAAGAACCAGCACAGTAGCACCAACAGTGGAAGCAGCAGTTCACCAGGCAGCTAATGCAGCAGCCCTTACCACTTCCATAGCCACCTCTGCCAGCAGCTGGAACGTCAAGAGGAACTGCCTGATATGGAATGCTCAATAAGGACATCAGACCGGAGAAGGCGCAAGCTGTTAGCCCCAGTCTCAATATTTCACTTTGCCATAGCTTCAACAAATCCTGCAACTATAGTTCCATCGATTTCCTCCTCATCAGGTATTGTACCAAGTGCAAGGATATCAGTCGTAGAACTTTTAGAGGAATGTTCTACAGGATAGAGCACCTAGTACAGCGAATATACAGTCATCTCCATCGCAACGATATCTTCCGATGAAGCTGGGGCTCAGCAATGCCAACAAGGAAAGAGGAAAGGTTCCAACTTAAGTTCATGCCATTGCTTCAGGGAATTCAAGAGTTCAGACCAGCAATGCAGTTGATGACAGTACGATTTTGGTTTCTCGATCTCTAGCTCACATTTTGTTTAATATGGGTGCCACTCATTCTCTCATTTTGAGTCCATTTGTACATGCCTTAGGATTAGAAATAGAAGAGTTTAATGATCTCTTGATTATTACCTCACCCTAGGGGCGAGTGTATGCACTGTATATGTAAGTCTTGCGAATAATGATCTTGGGTGAGACTCTAAAGAGGGATTTGATTATAATCCCCATGAGTTCACATGATATTAGCCTAGAAATGGACTAGTTGTCCAAATGTGATATCATAGCAGACAGCCATCTTAGAAAAGTGACCTAGTGTTTGATAGGGGAGTGACGATTTCCTACTAGAGTGGTAGTAATCGAGTGCTGAGTGAGTGACTCATGAAGACATGTCTCAGAGCATGAAAGAATCCGGCTTGCAATGCCTTCTTTTGAGTATGGAAGAAGAGTCTAGTGTGCAACAAGGAAATGCAGCGATATCGGTGGATGGCGAGTTTGATAATATCTTCCCCGATAAGCTACCGAAATTGACACCGAATCGGGAAATCAAGTTCGCTATTAAGCTACTTCTAAGGACTGCTCAAATTTTCGCAGCATCATAGCAAATGGCATAGCAGAAATGAGGGGATTAAGGAAGTAACTTCAGGAACTTGCAGATAAAGGTTGTATTTAGAATAGTACATCACTGTGGGGTACACTAGTTTTATTTGCCAAGAAACATGATGGTGTTCTTAGGTTGTGTATAGATTATGGACAACTGAATTAGGTCACCATGAAGAATAAGTACCCACTGCCCAGGATCGAGTTATTTTACCAGTTAGGAGGTTCACGATATTTCTCGAAGATAGATTTGCGATCTGAACACCATCAGCTCATGACCAAGGAGGAGGATATTCCCAAGACAGCCTTTAGGATCTGACATGGACATTTTGAGTTTTAGGTGATGCCGTCTAGGCAAACAAATGCTCTGGCAACTTTTATAGATTTAGTGAATAGGATTTCTCAAAGGTGGCAGCATCATTGTCGCAACGTTTCCCACGAGTTGAGGAATCGGTCGACTACCACCCAAGAATTAGTTATGCCAACTAGTGATGAGCCAAACGAAGTCTACACTGATGCATCAAGATGAGGACTTGGATGTGTGCTGATGCAACATGGATGGGTTGTGGCTTATGGATTGCGACGGTTGAGACCTCAAGAACTGAACTACCCTACACATGATTTGGAGCTTGTAGCAGTGATTCATGCCTTAAAGATTTGGAGATGCTACTTGTATGGGACATCATTTTAGGTTTTCTCAGATCACAAGAGTTTGAAGTATTTGTCTACTCAAAGGGATTTGAATTTGAGACAGAGGAGATGGATGGAACATATGGAAAACTATGATTTTACGCTGTAGTGTCACCCTGGAAAAGCTAATGTGATTACAGATGCGCTCAGCAGAAAGTCTTCAGGAATTCTCACTTGATTGGCATTAGAGAATCGGAGAAGAGATAGTACAGTAGTGAGTATGGGCTACAGTACCATGAAGACTATAGTTGAGTTTAGGTATACATATGGAGTTGACCCCAGCACTTGTTCAGACGGCAAAGCAGAATCAATGCAGAGTCAGCTTCTACGGGGAATATATACACGGGTTCAGAATGGGAGCAGTTGGAGGAATAGAGGACATATGTAGATGGGTCAATGTACTTTAGAAGGCATCTAGCAATACCTACAATAGCGAATGTTAGAAACAAAGTGCGCAGCGGAATTTTAAAAAAATTTTCATCAGAGTAATTTCCAAAACACAAGTTTGACATGATATATGTATAAATTAAACAGATCTTACTAACCTCAGTATGCCGAAGAACCTCCGCAACCCGTGTAGAGAAGTAACGTTCCAGAAGAGCCTCAACCAACTGGTCTTCTTTGCTATTCTCTATCCACAACCGGAGTGAGTGTGGGCTCACACGTACAGCTCTTCCACCGGTGACTCTCCTTCCAACCAATAGAGAGAACCCAAAGCTAATGCTCGTGATTTGTGAACAAAAGCTCTCAGGGAGTTTTCAGATGCTCACTAGAAGAGTATCACTCTTAATCTCTCAATTGATCTGAGTAAATCATGAGACTCACTCCCTTTTGATACCTATTGGTCCTAGGGTCAGTCCATATCAGATTAGGTCTTAAAAACTCGAAACAAAATCAAATTCGGATCAGTATCTGATAAGATTTGCATGAAAACGCGTAATCTTATCTCCCGCTGATCGGCAGGCCGAACATTCTGATCGGCAAGCCGATCAGGCCAGTTCGGCAGGTCAAACACGTCATCCGGCAGGCCGAACTCCCGAGAAAAAATCTCCACGAATCTTTTATTTTCCACCTGAGATTCTAAAGGATAAAGTCTTAGTTTTGATTCAAATAACCCAATAGAGAAGTTATCTGATCAAAACAAACTTTATCAAGATAATCTCTAATAAAATAAATAAATTCACAATAATTCTACAAGTTTATCTTGTTCTAATTTGTCCAAAATTAAAATAACCGATAAACAGACAAGAATTATCTGATCGTAATAATTCAACAAGTTTATCTTGAACTAATTTCTTACAAAATTAATTCAACCGATAAACAGACATGAATTATTTGATTCTTACAAATTTTAAACCAATCTGATAAATCTGACATAAGTCACCAATTATTGGAAAAGCACGCCGTGTCATTACAGGATTTTGTGAGCTAGCAAAGGGGACCAAAATGGACCTATAAAGTTCAAGCTCATGATAATTATGAAACCCAATATCCCAGATATACATTTCACAATTATCAACTCCAACGCTACTCCACTAAAAGCTTGGAGCTGCACTCTCGAACTTTATAGAATTACGAAGCTCGTGTAGCTAAGTCTCCATGACATATCATAGTGCATCATATCCCCATATGATAATCCATAATCGGCTTAAGGACAAGTTCTGTCTTACCTTCCCGATTATTTTTATCTTACGTTCCATTGTCTCACCATTAGAAAACTTACCATCTAAAGATAGTATACCATTCGGTTACACCTATGTATCCAAATGGTTGAGCGCTCCAGTTTTCCAATTACAGGACAACGCATATAAGAGGATATCATTACTCCTAAAGAGGAGCTATGGATTCCATATCTATGAATAACAAGTCTACGCTATCAAGAGTCATGCCTCCAACGTACCGCCATGCATACCACTATAGAGATGTGGGAGTCACCCATTGGTACATCAAAAGACACAAGTCGAGATAACGGGCCCACTATTCATCTCAGGATTAAGATACAATACAAATGACTGTCTAAAGTGAATCGATTTGCCAAGACAGAATTATTAATCCAAATCAATTCACTTTATGTCCCGATCCAACACGTCGTCACCTATGACAACGCGCCAATGTTTCTATTCACGGAGTCCAACTCCAATGGTCAAGACAAACCATCTCCCAAAAGGGATATAGACAACATAACAATCTTTACATGAATAAAGCGCCCAACTTTATTCCCTCGATTGCGGATCATGTGTTTTAGACCATCACCTTAAGAATCGTGTCTACCGCATAATCATCCCATCATATGCCCAATTCTTAAGGTTTAGACTGACAGTCTCAGACTACTGTTTGCTTATCATACATTCAACAAATATGAACGTAAAGAGGACAAGATTTGGTATATATAAATGAATAAATTCTTTATTGATAAAAATGTCTCCAAAAACGTATTATATTTTTACTCCTTAGGGCATACATGTCTAACAACGAAAATGATGAAAGCTGTAACAGACGAAGCTCACATATCTCAATTTGCTATTCATTCAGGAAGCACGAAGATGTATAGCTATTTGAAGATGCAATATTGAGGGATAGGTATAAAGAAGGATGTTCAAGAGTATGTTGCTAAATGTGTGACTTATCTCTAGGTGAAAGCCAAACATCAGAAGCTCACTATATGGCTTCAGCCACTTCTCATTCCAAGGTGGAAATGAGGACATGTCACAATGGATTTCCTCATTGGATTGTCGAGGATGGAGCAAGGCACGATGTGATCTAGGTCATTGTTGGCAGATCAACGAAATCGGCATAGTTCATACCATTTAAGTCGACATGTTAGGGAAGAGTTCTTAGGAAACTATATCAGGAAAATATAGTGAGATCTCACGAAGTTTCGATATTCATCACCTCAGATGGAGACACCCAATTTAAAGTAAGTATTGGAGGAGTTTCCAAGAAGAGTTGGGAACAGATTTGAATTTCAGCATCGCTTTTCATCCTCAGACCGACAGGCAATCTGAGCGAGTCATTCAGATTTTGGAAGATATGTTACGTGCATGTGTATTGAATTTTGGTGAATTCGTGCTTGCATCTGGTAGGATTTGCATACAACAACAACTACCAAGCAAGTATTGGTATGACACCGTTCAAGGCACTTTATGGATGATTGCGTCGATTGCTAATGTGTTGGACAGAACTGGAAGACAGGATCATCGACGAACCTGATGAGATTCGTGAGAGTAGCGAGAAAGTCATCATGATTCATGATCGGTTGAAAGCAGCTCAGAGTAGGCAAAAGAGTTACACTAATAAGAGACGCCGACCCTTGGAATTCGAAGTAGATAACTTCGTTCTATTGAAGGTTTCACCGTGCAATGGTATTTTGCATTTTGGTGCAAGTGGGGAGCTTGCACTGAGGTGCATTGAGCCGTTTGAGATATCTCAACATGTTGGTGTGGTTGCATATCGTTTCAACCTTCCTCCCGAGCTTTCTCATGTGCATGACGTATTCCACATGTCGATGTTTTGGAAATGTCCGCTTGAATCAAGCAAGGTTGTTTCATTTCATGATGTGCAAAATTTTGGAAGACGCGACCAATGAAGAGGTGTCAGGTTCAAATTATTGATCGAAAAGTGATAAGTTTACAATACCATGAAATTGTGTTGGTGAAAGTCGTGTGGCAGCATCATAGAGCTGGTGAAGCAACTCTAGAGTTAGAAGCGACTATGCGAGAATTGTACTCGCATCTATTTTGTTCTTCAATTGATTCCAAATTTCGAGGACTAAATTTCTTTTAGGGGTGGAGAATTGTAACACCACGAATTTAATTAAGTGTCATTAGTGTATAAGATGATGAATTAGTATGCCATAATGTAAATTTGACTTAATTTAACTACTTCATAATATTTTCATATTAATATTACTTTTAATTATTTTTATCACTCTTAAATATTTTTATTTGTCATTTTAAATCTTAAAACGAAACAATTTGTCAAATGACCAACACGTCCCATTTTGGAAGAAAAACATGTGCGGGACATGGTTTCCCTCTCTGGTTTTATTTTCCCTCCCTCTATTTATCTCTCACGCCCTTCCTCTCTTCCTCACTCTTTCACGCTCTCTCTGTCCCCCTCAGCTCTCTTCCTTTATCTTTCTCTCCCTCTCACTCGCTGCCTCTCCCTTTCTTCTCTCTCTTCAATTCAAATTTTGAGCTCAAAGCTTTAATCCTTAGTTGGATTGGAGGTCAAGGAGCACGATTGGACTTCAACAAACACGTTCTAAAGCTTCCATTTGAGGTAAGTTAGTTTATTTTTTCAAAATTTAAAGATTTTAGTTAAATTTTCAATTTTCTATGGATTTTGAAGTCCAAGTTTATCTACAATTAGGAAACCCTTAATCTAAGTTTATGGAACCTAGATTATCACGAACTTAAGCTAGATCGAACAAAATCAAGTTACAATCAAGTTTTTCTATTTTTCTCATTTTTGGAATTCCTTAAAATTTTCTATGAAAATCTTGTTTAAACTAGTTTAAAAGTGTTTGTTTATGTTTTTCTATCAATTATGAGTGTTTTCTATGCCTGAGAATTGAGAAAATAGGTTAGAAATGAAGATTTGGGCTCAGGGAGGCCGAGACCCAAGTTAGAAAATTTTTAGAATTTTTCCAATTCGACAGGCCAATGTTGATCATCAGTAGGCTGGACTCATAAGTTCAGTATGCTGGATTCAACTTATCGGCAGGCCAAACCTGGGGACAGTTCGGACAGACCGACCTTGTAAGGCCAGCAAGCCAAACTATGTAGTTCGACAGGCCGGACCAAGGGAACCGGCAGGCCGACTAGGCTTTACAAAAATTTGTCATTTTTCACCCGTTTTCGTTGTTTTAAACCTAGATTAAGATTTTAACCTAATAGTATAACTTTGTGGATATAAATGACAAACTAGAACACCATGAGGTAGGGCAGTATTGTAGAGTACTATGAGTCAGATATTGATGAAACTTGGTTTACCTTTAAGGTTGTTCGTGGTTCTGTGGAGCTAATGTATAGCGGAGTGGGACTGCGGTGATGAGCACCGGTGTAAGATATTGAGGTAGGACTTCTACTCCCTTCCTTCGATAGCCAGGTTTTAAAAAAATGGTTTTTGGCCTTAAAGGTTCTTTCAAAATGATTTCAATAGATGACAAATGTTTTAAATATTTTCAAAGGGGGCCTTTAGCCATAAAAAAATTTCTTGACAATTGATTTCTTTAATTTGATTTGTAAGGAATGATTTAAAATGAATTTCTTAGTATTTTTCATTAGCTGACTAAGAATGAATGTTTATAATGAATCAAATAATGAATGTAATTAAGAATACTTGGTAAAATGAGTTTTAATAACTATGGAACTGCATAGATGGGCATGATGCCATACTCAGAGATCGGGTCATGTAGAGTGCGACCATGGGGGCGGGTCTGGAAACCCAGCCGGGCCACTATGGTGGTGAATATTATGGTTTGCCCAGGAGGAAATAATGAAATCATTTCTAGATGAACATGAACCGTTTTAGGTAAGGGTGATTTAAATGAATTTATTTATTTAACTCTAGTTTCTAATTGTTTTTCCTGAACGGTAAATTTTATATTCAAAATTAAATGATTTTAAACTTTAGTCCTACTGAGCCTTTCGCTCATATTTTATTTGTTTTAAAACTTTCTCACTAAGTGGATTGCAGCGTAGGGACATTGAGAAGGCTTGGACGAACTCATGGATCGTAGGAATACTTTCTAACTAGATTATTTGCTTATTGTACAAGGCATGTAATTCTTAAACTTTCCTTTCTTATATTGGACTGTGGTTGGAATTTAAATTATTGTCGATAACATATGTGTGCACAAATTGTAGGCCCAATGGGACCCAAAGCGTATCCTTCCCTCCCTTTTCATTACTTCACTTTAATTCCTCTCACCTGTTTTAATTATTTTAATAATTGATAATTGTTTAAAAGTTTTAAATTTATCACATTTTTCATAACTAATTAAATTCCTTAATTTGATTTTAATTAAAACTTGCTTTAATTAACTTAATAAACTGATTTAATTATCTTAATTAAATAGCCACGTCACCCCCTAGGTTTCGGGCCATGACAACTACATTAAGTTAGTGATGTATAATTGCCATGACTCGCTTTAGATTTTCTATTTAATTATGATGTAGAGTACTAGCTAATTTTAAAAAAAAATTGGCGTAATATTGTTGTGTACATTATAGCCTTATTAAATTAATAAAGGAATATTATATGAGCTAAGTGGGAAAATGTTAGAATTATGGCTCACATAACTAATTAAAGGCCCATAAAATTTATTAGATTTATTATTTATTTATTTAGTTTACTAATTATTTAAATGCTAAAATCCTATTGGCTATGAGAGGTTACAACTCTTATTAAAGAATGTGTGCTTTGCTTTGATGGAAAGGCATCTATTGAGGCTATATAAATAAGAGTCTAGCCTTTTCTCTACCTAATCAATTGTATTCTTTCTCTCCATTAGAAAATTACGTTAAAAGAAATAACTATAGGTTTAGATAGAGAAATTAGGTCCTTCTTCTTTGACAAATTTTTTGTTCAAAGGGTTCTCTATAAATTAAAGCTATAAATCTCTAAATCTTCTCCTATAAAAATTATTGAGTTTTAAAATTATTAGGAATTATAAAAATTAAAGTGTACAATATTACCTCCATTGTTGGAAAGGGAGAATCCGTTATCATAAAATATCTTTGTGCTGTCTGCTTTATTTATTCATTTATCTTTCTACTTTCGCTATACAGTTATGACTTGTAATGTGTGTCTCAGGGTCGCCAATTAGTAAATATCGCTCAAGGGGGTCTCTTGGACTATGAAGCTGTTCATCATTACCTCCAGTCAAGCCACTTGGGAGGCTTTGGCATCGATATTGCTTGGACAGAGCCATTTAATCCTGACGATCCAATTTTGAAGTTGAACAATGTTTTAATCACGCCCCATGTGCCAGAAAATACCGTAAAAAATGCATCGGACCTACGAACCAAATACGCTTTACAGCTTTTCCAATTTGAATTAGCGATCTAAATCTGATCATCTTGTCTTCATGATCATACTTCTACAATTAAGGGTCGTTGATCTAAATCTGGTCTTTCTGTCTTCATGCTAATTCTACCATTACAGGTCGTCGGTGATGTCGCAATCCAACTTCATCAAGGGCATACTTTGACAGGTATTGAGTTTGTCAATTGATTCTCAGTTGGAGAACTGATTCTTTTTCAAGCTTAGATTATTTGGAGCTCCATTGAAGATTTATCTAGCAGTATTAAGTGCAATAGGGACCAGAAGAGGGTCTGTTTCACAGCGTATTTAAGACGATAATACCAGGAATTTAGGATCATAAATCTCTCTTCCTCCCCTTAATCACCAAAAGAGAACTTTGCTTTATTTTGTTTTTATTATTATCATCATTTTTTGGGGAAAATTAGGGTTTTAGTGCTAGAATGTCTAGAACGTACTGTACGATGAACATAAAATAAACGTTATTTGTTGGTGGGAATCGGATGTTGATTTCACGGTGAATAATAACATTTTGGTAATCCATTCAGCAAAATTTTTATTGAATGATAGTATTCCTTTGGAGAATTCTACTTTAATTAGGAAGCTCTGAAATCTAGTACTTATTATAAAGAGAAGCCTCAACTAAACTGGGCGATCAATAAATCTTGTGCTATGCAGCAATATACGTCGGATATCACTGATTATCGGAAGGGGGAAAAAAAAAAAGCCGGACACTTATTGCTTATCAATTGTGTTTGTGTTTGAAAAAGAAAAATGTGCATGAGTAATGTTAGGGATCCCTAACTACAGTCTTAACTTTTAACCTACTCATGAATTATTATTAATTCCTTGATAAATCTAATTTACTGATGTGTTAAGTCTTTTAAACATATACCAATAAATAAACAACAACTCATGAATTAATATATAGGTTGGAATTAGAGTTGGTGTTGTTTAAATTTTTCTTTTCTTGAATGATATAAACCTATAATGTATAAGTCCTTGAAAAAAAAATGTATTGGAAGGCGATTTGATTACAAAAAGAAAGAACATACTTATAAAATGATAAAGGAAAAGTGCGGAATAAAATGCTCATGATTTGGTAATATTAAAACAAGATGATATGTGGCAGAAGCACAAAGAGAGGGACCAAACAAATGACCATACTATTTCTTGATCAACTATATTTCAAGATACATTTTGAAGGATGAATAGTCAATTATCAGTATTATATAAAAAAAAAGCATGCGGTTTAATAATTAATTTTGAGTAACAAACGCTTTTAATGCTATTTCCTTTTAATGAGATTTATGAAACTAAACCAAGACCTAAATAATAGGATCAAAGGTGTAAAGTTTAGTAACTAACTCCGTCTAATAATAGAGAGTATTTGAGGTGTAAAAGGTAATTAGCTAATCAAGGTATTCTAAAAATAAAAGGGGTCTTGAGATAAGACGCCTTAGGCGGTAGCCTTGATGGCATTTCCGTTAAGGCCCTACATGTAGGCAATAAAAGCCACAAGAAAATTAGAAATAAATGAGCACAAGTCTGAGCCATTCACTAATTTTACATTTTTGACAAATTAATTTATTTCTGTCCGTACAAACACACTTCAAAAACCTATATATATGTGTCTCATGTAAGTTCCAATCCCACCAACGAATACAATAAAAGTAGAGCAAAGGAAATCAGCAATATGAAAAAATTCTCGGTTCTGTGTTTGGCTATCATTTGCATGGTGGTGTTGAGCCACCATGTTGAGGTCACGGGGGCATCTAACATAGATAATGAGGTTCTTGACCCATGCAAGAAGCCCGGTGGTCCACACCCAGGCTGTCACCCCGACGTTAACATAGCTCGTGAGGAGGCTAACGAGTACGAACGTGGTTGCAGCTCTACTCATCGCTGCCGAAAACCTGTTGATTAAGAACAAGCATTCATCATGACGGTGAACGTTGGTGAAGCAACAATAGTGACTATAGTTTCCGAATAATAACCACAATAAGACTAGTTCTGCCTAATTTCTTGGTTGGAACAGTTATGCTTTCCTGATATCTATCATGCTTTGACAAATGTTTTTTTGCTATTACTATCACAGGGCTCATAGCGAATTAATTTTTTGTTTCTAATCTTTGTCTACGGAAAAAAAAAAAAAGTTTTGTTATAAATATAGTATTATGGTGGATGTCCATAACCCCAAAGTCTTCAATTCTCATAACCTTCAAAGCTTCACAAATTCTATAACCTCTATTTGTTACAATTTATTCATAGTTATTTTCTCTATTTACAACACCATTAAGCCTATTGTAACCTATGGGCATCTTAAGCCTATTGTAACATATAGATATCATTCTCTTATTCTCTTGTGTTCTTCTCTACTTTTAAACTAAATTCTCTTGTTTTGTTTATTTTACAACACGTTATCAGCACGAGTCCCTAGTCTGTGAGTTTTACAAGTGTTGATTGCTCTTTGGTTCAATCACTTCTTGTTTTGAAAGGTATATTGTGCATATATCTTCATTGATGTTTATGTAGTATAGCCATTTTCCCTTATAATTCTAAGGACATGTCTACTTTATCTATTATTGAATATAGCTTTATATCAATTGCACATTCCTTCTTTGAGATTAGTATTTCTGTTGGCTTTTGATCATTTCATTCATTTTTTTTCTCATGTAAAATTTATTCTAGCAATTTCACCATCCATCACGTTGTTGATATGTTATACATGTGTGTAGTGTTAACTGTTTGATGTATTACATTTGATTTTAGGTTAGTAGTTGTATACTCCATCTTTGTTATAATTAATCGTTATATTATTAATTTTGTTCTATTACATTAACAAATTATTTTTTTTATCATCAATAACTATATAATTAAAAAAATGAATTTATTGTATAAGTTTTCTTTTATAATTATTATGCTATTTTTTTTTCAATTAGTTTTAATGACATGATCTTCAATTACAATTTTATTACAATATTTTTTTATTTTCTATGCACGTGCATGATATTTGGTATTCTCATATTGTAATTTTTTGTCTTTTTGTTAATCAATCAAGAATAAATTATTGTAATTCTTATTGATTTTATTTTATCATATACTAGTTTGCACAATGTCAAATCTTACAAAGCTAGACTTCGTTGCTCTTGATATTTCTCCCAATAATTATTTGGCATGGACTCTTGATGCTGAAATTCATTTGGATGCTATGGGTCTTGGAGACACAATCAAAGAAGGAAATCAAGCATCATTACAAAACCACACCAAAGCAATGATTTTCCTTCATCACCATCTTCATGAAGGATTAAAAATTGAATATCTTACTGTAAAAGATCCACTTGACCTTTGAAAAAATTTGAAAGAAAGACATGACCACCAAAAAACCGTTATTCTTCCAAAAGCTCGTTATGATTGGATGCATTTGGGATTGCTAGAGAAAATATTTAAAATTAGTTCTTAATTAAAATTATGTGGAGAAAATATTACTGATGAAGATATGCTAGAGAAAACATTCTCTACTTTTCATGCCTCAAAGTGCTCCTGCAGCAGCAATATCGAGCAAAAGGCTTTAAAAAATAGTCTAAATTAATTTCATGCCTTCTTGTGGCTGAACAAAATAATGAGCTATTAATGAAAAATCATGAATCTCGTCCAACTAGTTCTGTCCCATTCCCTGAAGTGAATTCAACAACATCTAACAATTCGGGGCATGGACGAGGTCGTGGTCGTGGTCGTAGCCGTGGTCGTGGCCGCGGACGCGGTCGAGGTTGGAATACCTATCACAATCATGATAATAACAATTCTCACGTCCAGAAAAGGGAGAATAATGGAGACAAAGGAAAAGGTGTGCAACAAAAGGATTCAAAGAATTCAGAAAATATATGCTATCGGTGCTGTATGAAAGGACATTGGTCACATACTTGTCGTACGTCGAAACATCTTGTTGAGCTTTATCAAGCATCACTCAAAGAGAAGGGGAAAAATATAGAAGCAAATTTTCCCTACTTTGATGATCTTGACCAAAGTCCTATTGATATAACCCATTTAGATGTGGCAGATTTATTTGAACATCCTGAAGGGAGAATTGATCATTTAATTGGTGATGGGAATGTCCAAAACATCTAAAATGATTTCTAGGATTTTATTTTTGGTGTGTTTTGTAACGCCCCTTAGCTCGGACGTCACAGATGTCGTTACATTCTTACGTTCGTACTTGTTTAAACTTTAATCATAAACATAAGTCCAAAACTTATACAATACTTTAAATTGTAAAAGTAAAACATACTTAACCAGGAACCATTCATACACATACATTTTTTTTTATATAACTTCACATTGTTAAATAACATTGCTTGACTTGTACCATATCATAATTTATTCAATTATACTTTAAATTAATCATAAACTTATTTTAATTAAATAGACAAACCAAGTTGTAAAATCATATTTATAAAACATCACAACATATCTCAATAATCATCATAACATTTAAAGCTTACTTACTCCCACAGTTTGACAGGCCAAACTTGGGACTTCGACAGGCCGAACATGATCGGTAGGCCGGAGTTTCTCAACTGGCAGGCCGGCAGAGGCTTTGCAAAACTAGCTTAAAAACTCATCTTCGTCCAGCAGGCTGAAAACATTATCGGCAGGCCGAGCCTTTAGACTTTGGCAGGCCGACCAAGGATGTTCGGCAGGCCGACCGAGCCTAAATCTTTGAGAAAACTTAATTTTTAAAAACAAACCAACTTTCATAAAAATGCGGAAGATCAAAATTCATTAAAATGATAAAATAACTTATAAAACCATAGTTCAAATATTCTTAAAACTTAACATAAAAATAATATTCAAAATATAAAACTTGATTTAAAACATAAGACGTTCATCTTGGCGTTTCTTCCGGTTACAATTCATCGTGCTTGTGCTCACACGCCTTCCCATGTCCTCCGCCTATTCCATGATTTTCTTACCCTTATTTGCAACATGACATAAAACTTGAATAAGCTAATGCTTAGTAAGTACAAATAATTCTCACAATTTAAAACATTACATAAACATCATCATCATCATCATTGTCATCATATCATAAAAGTGCTTTAAGCACAATTTCATAGAAACATATCTTTCATTACATTGACCATTTTAAAACTTATTCCATTTTATCTTAAGGGCCCAAGTGTTGCACCATAAACATCATCATAGGCGCGCCGTCATGAAAGGAGAAGGGTAGTTAATCCCAAACCAAACATGACATCATAACATATCATTTCATAACATTGGTGTGCAACACTTATTAGGTGATACATATATACATAATTTTCATACTTTAAAACATGTCATCATCATACATACATAACTTTAAATCATGATAATTTTTTATAGAAATCCTTTAAGGAAAAATAACCATAAAATCATCATGAATAACTTGTGAATATATCATCAAACCTTGTAAAATGTATCATGTTATGGGTGAGAATGTACTTACCTTAACGCTAGCTTACTTAACCTTAATATACTTTTGGTGATGACGCCGCAGTCTCGATGTGCTCGCTTCTTTTGAGTCTTCATGCCATTTATCCATTTAAAAATATAATAAAATTAATACTTATTATAAAACATTCATTCATATATCATTCTTTCATATATTATTCATATATATATTCATTCATCTCATATTACAAACATAATTCATAACCATAAAAATTGTCATTACATAAACATGTTATTATGATTTTTTTCTTAAATCATAAAAATTACCTTAAGCATATAAATACAAACCATACATTTTGAACATAATTATCTTTTAAATAAAACATTTTTGAACAATTAAAATATATATATTCTAATTTAAAAATTCATACAAACAACATATTATCATGCATACAATTATTTCATTATCATAAAATCATTTAAACATGCATAACATTTCATAAACAAAATCCAGAAATAACATTTATTAAAACAGTTTTCTTAATGTATTCCCATAAAAATTTCATAACATAAAATACATTCATCATACATTATACATGCACATTCTTGACGACTATCATGAAAAACATCATATTTACCCCTTGAATAACATTACTTTTTCCATGCCTCAAGATTAAACAGTAAAATTTTATTGTGAGGGGTAGAAGATAGAAAATTCATATTTTATCATAAAAACGTTGAAACAACTTGAAACTTAGGAAAGCATCTCATAACACATACATGCATAACATATTAAAAATTCAAAACAAACACAATACCTAAAGAAAGATATTGTAGACGAATTGAGGAGGAGAATGCTTTCAAAAACACAAAGAAAAATTGAGTTCTTACCTTGAAATGTCTTCTCAAAACCCTTGATTTCAACCAACGAAATTTAAATTTTTCTTTCAATACTTGCAGAGAATTTTTGGGAGAGATGGAGACAGGATTCGTGGAGAAGAGAAGAGGAAGAATGAGAATGAGAAAAATTTCTCAGATAGTGAATGAGAGGAGAAAATAACGTGTGAGAAAAAGAGTCGTTAAAAATTTTAACGTAACAAGTATAATGAACATTCATTGCCCTCCATTAAGTCAGAATTCCTGACTGTTTGACAGCCCAAAGAGTGAAGGAAGGAGAGAAGAAAAAGAAAGTCAAACAAATGATCACATCTTCCCATATTTTGCCCTCTTAAAATAGGAAACCATTTAAAATAACACAAATCAATGCAAAGTCAAACCTTTTTATTTTTCTTAACTAATAAAACATTGCATTATTGTGCCAATTAATCACAATAAATCACTCATTTAAGGTAATTATCTCAGCCATGAATTTGGAGAGATTTCTGCTGACTGCTCGTCAGCCGTGTTTGGCCTGTCGATTTTCCTCTTCAGCCTGCCAGTTCCATCAAGTTTGGCCTACCGATGGTTTCCTTCGGCCTGCCGATCTTTGGTAGACTGTTCGGCCAGCCGAACTGTCCTTAAATGCCATACATTAAAACATTCAATTCATCATGCATCATAATTAAACATACATTAAAATAATCATGAACACTTGAGCACAACGATTCCAAGCGGTCATCACCTGTCATAAAACTTGACATAAAAAGTTAGTAACATTTAAAGCATATTTCATAGCATATAACATAAATTATAAATAAAATATCATTAACGTCATTACTAACTTAACGTGGTCCGTTACATAAAAATAGGTGGGTGTTACAAGTTTTGGTGTGTGTGTGTGTTTTTTTTTTAACTATGGTTTCAACATCTAATATTTTACTTTGTTGGATTGTAATATTTCTTATAATGTATTTTTGTTTTATTTGAATGAAGAAAATATGGATATTCCCCAATCTTTAGTTGGATCCAAGATCAATGGTGAAGATGTGTGTCTCGCTGATAGTGCAACAATGCATACCATACTTAAAGATAAAAAAATATTTTTCCCACTTGATAATGGGCAAAGCTAATGTTAATACAATATCTGGTAATACAAAAATTATTGAAGGCTCTAGAAGAGCCAATATATTGTTACCCAGAGGAACAAGATTTCTTATAAATAATGCATTATTTTCTACTAAGTCTTAAAGAAATTTATTAAGTATTAAAGATATCCGCCGAAATGGATATCACATTGAGACAGTGAATGAGGCAAATGTTGAATACCTCTATATTACAGCTATGATTTCAGGTAAGAAATACATATTAGAGAAATTGCCTGTTCTTTCTTTCGGATTGTACTACACGAATATTAGTCAAATTGAAGCATACGCAATAGTGAACTAGAAGTTCACTAATCTAAATACTTTTATTATTTGGCATGACCGGTTAGTCCATCCCGAGTCAATAACGATGCGAAGAATCATTGAGAATTCAAATGGACATCCATTGAAGAACCAGAAGATTCTTTAATCACTACAAGAAAAATTACATTTAACGACATATTATTTACGACATATAGTTTTTGAATGTCGTTGAAAAGTACATACAATGACATCTTCAACAACGATATCATTAACGACATTTAAAACAATAATTAACGACATTTATATAGATGTCGTATTAAAGGTCTCCTTTTAACGACAATAGTTTAGTGTCGTTAAATTATTTAACGACAAGTAAGAGATGTCGTCAAAGCCTTGGAGATTCCACGACACCCCTTATAGACGACATCTTGACCAATGTCGTTTATAAGGGGTGTCGTGGAATCTCTAAGGCTTTGACGACATCTCTTACTTGTCGTTAAATAATTTAACGACACTAAATTATTGTCGTTAAAAGAAGACCTTTAACACGACATCTATATAAATGTCGTTAATTATTGTTTCAAATGTTATTAACGACATGTTTGTTAGAGATGTCGTTATATGTACTTTTCAACGACATTTAAAAACTACATGTCGTAAATAATATGTCGTTAAATGTAATTTTTCTTGTAGTGAATCTAATGAATTCTCATGTGCTGCTTGTTCTCAAGGTAAATTTATCGTTAGACCACCACTAGCTAAAGTTGGGATTGAATCCCCTGTATTTCTGGAATGTATTCAAGGTGATATATGTGGGCTCATTCATCCATCATGTGGACCATTTAGATATTTTATGGTTTTAATAGATGCATCTACAAGATGGTCACATGTGTGTTTATTATCAACTAGCAACCTGGCGTTTGCGAGATTACTTGTTCACATAATTCGATTACTTGCACAATTTTCAGATCATGCAATTAAGTCAATACGTCTTGACAATGCTAGTGAATTTAGATCCCAAGCTTTTTATGATTATTGCATGTCAACAGAGATAACTGTTGAAGAGCCTATTGCCCATGCTCATACAAAGAATGGTCTAGCATAATCATTTATTAAACGCCTCCAATTAATAGCTAGACCTCTACTTATGAGAACCAAACTTCCTGTTTTTGTTTGGGGACATGCTATTTTGCATGCAGTAGCACTTGTGTGCATTAGGCCAATGTCATATCATAAGTTCTCTCCATTACAATTAGCTTATGGTCAGGAGCCAAATATTTCCCATCTAAGAATTTTTGGTTGTGCAATTTATTTTTGTATTGCTCCACCACAACGCACTAAGATGGGACCTCAAAGAAGACTGGGAATATATGTTGGATATGAATCCCCTTCTATAATTAAATATCTTGAACCAATGACAGGAGATGTTTTTACAGCTAGATTCATCAACTGTCAGTTTGATGAAACAAACTTCCCATCATTAGGGAAAGAGAATAAGCAGCTAGAAAAAGAAATTATATGGAAAGCATCATCAATATGTCATCTTGATCCTAGTACATAACAATTTGAGCAAGAAGTTCAAAAGATAATTCACTTGCAAAATATAGCCAATCAATTGCTAGATGCATTTACTGACCTAAAAAGAATAACCAAATCTCATATACCTAGCTGCAAATGCTCCTATTTGAGTTGATGTCCTAGTAGGACAAAATATTACTATAGCAAATGAGTCTAAAGCACGCTTGAAGCATGGTAGACTAGTCAGTTCTAAAGACAAAAATCCTTGGAAGAGAAAAGGAGCAAATAATCAAGATGGTCAAATCAAGGAGGTAGGTTCTTCCGAGGAGATACTAGACATAACTAATCATAAGGCCCCAGAAGAGGTGTAGGTACCTAAAAATAGTAAAAATGAAGAGATCTCGATAAATTATGTCACTACAGGAAAAAGATGGAATCGAAAAGAAATAGTTATCGACAACATTTTTGCATATAATCTAGCACTCAATATTGTTAAAGAAAGCGAGGATCTTGAACCTCAATCTGTCGAAGAATGTCGACATAGAAATGATTAGCCAAAATAGAAAGACGCAATCAAGGCAGAATTAAACTCACTTGCAAAACGTGAGGTTTTTGGACCTGTAGTCCGAACACCTAAAGTTGTAAAACCAGTAGGATACAAATGGGTATTTGTACGAAAATGGAATGAGAAAAATGAAGTTATCAGATATAAAGCATGACTTATAGCACAAGGATTTTTGCAAAGACCTAGTATTGATTATGAAGAAACATATTCTCCTGTGGTGGATGCGATTACATTTCGATTTCTAATTAGTCTGGCAGTACATGAAAGACTGGATATGGGCCTAATGGATGTCGTTACAGCCTATATGTATGGTTCACTTGATAATGATATCTATATGAAAATCCCTGAAGGATTGAAGATGCCTGAAGCATGTAATTCAAATTCTCGAGAAAATTATTCAATTAAGTTACACAAATCATTATATGGATTGAAGCAGGCTGGACGCATATGGTATAATCGCCTTAGTGAATATTTAATAAAAGAAGGTTACAAAAATGATCCTATTTGTCCATGTGTTTTTATAAGAAAATCCATATATGAGTTTTTTATAATTGCAGTATATGTTGATGACTTAAATATTATTGGAACTCTTGAAGAAGTTCTAAAGGCAATGGATTATTTGAAGAAAGAATTTGAGATGAAAGACCTTGGAAAAACAAAGTTTTGTCTCGGCTTGCAAATCGAGAATTTAGCAGATGGAATTTTTATTCATCAATCAAATTACATAGAAAAGGTCCTAAAACGATTTTATATGCATAAAGCACATCCCTTGAGTATCCCAATGATTGTTCGATCACTTGATGTGAAAAAGGACCCTTTTCGACCTCAAGAGGATAACGAAGAACTTCTTGGTCCTGAATTGCCATATCTTAGCGCGATTGGTGCACTAATATATCTTGCTAATAATACTCGACCGGATATAGCATTCTCTGTAAGTTTATTAGCAAGATATAGTTCTTCTCCAACTCGAAGGCATTGGAATGGAGTTAAGCATATATTTCTATATCTCCAAGGAACAAGTGATATGGGCTTGTTTTATTCAAATAACATAGGATCACAACTAATTGGTTATGCAGATGCAGCTTATTTGTCTGATCCACACAAAGCTCGATCTCAAACAGGCTATTTATTTACATATGGTGGTACAACTATATCATGGCGTTCTACAAAACAAACCATAGCTGCTACTTCCTCAAATCACACAAAAATAATAGCAATTCATGCGGCAAGCCGAGAATGTGTTTGGCTAAGATCAATTACCCAACATATCCAAGAAACAAGTGGTCTACCTTCGAAGAAAGAAACTTCAACAACACTATATGAAGATAATGTTGCTTGCATAGCTCAGTTAAAAGGAGGATACATTCAAAGGAGACAGAACAAAATACATTTCACCTAAATTCTTTTTCACCCATGATCTTGACAAAAATGGTGATATTGATGTTCAACAAATTTGTTCAACAGATAATCTGGTAGATTTATTCACAAAAGCATTACCGATTGCAACATTTGAAAGATTGGTGCATAATATTGGAATGCGTCGGTTTAGAGATCTAAAGTGATGTTTCCATGAGGGGGAGGAAATACACACTGTACTCTTTTTCCCTTGATTTAGGTTTTGTCCCACTGGGTTTTTCTAATAAGATTTTTAATGAGGTAGCTCTTTTGGCATATTATACAAGAATGATGTACTCTTTTTCCTTCACTAGGATTTTTTCCACGGGTTTTTTTTTTCTTAGTAAGGTTTTCATGAGGCATATTCTTGATAATGGACATCCAATGGGAAGTGTTATGAATATAGCATTATGATGGATGTCCATAACCCCCAAAGTCTTCAATTCTCATAACCTCCAAAGTTTCACAAATTCCATAACCTCTATTTGTTACAATTTATTTATAGTTATTTTCTCTATTTACAACACCATTATGCCTATTGTAACCTATGGGCATCTTTAGCCTATAAATAAAAGGCTTTGAGAGGCATGTAAAAAGAAGAAGAAATAATATAGATATCATTCTCTCATTCTCTTGTGTTATTCTCTACTTCTGAACTATATTCTCTTGTTTTGTTTATTTTACAACAAGTTTGTATTTTTGCTGTTAAACCACTTTGGTAAAAAAAAAATAAAGAATAATTTACATTGACTTTGAAAACGCCATCACGAGAGTGAATTTGTATCTGATAATCTCATGATTATGTCCTTGATAAATTGCATTAGCCACAACTTTTTTATTTGGGCAATCGAGGAGCCAATAAAAGTACAAGTTTTAAACAACATAAAAAAAAAATTGCAAGTATACTTAATTAGAATGCAACAATATATAATTTCTTTTTTTTCCCTCTCCACTAGTACAGACGAAGCCTAAAACAATAGTTTTAAATCGCTGTCTAGAGATAAAACAACGGTTAGTCAAATCATTTTTTTATCTATTGTCGTATTGTTTCTTATACATACAACGATGGTCACACCATCAAATATGCGTGCAAAACCTTTGAGTCTAGGAAGGGCATATTAGATGACGATTTTTTTACCAAAACTATCATTAAAATGCCATGTTTGACAACGGTTTTTAGAAAAACCATTGTTAAAAGTGTCTAAAAAATTTAAAAGAAATCCGTTAACTAAAAAATATTTCCTTGCTTTATTCATGATTAGAAATTCGACCTTTAGCGACGACATATGTTGTCCTTATTTATTTCAGTATTTACAATGATATGTAGTCACAAAAACTAATAGCGATGACATTGAGAAAATGTCATCACAAATAATAAAAGCGATGATATGTCGTTGCATAATGTACACGTATTAGCGACGATAAGTTGTCACAAAAAATTTTTACAAAATATCCTGCACTTTTTGCAATGACATTTCGTCACAAATCATAAAGGTGCCAAAAAGCACCCTTGCATGAGAAAATTACATGCCAGTTGAAAAATATTTGCGATATGTCTTCGCAAATATGGGTGGAGTATTACTGGCTCTGCAAAGTCTGACTAGCGCAGTGGTATTTGCAACGACATATCGTAGCAAATATTGGTGGGCCACAACTGGCTTTGAACAGTCAAAAGTACTTATATCGAAATGTATTTGTGACAACAATAGCTATAATTTTCAATATTTTTGCACAAATTTTGGTGGTGGGTTTGGCGGTTTATGAAAACTATTTTCGACGACACCAAAAAAATTTTGTCACAAAAGGTGCTCTCGATTTCTCAATTTTTTTTACAGATTAAATTAAATAGTGTCATTTTAGGCAATAATTTGTGACGCCTTTGGGATTATTTGCGACGACATATATTGTAGCACAAAATTCTGTGTGTAAACCAAAACACAAAACCTTTCTTATCCATTTTTCCTAATTTTTGCTTCCCCTTCTCTCCGATTCTTTCCTTCTCTTTGGCCAAAATCTATTTAAAACCCACAAAATCTCCTTTCTCCTCTACTTTCTCCTATATTTCACATTGAACCTGAATCTTCAGAGAAGTCCAAAAAATCCCCCTTTAAAAACACAAATCCCAACTATAAAGCTTTCTCCTATATTTGCAATGACTTTCTGAAAAAGTTGTCGCAAAGGTCTTAATGTTTTTCAACAATAATGTCGTCGCAATTTATGTTATTAAAATATTTTATTTTTAATATTTAATATATTTAAATATTAATATATTTTGAATATTTAATATATTTTTTAATACTATTTATTAAATTTTTAATATTTTTTAAGTAGGGATAATCGCCTTATAAAAATAAAAATAAAAATTTAATATCAAAAAAGGCAGTTGATAATACATTGTTCTAATAATAAAATAAAAATCAAAGCAAACATAATGTGTCAAAATTTTAAACAAAGAAAAAAAATACAATCTAATGTCCTAAATTTACAGCAGCATCGGTGCCATCGTTGTTATCATCAACTATGTCTAAAGGAGGCGCAAGACCTGATCAAACAAACGTTGGTGGAGCAAGAGTCGGGCTCTAAGTACCAACTGGCCTGCCAACTCCACGAACAACATGTAGCTTTGGTACAACGTCATGTTGTATTTAGTTGATCTCCGTAGAAAATCTTCCATATGTGGGTCAATAGACGTCAAAGATGTTCTATTCGACCGAGAGCTAGAGGATAAACCATCGCCTATGTGAGAGTAAATCCTATGCAAGAGTGTAGGACCTAGTCCACTCTTGTGTCCTCTTCGTCTACCTAGAACATGCTCCAATATTCCTTCCTCGTTAAGCATAAGTGCCGCTAAAGACGAAGCAGACTGTGTCATCTAGGTTTGTCTCTCCTGCTCCATCGTATTCTACACAAATAACATTTTACACATTTTAGAAATACACAGAGTAATTTGAATAAGAGAAGATAGTATTGAAAATTTAAAGTACTTACAAATGTCTGTTGTGCTTGGGGGTTGACCCAAGTCTCCCCATTACGATGCATGTTTGGCCAATTGTCTATGGCAGACATCGACTGTTGATCACTGTGTTGGTCTGTCCAACAATTTGAATGTGTTAGAATAATGAATTCTTTGATAAGTTTAAACATTGATTGTAATTAAATAAACATACTAACTTTCTTGTCGCGATACTGACAAATGGATATCAGACCATGCAAACTTGACCACTTTTGGTTGCCACAATTGTTTTTATTCGTCGTCGACTTTTTTTGTTTATTATAATTTTTAGCATTAGCAATATTGAAATTAATATATATAATGAATAACCAATTTAGCATATATAAAATTACTTAAAATCTCTCATATATGAACCTATCGTAGCAACGACCCCAATGTTCTTGATTCCTAAGGTTCAAGGGGACGGGGGGGTTGGCTCTGACATGTGCCTCGCTTGCTTGTCCTTCAAGTACTTAAAAGTATTTGTAAAGGTCGATCTTCAAATCCTTATAGCACTTGGTAGCCTCTTTATCAACCACGCCACGGAGGATGTCGTCCAGCCTTTCGTAAGCCAATGCAAACCAATCCTGTAAAACATTCAAAATCATGATAATTACTTTTATTATATTCTATAAAATTATGTACAATACAAATTATATTCTATAAGGATGGAGTTGAATGCATACCAGCATGCGCTACTGAATCTGTCTCTTATGTTGGGCATTAACATCTTTCTAAGCATCGTGCTATGGCTCACATGCATCCCGAGTATAGATGCCTACGGTACTTTTGAACCACGACCCAACCCACCCAGGAGCCTTTTGGCTATCACTAACCTCATCAAATGTGATCGGAACCTTTTTGTACTTTTCTACATATGTTGCAATGTCATGCCCTTTTGCCTTTCCTCGACCGGTACAACGACAAGGTGCGGCATCTTGTACTGTAAATATCAAGAAACATTTCAGTTGCAATTAGTTGACTAAAAAAACTATACAGATTTGCAATTGGGTTGTAAGATACCCAACTGACACCGTGACAGTACTCTATATGGGTCAGGTAGAGATTGTGCTCCACCTGCAAAGCCAACACATGTAGCAACTTATCCAGACATATCTAACTGTTGTCAAATAAAAGGATTAATATCATTATTATGTACATATGTTCAACTAATATCCTAATTTAGTACTATAAAAACAAGGGCATTTATACATAATATCTATTCTTCGTCACTACTAATGTCTTGAATGTTGCCACCATCATTAATGTCGTCATCATCTTCAGACTCATCATCTTCGACTTCAACATACTCCTCTAAAGTTTCATCATCCTCTTCTTGCAAATCCAAATCTTCATCTTTTTCAAGAGACTTATCTTTTAAGATTGCATCAACATTGGATATGACAACATTTGATGATACATTAGGGAGATTCCACGTCAAGGTGTCAATCTCTTGAGTTCCACTACTAATTCAACATTTGCACTTTGTATCTTGAACTGCCGTCACATCATCCACATTGGCTTCGGGGAGATCCCATATATGCCATTGTCCAAAGTATTCAACAACCTTCCAATTTGGACCATTAAACAAATCATCTACATAAAATACGTGTTCTGCTTGAGATGCAAGTATGAATGGGTCATTCTCATACCACGAGTCCTCAATAAAGATGCTTGTTCTATTTTTGTATTGTTGAGCTTTCTTCTTTTCTGACTGAGTGTCAAACCACTAATACTTGAAAAGGATAACAAAATTGAAATTTAGGTACAACAACTCGTAAATCTCCACACAGACCCTGTAATATGTTTGATTACCTAGTCCACAAACACAGACATCAGAATTCTGGGTAGTTTGATTGATATCCCGATTATGTGTTAGATACTTGACTCCATTCACCACACAACTAGGATAGCTTTAATGGAGAACCTTGAACTAAATGAAAGCGAAACCAGTTAATCGGTTGTCTCTGGTGCATTCTGCTCTCAAAGATTAAACCTCTACCAGTCGTAAAGAATTATTAGAAATTAAGAATTTGCAGTCATTATGGATTTCCAGTTTTATTGTGTATAATTTAAATGAAAATTATACATTATTTTGAAACCATTTTGGGAACTCCATCTACCCAATTTCTCCCAATCTGTTAAATCTTGTCTTTGTCCCAGTTAGATACATCAAACAAAGCATCAAACCTTTGTTGACAATATACGTTTTGACAATGGATCCCTCTAGTTGTGCACGATTTCTAACATACTTCTTCAATGATCCAAGGAATCGCTCAAACGGATACATCCATCTTAAATGAACTGGACCTCCCCTAATGGCTTGTTCTGGCAAGTGAATTAATAAATGTATCATAATATTAAAAAAAGGTTAGTGGAAAAATTGTTTCTAACTTGCATAAATAAGTACAATATCCTCTTGCATTTTCTCCAAATCACTTATCCTCAATGTCCTCGAACATGTGGACCAGAAAAAGTTCCTTAATTCTATTATTGCATCAACAATCTCTTTCTTCATGAATGGTCGAATCCTAGTTGGCTATAATCGCTGCATTATGACATAAGAATCGTGTGATTTTAACCCAGTGATTTTTTTGTTCCCCTCGATCATATTTTTACTCAGATTCGAAACAAACCCATCAAGGAAATGTATTGATTTTAAATACTCACAAAACCTTTTACTGTCATCTGGGGTCAATGTGTATGTGGCATGTGGTTTCATCCAATGATCACCCTCCTTATACAAATTTAACTCTTTACGCACCCCCATGTTTTGCAAGTCAATCCTCGCCTTGTTTGTATCCTTACTTTTTTAATCAATGTTCAAAAATGTGCCTAACAAGCTATCACACACATTCTTCTCGATATGCATGAAATCTAAGTTAGTGACGCAATGACAATGAACTCCAATAAGGTAATTCCCAAAAAATTACTCTTTTTTGTCCAATTAAGCTCTGTTGGATGCCTCTTTCGCTTCTTACCCCCATAATTCTCATGTTTACTTAGCAATCTAGGTATAACCTTTTGTATCTAAGCTAATCTTTACTGAACAGATTTCTAGGACGAGGGAGGTCGTCAATCAACCCTACCATCAAACTTTTTGTTATTCCATATCTTATGAGTAATAGGAAGCCATCGTGGATGCCCAACAAAACAAGTTTTGTTTGTTATCCTCTTTCATGGGGTTGCATCGTTGCAAGGTGGACAGACCAAATACCCTTGACCACCCTAGCCAAATAAACTACTATGAGTAGGAAGTTGTTAACTGTCATGAGCAACGTAGCCCACATCCAGAAAGACCTTTTCGAATTAGCATCACACACAATAATCCCTTCATCCCAAAATTCTATTAACTCATCCACAAAAGGCCTTAAGAACACATTAATATCTTTCCCAGGAGCATTTGGGCTAGGAATCAACAAGGTCAACATCTTATAAAAGTCCTTTGTGTATAACCACGGAGGTTAATTATAAGCAGTCATAATCACCGGCCACATAATATATGAGAGACTTATGTTCCCAAAGTATTGAAGCCATCAGTAGCCAGACCCAATCGAACATTTCTCATATCACGGGCAAAATCAGGGTATTTTTCATCAAATTCCTTCCACTCTTTACTGTCAACTGGATGATGCATTAAGTTTTCATCCTTTGATCACCCGCTTTGGTGAGATGTTATTTCCTTAGCAGTGTGACGGGAAGCATACAAATGCTTCAACCAATCGTTCAAAGGAAAGTAATGTAGTACTTTCTAAGGAATAATGATTGTAGAAGAGATAAAGAGATTTAGAAAAAAAAAAAAAAAGGTTTGAGTTTAAGATGTTAGATTTGGAGAGAGGGAGAGAGAGAGAGACTTTGGAGATGAGTAAAAGACAAAGGAATTTTTGAGAGACAATTGGGAAATTAGGAGAAAAATATAGAGTTTATAAATGAAAGAGATAGAGGGATGGAAGAAACTAGCTCGTAGTTATAAAAGGAATGAGAAGATTTGAACATTTGTAGAAAACAAATGAGTGGGAAAAAAGGGCATTTTTTTAATTTTTTGATATTAGACGACGGTTTTTGTACAACCATCGTCTAATATAGCTTTTAAACAATGGATTCTCGAAACCGTTGTACAAGAAGTTTGAAGAAAGGAGAGTCACAAAAGGAGTATTGTGGGTTTCAAATTTTTTGTAGATTCTAGGCTTTCTTGTAATTCTAATACTTGTAACCGTAATTCGGTATAGTGGATCCTTCTTATCTCAAGTATGAGTAGCATCCATGGTTTTCTCCTATAAGGGTTTTTGACCACGCTAAAGAACCATATTGCTGTGATTATTATTTTTACTCTTCGCAATTCTCATTTACACAGTTTTAGATTTGGTTATTGTCTGCATAGAACTCTTATTTTTTTGTCCGTCAGGAATGCTTAAGAAATATCCAGTTCTTATTCCTGCAATTGACCACTCGCGTTCAATATTGTATCTAATGCCATTTGTCTAAAATACAGTCATGATGAAACACTTGTTGTCTGCCCTTTTTTTTTTCCTTGATAAATTCTTAACCAAAACATAATTTTTTTATGACTAATTTATGATATTTTTTGTTGTACAATTTGATTTATCAGTGGGCATTTTGAACAGGTGGTTCATATCTTCAATGAAAAGGGTTTGTTTCCACAAATTTGAATTTAAACTGAAATTTATTTACTTTGTTGAACTTAAGTTATGCACGTTGAGTAGTAATTGTAATAAGGGAGGGAGAAAATCATCGAATATGAATGCAGAAAGAAAAACTTGTACTCTTCAAGTTACTATTAGGATGATTCCGTGTTCAAAATCTATTTTGAAACATGATTTTGGAAAATCCACGTAAATGATAAAACAAAACGCAGAAAAATGAGAATTTAGAGTAGAGTTTAACATGAGGAAGTGAGATAAATTTATCATGAACTGAAATTGTAACTAAAATTGTGACTTTTTTTTTTCTTTTCCCTCACAAAATAAGAACACAGATAGATTACTTCCATTTTTGGAAAGGGAGAATCCGTTATAATAAGATATCTTGGTGCTGTCTACTTTATTTAATTATTCATTTATCTTTCTACTTTCGCTATACAGTTATGACTTGTAATGTGTGTCTCAGGGTGGTCCTCTATTGGTAAATATCGCCCGAGGGGGTCTCTTGGACCAGGAAGCTGTTCATCATTACCTCCAGTGAAGCCACGTGGGAGGCTTGGGCAGAGCCATTTAATCCTGATGATCCAATTTTGAAGTTGAACAATGTTTTAATCACACCCCATGTGGCAGAAAATACCATAAAAAAAGGATCGGATCTTCGAACCAACTACGCTTTACAGCTTTTTCAATTTCAATTAGCAATCTAAATCTGATCTTTTTGTCTTCATGATCATACTTCTACAATTTAAGGTCGTTGATCTAAATCTGGTCTTTCTGTCTTCATGCTAATTCTACCATTACAGGTCGTCGGTGATGTCGCAATCCAACTTCATCAAGGGCATACTTTTGACAGGTATTGAGTTTGTCAATTGATTCAGTCGGAGAACTGATTCTTTTTCAAGCTTAGATTATTTGGAGCTCCATTGAAGATTTATTTAGCAGATATTAAGTGCAGTAGGGACCAGAAGAGGGTCTGTTTCACAGCGTGTTTAAGACGATAATACCAGTAATTTAGGATAATAAATCTCCCTTCCTCCCCTTAATGACCAAACGAGAACTTTGCTTTATTTTATTATTATTATTATTATCATTATCATTTTTTGCGGAAAATTAGAGTTTTAATGCTAGAAGTCTAGAACGTACTGTACGATGAACATAAAATGAACGTTATTTGTTGGTGGGAATCCGATGTTGATTTCACGGTGAATAATAACATTTTGGTAATCCATTCAGCAAAATTTTTATTGAATGATTGTATTCCTTTAAAGAATTCTAGTTTAATTAGGAAGATCTGAAATGCAGTACTTATTATAAAGAAAAGCCCCAACTAAACTGGGGGGTCAATAAATCTTGTGCTATGCAACAATATACGTCGGATATTACTGATTATCGGAAGGGGAAAAAAAAAAGCTGGGCACTTATTGCTTGTCAATTGTGTTTGTGCTTGAAAGACAAAAATGTGTATGAGTAATGTTAGGGATCCTAACTACGGTCTTAACTTTTAACCTACTCATGAATTATTATTAATTCCATGGTAAATCTAATTTACTGTTGTGTTAGTCTTTTAAACGCATACCATATATAACAACTCATAAATTAAGATATAGGTTGAAATTAGAGTTCGTATTATTTGAGTATTTCATTTCTTATATGATATAAACCTATAATGTATAAGCCCTTGAAAAAAATAATATATTGGCAGGCAATTTGATTACGAAAGGAAAGAACATACTTATAAAATGATAAAGGGAAAGCGAGGAATAAAATGATCATGATTTTGTAATATTAAAACATGATGATATGTGGCAGAAGAACAAAGAGAGAGACCAAACAAATAAGCATACTATTTCTTGATCAACTATATTTCAAGATACATTTTGAAAGCTCAACAGTCAATTATCAGTATTATATAAAAAAAAGCATGCGATTTAATAATTAATTTTGAGTAAAGCAAACGTTTTTAGTGCTATTTCCTTTTAATGAGATTTATGAAAATAAACCAAGACCTAAATAATAGGATCTAAGGTGTAAAGTTTAGTAACTAAATCCGTCTAATAATAGAGAGAATTTGAGGTGTAAAAGGTAATTAGCTAATCAAGGTATTCTAAAAATAAAAGGGGTGTTGAGTTAAGACGCCATAGGTGGTTGCCTTGACGGCATTACCCTTAAGCCCCTACATGTAGGCAATAAAAGCCACAAGAAAATTAGAAATAAATTAGCACAAGTCTGAGCCATTCGCTAATTCTACATTTTTGACAAATTAATTTATTTCTGTCCGTACGAACACACTTAAAAAACCTATATATATGTGTCTCATGTAAGTTCCAATCCCACCAACGAATACAATAAAGGTAGAGCAAAGGAAATCAGCAATATGAAAAAATTCTCGGTTCTGTGTTTGGCTATCATTTGCATGGTGGTGTTGAGCTACCATGTTGAGGTCACGGGGGCATCTAACATAGATAATGAGGTTCTTGACCCATGCAAGAAGCCCGGTGGTCCACACCCAGGCTGTCACCCCGACGTTAACATAGCTCGTGAGGAGGCTAACGAGTACGAACGTGGTTGCAGCTCTACTCATCGCTGCCGAAAACCTGTCGATTAAGAACAAGCATTCATCATGATGGTGAACTTTGGTCAAGCAACAATAGTGACTTTTTTTTCCGAATAATAACCACAATAAGACTAGTTCTGCCTAATTTCTTGGTTGGAACAGTTATGCTTTCCTGATATTTATCATGTTTTGATAAATGGTTTTTGGCTATTACTATCACAGGGCGCATAGTGATTTAATTTTTTGTTTCTAATCTTTGTCTATAGAAAAAAAAGTTTGTATTTTTGCTGTTAAACCACTTTGGTAAAAATAAAATAAAGAATAATATACGTTGACTTTGAAAACGCCATCACGATAGTGAATTTGTATGTGATAATCTCATGATTATGGCCTTGATAAATTGCATTAGCCACAACTTTTTTTTATTTGGGCAATTGAGGAGCCAATAAAAGTACAAGTTTTAAACAAAAAAAAAAAAAAAAAAACGCAAGAATACTTAATTAGAATGCAACACTATATAATTTCTTTTTTCCCCTCTCCACTGGTACAGACGGAGCCTAAAACATTAGTTTTAAACCATTGTCTAGAGATAAAACAACGGTTAGTCAAATCGTTTTTTTATCTATTGTCGTATTGTTTCTTATACATACAACAATAGTCTCGCCATCAAATACACGCGCAAAACCTTTGAGTCTGGGAAGGGCATATTAGACGACGATTTTTTTACCAAAACTATCATTAAAATGCCATGTTTGACAATGGTTTTCACAAAAACCATTGTTAAAAGTGTCTAAAAAATTAAAAAATAATCCTTTAACTAAAAGAATATTTCCTTGCTTTATTCATGACTAGAAATTAGACCTTTAGCGACGACACTATTAGCGACGACAAATGTCGTCCTTGTTTATTTCAGTATTTACAACGACATGTAGTCACAAAAACTAATAGTGATCACATTGAGAAAAAGTCATCACAAATAATAAAAGCGACGATATGTCATTGCATAATGTACATGTATTAGCGACGATAAGTTGTCGCAAAAAATTTTAGAAAATATCCTACACTTTTTGCAATGACATTTCGTCACAAATCATAAAGGTGCCAAAAAGCACCCTTGCACGAGAAAATTACATGCCAGTTGAAAAATATTTGCGATATGTCATCGCAAATATGGGCGGATTATAAATAGCTTTGCAAAGTCTGAGAGACCAGTGGTATTTGCAACGGCATGTCGTAGAAAATATTGGTGGACTACAGCTGGCTTTGAACAGTCAAAAGTACTTACACTGAAATGTATTTACGAAAACAATAGCTATAATTTTCAATATTTTTGCACAAATTTTGGTGGTGGGTTTGGCGGTTTATGAAAACTATTTTTGACGACACCAAAAAAAAGTTTGTCACAAAAGGTGCTCTTGATTTCTCAATTTTTTTACAGATTAAATTAAATAGTATCATTTTAGGCTATAATTTGTGACGACTTTGGGATTATTTACGACGACATATATTGTAGCAGAAAATTCTGTGTGTAAACCAAAACACAAAACCTTTCTTATCCATTTTTCTTGATTTTTGCTTGCCCTTCTCTCTGATTCTTTCCTTCTCTTTGGCCAAAATCCATTTGAAACCCACAAAATCTCCTTTCTCTTCCACTTTCTCCTCTATTTCACATTGAACCTAAAATCTTCAAAGAAGTCCAAAAATTCCAAATATAAAGCTTTCTATTCTCTCCGATGCTACAGCCATCTACTGACGTCCGCCTCCTCCGTTCTTCCCCGGTTGCTGCCACTTTTAATTTTCCAACCCCCGGTTTTAGTGGGTTTTGGATTGAGTAAGTTTTTAATTTTTTTAATGGTTTTATTTATAAATTATGTTTATGCAAACGTTTATGTAGTATGAATGAATTACATGATTATGTATAAATGTTGACAAGTTTGTAAAAATGTTGAACAATTTGAGTAATATGAAATGTGGTTGTATTTGGATGGGTTGGCTTATGTTTTTTTGTTGGATATTGGATTTTTTTTTTTTTTTTGTGATGGCAAAATTGTTGAATTGGATGTTGTTGTGATGGTTATAATTGAATTGAACTTTTTTGTTATGTTGTTGTGATTGTTGTTTTAATAGTAAAAATGTAGAATTGTAATGTTGGTGGAATAAAATAACCTTAGACCTGCTCGAGGAACGGTAAGTAGTAACCTATGCTTGAATTGTCCCATTCGAATAGTTTAGTATTGTAATTTACATGTTTGTCATGGGGACATGGGTTAACTCCTAAGCCAAGGAGAATTTTGTAAGTATTTTTATTATTTCTATATTATCTTTTCTTCTTTAAATTAGTCTCTAAATTCACAACATATGTTTATTTTTATTTGTGTAGAAAAAGATGGAGGAGGAGAGATTAATCCAAAGGACACAATCTGTTGCCGGTTCATCTTCACAAGCTATTAACATGGAGGGAATTTTGGATCAGGTTCAAGGTACACATAGAGGACACAAGATTGGACTAGGCCCTAAACTTCCGAAGAAGATTTACTATGACGCTTCTTCATCCTCCGGCTCCCAATCGAACAGGACATCTTTGACGCTTGTTGATCCGCACATGGAAAAATATTTGCGACGATCATAAGAGCAAAACTTGCAAATGTACGATAACCAAAAAAAGATGATGGACTTGCTGGCCCAGTTGCACCTTAATGTCCAAATCCTATCCCTAGCTCGTTCTCAATTTTATGTACCTCCAGGTGCTCCACCTCCTTTAGATGATGCTGACGACAATGATGAGGATTCTAGTGATATTGTTGATGTAGAGGATAAAATTGTATTTAAACAATTGTATTTTCTTTTTATTTATCTACATTGTTTAATAATTTTAGACATTATGTTTGATTTTATTCTATTAATAAAAAATTATTATTATTAAAATTTTTAAATATTAATTAATTTTATTATTGTAATTAATATATTGCAGTCAAATCTATTAATAAAAAATCATAAAAAACATATTTATTATAATATTATAATTATTTAAATATATATATAAACATTTGAAAAAAATGTCGTCGCAAAAACTGTCGCCAAGTCAGCACCTAAGTAAGTATTTACGGTGACAAATTTTGAAATTTTCGTCGCATAAAATTGGATCCACGTCCGCCCAATGACTCTTCCGACAACTTATTTACAGCAACGTGATTGCAAGATTGTCATTGCAAATTCACAGATATACATCATCACAAATAACTCTTTTGCGACCAACTTTATGCGATGACGTATTTTGGATGACTTACCCTTGCAATTATTTTTTATACAACGACTTCCAGTCTTTTGCGACGTCATTTTGTCATCACAAAAGCCCTACTTTGTAGTAGTGTTGTTTAATTTCTTTGAATATTATTCATAAATTTAATAAAAAATATTCATATTTTGTCAAATAACACAACTATTGATTTTCTAAGAATTTTATTACAAAATTTTCTTCTCATTTATAATCAACATAGAATACAAATACTATAAACAAAGTTTTCTACACAAAATATAACTAACCAAAAAAAAAACTTTGAACATGATAGCAAACAACAACCAAAGATAAACGATTCTAAAAGTAAAAGATGAAGGAATTAGGAGATAAACATATATCACGGTGTACATAGCGGAGAGGTCAGGATTGATGGAGGTGGTGACCATGATGGTGAGGTAGATGATCCATGGCAAGGGCGTGGTGGTCCCAGTGGTAGCGGTAGCTGCAATGATAGAGATTGAAGGAATAATGATTGTAGAAAAGATAAAGAAAATTAGAAGAAAAAGTGAGTTTAAGAGGATAGATTTAAAGAAAGAGGGAGAATAATTGGGAGATGAGTAAAACAGAGAGGAATTTTTGGGAGATAATGTAGAAATTAGGAGAAAAATATAGAGTTTATAAATGAAAGTGATAGAGGGATGGTAGAAACTAGCCCAGATTAATAAAAGGAATAAGAAAATTTGAACGTTTATAGAAAACAGATGAGCGGGAAAAAGTGCATTTTTTTTTGAAATTTTTTGGATATTAGATGATAGTTTTTGTAAAACCATCGTCTGATATAGGTTTTAGACGATTGATTCTAGAAACTGTCATTTAGTATGCTCGTGTAGACTTTCTGTAACTTAGACAATAGTTTGGTAAACTGACTTCTACTTAAAAATAAGGGTAATTAGCCAATTTAGTCTCTAACCTTTCACGAAAGTGTGATTTTAGTCCCCCACCCTTTTTTTTAATTTATCAGTCCCTAACCTTTTATTAGTTGCTAAGGGATTATTTAACTGATGGCCATTAACTTTTGTATCATGTGAGCTACATCTAAGCTCTTTAATAAGGGCATTTTTAGCAAAATACTTAATATTTTTTAAGATATTAAAATTAAAAACATATTTCTTTAAATAGTGAAATAGTAAGATTTATTTACCAAGAAGTATTCTACTTCAATAGCTTATATTGATGAGTTAGGGTTTTACCAATAATTTGTGATTCTTTTACTTGATTTTTTTTTTTTTTTGTCGTTAGAGCTTTATTGTTCTTTTTGAGGTGCTTTATTTTGATTTTGTATGTTTTAGGAAAAGGAGATGTTGGGTGCCCTAGCCGTGAAATCGAGAGCTGCGGCGCCACTATGTAAGAAATGTCAAGCTAAAACCTATTGATCTGGCATTGTAGAACCAGCGCCCCGTGCCGTAGAATCCCACTAGCGTTTAACGCCACGGCGCTAGAGGAGGAAGCTGAGGCACCCGTCGGGGAAAATTTTATGAATGAAATTTTTTTGGGCCCATTTAACCTAATTTCATCCCAAGAGTATAAATAGCACACTTTAGGTTATTTTTAGACACACTTAGACTTAGAAAAAGGAAAGAGCAAGGCTGCTATTGTGAAAAAGACAGTGCTACTGGGAACAGATTCATCTTTGATTTTGCCAACTAGTTTTCTTCCCTTTTCTTTTCTCATGTTTAGGAAATTGTTTATGATGCTTTTTATTTCAATTATGTTCTAAATCTCATTTTTAGGGCTATGATGTAACCGGATCAAGATGTTTTGAATTATTTTATCAATTTTAATCGAAAGAATTATTTTTCCAATCTGAGTCTTCGTTGTCATTTATGCTTCCAATTAATTGGCTACTGATAAGATGATTTTTTAATTCATAATGAAACTAGAAGAAGATTTATGTTTTTTGATCATTATGTTGAATGCCATAGATTGTATGTGAGATAGAAATATACTTGCATAGTTTGTGTGGTCGTTATACGGAATTCCTTGAAACTTAATGACTTTTAAATTGTTACAATTCACATGGGAAAATAGTGGGTTAGCAATTAAGGTGATTTTTGGTGTAGCTTGGATGGGAGTATTGGATAATTTAGGGATTTTTGATGTTAACTAAGAGAATAATTTGAGATTTTATTGTTAAATAATTCTAGGCAAAATAGTTTGGTGAAATTAGAAATCCTAGAGCTCAATAATATTGATTTTTCTTCATTTAATAATTCCTTTCATTTTCAGTTTAATTGGTTAATTTCGTTGACTGTAAAACTTCTCATCTTTTTGATTGTTCAAATAAAGTTAAAGTTGATACTGTTGAAAAATAGTACGCAACAGAATTTTAAAAATTTTATATCAAAGTATTTTCAAAAGACAAGTTTGACATGCTATATGCATAAATTAACTAGATCTTACTAACCTCTGTGTGCCGAAAAGCTTCTGCAATCAGTGAAGAGAAGTAACATTCCAAAAGAGCCTCAACCAACTGGTCTTCTTTGCTATTCTCTATCCACAATCGGAGTGTGTGTGGGCTCACACGTACAGCTCTTCCTTTAGGTGACTCTCCTTCCAACCAATTGAGAGAACCCAAAACAAGTGTTTGTGATTTGTGAACAAGAGCTCTCAGGGAGTTTCTAGATTCTCACCAGTAGAGTATCACTCTTAATCTCTCAATTGATCTGAATAACTTATGTGACTTACTTCTTATTTATAGAGGTGGGGTCTAGGGTCAATCACTGGATTCCTCAACCAAACAAGTTTCTAAATACAGAAGATCACACCTACCTCCTTTGGAAAGGAAGTCCTTGCAATGCTTCTTGATGTGCCCACCTTCCCACAGAAGAAGCACTAAGCTTCTTCCGGTTCTTCCTCTTCTTCTTCTTGCTCTTGGTGCTAACAGGAATAGAAGACTTCCCATTCTTGGCCCGTTGCTACTTACCATTCCCAGAGTTGTGATTGGAACTAGAGCAGCTACCATGTTGGCCTCTCCACCCGTAGGAGATTCCCTGATTAGCAGTTCAAACTCCTGTAACTGTTTCATTAATCCGTCAAGGTCATATCCCATCTATTACTTAAATTAAATGTAGCTCTAAACAGAATAAATTCCTTTGATAGAGTCTAAAAGACCATAGTCATCTGAGTTTCAGCATCGATGTCGGCTCCATTGGTTTGAGCCTCAGCGAGGTAACCCATGACCAACATCATATGCTCCTTTACAGATGTCCCTGGCCTCTGCTTACAGTTAAGAAGTTTCTAAAGCGCTCCTTGCTGCTTTGTTATGGCTTGGCCTCCAAACATATCCTTAAGATTATCCAAGATCTGCTTCGCAGTCTCATAATCCTGATGTTGAGCTTGCAACACGTTATTCACGCTAGCCATAACATAGCAACGGGCCTAATCATTAGTATCTTTCCAGCGATCATACGCTTGGAATTGCTCATTAGTTGAGTCTCCCATAGGCTCGGGAGGACAAGGGGTTGTTAGTACATATTTCAGTTTCTCAAAAAAGAGGACGATATCTAGGTTCTATTTCCAATCATTATAATTCTCTCCGGTTAATAGGTTTTTGTCAAGTATCGAAGATAAAGCATTTTTAGACATTTTTAATCTACAATAAAGAATCATATACCAAACATAAGCAAACATATCATAATAATTTAGTAAGATAACACAATCATGTAAAAAAAATGCAAATGTGTTTACGTGTCAAAACCTTGAAAATATCACAACCTTAAAACGATAATTCCCAACTCAGAATTCAACAAGCTCCTAGGGGAGTCATGCCAAATTCAATCAAGAGCACAGAACCCCTCCTGATTAATATATGCCTTCTAGGACTCGTATGATCCAGCATATACTAATAATCATTTCTTTGGCCATTAATTTTATTAACAGAGCTCCTAGGGGAGGTTAATAATAAAATTAACATGAGTATATAACCATCGTTTTAATATTTTATTCATAATTTATAATCACCACTTAAGGGTGTGCAACCATAAATTATGCTAAAATACCTTATCCTCTCAGAGATCTAATCTGGTACATGATAGAAATCCCTTCCTAGGGGTCAGGAGCACCATGTTTTGCCTATGGACCAACGATGGAGGCCTTAGGTCCTCTCTTCGAAAACCTTCTCCCAGTCAATCTTTTGAAATCAAGGTTTTACTTTAAGAGTATGCATGAACAATTTTTAATATGAGCGGCACTCCCTATTTTATATGACATGTTATCAATATACATGGCAAATCATATTATAATGCAGACAAGTAAAGCAATCAAGCAAAGCTACAAGCAAAATAATAATAATAACCGTAATATTATGGTTCCATCCTAGAGAATAAAAATCAAAAATTACAAGAGAATAATCGAAACATATTATCGATTCTTCATCCTTGAATTGCCAGGTTGTATCTCTCATTATGTAATGTCCATCTTTAAGTCTTCAATCCCGTATGAATCGAATACTTCATATTTCCAGTCATATCCAAATTTAATGTCTCTCAGAATTGTCCCAAAAATAAAATTAAAACTGCACTGGAAAAAATGCACCTTTTTTGGAAACTTTTCAGCTCTAGGTCGATAAGCCGATCTGGGTGATCGGCCTACCAATCACGACCCATCGGCCTACCAATCAGGAAGATAGGCCTGCCAACTCACGAAAGATCAGCCTGCTGAACTGGAAGTTCGGCCTATCGGCAGAGTCTTTGATTTTTTCCCCGCTGTCGGCCTGCCGAACCTCACGTCCAGCCTGCCAATCTGCGGCCATCGGCCTGCCGAATGGTGGGGTTCGGCATGCGGACCAAGCAAAAATCTCTCATTCCAGAAAATACAATTTTTAATGCAGTTCATCAATTTTATCTTCAATAATTCAAAAACATAAAATTAGAAACTCAGGAAATACCTAGTGACCACCATCATCAATCTTCTAGATTCGCCTTTTAGATCCGTCTTCTCCGAATGATTATTTAATTACAAAATTCTTACAAATTTAAAGATAAATAATAATTCCTAGATGGAGATGATAGTCCACCATCAAATTACATGAAAAAACTTAGATACACATTCTAACCTCTAAGGAACCATAACTGGTATAAATTAATTAATTAATGAATAATTAAATAATGATTTAATCAACCATAATTAATTAATAAACATTTACCACATAATCCATGACAACATATAAAATATATAGAAACCTAGAGTGCCAACTCTCTATAAAATTCAATTCAAGCATAGGAGAGATTAAGATCACAAAATTTATACATATAGTATGATCACAAACTTGTAAATTTATATAAAAACCATGGCACTGAAACCAATTGTTGAAATATAGTACGCAGCAAAATTTTAAAAATTTTATATTAGAGTGTTTTCCAAAAAACAAGTTTGACATGCTATATGCATAAATTAACCAGATCTTACTAACCTCTGTGTGCCGAAAAGCTCCTGCAATCAGTGAAGAGAAGTAACGTTCCAGAAGAGCCTCAACCAACTGGTCTTCTTTGCTATTCTCTATCCATGATCGGAGTGAGTGTAGGCTCACATGTACAGCTCTTCCTCTAGGTGACTCTCCTTCCAACCAATTAAGAGAACCCAAAGCAAGTGTTCGTGATTTGTGAACAAGAGCTCTCAGGGAGTTTCTAGATTCTCACTAGCAGAGTATCACTCTTAGTCTCTCAATTGATCTGAATAACTTATGTGACTTACTCCCTATTTATAGAGGTGGGGTCTAGGATCAATCCTCATCAGATTAGGTCTCAAAATTTGAATTAGAATCAGAATCAAATTCAGATCAATATCTGATAAGATCCGTGTAAAAACGCGTGATCTTATCCTTTGCTCATCGGCAGGCCGATCATGATAATCGACAGGCCAAACTTTAGGATCGGCATGCTGAACTGTCGATTAAAATCTCAGCGAACCTTTTATTTTCCACTCGAGATTCTATAGGATTAAGTCTTAGTTTTAATTCAAATAACCCAATAGAAAAGTTATCTGATTAAAACAACTTTATCTAGATAATCTCTAAGAAAATAAATGAATTCCTAATAATTCCACAAGTTTATCTTGATCTAATTTATTCAAAATTAAATCAACCGATAAACAGACAAGAATTATCCAATCCAAATAATTCAACAAGTTTATCTTGAATTAATTTTATCACAAAATTAATTCAACCGATAAACAGATATGAATTATTTGATTCTTTCGAATTTCAACCAATCTAATAAATCTGACATAAGTCACCAATTATTGAAAAAGTACGCCGTATTGTTACAGGATGTTGTGAGCTAGCAAAAGGGACCAAATGGACCTATAGTTTAAGCACCTGATAATTATGAAACCCAATATCCCAGATATACATTTCATAATTATCAACTCCAACGCTACTCTACTAAAAGCTTGGAGCTACCCTCTCGAACTACATAGAATTACGAAGCCCATATAGCTAAGTCTCTATGATATATCATAGTGTATCATATGCCCATATGATTATCCATAGTCGGCTTAAGGACAAGTTCTATCTTACCTTCTCGATTATTTTTATCTTACGTTCCATTTTCTCACCATCGAAAAACTTACCATCCAAAGACAGTATACCATTCGGTTACACCTATGTATCCAAATGGTTGAGCGCTCTAGTTTTCCAATTATAGGATAACGCATATAAGAGGATATCATTACTCCTAAAGAGGAGCTATGGATTCCATATCTATGAATAACAGGTCTACGCTATCAAGAGTCATGCCTCCAACATACCGGCATGCCTACCACTATTAAGATGTCGGTGTCACCCTTTGGTACATCAAAAGACACAAGTCAAGACAACGGGCCCATTATTCATCTCAGGATTTAGATAGAATACAAATGATTGTCTAAAGTGAATCGATTTGTCGAGATAGAATTATTAATCCAATCAATTCACTTTATGTCCCGATCCAACACATCGTTACCTATGACAACGTGCCAATATTTCTATTCACGGAGTCCACCTCCGATGGCCAAGACAAACCATCTCCCAATTGGGATATAGACAATATAACAATCTTTACATGAATAAAGTGCCCAACTTTATTCCCTTGATTGCGGATCTTATGTTTTAGACCATCACCTTAAGAATCGTGTCTTCTGCATAATTTGTCCATCATATGCTCAATTCTTAAAGGTTTAGACCGACAGCCTCAAACTATTGTTTGCTTAACATACATTCAACAAATATGAACGTAAAGAGGACAAGATTTGGTATATAAACAATAAATAAATTCTTTATTGATAAAATGTCTCCAAAAACTTATTACATTTTTACTCCTTAGGGCATACATGTCTAACAGAGACAATTTTGGTATTTAGTATTAATCCGCCCTCATGGGATGATACTTGTTTCTACAAACTTTACTACTTGACAACGATAATGTGTAGTTGCATTCACAAAAATCCGTACCTTATATATGTGTATGTAATTATTTATTTTTGTGTGCATGAGATTCAGATTTTCTAATATAGATAATAAATTTGAAAAAACAGAAAAGAAAAAACCAATCATATGTATACACACACAAGGATAAATGCTTCATTCATGTCTACCATCCCATTCCTTTATTGTTAAAGCTTCTTTTCACATTGGTTACCACCTTAAATCACACTTGTGTTGCTTAGAAATTGTTAAGGTTTTGAACCTTACACATGTACATCTTTACATGTAAATTTTATGCTGCATTTTTAGGATCAAAGGAGTTTGAATTTTCAATTATTTTTCTAAATATTTTATTATTTATCCTATGTAGCAATTTTATTTCCTCATTGTGTTCGACAAATCTCGTCATAATATGGTGTAGTTTGTTAACAGGATTTGAAGAATTTAAAGTTAAAATTGTGTGCAAATCGGTAGGTTGTTTGTGTGACAAGATAGTTTGAATTTTAAATTGAAACATATTTTAAGGAGCTATGGAGGAAGGAATATTTTGAGATTAAATCGATAACTTCGACTCAAGATTGAGTGATTGAAATTCAAATTTGAGTCAAAGATTTTCCTATTCATTTGAATTTGAAGGGATTAAGTTAATTTAGTCTTTATTGGGTCTAGATTAATTTAATAAATTAACTTAACAATATCAGTGAGTTCTTTAGGTATTTTTTAAAATAAAATCAAGATTTATTCAAGTTTTAAATTTTAGAACAGATTTTTGTATGTAGTTTCAAATTTTGAAATGCAGTTTTTTGGCATTGCATATGAACAATCCACAAGGATCGTGATGTATCAATGCCCACTAAGACTGTGCACCATTAGTATGGCTGTTTTCAGAACTTTAGATCACCGTAAATCAAGCTTAATCCTTGTATTTCATTTCTATCTTCTTATTGAATCAGTTGGCATTCAACCCTAGGGTGTTGAGGACTGCACCTAGACACTTCGCTTATTTAAGGAAATTGAATTATGACTTCTGAGTTAGAGTTTCAAAGTGAGAGAAAAACTCGAGTGATAAACTAATGTTTTTAGACTCTATTATATTGCTCCCATCCTTGTGTAGCCTTAGTGCTTTCATTCCAATCCAGAAGATCCAAGGAGGAGGCGTTTATGGATTGAAGGCTTGGAGTAAGTTAGTTGGATCAAAGACGAGCAAAGTTGATTTGGAGGTAGATGCGAAGTCTGAAGGAAGGAGAGTCATAGAAGAAGTATCGTGGGTTTCAAATTTGGTGTAGATTTTCGGCTTTCTTGTAATTCCAACACTTGTAACCGTAATTTGGTATAGTGGATCCTGCTTATCTTTGGTGTGAATAGCTCTTGTGGTTTTCTCCTGTAAGGGTTTTTGGCCACGCTAAAGAACCATATCGCTATGTTTATTATTTTTAACTTTTACAATTCTCATTTACACAGTTCTCGTTTTGGTTATTATTTACACTAGGTACCATTAACATGTTTTGTGGGCATAGAACACTGTTTGTTTTGTCCGTCAGGAATGTTTACGAAATATCAAGTTCTTATGATGACTTGTACTCTTAACAGTGAGTTCTTATGTTTTGTGGGCATAGAACACTAGGTACCATTAACATGTTTTGCATTCAATATAGTATCTAATGCCATTTGTCTAAAATATAGTTATGATGACTTGTACTCTTCAAGTTACTATTAGGATGATTCCGTGTTTAAAATCTATTTTAAAACATGATTTTGGAAAATTCATGTAAATGATAAAAAAAAATCACTACTACAAACAATGTCTTTTGCGATGACTTTTTGTCATCGTAAAAGGTCGAGAGTCGTATCAAATATATTTTTTGTGATGACATGTCGTCACCAATACGTCGCCGCAAATAATATTTTTACGATGACACCTTCGTTGCAATATTATTTGCAACAACAAATAGTCGCAAAAAAGTCAACGCAATTATGTTGTTACGGTTGTCATCAAATATGACATGGCTTTAGTTTTTAGCGATGACAATTTTAAAAAATGTTGTCACAACAAAGTGTGTTGATGCTGATGTGGAAATAATTATTTGCAATGACTTTTTGAAAAAGTTGTCGCAAAGATCTTAATGTTTTTCAACAATAATGTCATCGCAATTTATGTTATTAAAATATTTTTTTAATATTTAATATATTTAAATATTAATATTTTTGAATATTTAATACATTTTTTAATACTATTTATTAAATTTTTAATATTTTTTAAGTAGGAATAATCGACTTATAAGAATAAAAATAAAAATTTAATATTAAAAAATGTAGTTGATAATACATTGTTCTAATAATAAAATAAAAATCAAACCAAACATAATGTGTCAAAATTTTAAACAAAGAAAAAAAAATACAATCTAATGTCCTAAATTTGCAGCAGCATCGGTGCCATCGTTGTTATCGTCAACTACGTCTGGAGGAGGTGCAAGACCTGATCGAACAAACATTGGTGGAGCAGGAGTTGGGCTCTAAGTACCAACTGGCCCGCCAACTCCACGAACAACATGTAGCTTTGGTACAACATCATGTTGTACTCGGTTGATCTCCATAGAAAATCTTCCACATGCGGGTCAACAGACGTCGAAGATGTTCTGTTCGACCAAGAGCTAGAGGATGAACCATCACCTGTGTGAGAGTAAATCCTATGCAAGAGTGTAGGACCTAGTCCACTCCTGTGTCCTCTACGTCTACGTAGGACATGCTTCAATATTCCTTCCTCGTTAAGCGTAAGTGACGCTAAAGACGAAGCAGACTGTGTCATCTAGGTTTGTCTCTCCTGCTCCATCGTATTCTACACAAATAACATTTTACACATGTTAGAAATACACAGAGTAATTTGAATAAGAGAAAATAGTATTGAAAATTTAAAGTACTTACAAATGTCTGTTGTGCTTGGGGGTTGACCCAAGTCTCCCCATGACGATGCATGTTTGGCCAGTTGTCTCTGGCAGACAACGACTGTTGGATCACTGTGTTGGTCTGTCCAACAATTTGAATGTGTTAGAATAATGAGTTCTTTGATAAGTTTAAACATTGATTGTAATTAAATAAACATACTAACTTTCTTATCACGATACTAAGAGATGGATATCCGACCATGCAAACTTGAACACTTTTGGTTGCCACGAGTGTTTTTATTCGTTGCCGACGTTTTTTGTTTATTATAATTTTTAGCATTAGCAATATTGAAATTAATATATATAATGAATAACCAATTTAACATATATACAATTACCTAAAATCTCTCGTACATGAACCTATCGTAGCAACGACCCCAATGTTCTTGATTCCTAAGGTTCAGGGGGACGGGGGGGTTGGCTCTGACATGTGCCTCGCTTGTTGGTCCTTCAAGTACTTAAAAGTATTCGTAAAGGTCACTCTTCTAATCCTTATAGCACTTGCCAGCCTCTTTATCAACCATGCCACGGAGGATGTCGTCCAGCCTTTCGTAAGCCAATGCAAACCAATCCTGTAAAACATTCAACATCATGATAATTACTTTTATTATGTTCTATAAAATTACGTACGATACAAATTATGTTCTATAAGGATGGAGTTGAATACATACTAGCATACGCTACTGAATTTGTCTCTTATGTTGGGCATTAAAATCTTTCTAAGCATCGCGGTATGGCTCACATGCATCCCGAGTATAGATGCCTACGGTGTTGGAAACAAAGTGCGCAGCAGAATTTTAAAAATTTTTCATCAGAGTATTTTCCAAAACACAAGTTTTGACATGTTATATGTATAAATTAGACAGATCTTACTAACATTTGTGTGAAGAACCTCCGCAGCCTGTGAAGAGAAGTAACGTTCCAGAAGAGCCTCAACCAACTGGTCTTCTTTGCTATTCTCTATCTACAACCGGAGTGAGTGTGGGCTCACACGTTCAGCTCTTCCACCGGTGACTCTCCTTCCAACTAATAGAGAGAACCCAAAGCTAGTGTCATGATTTGTGAACAAAAGCTCTCAGGGAGTTTTTCAGATGCTCGCTAGAAGAGTATCACTCTTAATCTCTCAAATTGATCTGAATAAATCGTGAGACTCACTCCCTTTATATAGCTATTGGTCCTGGGGTCAGTCCGTATCAGATTAGGTCTCAAAAACTCAAAACAGAATCAAGTTCAGATTAATATTTGATAAGATCCGAGTGAAAACGCGTAATCTTATCTCTCACAGATCGGCAGGCCGAACAGGCCCCATCGATAGGCCGAACCCGTCATTCGGCAGGCCGAACTTCCGAGAAAAAATCTCCGCGAATCTCTTATTTTTCACCCGAGATTCTAAAGGATAAAGTCTCAGTTTTGATTCAAATAACCCAATAGAGAAGTTATCTGATCAAAACAAACTTTATCAAGATAATCTCTAAGAAAATAAATCAATTCACAATAATTCTACATGTTTATCTTGTTCTAATTTGTCCAAAATTAAAACAACCGATAAACAGACAAGAATTATCTGATCGCAATAATTCAATAGAGAAGTTATCTGATCAAATAACCCAATAGAGAAGTTATCTGATCAAAACAAACTTTATCAAGATAATCTCTAAGAAAATAAATCAATTCACAATAATTCTACATGTTTATCTTGTTCTAATTTGTCCAAAATTAAAACAACCGATAAACAGACAAGAATTATCTGATCGCAATAATTCAACAAGTTTACTTGAACTAATTTCTTACAAAATTAATTCAACAGATAAACAGACATGAATTATTTGATTCTTACAAATTTTAAACCAATCTGATAAATCCGACATAAGTCACCAATTATTGGAAAAGCACGCCGTATCGTTACAGGACTTTGTGAGCTAGCAAAGGGGACCAAAATGGACCTATAAAGTTCAAGCTCATGATAATTATGAAACCCAATATCCCAGATATACATTTCACAATTATCAACTCCAACGCTACTCCATTAAAAGCTTGGAGCTGCACTCTCGAACTTTATAGAATTACGAAGCTCGTACAGCTAAGTCTCCATGACATATCATAGTGTATCGCATCCCCATATGATCATCCATAATCTGCTTAAGGACAAGTTTTGTCTTACCTTCCCTGATTATTTTTATCTTACGTTCCATTGTCTCACCATTAGAAAACTTACCATCCAAAGATAATATACCATTCGGTTACACCTATGTATCTAAATGGTTGAGCGCTCCAGTTTTCCAATTACAGGACAACGCATATAAGAGGATATCATTACTCCTAAAGAGGAGCTATGGATTCCATATCTATAAATAACAAGTCTACGCTATCAAGAGTCATGCCTCCAACGTACCAGTATGCATACCACTATTGAGATGTGGGTGTCACCCTTTGACACATCAAAAGACACAAGTCGAGACAATGGGCCCACTATTCATCTCAGGATTAAGATACAATACAAATGACTGTCTAAAGTGAATCGATTTGTCGAGATAGAATTATTAATCCAAATCAATTCACTTTATGTCCCGATCCAACACATCGTCACCTATGACAACGTGCCAATATTTCTATTCACGGAGTCCAACTCCGATGGCCAAGACAAACCATCTCCCAATTGGGATATAGACAATATAACAATCTTTACATGAATAAAGTGCCCAACTTTATTCCCTTGATTGCGGATCTTATGTTTTAGACCATCACCTTAAGAATCGTGTCTTCTGTATAATTTGTCCATCATATGCTCAATTCTTAAAGGTTTAGACCGACAGCCTCAAACTATTGTTTGCTCAACATACATTCAACAAATATGAACATAAAGAGGACAAGATTTGGTATATAAACAATAAATAAATTCTTTATTGATAAAATGTCTCCAAAAACGTATTACATTTTTACTCCTTAGGGCATACAAGTCTAACAATCTCCCACTTATACTAAGTAAGTAAATACTGCAAATTTTGCATCCCCATAGCTTCTACATGCCTCTCGAAGACTCTCCCAGTAAGTGTCTTCGTAAATGGATCAGCTAAATTGTCCTCTGACGCGATCTTGCACACCGTGACATGCCCGCCCTCAACAAAGTCCTTTATCACATGATACTTCCGATCAATATGCTTACTCTTCTTGTGAAATCTTGGTTCCTTAGCATTAGCTACTGCCACACTGTTATTACAGTACAGTGATACCGCTTTATCCATACCAGGAACTACCTCAAGATCCCCAAGAAACTTGCGGAGCCACACTGCTTCTTTCGAAGCATCACTAGCTGCCACATACTCAGCCTCCATCGTTGAATCCGAAGTGCAATCTTGCTTCGTACTTCTCCAACTGATGGCACCGCCACTTAGAGTAAACACAAACCCCGAAGTCGATTTCCTAGAATCCAGACATGATTGAAAATCTGAATCAGTGTATCCTAGAGGAGTTAAATCCTCACCCGAATACACAAGCATATACCCTCGAGTCCTTCTCAGGTACTTGAAAATATGCTTTACTGCAACCCAATGGTTCGGTCCTAGATCCGCCTAAAATCGACTTACAATCCTGACCGCATAGCTAATATCTGGTCGTGTGCAAAGCATGGCATACATGAGGCTACCCACTGCCGAAGCATAAGGCACCTTCTTCATGTATTCTCTTTCTTCATAAGACTTTGGAGAGTCTTTCTTAGAAAGAGTAATTCCAGACCTAAATGGTTGCCCACCTTTCTTGGAATCTTGCATTGTAAACCTCCTGAGAATTTTATCTATGTAGCCGGCCTAAGACAAACCTATCATTTTGTTCTTCCTATCCCGAAAGATCTAGATACCGAGAACAAAATTAGCCTCACCTAAGTCCTTCATGTCAAACTGCTTGGTCAACCATAATTTGACCGATGACAACGCCCCAACGTCATTGCCAATTAGCAAAATGTCATCTACATAGAGCAGTAGAAAAACCACCTTCCCATCCTTAATGTGTTTGTAAACACATGGTTCATCCACATTTTGTGAGAACCCATAAGTCTTGATCACTTGATCATCCACATTTTGAGTCTCCCGTAGGCTCGGGAGGACAAGGGGTTGTCAGTACAGATTTTAGTTTCTCAAAGGATAGGACGATATCCAGGTTCTGTTTTCAATCGTTATAATTCTCACCAGTTAATTGGTTTTTGTCAAGTATCGATGATAAAGTGTTTTTAGACATTTTCAATCTACAATAAAGAATCATATACCAAATATAAGCAAACATATATAATAATTTAGTAAGATATCATGTAAAATCATACAAATATGTTTATGTGTCAAAACCTTGAAAATATCACAACCTTACAACGATAATTCCCAACTCAGAATTCAACAAGCTCCTAGGGGAGTCATGTCAAATTCAATTAGGAACACGGATCCCCTCCTGATTAATATATGCCATCCAGGACCCGTATAATCCAGCATATACTAATAATCGTTTCTTTGGCCATTAATTTTATTAACAGAGCTCCTAAGGGAGGTTAATAATAAAATTAACGTGAGTGTATAACCACCGTTTTAATATTTTATCCATGATTTATAATCACCACCTAGGGGTGTGCAACCATAAATCATACTAAAATACCTTATCCTTTCAGAGATCTAATCTGGTACATGATAGAAATCCCTTCCTAGGGGTCGGGACCACCATGTTCTTCCTATGGACCAACGATAGAGGCCTTAGGTCCTCTCTTCGAAAACCTTCTCCCACTCAATCTTTTGAAGTCAAGGTTTTATTTTAAAATTATACATGAACAATTTTAATATGAGCGGCACTCCCTATTCTATATGACATGTTATCAATATACATGGTAAATCATATGATAATGCAGACAAGCAAAGCAATCAAGCAAAGCTACAAGCAAAATAATAATAACCGTAATATTATGGTTCCACCCTAGAGAATAGAAAACTAAGATTACAAGAGAATAATCGAGACATTTATCGATTCTTCATCCTTGAATCCTCAAGCTGTATCCTTCTTCATGTAATATCCATCTTCAAGTCTTCAATCCCGTATGAATCGAATACTTCATATTTCTGGTCATATCCAAATTTAATGTTTCTCAGAATCATCCCAAAAATAAAATTAAAACTACACCGAAAAAATTACACCTTTTCTGGACACTTGGCAGCTCTCGGTCGGCAGGCCGATCTGGGTGATCAGCCTGACGATCATGAAGGTTCGGCCTGCCGAACTGAAAGTTTGGCCTGCTGGCAGAGCACCCAAATTTCTGCCCCACTGTCGGCTTGTCGGACCACACGTCCGGCCTGTCGATCTGTGACCTTCGGCCTGCCGAACGGTGACGTCTGGCATGCCGACCGAGCAGGAAAAATATTCTAGAAAATACAATTTTAATGCAATTTATCAATTTTATTTTCAACAATTCAAAAACATAAAATTAGAGACTCAGAAAATACCTAGGGGCGCCATCATCTTTCTTGTAGATCTGTCTTCCAGATCCGTCTTCTCCAAATAATTATTTAATTACAAAATTCTTACAAATTAAAAATTAAATAACAATTCCTAGACGGAGATGATAGTCCGCCATCTAATTACATGAAAAACCTAGATACACATTCTAACCTCTAAGGAACCATAACCAGTATGAATTAATTAATAAATAAATAATTAAACAAAGATTTAATCAACCATAATTAATTAACAAACATTCACCGCATAATCCATGACAACATATATATTATATAGAAACCTAGAGTGCTATCTCTCTATAAAATTCAATTCAAGCATAAGAGAGATAGAGATCACAAAATTTATGCATATAACATGATCAAAAACTTGTAAATTTATATAAAAACCATGGCTCTGATACCAATTGTTGGAAACAAAGTGCGTAGCGGAATTTTAAAAATTTTTCATCAGAGTATTTTTCAAAACACAAGTTTGACATGTTAAATGTATAAATTAGACAGATCTTACTAACCTTTGTGTGAAGAACCTCCGCAGCTTGTGAAGAGAAGTAATGTTCCAGAAGAGCCTCAACCAACTGGTCTTCTTTGCTATTCTCTATCCACAACCGGAGTGAGTGTGGGCTCACACGTTCAGCTCTTCCACCAGTGACTCTCCTTCCAACTAATAGAGAGAACCCAAAGCTAGTGTCATGATTTGTGAACAAAAGCTCTCAGGGAGTTTTTCAGATGCTCACAAGAAGAGTATCACTCTTAATCTCTCAAATTGATCTGAGTAAATCGTGAGACTCTCTCCCTTTATATAGCTATTGGTCCTGGGGTCAGTCCGTATCAGATTAGGTCTCAAAAACTCAAAACAGAATCAAGTTCGGATCAATATCTGATAAGATCCAAGTGAAAACGCGTAATCTTATCTCTCGCTAATCGGCAGGCCGAACAGGCCCCATCGGCAGGCCGAACTTTTGAGAAAAAATCTCCGTGAATCTCTTATTTTTCACTCGAGATTCTAAAGGATAAAGTCTTAGTTTTGATTCAAATAACCCAATAGAGAAGTTATCTTATCAAAACAAACTTTATCAAGATAATCTCTAAGAAAATAAATCAATTCACAATAATTCTACAAGTTTATCTTGTTCTAATTTTTCCAAAATTAAAACAACCGATAAAGAGACAAGAATTATCTGATCGCAATAATTCAACAAGTTTATCTTGAACTAATTTCTTACAAAATTAATTCAACAGATAAACAGACATGAATTATTTGATTCTTACAAATTTTAAACCAATCTGATAAATCCGACATAAGTCACCAATTATTGGAAAAGCACGCCGTGTCGTTATAGGAATTTGTGAGCTAGCAAAGGGGACCAAAATGGACCTATAAAGTTCAAGCTCGTGATAATTATGAAACCCAATATCCCAGATATACATTTCATAATTATCAACTCCAACGCTACTCTACTAAAAGCCTGGAGCTGCACTCTCAAACTTTATAGAATTACGAAGCTCGTGCAGCTAAGTCTCCGTGACATATCATAGTGTATCGCATCCCCATATGATCATCCATAATTGGCTTAAGGACAAGTTCTGTCTTACCATCCCGATTATTTTTATCTTACATTCCATTGTCTCACCATTAGAAAACTTACCATCCAAAGATAGTATACCATTCGGTTACACCTATGTATCCAAATGGTTAAGCGCTCCAGTTTTTCAATTACAGGATAACGCATATAAGAGGATATCATTAATCCTAAAGAGGAGCTATGGATTTCATATCTATAAATAACAAGTCTATGCTATCAAGAGTCATTCCTCCAACGTACCGGTATGCATACCACTATTGAGTTGTGGGTGTCACCCTTTGGCACATCAAAAGACACAAGTCGAGACAACAGGGCCACTATTCATCTCAAGATTAAGATACAATACAAATGACTATCTAAAGTGAATTGATTTGTCGAGACAAAATTATTAATCCAAATCAATTCACTTTATGTCCCGATCCAACGCATCGTCACCTATGACAATGTGCCAATGTTTCTATTCACGGAGTCCAACTCCGATAGCCAAGACAAACCATCTCCCAAAAGGGATATAGACAACATAACAATCTTTACATGAATAAAGCACCCAACTTTATTCCCTCGATTGCGGATCATATGTTTTAGACCGTCACCCTAAGAATCGTGTCTTCCGCATAATCAGTCCATCATATGCGCAATTCTTAAGGTTTAGACTGACAGTCTCAGACTACTGTTTGCTTATCATACATTCAACAAACATGAATGTAAAGAGGACAAGATTTGGTATATATAAATGAATAAATTCTTTATTGATAAAATGTCTCTAAAAACGTATTACATTTTTACTCCTTAAGGCATATATTTCTAACATACGGCACTTTCAAACCACCACCTAAACCGTCTAAGAGCCTTCTGGGTACCACCGTTCTCATCAAATGAGATCGGAACCTTTTTGTACTTCTCTACATATGCTACAATGTCATGCCCTTTTGCCTTTCCTCGACCGATACGATGGCAAGGTGCGGCATCTTGTGCCGTAAATATCGAGAAACATTTTAGATTACAATTAGTTGACCAAAAAAACTATACAAATTTGCAATTGGGTTGTAGCATACCCGACTGACACCGTGACAGTACTCTATACAGGTCAGGTAGAGGTTGTGCTCCACCTGCAAAGCCAACACATGTAGCAACTTATCCAGACATATCCAACTGTTGTCAAATAAAAGGATGAATGTCATTATTATGTACATATGTTCCACTAATATCCTAATTTAGTACTATAAAAATAAGGGCATCTATACATCATATCTATTCTTCGTCACTGCTAATGTCTTGAATGTTGCCAACATCATTAATGTCGTCATCATCTTTGACTTCAACATACTCTTCTAAAGTTTCATCATCCTCTTCTTGTAAATCCAAATCTTCATCTTTTTCGAGAGACTTATCTTTTAAGATTGCATTAACATTGGATATGACAACATTTGATGATACATTAGGGAGATTCCACGTCAAGGTGCCAATCTCTTGAGTTCCACTACTAATTCAACATTTGCACTTTATATCTTGAACTGTCATCACATCATCCACATCGGCTTCGGGGAGATCCCATATATGCCATTGTCCAAAGTATTCAACAACTTTCCAATTTGGACTATTAAACATATCATCTACATAAAATGCGTGTTCTACTTGAGATGCAAGTATGAATGGTTCATTCTCATACTACGAGTCCTTAATAAAGATGCTTATTCTATTTTTGTATTGTTGAACTCTCTTCTTTTCTGACTAAGTGTCGAACCACTAACACTTGAAAAGGATAACAAAATTAGAATTTAGGTATGACAATTCGTAAATCTCCACACAGACCCCGTAATATGTTTGATTACCTAGTCCACGAACACAGACATCAAAATTCTGGGTAGTTTGATTGATATCCTGATTATGTGTTAGATACTTGACTCCATTCAACACACAACCAAGATAGCTTTTAACGAAGAACCCTGAACTAAATGAAAGCGAAACCAGTTAATCGGTTGTCTTTGGTGTATTCTACTCTCAAAGATTAACCTCTACCAGTCGTATAGAATTATTAGAAATTAAGAATTTGTAGTCATTATGGATTTCCAGTTTTATTGTGTATAATTTAAATGAAAATTATACCTTATTCTGAAACCATTTTGGGAACTCCATCGCTTGAAGGTCCTATAAGGATCCTATTCATCTGCTATCTTTCAAGTCCTTCATTTGCTTACTGTCGTTTTATGGAATTTGAGTGATACAATAATATTTGAGACAACTATAATTACATGGAAATGTAGGGTAACACTTACTTAATGTATTACTGAATTTCTAAACAGTTGTGTAGTATGTACCACTTGGCTTTATTTTGCAACTGGTTATCTAATGTGATTAGAGTCATCTTCCCAATTGGACGACAATGAGTATCAAAGACAAAAATCTTGTTATTACTAACTACATCATCATCTACCCAATTTCTCCCAATCTGTTAGATCTTGTCTTTATCCCAGTTAGATACATCAAACAAAGCATCAAAGCTTCGTTGACAATATACGTTTCGACAATGGATCCCTTTGGTTGTGCACGATTTCTAACATACTTCTCCAATGATCCAAGGAATCACTTAAACAAATACATCCATCTTAAATGAACTGGACCTTCCCTAATGGCTTCTTCTGGCAAGTGAATTAATAAATGTATCACAATATGAAAAAAGGTTAGTGGGAAAATTGTTTCTAACTTGCATAAAATAAGTACAATATCCTCTTGCATTTTCTCCAAATCACTTATCCTCAATGTCCTCGAACATATCAACTAGAAGAAGTTGCTTAATTCTATTATTGCATCAATAATCTCTTTCTTCATGAATGGTTGAATCCTAGTTGGCTATAATTGCTGCATTATGACATAAGTATCAGGTGATTTTAACCCAGTGATTTTTTTGTTCCCCTTGATCACATTTTTCCTCAGATTCGAAATGAACCCATCAAGGAAATGTATTGATTTTAAATACTCACAAAACCTTTTACTGTCATATGGGGTCAATGTGTACGTGGCATGTGGTTTCATTCAATGATCACCCTCCTTATACAAATTCAACTCTTTACGCACCCCTATGTTTTGCAAGTCAATCCTCGCCTTATTTGTATCCTTACTTTTTTCCATCAATGTTCAAAATTGTGCCCAACAAGCTGTCACACACGTTCTTCGTGATATGCATGACATCTAAGTTGTGACGCAATGACAATGAACTATAGTGAGGTAATTCCCAAAAACTACTATTTTTTGTCTGAGTAAGCTCTGTTGGATGTCTCTTTTGCTTCTTTCCCCCATAATTCTCATGTTTACTAAGCAATCTAAGTATAACCTTTTGTAACTAAGCTAATATTTGCTGAACGGATTTCTAGGATGAGGGAGGTCGTCGATCAACCCTACCATCAAACTTTTTGTTATTCCACATCTTACGAGTAATAGGGAGCCACTGTGGATGCCCAACAAAACAAGTTTTGCTTGTTATCCTCTTTGATGGGGTTGCATCGTTGCAAGGTGGACATACCAAATACCCTTGACCACCCCAGCCAAATAAACTACTACGAGCAGGGAATTTGTTAACTGTCATGAGCAACATAGCCCACATCTGGAAAGACCTTTTCGAATTAGCATCGCACAATAATCCCTTCTTCCCATAATTCTATTAACTCATCCATAAAAGGCCTTAAGAACACATTAATATCTTTCCCAGGAGCATTTGGGCTAGGAATCAACAAAGTCAACATCTTATAAGGGTCCTTTGTGCATAACCACGGAGGTAAATTATAAGCAGTCATAATCACCAGTCACATAATATATGAGAGACTTATGTTCCCAAAGTATTGAAGCCATCAGCAGCTAAACCCAATCAAACATTTCTCAGATCACAGGCAAAATCAGGGTATTTTTCATCAAATTCCTTCCACTCTTTACTGTCAACTAGATTACGCATTAAGTTTTCATCCTTTGATCAGCCGCTTTGGTGAGACATTATTTCCTTAGCAGTGTGACGAGAAGCATACTAATGCTTCAACCAATCATTCAAAGGAAAGTAACGTAGTACTTTCTAAGGAATAATGATTGTAGAGGAGATAAAGAGATTTATTAAAAAAAAAGGTTTGAGTTTAAGATGTTAGATTTAGAGAGAGGGAGAGAGAGTGAGTTTGGAGATGAGTAAAAGACAGAGGAATTTTTGACAGACAATAGGAAAATTAGGAGAAAAATATAGAGTTTATAAATGAAAGAAATAGAGGGATGGAAGAAACTAGCTAGTAGTTATAAAAGGAATGAGAAAATTTGAACATTTGTAGAAAACAAATGAGTGGGAAAAAAGTGCATTTTTTTAATTTTTTGATATTAGACGATGGTTGTTGTACAAAAACCATCGTCTAATATAGCCTTTAAACAATGGATTCTTGAAACCATTGTACAAGAAGTTTGAAGAAAGGAGAGTCACAAAAGGAGTATTGTGGGCTTCAAATTTTTTGTAGATTCTAGGCTTTCTTGTAATTCTAATACTTGTAACTGTAATTCGGTAAAGTCGATCCTTCTTATCTCAAGTGTGAGTAGCATCCATGGTTTTCTCCTATAAGGGTTTTTGACCACGCTAAAAAAACATATTGCTGTGATTATTATTTTTAATTTTCGTAATTCTCATTTACACAGTTTTAGATTTGGTTATTGTCCGCATAGAACTCTACTTTTTTGTCCGTCAGGAATGCTTTAGAAATATCCAGTTCTTTTTCCTGCAATTGACCACTCGCGTTCAATATTGTATCTAATGTCATTTGTCTAAAATACAGTCATGATGAAACACTTGTTGTCTGCCCTTTTTTTTTTCCTTGATAAATTCTTAACAAAAACACAATTTTTTTATGCCTAATTTCTGATATTTTTCGTTGTACAATTTGATTTATCAGTGGGCATTGTGACAGGTGGTTCATATCTTCAATGAAAAAGGTTTGTTTCCACAAATTTGAATTTAAACTGAAATTTATTTACTTTGTTGAACTTAAGTTATGCACATTGAGTAGTAATTGTAATAAGGGAGGGAGAAAATCATCGAATATGAATGCAGAAAGAAAAACTTGTACTCTTCAAGTTACCGTTAGGATGATTCCGTGTTCAAAATCTATTTTGAAACATGATTTTGGAAAATTCACGTAAATGATAAAACAAAACGCAGGAAAATGAGAATTTAGAGTAGAGTCTAACATGAGGAAGTGAGATATATTTATCATGAACTGAAATTGTAACTAAAATTTGTGACTTTTTTTTTTCTTTTCCCTCACAAAATAAGAACAAGAAGAACACAGATATATTACTTCCATTTTTGGAAAGGGAGAATCCGTTATCATAAAATATCTTCGTGCTGTCTACTTTATTTAATTATTCATTTATCTTTCTACTTTCGCTATGCAGTTATGACTTGTAAGGTGTGTCTCAGGGTCCTCTATTGGTAAATATCGCCCGAGGGGGTCTCTTGGACCAGGAAGCTGTTCATCATTACCTCCAGTCATGCCACCTGGGAGGCTTGGGCATCGATGTTGCTTGGGCAGAGCCATTTAATCCTGACGATCCAATTTTGAAGTTGAACAATGTTTTAATCACACCCCATGTGGCAGAAAATACCATAAAAAATGGATCGGATCTACGAACCAAATACGCTTTACAGCTTTTCCAATTTGAATTAGCAATCCAAATCTGATCTTTTTGTCTTCATGATCATACTTCTACAATTAAGGGTCGTTGATCTAAATCTGGTCTTTCTGTCTTCATGCTAATTCTACCATTACAGGTCGTCGGTGATGTCGCAATCCAACTTCATCAAGGGCATACTTTTGGCAGGTATTGAGTTTGTCAATTGATTCTCAGTCGGAGAACTGATTCTTTTTCAAGCTTAGATTATTTGGAGCTCCAATGAAGATTTATTTAGCAGATATTAAGTGCAATAGGGACCAGAAGAGGGTCTGTTTCACAGCGTATATAAGACGATAATACCAGTAATTTAGGATGATAAATCTCCCTTCCTCCCCTTGATCACCAAAAGAGTACTTTGCTTTATTTTATTATTATTATTATTATCATCATTTTTTGCGGAAAATTAGAGTTTTAATGCTAGAAGTCTAGAACGTAATGTACGATGAACATAAAATAAACGTTATTTGTTGGTGGGAATCGGATGTTGATTTCACGGTGAATAGTAACATTTTGGAAATCCATTCAGCAAAATTTCTATTGAATGATTGTATTCCTTTGGAGAATTCTAGTTTAATTAGGAAGCTCTGAAATGTAGTACTTATTATAAAGAAAAGCCCCAACTAAACTGGGCGATCAATAAATCTTGTGCTATGCAGCAATATACGTCGGATATTACTGATTATCGGAAGGGAAAAAAAAAAAAAAAAGCTGGACACTTATTGCTTATCAATTGTGTTTGTGTTTGAAAGACAAAAATGTGTATGAGTGATGTTAGGGATCCTAACGACGGTCTTAACTTTTAACGTACTCATGAATTATTATTAATTCCATGGTAAATCTAATTTACTAATGTGTGAGTCTTTTATGTAAAACATATAAAATCAATTCAAGCATGCTATAAACTGTATGCATATCAAGAATTGAAAAAACGAAAACGGAAGCGTGGAAAAAATGTGTACCTCCAGCCATTGCCTCCTCTGTATAACTGTAATTGTGGTTGCCTTCTTGGTGCTTCCAAGCCCTCTCAAAAACTCAATTGACGGTGTTGGTTTCTGAAAAGAGTTTTCTGAACTTGGGGACCAAGTTTTCTTTTTATAGAAAATAAGAACGTGATTTTTCTGTTCTGATAAAAATATATATCTATCAAATCAATTCCTTCCATCAAGGAAACCATATATATAGTAACAGAAAATTTCAGTTACCAAAATTGGTTTAATGGGAATAAATATGAGGCCATTTATGAATAACCGTTACACAATTAAATTGGTTTCAATTTTTGAAACCGTTACAATTAAATTAAAAGAAATAACGGTTACATTCTCCCACTTGGTCTCCATATTTATCCTTATATTGATTAAACCTAAACTTTAAGGAAACAAATACATGAATCATGGCGATACTTCCTCTAAATTGTGAGTATTATCTTCCATGTATTACAATGTATTATTTCTCAGACTTTATTCCTTATATGGTAACTTAACTTTATGAATAAACCCAATGTTTATTCTTGGTCCTATTATATGTGAATTTTCTCCAATAACTTAATGCGCTAAACAAATATGAGAAAACATCACAACTGAATAAGAGTTTCATTAAAACTGTAAATTATATGTACAAACAAATTTACATTATGGAACCAAGTCCCATCTGTACAACATGATCCTTAAATGACTTTGGTGGCATTCCTTTTGTCAAAGGATCTGCGATCATCAATTCAGTGCTTATATGCTCAATGACCACTTTATTTTCCTTAATGCGTTCCCTTATGGCTAAGTACTTAATGTCGATACGTTTACTTCGACTGTCACTCTTATTATTCTTAGCCATAAAGACAGCAGCTGAATTGTCACAATATATCCTTAATGGCCTAGACACAGAATCTACAATTCTAAAGCCTGACATGAAACTCTTCAACCATACACCATACGAAGTAGCCTTAAAACAAGAAACGACCTCTGCCTTGCATGAAAATCTGGAAAATTTCCTGTGTTTTGGACGCACGGGTGGAAAATTTTTTTGATTTTTGGGTTTTGATTTTTAGCGTTTCTTAATTGAATCTAAGATTAGAAATCATTTAGACATTAGATTTCTATGAATTCTGCTATTTGAAACGTCAAAATTGGTGTCCGGATGGTAGAATTACAGCAGGGTCTGAAACGGGTCAAAACCGGGTCATTCGGGTGAAGAAGACCCGGATTTGTGGTTGCAGACGATAAAAACGACATGTCGTTTGGATTGGGTCAGAAAAAACGACATGTCGTTTTGGGCAATCAGGAGCTCGTTTCACGGTTAAAAAACGACAAGTCGTTTTGGGCATTAATGATCAAAACGACATGTCGTTTTGTATGTTGACAGACTGCCTCTCTTGTAAACGACGTGTCGTTTACGCCGGGGGCTCTCCAAACGACGCCGTTTTGGCTGAGCAGGAAATTAAAAAAAAAACCCAAAAATTTAAAAAAAAAAAATTTTGATTTTTTCCAGATTTAATAAAATGATGGTTTTGGGGTAAATTTCATAAAATTTTCAGTTTTTATAATTTTTATGAAATTTTCATAATATCCACAATTTTAATATTTTTATGAAATTTTTCATATTATGGAATGATTTATGAAAAATTCATAATTTTGAATATTCATAATTTTTTGGTATTTGTTATGAATATTATACAGTAATTGTGTGGATATAATTTTGTAAATTTATGTGCATATAGTATTCATTATGTATAATTTGTGATTTAAAATTATGCATCCAATATTAAGTTAAATAATTTAGTACATTTAATTTTGTGCAATAATGTGCTAAATTATATTTTTGAATGTATAATTTTAATATATACATAATGAAATTAGTACATAAATTATGGTTCTTTGTTCATATTTATTTATTGCTTAAGGTAATCGCAATTTATTTTATGAGCAAAAATTTAAGAATAAATGTCTTGTGATATATGTACTTAATTTTTGAATAATTAAAGAGTAGCCACAGCATCTTTAATTATGCAAAAATTATGAAAGATGTTTAAATCACATATGGTAAAAAGACATTAAATTGTGATTAATCATATGTAATATGATAAATTTTATCCCACAGGAATTTTTATTATATTTAATATGATTGGTTAGGATGATGTATCAAATTATCTTTCTTAATTTACCCACAGGAATTAAGAAAAGGGCATATAATTTTAATAGCGTCATCATAAGGATATATGAATCTGTTTGAGTTAAAAATTTTACCCACAGGCAATTTTTATGTCATTTGATTCATATTTTAATGCATGATTTACATTGGTAAACATGTCATAAAGTATTGTAGCCTCAATTTGGTAACATAAGCATGTATGTTTTATTATGCAGCTATGTAAACTGTGAGTTACTCTGATTTCCAGTGTGACATTCCCGAACTTAAGGGAGACAACTATAAAGTATGGAAGGAGAGAATCCTTCTTCATTTAGGAATCATGGACATTGACCTGGCTATCCGTAAGGATGAACCACCTGCCATTACGGAGACCAGCCAGCCAGATGACGTGGACCGTTATGAAAAGTGGGAGCGATATAATCGCCTCTGCATAATGTTCATTAAGACGAAAATCTCGGCTGGCATACGTGGTTCATTGGAGCAATATGACTGTAATTGAAAAAACGTGCTATAAATGTGTACCTCCAGCCATTGCCTCCTCTGTATAACTGTAATTGTGGTTGCCTTCTTGGTGCTTCCAAGCCCTCTCAAAAACTCAATTGATGGTGTTGGTTTCTGAAAAGAGTTTTCTGGACTTGGGGACCAAGTTTTCTTTTTACAGAAAATAAGAACGTGATTTTTCTGTTCTGATAAAAATATATATCTATCAATTCCTTCCATCAAGGAAACCATATATATATAGTAACAGAAAATTTCAGTTACCAAAATTGGTTTAATGGGAATAAATATGAGGCCATTTATGAATAACCGTTACACAATTAAATTGGTTTCAATTTTTGAAACCGTTACAATTAAATTAAAAGAAATAACGGTTACATTTTATACGCATGCCATCTCTAACAACTCATAAATTAAGAAATAGGTTGAAATTAGAGTTGGTGCTATTTGAGTATTTCATTTCTTATATGATATAAACCTATAATGTATAAGCCCTTGAAAAAAATATATATATTGGAAGGCGATTTGATTACAAAAGGAAAGAACATACTTATAAAATTATAAAGGGAAAGAGAGGAATAAAATGATCATGATTTTGTAATATTAAAACATGATGATATGTGGCAGAAGAACAAAGAGAGAGACCAAACAAATAAGCATACTATTTCTTGATCAACTATATTTCAAGATACATTTTGAAAGATCAACAGTCAATTATCAGTATTATATAAAAAAAGCATGCGATTTAATAATTAATTTTGAGTAAAGCAAACGTTTTTAGTGCTATTTCCTTTTAATGAGATTTATGAAATTAAACCAAGACCTAAATAATAGGATCTAATGTGTAAAGTTTAGTAACTAAATCCGTCTAATAATAGAGAGAATTTGAGGTGTAAAAGGTTACCTAATCAAGGTATTCTAAAAATAAAAGGGGTGTTGAGTTAAGACGCCTTAGGTGGTTGCCTTGATGGCATTACCGTTAAGCCCCTACATGTGGGCAATAAAAGCCACAAGAAAATTAGAAATAAATGAGCAGAAGTCTGAGCCATTCACTAATTCTACATTTTTGACAAATTAATTTATTTCTGTCCGTACAAACACACTTCAAAAACCTATATATATGTGTCTCATGTAAGTTCCAATCCCACCAACGAATACAATAAAAGTAGAGCAAAGGAAATCAGCAATATGAAAAAATTCTCGGTTCTGTGTTTGGCTATCATTTGCATGGTGGTGTTGAGCCACCATGTTGAGGTCACGGGGGCATCTAACATAGATAATGAGGTTCTTGACCCATGCAAGAAGCCCGGTGGTCCACACCCAGGCTGTCACCCCGACGTTAACATAGCTCGTGAGGAGGCTAACGAGTACGAACGTGGTTGCAGCTCTACTCATCGCTGCCGAAAACCTGTTGATTAAGAACAAGCATTCATCATGATGGTGAACGTTGGTCAAGCAACAATAGTGACTATAGTTTCCGAATAATAACCACAATAAGACTAGTTCTTTCTAATTTCTTGGTTGGAACAGTTATGCTTTCCTGATATTTATCATGTTTTGATAAATGGTTTTTTGCTATTACTATCACAGGGCTCATAGCGAATTAATTTTTTGTTTCTAATCTTTGTCTACGGAAAAGAAAGTTTGTATTTTTGCTGTTAAACCACTCTGGTAAAAATAAAATAAAGAATATTTTACGTTGACTTTGAAAACGCCATCACGAGAGTGAATTTGTATGTGATAATCTCATGATTGTGTCCTTGATAAATTGCATTAGCCACAACTTTTTTATTTGGGCAATTGAGGAGCCAATAAAGTACAAGTTTTAAACCCAAAAAAAAAAAAAAACGCAAGTATACTTAATTAGAATGCAACACTATATAATTTCTTTTTTTCCCCTCTCCACTGGTGCAGACGGAGCCTAAAACAATAGTTTTAAACCGTTGTCTAGAGATAAAACAACGGTTAGTCAAATCATTGTTTTATCTATTGTCGTATTGTTTCTTATACATACAACGATGGTCCCGCCATCAAATACGCGCACAAAACCTTTGAGTCTGGGAAGGGCATATTAGACGACAATTTTTTTTTACCAAAACTATCATTAAAATGTCAAACACAGCGGTTTTCACAAAGACCATTGTTAAAATTGTCTAAAAATTTAAAAAAATCCTTTAACTAAAAAATATTTCCTTGCTTTATTCATTACTAGAAATTAGACCTTTAGCAAGACACTATCAGCGACGACAGATGTCATCCTTATTAATTTCAGTATTTGCAACGGCATGTAGTCACAAAAACTAATAGCGATGATATTGAGAAAAAGTCATCGCAAATAATAAAAGCGATGATATGTTGTTGCATAATGTACACGTATTAGCAATGATAAGTTGTCGCAAAAAATTTTAGAAAATATCCTACACTTCTTGCAATAATATTTTGTCACAAATCATAAAGGTGCCAAAAAGCACCCTTGCATGAGAAAATTACATGCCAGTTGAAAAATATTTGCGACATATCGCAAATATGGGTATAGTACAACTGGCTCTGTAAAGTTCGAGAGACCAGTGGTATTTGCAATGACATGTTGTAGCAAATACTGGTGGACTACAGCTGGCTCTGAACAGTCAAAAGTACTTATATTGAAATGAATTTGTGACAACAATAGCTATAATTTCAATTTTTTGCACAAACTTTGTTGGTGGGTTTGGCGGTTTATGAAAACTATTTTCGACGAAACCGAAAAAAATTTCATCACAAAAGGTACTCTCCATTTCTCAAATTTTTTTGCAAATTAAATTAAATAGTGTCGTTTTAGGCTATAATTTGTGATGACCTTGGGATTATTTACAATGACATATATTGTAGTAAAAAAATATGTGTGTAAACCAAAACATAGAACCTTTCTTCTCCATTTTTCTTGATTTTTGCTTGCCCTTCTCTCTAGTTATTTCCTTCTCTTTGGCCAAAATCCGTTTGAACCCCACAAAATCTCCTTTCTCTTCCACTTTCTCCTATATTTCGCATTGAACCTAAAATCTTCAAAGATGTCCAAAAAATCCCCCTTTAAAAACACAAAAAATCCCAAAAATAAAGCTTTGTCTTCTTGCCCACGCTACAGCCATCTACTGACGTCCGCCTCCTCCATTCTTCCCCGGTTGCTACCACTTTTAATTTTCCAACCCCCGGTTTTAGCAGGTTTTGGATTGAGTAAGTTTTTAATTTTTTTAATGGTTTTATTTATAAATTATGTTTATGCAAATGTTTATGTAGTATGAATGAATTACCTGATTATGTATAAATGTTGATAAGTTTTAAAAATGTTGAATAATTTGAGTAATATGAAATGTGGTTGTATTTGGATTTGTTGGTTTATTTTTTTTGTTGGATATTGGATTGGTTTTTTTTTTTTTTTTGTGATGGTAAAATCATTGAATTGGATGTTGTTGTGATGGTTATAATTGAATTGAACTTTTTTTTTTAATGTTGTTGTGATTGTTGTTTTAACAGTAAAAATGTAGAATTGTAATGTTGGTGGAATTTTTATTATTTATATAAGTTAGTTAGAATTGTAATTTTTATTATTGTAATGTTCTTAGTTGATTTATTTGCTTTAGTTTATAAGTTAGTTGTTGTTTTTAGTTTGTTTATAAGTTGGTCAAATTTTAAATTAAGTTAGTTCTTATAATTTGTAATATATTTAAAAAAAGTTATCTAATTCCTAAAAAATAATTTAATTTATTACAATATGTTATATGATTTAAGAAGATTAACATTAAGAATTAATTAATCAAATAATTAATTACTTAAAGTATATTATATGATTTAGAATAAAAAAATATGGATATTATTTGATTAAAAATTATTAAAATAGTAATATTAAGATATTAATAATCAAAAAAAAGAAAATTTGCATAAGCAATTAACATCTACAAATAGAAAAGAAGTAAAATTCCCCTTAAAAATCATTTAAGAAATAAAATGTTTAAAAAATTAATTAACAAATATAAGTATATTAATATTTACAAATCGAAGAGAAACTAAAAAAAAAAGAAATAAATTTTCTCCTTATTAGAATTAACTAACAACTCTAAAATAAAACAATATAAACTATTATTTTATTTAATAAGTAAATAATATAAAAAATAAATTTAAATTTAAATTTAAATTTAAATTATTTAAAAAAATTATACATAAGATTATCATAAAATTTGATATGATTTCATAAATTTAATAAAAAAATTGTGTCTTATTCTTAGTAGTGGTTTGATATATGAGTGATTAGATAGTCACAAGAACAACGTATGTAGGTACGCGTTTATGTTTTCATTTTGTATGTGCACACATAAAATGACCTTAGACCTGCTCGAGGATCAGTAAGTAGTAACCGATGCTTGAATTGTCTCATTCAACAATTTAGTATAGTAATTTATGTGTTTGTCATGGGGACATGGGTTAACTCCTAAGCCAAGGAGAATTTTGTAAGTATTTTTATTCTTTCTATATTATCTTTTCTTCTTTAAATTAGTCTCTAAATTTACAACATATGTTTATTTTTATTTGTGTAGAAAAAGATGGAGGAGGAGAGATCAATCCAAAGGACACAATCTGCTACCAGTTCATCTTCACAAGCTATTAAAAAGGAGGGAATTTTGGAGCAAGTTCAAGGTAAACATAGAGGACACAAGATTGGACTAGGCCCTAAACTTCCGAAGAAGATTTACTTTGGTGCTTCTTCATCCTCTGGTTCCCAATTGAATGGGACATCTTCGACACATGTTGATCCACACATAAAAAAATATTTGCAACGATCATAAGAGCAAAACTTGCAAATTTACGATAACCAAAAAAAGATGATGGACTTATTGGCCCAGTTGCACCTTAATGTCCAAATCCTACCCCTAGCTTGCCCTCAATTTTATGTATCTCCACGTACTCTGCCTCCTTTAGATGATGCTGACGGTAATGATGAGGATTCTAGTGATATTGCAAATGTAGAGGATTAAATTGTATTTATTAAATTGAATTTTCTTTTTATTTATCTACATTGTTTAATAATTTTAGACATTATGTTTGGTTTTATTCTATTAATAAAAAAATTATTATTATTTAAATTTTTAAATATTAATTAATTTTTATTATTGTAATTTAATATATTGTAGTCAAATCTATTAATAAAAAATCATAAAAAATGTATTTATTATAATACTATAATTATTTATATATATATATAAACATTTGAAAAAAAATATCGTCGCAAAAACTGTCGCCAAGTCAGCACCTAAGTAAGTATTTACGATGACAAATTTTTAAATTGTCGTCACAAAAAATTGGATCCACGTCAGCCCAACGACTCTTCTGATGACTTATTTACAGCAACCTAATTGCAAGATTGTCGTTGCAAATTCACAGATATACATCGTCGTAAATAACTCTTTTGCAACCAACTTTACGCGATGACGTATTTCTAATGACTTACTCATGCAAATATTTTTTATGCGACCACTTCCAGTCTTTTGCGACGTCATTTTGTCATCACAAAAGACCTACTTTGTAGTAGTGTTGTTTAATTTTAATTAGCCAATTTAGTCTTCAACCTTTCATGAAAGTATGATTTTGGTCCCCAACCTTTTTTTTAATTTATCAGTCCCTAACCTTTTATTAGTTACTGAGGGAATATTTTAAGGGATGGTCATTAACTTTTGTATCATGTGAGCTGCATCTAAGCTCTTTAATAAGGGTATTTTAGTAAAATACTTAATATTTTTAAGAGATTAAAATTAAACACATATTTCTTTAAATAGTGAAACGGGAAGATTTATTTACCAAGAAGTATGCTACTTCAATAGCTTATATTGATGAGTTGGGTTTTACCAATAACTTGAGATTCTTTTACTTGATTTTTTTTTTGTCGTTAGAGTTTTATTGTTCTTTTTGAGGTGCTTTATTTTGATTTTGCCTGTTTTAGGAAAAGGAGATGTTGGGTGCCGTGGCCGTGAAATCGGGAGTTGCGGCGCCACTATGTAAGCAATGTCAAGCTAAAACCTATTAATCTAGCATTGTAGAGCCAGCACCCCGTGCCGTGGAATCCCACTAGCGCTAGAGGCGGAAGCTGAGGCACCCGTGTGAAAAATTTTATGAATGAAATTCTTTTCAGCACATTTGACCTAATATCATTCCAAGAGTATAAATAGCACACTTTAGGTTATTTTTAGACACACTTTGACTTAGAAAAAGGAAAGAGCAAGGCTGCAATTGCGAAGAAGACAATGCTACTAGGAACAGATTCATCTTTGATTTTGCCAACTAGTTTTCTTCCCTTTTCTTTTCTCATGTTTTGAAATTTGTTTATGATGCTTTTTATTTCAATTATGTTCTAAATCTCTTTTTTAGGGCTACGATGTAACCGGATCAAGATATTTTGAATTATTTTATCAATTTTAATCGAAGAATTATTTTTCCAATCTGAGTCTTCATTGTCATTTATGCTTCTAATTAATTGGCTATTGGTAAGATGATTTTTTAATTCATAATGAAATTGAAAGAAGATATTTTTTTTTATCATTATGTTGAATGCCATAGATTGCATATGAGATAGAAATTACTTGCATAGTTTGTGTAGTCGTTATATGAAATTCCTTGAAACTTAATGACTTTTTAATTGTTATAATTCACATAGGAAAATAGTGTGTTAGCAATTAAGGTGATTTTTGGTGTAGCTCAGACAGGAGTATTGGATAATTTAGGGATTTTTGATGTTAACTAAGAGAATAATTTGAGATTGTATTGTTACATAATTCTAGGCAAAATAGTTTGGTGAAATCAGAAATCCTAGAGCTCAATAATATTGATTTTTCTTCATTTAATAATTGCTTTCATTTTTAGTTTAATTGGTTAATTTCATTGACTGTTAAACTTCTCATCTTTTCGATTGTTCAAATAAAGTTAAAGTTGACACAATTTTGGTATTTAGTATTAATCCGCCCTCATGGGACGATACTTGTTTTTACAAACTTTACTACTCGGCAACGATAACATGTAGTTGCATTCACGAAAATTCGTACCTTATATATGTGTACGTACTTATTTCTTTTTGTGTGCGTGAGATTCAGATTTTCCAATATAGATCATAAATTTGAAAAAACAGAAAAGAAAAAACCAATCGAACGTATACACACACAAGGATAATGCTTCATTCATATCTATCATCCCATTCCTTTATTGTTAAATCTTCTTTTCACATTGGTTACCACCTTAAGTCACACTTGTGTTACTTAGAAATTGTTAGGGTTTTGAACCTTACACGTGTACATCTTTACATGTAAATTTTATGTTGCCTTTTTGGGATCAAAGGAGTTTGAATTTTGAATTATTTTTCTACATATTTTATTATTTATCCTATGTAGCCATTTTATTTCCTCATTGTGTTCGACAAATCTCGTCATAATGTGGTGTGGTTTGTTAACAGGATTTGAAGAGTTTAAAGTCTAAATTGTGTGCAAATTAGTAGGTTGTTTATGTGACAAGATAGTTTGAATTTTAAATTGAAACAAATTTTAAGGAGTTATGGAGGAAGGAATATTTTGAGATTAATTCGATAACTTTGACGCAAGATTGAGTGATTTAAATTCAAATTTAAGTCAAAGATTTTCCTATTCATTTGAATTTGAAGGGGTTAAGTTAATTTAGTCTTTATTGGGTCTAGGTTAATTTAATAAATTAACTTAACAATATCAGTGAGTTCTTTATGTATTTTTTAAAATAAAGTCAAGATTTATTCAAGTTTTAAATTTTAGAACAGATTTTTGTATGTAGTTTCAAATTTTGAAATGCAATTTTTTGGCATTGCATATGAACAGTTCGCAAGGATCGTGATGTGTCAACGCCCACGAAGACTGCACACCAGTAGCATGGCCGTTTTCAGAACTTTAGATTGACAAAAATCAAGCTTAATCCTTGTATTTCAGTTCTATCTTCTTGTTGAATCAGTTAGCATTCGACCCTAGGGTGTTTAGGATGCACCTAGATACTTCGCATATCTTAACTTTGCTTATTTAAGGAAATTGAATTATGACTTCTAAGTTAGAGTTTCAAAGTGAGAGAAAAACATAAAACTAATGTTTTAAGACTCTATTATATTGCTCCCATCCTTGTGTAGCCTTAGTCCTTTCATTCCAATCCAGAAGATCCAAGGAGGAGGCGTTTGTGGATTGAAGGCTTGGAGTAAGTCAGTTGGATCAAAGACGAGCAAAGTCGACTTGGAGGTAGATGTGAAGTCTGAAGGAAGAAGAGTCGTAGAAGGAGTATCATGGGTTTCAAATTTGGTGTAGATTCTAGGCTTTCTTGTAATTCCAATACTTGTAACCATAATTTGGTATAGTGGATCATTCTTATCTTTGGTGTGAATAGCACCTGTGGTTTTCTCCTGTAAGGGTTTTTGGCCACACTAAAGAACCATATCACTATGTTTATTATTTTTAACTTTTGCAATTCTCGTTTACACAGTTCTAGATTTGGCTATTATTTACACTAGGTACCATTAACATGTTTTGTGGGCATAGAACACTATTTGTTTTGTCCGTCAAGAATGTTTAAGAAATATCAAGTTCTTATTCTTGCAATTGACTACTTGCGTTTAATATTGTATCTAATGCCATTTGTCTAAAATACAGTTATGATGACTTGTACTCTTCAAGTTACTATTAGGATGATTCCGTGTTCAAAATCTATTTTAAAATATGATTTTGGAAAATTCATGTAAATGATAAAACAAAATCACTACTACAAACAACGTCTTTTGTGATGACTTTTTGTCATCGCAAAAGGTCGAGAGTCGTATCAAATATATTTTTTACGATGACATTTCGTCACCAATACGTCGTTGCTAATAACTAGTCACAAATAATATTTTTACGATGACGCCTTCGTCGTAACATTATTTGCAACAACAAATAGTCGCAAAAAAGTCAACACAATTATATCGTTATGATCGTCGTCAAATATGACATGGCTTTAGCTTTTAGCGACAACAATTTTGAAAAATGTTGTCACAACAAAGTATGTTGATGCTGATGTGGACATAATTATTTGCAATGACTTTTTGAAAAAGTTGTCGCAAAGATCTTAATGTTTTTCAATGACAATGTCGTCGCAATTTATGTTATTAAAATATTTTATTTTTAATATTTAATATATTTAAATATTAATATATTTTGAATATTTAATATATTTTTTAATACTATTTATTAAATTTTTAATATTTTTTAAGTAGGAATAATCGACTTATAATAATAAAAATAAAAATTTAATATTAAAAAAGGTAGTTGATAATACATTGTTCTAACAATAAAATAAAAATCAAACCAAACATAATGTGTCAAAATTTTAGACAAAGAAAAAAAAATACAATCTATTCTCCTAAATTTGCAACAGCATCAGTGCTATCGTTGTTGTTGTTAAGGCTGGTAATTTTGGACACGGCACAATGACACGTTACGAAAATGACACGAGACAAACGGGTTTAGACCGCACATTTATTAATTGTGTCATAAATTGGTTGGCATGAATAACACGAAAATAAATGGGCTGGATTCGTGCTAACACGCTAAACAGGCCTTAACATGTTTAATTAAACGGGCCGTAAACATATTGACACGACACGACACGACACGACCCGCCCATTTATAACACATTTAAACTTAAAAATAAAAATATTTAAAATATTTATAGTAGGTTATTATTAATTAGATATTGTGTTTTTGTTAATTTTCTTTATTGGCTTTTTTTAAAAAAATTAATTTTTTTTTAAATTTTTAGTTAATTGGCTCATAAATGTGTCATATACGTGTTGTTATCATGTCAACCCATCACAGCACGTTTAATAATCGTGTCGTGTCATGTTACGCGTGCCATAGGCGTATCGTGTTCGTGTTTACATTTTTGGCACGTTTATTAATCGTGTCGTGTTCGTGTTCGGGCTAAACGTGTCGTGCTGTAAACGTGCCGACACGAACAAAACACGAACACAATTATTGCCACCTCTAGTTGTCGTCAGCTGCGTTTGGAGGAGGCGCAATACCTGATCGAACAAACGTTGGTGGAGTAGGAGTCAGGCTCTAAGTACCAACTGGCCCGCCAACTCCACTTTAGCATTAAAAAGATGTATGACAACAATGAGGAAAAAGATGTTGATATGAAAGTCGAAACTAGGAAAATGTTGGACAACATGTATGAGGAAAATTCTAATACAATAAATTGTAATGCATAACCAGCAACTATTGTACCATCACAACAAATTGATGAAATGGAAGTGGATAGTATTGATGTCAATCCATACAAGTTGTATTGTCTTTAATACAAGAAGATGGTAAAGGAAGACGAAAATGTGGAGAAGAAAACAGAATTTGATAGGTCCTTAATGGAGCACTATATGGATGTTGATAATCCTTCTTTTGACATACTATAGTGGTATTAGGAAAATGCCATCAGATTTAAAGTCCTTTCTTTGATTGCACGCGATGTTTTGGCGATTCCAATATCTCATGTGGCAAAATCTGCATTCTTAACTAATATTTATGTCCTTAATCCTTTTTGTAGCATTTGAAAAATGATTGAAGCTTTTATTTTCACATGATAATGTCCTCGTACTTGAAATCCGATTGATCTTTGTGATTATATGGATGAAGTTTAGAAAGCTGAACAAGCTGATATTTTACTTTGTTCAATTGATTATATTATTCTGATGACTAATCATGTGAAACATTCATGTATTTTATTTTCTATTGGTAATTGTAGACGAAACTTTACTGATGCTATATGTTCTAAATGTTTTTGTAAGTGACATTTTATTTAGTTCTTCATTTGGTTTGGTTTTTTAATTTTATTATTAAGAAGTTGTGCGACAATATAAGCAAAAAGTTGCTGATATGAAAGTCGAAATCAAAAAAATATTGAACAGCATGTACAAGGAATATTTTAATATAGTGAATTTTAATACACAACCAACAATTGTACTATCACAATTAATTGCTTCAATACAAGAAGATAGTAGAGAAAGAGGAAAATGTGGAAAAGAAACAGTAGTTGATAGGTACTTAATGGAGTAGTGTGGGGAGGTTGACAATCCTTTTTTTGACATACTAAAGTGGTGGAAGAAAAATGCTATAAGATTCAAGGTCTTTTCTTTATTTGCACGAGATATTTTGGTAATTCCAGTATCTGTTGTGGAATCTGAATCTGCATTCTCAACTAGTGGTTGTGTTCTTAATCCTTTTAGGGCATGTTTGACACACGGTATTGTATTGTATTGTATTATATTGTATTGTATTGCATTGTATTGTATTGTATTATATTATATACAAAAAAATACAATGCAAGACAATACAATACGGTGTACCAAACAAGCCCTTAACTTGTGCTTCAACTCAAATTAATCTTCGTGATCATAGATACTTAATTTTTAACTTTGGATGTTTTATTTATGTTTTTGGAAAATCAAGTCAAACCTATTACAATCGGTTTGGTTTGTTTTATATTTGTTCCCTTAAATGGTTTGGTTTCAAAATTTTAAAACAAATGTATAATTGGCTTGGTTGGTTCTATCCTTAATATAACTAGTTTGGTTTGGTTGCTCATCTCAATTTAATTAGACTGAATTTATTTATGAAAATATTTTCTCCTTGAAAAACAAACATTAAAAGTATTATAGCATTCAAAAAACATGTAAGTCTAGGTCTATTTTGAAATTTGAATTTTTTTGTTTTTGGGTTTTATTACAGTTTTAAACTTTATACAATAGTTTTTATCATTTCGTTGAATATCATTTGGTCGCAAAGTACACAAGAGATGAAAGTAAAATAGGTTTTTTAAATTCAAAAATATACTTTTATAGTTTCTAAAAACATTAAGGTAAAAAAATATTTAAAATCATAATGTAGAATTATGTAATTGACCTTTTTAGTTTTATCATACCTATCCAAAAATATTCTTTATTTTTTAAAAAAAGCTTTTGCATGGCACAACAAACGTCAATAAATAGTTGTGAACTGCTAATGTGTGTTTAGGCAAATAAGCCCTGAACTATATGTTGTCTCAATTCCTCAATTTGAAGTTTTAAGTATACTCCTCTAAGATTCGCAAAGATTAAAGCAAAGATAAGAAATAAAAAGGGCACGAAATCCCTAATGTCTTGATAAAAATATATATATATATATATCGTGCAGGTTGTACCCAATAATGTGGAAGACAAATCTTAATTTTTATGTATTTTGAGGTCTATTGAGGAAGATGGAGTTGTTGATTGGATATGGAAAGAAAATGGTGGAGGAAATTAGATGTGAAATTACCTCATGAGGTCTTTATTGTCAATTATTTGACGAAAAGAAGACTGAGGGACTAAGTCTGTAATTTTGCAAACCTTAGGGGTGTTATACCCTTTAAAACTAAAATTTAGGGGATAAATTGAGACAACATGTATTTTTTTGGGTTTATTGTGTAACTAACCTTATATTAAAAAAAAAAAAATGGTAAGTCCCAAAATCCAATGGCGCGCTTCTTGCCACATCCAACGACGCCGCTTCATTTCATCTTATCCGTTTGGACGTTTTCCCTCGAAAACGCATCAAAACGCTCTAGGGTTTGTAGTCGTTTGCTCTCTCTCTCCCTCTCTCTGTGTTCAGGAATCAAAGAAACAAGGCTCTTGAGAGCCAACTCTCTCAGCATCTCCGATTCCAATAACGTCCCCAGCAAACCAGACTTTCTTGTGAATTTGTACGACATCGAAAGGTTTGTCGTCTCTCTCTTGTCCTCTTTCGCTTTCCGACATTTTTCTCTTCTATTTCCGAACATCAATTTACGACGTCAAAAATTTTTGAATGCCATCTGGTTATTGGCTGTGCTCTGGTTTTTTCTTGCCTTAATTTTGCCCAATCTTGCTTATATATGTTTGCAAATATTTTTCTTTGGAAACCCATTTTTTTATTCAATGTGAAAGATGAAAAATTTGTGACATTTTTGGTAGAACGAGGAAATTAGAAATTTGAATTGTTTTCCTTCTTCTTCTTATTCAACAGATTGTATTTTTATTTTTATTTTGAGAGGAACAAATTGTATTTTACTGTTCCTGAAAAAGAAATGTTGTTATTTTTGGTTCTGATAGTCATAAAAGCTATATAGGAAATTCATGAGCAATTGCAATACTAGCCAAGAGTAGTTTTTTTTTTCTTCTTCTTCCAATTGATTTTTTGGGGTTACAATTCTTTTTTTCTTTTTTTTTTTGGGGTGCTGCAGCCATGGAAAGAAGGAAAGAAATAATGGTAAATGTGGCTAAGAAGATTGTCGACGACATAAACGCGATGTCTTTTTAAATTTAAACGACCAACAACTGCATTCTCTCATGATGATGAGAGAAATAGCACGTGGTGTTGTTGATAACAGAGTTGAAAAGGTGGGGCTATGGATTTCTCTTCTTTTTTTTTCTGTGCCATTATATTGTTTTCTCTTGTTAATTTTGTTAGTTATTTTAACAGGTTACCAAGGATGATCTGAAAAAAACACTCGCTTCTAGTATTGACAAGATGGTAATTTAGTTCTGTTTGTTGGTAATTGAATTGTTTTACATCATTTGTTTGGCTTATTGCGTCAGAATTGGGCAGGTGGGTTCATGCAAGGATGTCAATAACATTTTGGATAAGATACCTTGTGAGGGTATGGATGAACAGCAGACACAATCCGTGTCACGGATGAAAGAGATCGTGTCGACAATTGTGACTAAACAAGCTAAACTTGCAACCACTCGTCACCGTGAAATTCATGAACCTGTTGAATTGGTAGGCTGATTAGGCAGAATGTTCTTTCTGCGTCTTTTTTTTTTTTTTTTTTTCCACCTAGCTGACTTTTGTTTCAATTGTATAGCAAATAGTACAGGTTAACGGAGTTGATGAAGAGACTATGGATAGTAAGGTGGGAATAAAAGATATAGATGCTGAGGAGATTCAGAGGAGGTTATTTGGAAATGTGAGTGCTAGAGGCACAGACAAATATAGTAATAGGCCAATGCTGCTATACTGTGTTTTTGTTTTTGCCTTGTTTTTTCCTTTTTAATTCCTTTGACTAACTTCAACAAAATAAGTGGATGCAGCTATAAGTTATGGCCCTAATTTATGACTATGTGCTTTTAGGGCACGCATACACAGCCTACAAACAATGCCTCTTTGCCTCATGACACAAACAATGATTCCTCTTCGTCTGAAGATACTTTTGGTGCGTGGATGGGCCCTAGGGTTGACTTCGAGGCTTTGGGAATGTCTAATCCTCCATCCTGGAGTGTTAAGTTGCCAGACGGTGCAGGCGGTACCAAAGATGTCCAACTTCTGAAGGCCCCTTTAGGCAGTGTGGTAGAAGGGATGCCTCTATCTTCATACTTGCCGGTAACAAATGCTCTTTTGTTGCTTGTTCTATCTTTATCAATGTTAGGGAATCTGAATAAAAGAGTCAATGCAGGAGCCTCACAAGTCTGCATTTGAGTATCTCTTAGAGCTTATTGCTGCCCTCAAACATATGATTTTAACAAGAGTGAGTTTCCCTCTTCATTTCCTTTCCTTTTATATTTTCCGTGTTCAAAATTTGACGTTATTAATATTTTCCTTTAGCAGGAGACTCCAAGTGGACCTGAAAAACAATGAGGTTGACTTCAAGCCAAGGAAGGATAACTAAACAACATGCCAAAACTCACCAAGAAATAACAATTATCACTAACAACATGAGGCAGTATGTGCATGACCTGAAGTGGTTAGTTTAGAATGTGATTTAGAGCAGAATCAGCATGTGAAGTACCAGATTCTAGCTGCTTCTCTTCTTCTAACTTCTAATGCTACCATCATCAAATGGTGAATAGATCATAGTTCCTAGATTTGGCCTGCTGCCATGAAATTTCTCTTCTTTTTTCTTTATTTGGTTCATTTTGGATGATATTGTTTGCAATGCGGACTGGCTTTTACATTTAGAATAGGAGTTATGATTATTTAATTTTCTTCTGTATCCTTATTTTTTGAGTCCAATATTATTTTACTGAGGAGAGAGCCTGTTTGAATCCGAATTTGCTGTGTGGACATGCTATGATCAAGTTGCAAGCCTCGAGTTCATCCAGTCAGTTAAATGTCCTGACTAATCTGGTTTTTTTTTGGAACATTATGACAGTTTTTCAACTAGTACAATGGATGGTACTTTGGACCATAAAATAAAACATTGGCCACTCATTGAGCTTCCTGATATAAAAAATGGTGTCACCAAAATCCGGAGAATGGGGTCTTTGCATGTTGAAACATGAACAGCCTAATCCTATGCATTCCCCCAAATTGCCACCTCTAAGAAAAATCCTACACACTGCCTGCTGCCAGCATTACCACCCACCACCAGCATCAGCGCCACTCTTCCTGGAAGTTCAGTAGCTCATTCCGAGCAAGTGACTTTATTTTTGGTTAAACTTGGTAGCCAAACTGTTTGCAGGATGATAAGCTAGTGATGCCACTTTTACCTCTTTTCATAGAAGGTTTGACCAGTATTTAGTGTTCCCTTTTACAATAATTGTGCCGAATCAACGTGAGTTGTGTTTGTCTTTTCTTTTTCTTTTCCGAGTAATTTTACTCATGGTTAAGTTGCGATGTTCTCACATTCAACCAATTTAAATATCAAATATTGCAATTTATTTGTTCATCTTTAATTCCTTGTTTATAAGGTCTGCATGAATTAATTCAAAATTTGTAACCTGTAACAGTTTGGTCAAATTTTTTGTGCTTATATGGCATTTGGCAAAATGAGCTCAAAACTAAAACTTTTCGTTGTTATAATATAAATACTATAGTGTAAAGCACTCATACGTTATATATTGTCCAAAAATTTTAATTCAAACTAAAATTCCAAAACATCATATTAACATGTAACCTGTCAAAGTTAAAAAGCTTGTAAAATACTATATTAGCACTAAACAAAAACAGTTGGTAATCTAATCACTTTTGGTTTGTTCACTATTCCATATATATTTTCAAAATTAAGATTTTTCCCCCAGAATCAGGGGTGGGTTTTGCATAGAAGGCTTGAAGCAATTTGCGAGAATCATATCCCAATTATTTCTATAAATTCTGAACTGGAAAGAACATTAGACAGGGCTGCCTTGGAAAAGAGGTCCAGTGTTGTTGAAATTAGCATAAAGAGCAGCACATACAATTTAAACATGGAATGCAAGGCGTATAAAAACAGAGATTACACAAGCCAATATTTATTTCAAATACAAGCCATAGAGAAGCATGTACAAATCATTCTCAAATCCTTCTTAGCTCTGTCTCCTGCCAAAGGACGTCAAGAAATTCACTCTCAATTCAACTCTTGGCTTACCCGAAGGCACTTAGCCTCTCAACATGGAGACAACTACTTAGTTGGACTCGAAACTGAAACAATGAGTACGCGACGCAAATGCTATCCTTACTATCTTCTCAATCTCTCCGTCGATTGCTTTGCTGCCGAGTCTTGGATCTGCCGGGTCCAAGTACCTCCTCCGCCTGCCTATTGATGAGAAAATATCAGCCCAATTCCTTACGAGAAGAAGAGAATGGAGGGCCATTTTCTTCACTGCCATAATTTCCCATGCTGTTGTCTCGTTCAATAAACGAGCAGAGGTTCACTCAACCAATCTCATCTGATGGCTACTTTAGTTGTGGTTCTTTCAGGAGGGAAGGGGTACAATCCATGTATTACCTGAGTTCATAATTTCAACCTTTTTTTTTTTTTTTTTTTTTTTGCATCAAATGCATTTAATCAAATTTTACGTACCTGCTAAAGCAATATCCAGATTCCAGACCATGAAGAATAGTGCTTAATAACCACCCACCCCCACCTCAAAAAATTAAATAAAATAAAAACCTTGAAAGGAAATTCCCATTTATGAAAGAATAAAAGAAACTATACGTCTGAAAAAGGTGGCATCCATTTAAGACGTCAACATCTAACAAACGCCAAGTGATTGGAGGGTGATCATTCCTGCTTCATAAATTCTGCAGTAGGGAAGGAAAATTTACTCTACCGGGTGTGAAAAGTTATAGACTGATTGGTTCTATAGATTTCTTTCCAGTTTCCTGATATAGTGGTGATATTAGACATATAAACATATCATATAGAACATTCAGCAAATTCATCCCAAAAAGAAAGTTTATGTCCCTACCGGTTCCCTTACCCACCAACAAGTAAATAATACCATAAAAAGAAAACAGAAAGTGAGAGAGATAGAGAGAGAGAACAGTGACAATACTGGTCCTCAAAAAAACAAAAGAGAGAGAGACCAAGACATGAGAATACGTTTTTCCAAAACCCAATAACACATCAAGACACCGCCCCTACACAGCAAAACATGTTTTTTTTTCCCCACCGATTTTATGGTGTGCTGAATTCGCCTTATTTTTCCGCAATTAATTCTCTCACAAAGAATTCCTGTAGAGAGATGTATCTTTTCCGGATACTGAAACACACACAAGAGAAACAAAAGAGCACATGACGTGACCCAAGAATCAATAGAACCTCAAATTTACAAGTGAGACATATTTTCTTTGGTTTGCTTTTGCTTTGTGTTATTGACTCCAATGATTTGCAGATACAGGATCCAATTTTGCAAAGAAAACAATTATTCTTTTCTTCCCCCTACTGCTTTTGTAATCTTACAGAAGAAAAAGTTGAATGAATTCAACCAAGTACGAAGTAAACAACGTCAACAATTTATCCGTCAAGAACAGTTTTTCAAATACATGATCAAAGTCATAATAGGAGAGAAGCCGACAGCATTTTCAAGAAAATTATGCTTTGAAAACAAAAGGTTTCAACTTTACTTCAGTAGTATATACTCTCAGTCCCGCCCATCCTGAAAAGAACATAAACAGATAATTTTATTATTTTCCTCAACAGTTATTTGCAAATTACAAACATATGACTAAACAACAGTTAAATATGAAAGGTTGAGGATCAGGAATATATTAACCATAGGACCAGGCACTATGACAAACTCGACTTAACATTACCGATAAAAGCTGCAGTCATCAAGCACACTCTTGTTTTTAACTTTTAACGGGAAAACTAATAACACTCCAAATTTCCCATCTATTCATTAGAAAAATGCACTTGCACCTGACTAGCAGGAGTCTCGGAAATCTGGGGAACAGCCAACTTTGCAGGAGATCCGCCAAATAATTGAGAACATTCCGTGTATGCAGATCCTAAACCTAGACCAGCGCCGAAAGCTACAGATGACCAGCGAGTCACAGGACTCCCTATAACGAAAAGAAAATACATATATGAATTCATGATAAATAGTATAGTCAAAATTCATCATAAACTTTACAATCAAACCACACATGCATACATGCATATCATTTCTGGATGCAGTTGAATACGTTGAAATAAAAAGTAAATTACATTTAGGGGAAATGGTTTTCGGAAAGCCGGATAACGTTATTTAACGTCCTCTATATGGGTTGAATCAAGTGATTGACAGGTTTCTCAAGTAAGAAGCTATGTTTCAGGGAAAAGAAATAGAAAGAAAACATAAACACACAAGCAATTCCTACGTCTCATGCCAGATCACACAAGAAATGAAGGCAATGAAACTCTTATAGAAGCTCAATAGCTGCTGAGGAATCCTTCTCCTACAACATGAGCATTTGACCAGCTTCATAATTCCAACCGAACCAAGATGTATAAGAAATAAATAATTCTGTTAAACTGCCTATCCAAACTATAGCTTCAGCATCAGAGCAAGTCCTACTACAGCTCAACACTCTCAAGTATCAACAAACCCTAAGTAAGCAAGAGCACATCACAAATATGTAATATAAAATCCAAATGAAAAGCAATAAACCGCTTATCCAGGATTTTTTATTCCTCTATGTCAATCACACATCAAATCCTTGTTCAAAGCCAGCATAACGTGCAAAATGATAATTTTCCAGCTCCAGCTAACCTTTAAACTCTTATGCTGGCACCCACATGACAAACATAATCATCAATGACCATTTTCAATCTTTCTTTTTATAAGAAATGCCATTTTCCTATCATCTCAGTACCAAACTTCACAATTAATCTTCCCTCTCCATAGAAGCTGTTTCAACCCTAATCGCACAGTGACTGCAACATTTCTCCATGCACACAGCTTGTGTACTCCTCCACATAATCTTGGATGGCATAGTTATGTTCAATTGCCAAAAAGAATTACATAACAAAGTGTACATATGTCATACCATAGGTATTAACCAAGCATCCGTATTACCATAATGTGCATAAATACGATCACATTCTATTCATTAGCCTAATGCCCCAAGAATGGAGATATTGCAGTTAACACTATGACGCAGAACTCCCTTTACGCCATTTTCAATGGAGAAACATTTTGAGATATTGAAGGATCTAGTATGTCCATTCCACAACTGCCAACCCAAATTGCATGTGAAAATCTGCATACGTTCTATCTTTTTTCCCCTCTCAATTGGTAAAGAAAAATCAAAATACAATGCACTCTTATGCTAGTATTTACACAAGTATACTAATTATTCAAACTTTTTTGTCAGTAACATCGACATAACCACCCCAAAAAAGCAATGGGGTTAAGCAGCTAATTTCAGAACACTCAAAATTCAGAATCTAATTATCTATGGTTGCAAGGCATAGATTTTATGCAACATCTGATTCTCTTTAACGAAGGTCACGAATTTCAATACGTGATTTTGCAATTTCTCTAATGCGATTAAAAGGGTTTCATATCGGACAACTAAATTGAGATTCCGAAAACATAAGCAATCAACACAACACCTGAGATGCAAATAAATGAAGAACAAGAACTCATACAGATGCAAAGGATTAAAAAAAGGACCAAAATTCCAGCAAATTTCCAGGGCAGCCAAACACGGATAAGAAAAGAAACTCACGGAAGAGAAGGAGACCGCCGAATGCGCCGGCCAAGGAGGAGTAGACGAAGCGGCGGAGGGAGAGATCCAAACAGGCATCCCATTTGGCGTTAACGTCGTGCTGCGGTGGGACGACACTGCTCTTGTTATCCGCCATTGATATTGATGATGGGCCCACACAGTTGTTCGCTGCTCGTAAGATTGTTCGTTGTTCTTGGTTTGATCTCTTACTACACTTTTAAGCTGTAGCTGGGGAGATTCTCGTTTGTCTTCCTGGAGAACTCTGATTGTTTTCTGAGAATTTTTGGGAAGAGAATTGGGAATCCTCCTTCTAACTGGACTCTAGGGCTTGCCCGATTATCAGGGCTTCTATGTGCTGAGACCACCTTAACAGAGCCAGTTCCGCTAGAACTTTGTAAGGAGAACAATAGAAAAAAGAAAATATGGCACAGCCTTTTTATTAAATGTATTATATATTTATAGTGTTATAAAATACAATGAGATATTGAAAGAAGAAGCTTATCAAGATGATAATAAAGGAAAAGAAAATCTAGAAACTTACGGGCCGTTTGGTATTATTTTTAAAATAGGTAAAAATATTTTTGTTTTAAAAAATAAAAATTTTTTAAGAATTATGCTGAGAGTATTTTTAAAATATTTATCTCGAAAAACGTGTAAAAACATTTTCAAAAATTTTGAGAGCAAAAACAAACAGAGTCCTAGTATTTACAAAATTTAAATAATAAATGATATTTTAATTACTAGTTTCGTTATACCCCTACAAGATGGAGCTCCGTAAGAAGAGTCTAATATTGTCCTTCAATGAAAGAAAATGCACCTGTGGTAAAGGTTTGGTGAGAACATCCGCCAACTAATCTTCGGAAGAAACATAGAAGCAACCCGTAGAGCCCCAGTCTATAGTTGATCATGAATGAAATGATAATCAAGTGCATCATGTTTCATATGAGAATGAAAAATCGAATTAGAGCAAAGATTGGAAGCACCAATGTTGTCACAATAGATAACTAGCTGTTGAGGAAGAGTAACGCCAAGTTCAGCGAGGAGAGAACAAATACAACTTAACTCGACAGCTGTGGCAGCAACTGAATGATATTCGGCCTCAGTAGAGGAACGAGCAACCTTTTGTTGCTTCTTGGAACTCCAAGAAATAGGATTGCAACCGACGTAAGCAAGATAAAAACTACTGGAAGTATAGTCATCATTGTTATTTGCCCAATTAACATTGCGAAAAGCATGGAGTGCCAAAGAAGGGTAACGATGTAGAACCACACCTTGATCAACAGAGCCACAAAAATAGCGCAATAGTCGCTTGACGGCGTTCTAGTGATCACTGGTAGGGTGATGCATAAACTGAGAGAGTTTTATTCACCATATGCAATATCAAGCAAAGTGAGTGACATATATTGCAAATTACCAACAATGGTCTGGTACTCAGAAGGACTAGTAAGGTCTATATCAGAGTGAAGAGCAAGTGTAGGGGCAGTAGCAAGAGGTGTAGTAACGGGTTTGGCATCTGTCATACGTGTACGAGCAAGAAGATCAAAGATATACCAACATATAGACAAAAATAACCTCTTAGGATGTGGAAGAACCTTTACACCAAGAAAATAAGTCAAGGACCGAAGATCCTTGATAGAAAACCATTGAGCAAGAAAAGTAATGAACTTCTATGCAGGCCCATCATTACTCTCTATGACAATAATATCATCAACATATACAAGAAGATAGATAAAAAAAACCTCCTGTGTTGAAGATGAATAATTTGTCTGCATGAGAGTTGAAAAAGCTAGAAGCAATAAGAAATTGATGCAACCCATGACACTACGTATGAGGTGTCTGCTTAAGACCATAAATAGCCTTACACAACATGTATACATGTTGTGGACGGTCACAATCAATAAAGCCTGGTGGTTGAGCCATAAAAACATCTTCGGTATCTTCAGTTGAGGTACGTTGGAAAAATGCATTGTTGACATCAAGTTGCTAGAGAGACCAACCTCTACTAACGGTAAGACTAAGGACAAGACAAACTGTGGTTGGCTTGATAACTGGACTAAATGTGTCATTATAATCCATACCAGAGCATTGATGAAATTCATTGGCCACTAAGTGAGCTTTGTACCTATCAACAGAACCATCAGGTAAATGCTTAATTTGATAAATCCACTTCCACCCAAGAATATTTTGGGTTGGATGTGAGGGAATAGGTTCCCACATTCTATTTCGAACAAGAACATCATACTCTTTAGACATAGCCTGATATCAGTTGTGATCTTTTAGGGCTTAGGTGACAATGGAAGGTTCAAAGGCACTAGAACTTGAAAGTTGGGTGCTAAGGTTAGGCTTTTGGATGGGTTTATAGATATTACCTTGCGATCGGGGCAATAGTATAGGTAGAAGAGGCTTTAGAATGCAGAGAAGAGTCTTGGTGTGAGAAGGGTTAGGTTGGAGTTCATTTGGAAAGGTTTGGGTGCAGCAGAGGGAGCTGCGGCATTGGTCAAAGTGTGTTGCAGCATGTGGCATTAGGGAAGGCTGCTTAGGCTTAAACGTTGTGGTGCTAGGTAATGGGCATTGTGGCTCTAGTTCTAGAAAGCTAGAAGGAAGTAAAAGACATCGTGAGAGACAAACCAGAAGGTGCCAAATCCACACAAGGGGTGTTTGTTGATGACAAGATGGCGAAATTGAGACTCAAGGATGATGTGTCGATGACAGGAGAGGAAAATATACGACTTAGCCATTAGAAGAAAGTGTTGGACTATGAACAGTCGAGATTAAGATTTAGTAATGAAAAAGGAAAAAGTGACTCAACAAACTTGAAATGAAGAGAAGTATACACTTTAGATGTAGTTGGATCAAGACATAAATAGGCACTTTAAATTAAGGAGTAGCCTAGGAAGGCACATGGAGACTACCGAGGAGCAAGTTTGTGAGGAGAGTATAGACAAACCATGGATAATAAAGACACTTGAAAACACAAAGCTTGGAATAATTGGGGAAGACTGAAACAAGAGATGATATGGAGATGAAAGTTGAAGTGTTGGAGTGGGCATGCGATTAATGAGATAAGCTACAGTGGAGAACACATAGGACCAATAAGACAAAGGTATGGATGCATAAGAGAGAAGAGAAAGACCGGTTTCAACAATGTGACAGTGATGACATTTGGAGTACCCATTATGTTCTAGTGTGTGAGGTAGAATAATAAAATGAGTTATGCCACGAGTAGCAAGAAAATTTAAGAGTGCATTATGTCCCCCCCACCCCACATTGTCTGAGTACAATGTAATAATTTTTTGATTAAAAATTTCTCAACAAAAGCTTTAAACCGAATAAAGACATCATAAACATGAGATTTTTTTGTTTTAGTGGGTAGAACCATATGTATTTAGTGAAGGGATCAACAAAGATAACATAATATTTATAGTCATCAATGAAATAAAATAGGTGAGGTCCAAACATTAGAGAAAATAATTTGAAGAGGAGAAAAAGAGACAAGAGAATAACTGGAAAAAAGGTAATTTATGGCTTTTGTTGCATTGACAAGCATTACAATTGAAATCGAAAGGCATAGGACTTGATAGTTGTAAATTAAAGTTGGAAACAATGTGCTTAAGAATTGAAGATGACAAATGACCTAGACAATGATGCCACTCGGATGAAGGGGTCTTGACACTTGAAAAAGCAATTAAAGTAGAAGACTTGAGAGAAGAATTCAGCCATTCATGCACACCATCCTTAGTCCAACCCTGCAAAAGAATTGATCTCGTGCGTAGATCTTTCACATGAAAAAAAAAAAAAGTGGGTAAGAATTCAATAGAAGTATTATTAAAATGACAAAACTAAGAAATAGATATAAGATTCTTTTTCATAGAAGCCACATAAAAGACATTATCTAAAGAGAAACTTTTAGTGGGTGTAGAGAGGGACATAAAACTGATATGGGTGATTGGAAAGCCCGTGCCATCCTTAATCATAATGTCATTAGGACCATCATAAGGAGTATGAAGAGAGAGATTGCTCAAGTCAGTGGTGGCTTGGTGCGATGCAATACTATCAAGAATCCAAGTTAAATTGTCCAAAGTGGTGGTGGCCGCATAGTGAGCATGACTTTGTTGTGGAACTCATGAAAGAATGAACAGCATGGTACTTCATGTCCTTGTTAGTTGCATGCTTGACAGACAACAATTTGGTATTGATCAAATGTGTGTCCTTTTTGGCCACACACTTGACAATTTGGGACTATCTGAAACAATGAGCATTGGTACACTGTGTGCCCATATTATTTATAACCTTGACAACGACCCCTATAGGCCATCTTTTTAAGTGGTGATGGAGGCAACTAGTAGGTGGCTGTGGTGACAGCGGGTGTGGCGCAGCAGCAGCTATAGGGCGGTGGCTCAATGAAATTGTCAGAAACAAGTATGTAATACATATCTATTGAGCACAATTACAACACAACTTGTGGTGTAGTATGGTGGCAAGGCTTGTTTGTTATGTGGTTCTAGTTAGAGGTTTGAATTTAAGGGCTTCCAAAACTAGTTTGTATTTTTTTTGTTTTATTTAGGTGGGTGGAGGGTGTGGCTGTAGGAAGAGATGCTTGACAGCTAGTGGTGGCTTGGTAGTGGCAGCTACTAGTTGGAGGGTGGGGGTGGCTGGAGGAGAGACTAGTGGCTGTGTTTAGGAGGCGGTGGCCGGAGTGAAATGGCCGAAGGATAGAAAAGGAGAACCCTAGTCCCAAAAAGATAGCTGTGATAGCATAAAGAGAATAATAGAATTGAGAAAAAAATGGTATATCCGTCTAACTAAATAAACTAAGTATTTATAGTGTTACAAAATACAATTCAAATATTGAAAGAGGAAACTTATCAATATAATAATAAAATAAAAGAAAAATCTAGAAACCTAATATTTACAAATTTTAAATAATAAATGATGTTTTTACTAATATCTTCGTTACTTTCTACACATAATAGGTTAATTTAAAAAAACAACACTTATGTGGCATTGTTTTTTAATTTTATCACTTTAATGAAAAAGTTTAAAATATACAACTTCTAAATAATATAAAGACAAAATTAATAACAATAATTTTAGGTTAAAGTTAGGCAAACATATGCTTTTCTAAAAGTAGCTTAGCCTTTTTACTTAGTAGAAATGATATCAATGAAAAAAAAAAGAAAAAAAATGATACAACACAATATGATAATAAGAAAATGGTATACCATCTAATTTATTCCAATGATATAGCAAAAATTTAAAAGAGGGAGAAATACACCAAATTAAGATAGGAGTAAAAATGATTATGTCAAAATTTAGTTAAAGATAAAAAATAACATTTTTTAAGCTTACAAACTAATTAATCAAATTAAAATTTCAAAAATAACCCACAAAACATAACCCATATTTTTCTCTCTCCTAGAAAATAATATGCAACATCTCAATTCTTTCTCCCTCCTTTTTCTCCCTCCTCTCTCTCACGATTGATCTGCTTCAGCTTGCTTTCTCTCAAACTCGCTGGCATTCCTCGCCTTGCTAGATTGGGAATGTCGCTATCATTGATCTGTTCCCCTCTCTTTCCCCTTCCCAATGCCAACATTTCATCGTCATCAAATTACGGACCCTATCCTGATTATACCTCTTTCTCTCTCCCTTCACTACTTGTGACACCCGTTATTCTTCTAACGGGTATTGAGGTAATTAAATTAATTTTTAATGTATAAAAAAAATTGCTTCATTTAAATTTATTTTATAATATTTATTTTTATCTATTTTTAAATTTTCTAAAATTCTCCTATATTTATTTAGTATGATTACTAAAAAGCCTTAGAACTTCTAATAAATCTCAAAAATGTCATATTGGCATTATGTGTGTTAAAGTCTTTAGATGAGACATAAGGATATCTTTTCCAACTACTCTTGACCCTCATTTTCTTTATTTCCTCCGTGACATGCTTCAACATGTCTCCTCTATAATTGTTTCTATCACTTCTCTTCAAAGACTTCATCTTTTCTTCCTTTCTCTTCCACGGTTCCCACACTCTTCTTCTCATTTCTTTGCTGAAGCAAAATACTTAGAGAACTTCTTCAAGGCAGCCATAAAAATCAGCCACCATCACCTCCATTTTAGCAAGAATTTCAGTCATACCGAAGTAAAGGAACCTGTTTTGAAGCCATTTCAAGCTTCCAACTAACCATAATCCGAGGTTAGAATCTTATGAACAAATTTAGTCTTTCATTTATAAATTTTCTTTTATACTAAAGGATTATTCAAATTTGCGTTCTTAAACCTAAGTATATGTTTGTTGCTATTTTGGAGCATATGTATGAAGTCTAAGTGTATATGCCCTAGACAGAAAATTTATATTGTTAAACTTTATAATACCTCTATGGGCAGTGGTTATTTCTTGAAATTCTAAGATTAAATTAAAATAAATTTTATGAATGTAGTTGTATGTTGTGCTTTAGTTTTAATTGTCCTTATGCACGCCTTAGGATCAAGGGAGTATGGAGCTAACGTTAATTGATTCCAGGATTAAGAGACTGTTGATAAGCTTGAAAGGTAGGGATTCTATTACTCATCTTTTGTGAGGTTTTTATAGAATTAAAATTGATTGTTTTGCCGCAATATATATATATCTATGTTGAACTGATATTATATGTGTATCACATATGAAACTATGACATGGACTCGTCTTGTATTGTACGGCGAGGAACATAATGAATTGACACATGTTATAAATTGAGAAGCATGGTTAGGAAAATTAACTCTATTAATAATGATTTAATATAGAGAAATTGTGAGACATGAAAAGGGCGACGGTTACGTCCTTGGGCATGAATACCCTAAAAGGTAAAGTAGGGGGAAGGCGATGACGCTTCCTTGGGTTGAAAGTCCCAGAACACACTGTACAGGAATCGATTTGGTGAGGACTCGGGGCTTGATGTCCCCTCACCGGAACACCCTTGGAATGTTTATAGGGTGATCAAGTGCGCCCATTTGGGTTTCGATGAGTTGAGTGATACTCAATTTAACATGGATACCTAGGAACAATGATGATTGGTAATATTTGTATAAATGTGTAATTATGACACTTGGTAATGATTAACTACGGTATCCATAAGATGTGATCATAATAAACCTCATAATCTGGAATATGATGTAACTTACTAACCATGCAGATTTTAATGTGGTAATGATAGAGGTGAGTAATGGCTTTCTCTACTGAGCATAGTGTTGCTCATTCCCTTATGTTTATATCTTTTCAGGACTCACTAAGTGTGAGGTGGCTACGAGAAATATAGTTGAGGAAGTGATGTAACTATATTACATTGGGACTGCTTCAATCGTTGAGAATGTTCTTCATGATAATGTAAGCATCAATTGTTACTTTCTGTGACTGTATTATAATGTGTTGAGGGTTAAAATGATGATGACAACAGTTTATATTATTAAATTTAAGGTGCTACATTAAAACTGTGGTTTATTTGTCGTTTATATTTTTATTTTTGAGTTGAGAGTTTTCATTTAAGTCCCGGGCAAATTTTAATCTTTAAGGTTTTACTTTTATTATTTATTTTTATTTTATCTCATTAAAAACTGTTAACCCCCATATAGGGGCGTTACAGAATTTTTGGTATCAGAGCCTAGGTTCGGTTAACCTAGGGAGTGTAGCACCACTTTAAAAAAAAATATATTTTTGAGATGGTTTTGAAGCTGAATTTTTATTGTCATCATCAAAATGAACCTTCACATTGATTTATACAGTCTAGAAGGATGTAACATGGAAAGGCCATAGAATGAAAATATCAATAGTTATATGAGTACAATAATTATATAGAAGGAAAGTATTAATAGTTATAAGGGAATGATAATTATATGGAATGAGTTTATAAGTAGAATGCTTATGAGAGATTCGTATAATATTTGGATCTATAAGCATATCTAATTCGTATAAACGATGAGAAATTCGTATAGATACGAGGATTTAAAAGCCTTTTGTCTCGTGAAAAACAATAAGAAATATAAGGCTTGATTTATTGATTTTAAAGTTTGACATAGATATGCCAAATTTTTCGCAATTGATTCAAACCTAAGTAATGATTATGTGTGGATTCGATGGAGCACATAAGTGTCAATGTCTTTTCTTAAAAGTTCTATATATTTGAGGAATATGATATAAGTTGAAAATCATGGTATTGAATCTTGAGAGAGATAAATGTTAGACTTTTGGTCTGTTGAGACTGTGTAAAGTCTAGAATGCATGAATCTCAAAATTGGAATATTTTGTTACGTACATTGTATTTAAGTGTATCAGTGAATCTTTTGGTTACCTACGGTTTTGTTATATGAGGAAATTCGATATGGTATAAGTAGAATTGTGGGGATTGTAGATGTTCTTAAGTAGTAACATCAAGTGTCTTTGTTCATTGATATGGTCTACGTTGAAAGACGTAAATCGTATTGATTTCAAGGTTAGTCGCATTCTAAACCCTTGGTAGTAATGATGATGAATCCATTGATAGATGTTGAGTATTATCAATAACATATGGGTGTATGCATTGTTCAATAAGGTTTTGATTAAAACAAAATTATTTGAGTTGCTGGAAGATTATGTTGTTATGAAATGATTTTAAATATTATTCAGGAAGATCCTTATTGTCGTTAAATTAGATTTGTTGTTTATAGTTAACTTTATCTATAGTGGACTTTGAATTGGGTTTAAGATTTATACAAATTGGTTTTCAATTTTATGTTTGTTATTTAACTTGTTCTAAATGTGTTAAGGCCCGAAACAACTTGACCATTTTCAACTTAGAACATTTGGGCCTAGTTCAAATCTTAAATCAGTTTGATTCACACTGTCTCTCCCACGTGGTCTCTATACGTGTCATATACAGTGGTTTAATTATTGTTTACATATACGTTTACTGTGCGTAAGACCTTATTTCTCCGAGTTCACTTTTTCTCTCTTAATTTGTTATTTTTTCTCTAAATCGCAAATCCTCTTCTTTTTCATTAGAAATTCTTCTTTTCCTCTAAAAGAAGAAGGAATTCTAGGATTCTGCAATTTACTATCTTAATTTTTCCTTTCTATTTACTCTTCTTTCATCTCATCATGGACCCAAAGTACCAACACCTGAGAAAGTATTTCCCATCACTCTCCCAAAAGATTCTCAGAAAGAAATACAAGGCTAGAATTACTCGGTTGTGGATTCTTATGCGTTTTGGTATCCCTTGTGATGTGAGAATGTTGATAGAGGGGAAAATCCGTCCGAGTGACTTTAGTCAAGATGTCGGTTTACCAGGAACAGGTACCAGTCGTAGTGCAATGAAAAGAAGAGCTCGTGCCATCGTGGTCACTTGTAACAAATGTGGAAGACAAAATTGTAACGGTAAATGTACTTCACCTGGTTATATGTCTACGAATAGAGAGGATAAAATAAGGTTTTGTAGGGATGGACTTTCAAAGGAGAACTTGGATAGCATCCATCCTCCTCTTCACGGTCACCCTAGTGGATATGTTCAAGGAGCTATTTTTAAACTCTGGCCTAAATTTTATACAGAAAGACAACGCCTCAGGAATATGGTATTTCTAGATCCTGTTTGTCAAGCCATAAGAAAACTGGATGGGGAATAAGTCATCGCTCTATAAAGGTTATTTAGTCTTTACTTATTTGATGCAGTTTTAGCTGATGTTCAACAGTATGTGTTTTTCTTTTACTCAGAATATTTGCTTTTGTGTTTGAAATAATTGTGATTATTAGATTGATACAGTAAGTGTTAATATCTTATTTAATTTATGATTTTCTTAAATATATATATAATAAAATATATTATCTTATCAGACACGTTACATACGGTACAGTAATATGTTTGAATTTTGAAAAGCTTATCCGGATATTTCAAGATTTGTGTCTCAAATTTCAAAAGTTCTACAGTATTTGTCGTTTATATTAAATTTCTAGACTTGGTGTATATTTGTCAAAAAGTCTACAGTTGTGTCAAGAGGGTCTTTTGTCGAATTGTTCTCAATTGTCAAAAGTTATACAATTAGAGTCTAATCTTTTTCAAAAAGTGAATCAGATTTTCTGTAAACTATCAATCACCTTATCTTACTTTCTTATCCGTACAAGATTTTGTTTAAATCTTTGGATTACTTTTTCATTACCTACTCGTCTATCTCTTTAGCCCTTTTTGTATATTTCTCATCTTTAAAATCTCATGTAGAACCCGAAGTCTAAGTGGAGCAGACATTAAGCAACCACTTCTATAAACCAAATATGTCTACCTCCCAGTCCACGAAGAAAATAAAGAATGTCTGTGTCTTTTGTGGTTCCAGCCTTGGAAAAGATAAAGCTTATTTAGAAGCTGCAAATCACTTAGGGCAAGTCCTAGCACGCAAGAAGATTAACATAATCTATGGGGGTGGTAGTATAAAAATGATGGTAAATATGGCACTAGCAGCTAGGTCTAGCGACGCTACTGATGTAAGAATTTGGCCTCATATTCCAGTTGAAGGAAACCTTTGTAAGGAAGCCATAGGTAAGGGAGAAGGAGTCAGGAGTATCCCTAAAAATTTTAAAGACATAATCTATAATTCTGATGCTTTTATAGCATTACCTGGTGGTCTAGGTACTCTTGAGGAAATATTTATAGTTGCTTGTGGGCAATTGTTGGGCTTTTATTCCAAACCTTTGGGACTGCTGAACGTAAAGGGTTTTTATGACGGTCTTTTGAAATTTCTAGATTACGCTGTGGAAGAAAACATCACTACAGAATCGGAGAGACAAATCTTTGTCACTGCTTCAACAGCTGAGGAATTGATAGATAAAATGCAAATCATACATCCAGAATCCGACACTGCAACATCCAAGCTTGAATGGGAAAGGGAAAGCCGGGAGCGGCCAATTGATTTGAATCTCCATCTGTAATCTTTTTGTTTTATCTTTGGCATGTAGGCATGTGTGTCCGTATTTCGTGTGTTACGAATAACCGTTTGCCTTGTATTCTGTGTTTCTTGTGGTACGTTGTTGTTCAATCTTTTAGATTCATTGAGCCTAATGCCGGGATGGCTGGATACGGAGTACTTGATGCTCTCGAAACGCATCCTTCTTAAGGTCCGATCTTTTGTTTATCGATGTTTTTGTATCCTCTAAGCATGCATGATATGGATAGCTGGTATACAGAGTGCCTTGTACTCTCGAAACGTATCCGTATCATGTTTGTAATGTGTAATATTCTGTTAATATTATGTGGAAGTACCAGAGTCAGTTATGGGGATATTCCATATGAAATATGAGTATATTATTTGGGTTGAATGTTTGTGTCATGAGGATAGCTGTTTAATGAAAAATATGTCGGGTATGTTTGCAACTCTGAGATTCCGTTTAATATCTCTATGAATAAGTTTAATGTATGGTTTTGAATAGAAGTGTTTGTGATATATGTTTTATGATTATGTTTTAGTTTATTAGTTGAGGTATGAAATCAAATATATTTGACTTTTCCTTACTTAAAAAGGGAAAGGAACCTAAAGATGAAGTATATAAAATTTCTCTAGCAATCTCCTTAAATGTGATTGTAAATCACAGTCCATGGACAATGAAGGACTGGAATCAAGGTATAGTCAATATGTATGCCTGATCAGATTCTTAGACTATTATACGGTGTTACAAGTTGAAACTTGTCAGAAATACTCTCATTGAGGGATTTAGGAGTAAGATTTATTATGCAAGTAAATAAGTGGAGATACGATAACTTAAATTTGGAGGACAAACAACATTAACGGTTTAGACTCAGAATTGGAATCATAGTGGAATCATAATTTTTACTAGTATTGCTAGAATTGAAATTTCGAGGACGAAATTTCTTTAAGGGGGGTAGAGCTGTGACACCCGTTATTCTTCTAACGGGTATTGAGGTAATTAAATTAATTTTTAATGTATAAAAAAAATTGCTTCATTTAAATTTATTTTATAATATTTATTTTTATCTATTTTTAAATTTTCTAAAATTCTCCTATATTTATTTAGTATGATTACTAAAAAGCCTTAGAACTTCTAATAAATCTCAAAAATGTCATATTGGCATTATGTGTGTTAAAGTCTTTAGATGAGACATAAGGATATCTTTTCCAACTACTCTTGACCCTCATTTTCTTTATTTCCTCCGTGACATGCTTCAACATGTCTCCTCTATAATTGTTTCTATCACTTCTCTTCAAAGACTTCATCTTTTCTTCCTTTCTCTTCCACGGTTCCCACACTCTTCTTCTCATTTCTTTGCTGAAGCAAAATACTTAGAGAACTTCTTCAAGGCAGCCATAAAAATCAGCCACCATCACCTCCATTTTAGCAAGAATTTCAGTCATACCGAAGTAAAGGAACCTGTTTTGAAGCCATTTCAAGCTTCCAACTAACCATAATCCGAGGTTAGAATCTTATGAACAAATTTAGTCTTTCATTTATAAATTTTCTTTTATACTAAAGGATTATTCAAATTTGCGTTCTTAAACCTAAGTATATGTTTGTTGCTATTTTGGAGCATATGTATGAAGTCTAAGTGTATATGCCCTAGACAGAAAATTTATATTGTTAAACTTTATAATACCTCTATGGGCAGTGGTTATTTCTTGAAATTCTAAGATTAAATTAAAATAAATTTTATGAATGTAGTTGTATGTTGTGCTTTAGTTTTAATTGTCCTTATGCACGCCTTAGGATCAAGGGAGTATGGAGCTAACGTTAATTGATTCCAGGATTAAGAGACTGTTGATAAGCTTGAAAGGTAGGGATTCTATTACTCATCTTTTGTGAGGTTTTTATAGAATTAAAATTGATTGTTTTGCCGCAATATATATATATCTATGTTGAACTGATATTATATGTGTATCACATATGAAACTATGACATGGACTCGTCTTGTATTGTACGGCGAGGAACATAATGAATTGACACATGTTATAAATTGAGAAGCATGGTTAGGAAAATTAACTCTATTAATAATGATTTAATATAGAGAAATTGTGAGACATGAAAAGGGCGACGGTTACGTCCTTGGGCATGAATACCCTAAAAGGTAAAGTAGGGGGAAGGCGATGACGCTTCCTTGGGTTGAAAGTCCCAGAACACACTGTACAGGAATCGATTTGGTGAGGACTCGGGGCTTGATGTCCCCTCACCGGAACACCCTTGGAATGTTTATAGGGTGATCAAGTGCGCCCATTTGGGTTTCGATGAGTTGAGTGATACTCAATTTAACATGGATACCTAGGAACAATGATGATTGGTAATATTTGTATAAATGTGTAATTATGACACTTGGTAATGATTAACTACGGTATCCATAAGATGTGATCATAATAAACCTCATAATCTGGAATATGATGTAACTTACTAACCATGCAGATTTTAATGTGGTAATGATAGAGGTGAGTAATGGCTTTCTCTACTGAGCATAGTGTTGCTCATTCCCTTATGTTTATATCTTTTCAGGACTCACTAAGTGTGAGGTGGCTACGAGAAATATAGTTGAGGAAGTGATGTAACTATATTACATTGGGACTGCTTCAATCGTTGAGAATGTTCTTCATGATAATGTAAGCATCAATTGTTACTTTCTGTGACTGTATTATAATGTGTTGAGGGTTAAAATGATGATGACAACAGTTTATATTATTAAATTTAAGGTGCTACATTAAAACTGTGGTTTATTTGTCGTTTATATTTTTATTTTTGAGTTGAGAGTTTTCATTTAAGTCCCGGGCAAATTTTAATCTTTAAGGTTTTACTTTTATTATTTATTTTTATTTTATCTCATTAAAAACTGTTAACCCCCATATAGGGGCGTTACATTCTCTCCCACCGGAACACTATTGCAGATGGCCAATTGAAGAATCGTGGGGTCAGAGAGCGTCGCACAGGTGATGATTGTCATGAAGTCTTATTAGGAAACTACTGTAAGATTGCGATAGTGACAATCTTCTTTGTTGACAGATCAATGGTCATAACAATAGCGTTTCATCCGCCGTGCTACTCGTCGTCCTTAGCCAGACTCACAAGACCTCTATTTTCATTGTTCAAAGGCCGCTGTCGTTTGAGGCCAATCACTGATGGAACGCTCGTCGTCATTCAATCAAAGCTCGTTGTTCCTAACCTAGCAAAAGAGCAACGCCGCAAACGTGTGAGAGAGAGAGCAAATTAAGAGAGAGAAAGATAAAGAGAACATAATGAGACACAGAGAGAGAAGGGGAGATTGGGGGAAAGAGAGTAGATCGAGAGGGAGAAGATTGAGAGGAAGAGAGAGACAGAGAGGGAAGAAAGGGCAAAATCAAAAAATAAAAAATTTTAAGATAAAGTTGGTCTTTTATTTTTATTTGATGGTTGACAAGTTATTTGTTTTTAAAACTTTAAAATTTTGACCTACTTCCTACAATTTTCACAAAATTTTGCATAGCAAAAAAGTTGAAGTGCAATAAAAATTTTTATAGTATCATAAGAATAGAAAATTTTAAAACATCAAAATAAAAGAAACTGTAGCAAATAGTATATCTTACTAATCCATGAGTAAATAACATAAGGTGTTTTAAAAAAGTAAAACAAATGGTAGAATTGAAAACTTAAAAAATACCCGTCATAAACATATCTATTTTTTTTTCTCTTTCCTTCTTTATTTCTCTCTCCTCCTCTTCTGTCCCTTCTATCTTCTAATCTACTTTTCACCATTCACAATAGCGCAAATCTGAACGTTAACTGTCATCGATGAACATATCCACCTCTACAACAAGTGAAGTTTGACGAATGTCTGTCGCTCTCTTTCTCTCTCTCTGGGTTCCTTACCCTTCACTCCTCATAGTTCACGACAGTCGAGTTTTTAATGTGAAGGTGTCGATCTAATTTAGAATCGCATCTCTGTCTTGCTTGATTTGATCTGAAATCGCTCTTTCCATAGAGTGGCAATGTAGATCGAAGCAACCGGAGTCTAATCAAAGCTTACAACAAGGAGATCATGAGAGATCGTCTTCCCTGTTTATGTCGACAGGATCTAGTGAGGGAGACGGGGAGCTATCGATGTCATTTGGTGCGGTGACGACTAAGACGAGGAGAATGGATTTGTAAAGGTTGACCAAATCAGTGAAGATGGATCCGCTGCTGACGTTGGAGTCCATTTCATCGAAGTCTTGTCAAACCGGCACAAGAGCTTTGTGGATCATTGTCATCTGAATACGGTGATGTGGGTGGTGTCGGTGGACGTGTGACGGTAGTCGATGGCGCGTTGTTGGTGATGGGTGTTGTGTTTCTGCAGAGTTTAGGATATTTTTTACGCATAATCTTTTTTTGTGGTGCCTTATTTGATTATTTTTTGGGTAAAAAATGACAAATTTATAACAAAATAGGTATTTGAAGCCACCGACGACTTTGTCGGGTCTGATGATGTTCGACAACGTCATTGGAAAATTTTTGTATTTGTATTAAAAAAAGGTATTTTTATGTAAATACCATATTTTTTGACCGTTGGTGGGCTGACGATGTCATCAATAAATTTTTATTTCTTTGGAGAAATACTATGTTTTTAAGAAAATTTTGTATTACTCATCCATCAATGACATCATTGGTGCTAGTGATGGCTGCTGATATTGTCGATAAATTTTTTATATTTACATGAAAATATAATATTTTTATATTAACACTGTATTTTTTGGTTATCAATGGTTTGGTGACATCGTCAGTAAATGTTTATTTTTTTAGGAAATATTGTATTTTTAGAAAACTAATATGTTTTTGGCTACTGATGACGTCGTCAGAAAATTTTTGTATTTACATAAAAATAAGATATTTCTATGTAAATACTGTATTTTTTGGCCGCTAGTGGTCTAATGACGTTACTAGAAGATTTTGTATTGACATAGAAGTACTATATTCCCTTGCATATATTGTATTTTCAAGTAGCTTGTATCTGGTGACATCACTTGTAAATTTTTATATTTTTAGAGAAATAATGTATTTCTAAGGAACTATCGTGTTTCTCACCTACCGATGACTGCTGATGTTTAGCGCTCCTAGACTCCTCCATACAATATTCAATGACCATCTCAAGCCAATCATCCTCTTATATGGAGCAAGCTAGCCATTGTACATCAAATATTTACCGGGTGTTTGGAAGCGTGGTTCCCACCACTTTTTTAGTTATAAACAGTGTAAAGCATTGTACATCAAATATTTACCGGGTGTTTGGAAGCGTGGTTCCCACCACTTTTTTAGTTATAAACAGTGTAAAGCTCTCACATGCTAGGTAATAATAAAAAAAATTGCTACAGTGTAAAGCTCTCACATGCTATAGTAAAAGTGGTTCTGACCAACGGTTCCCACCATCCTTCCAAACACCGGGTGTTTGGAAGTGTGGTTCCCACCACTTTTTTAGTTATAAACAGTGTAAAGCTCTCACATGCTACGGTAATAATAAAAAAAAATCGCTACAGTGTAAAGCTCTCACATGCTATAGTAAAAGTGGTTCTAACCAACAGTTCTCACCATCCTTCCAAGCACCCTCTTACTCCATCATTCTTTGCTAACATTTGTTTATTTATTGTTGTTATTGTCGTCGTCCTGATTTATTTTGCAATGTATTTTGGTGATTTGAAGAATAAAGTGGACCTTAGAAGCCATTTATATTTGGTTCATTAACCGATCACTCTATTACATTGGAGGTCCTACTATGCCTTGTGAATCATTGTTATTCACAGAAATCATTGTTATTCACAGAAGTGGCCAAGTGGCTTAGAAAGCATGGCCATGAGCTGTTGGCACTGAGTCTGATTGAGATTGTGCAAGAAAGTGTCCATGCCAGGATTGTCATCAGGAAGTTTGTCCTTAGTGCAAGGCTGACTAGTAACGTGATTGATAGCATCAAAAAGAGAAGGATTTTTCTGACGAGGTTTGATACCAGAGGGATAGCCATGTATTTTGTAGCATTTTTCAACAGTGTGGCCATGGATGTTGTAATGAGTGCAGAAAGGTCTACCTTTTTGTTGGTCTTTGTGACTGCCATGTGTAGAAGAATTATGGGTAGTGTTACTTGAAACTTTTCTCGAATTGTCAGTCTTGACATTGAAGGCCATAGAAAAAGACATGTTTGCAGTGCCATTGTGTTGAAGTCTGATGTTTCTTGGCGATCTTCTTGAGAGATGAGAGAGAAGACCTTGTTAATGGGCGGGAGGGGATCCATGAGCAATAACTAAGCTCAGACTTGAGCAAAGGACTCATTGAGACCTATGAGGAAGGTCATGATGTATTCCATCTGGTAATACATGTTGAGATCTTTAACACCGCCACAGGAGCATTTTCCATAGGTACAAACAGGTCTGTAGTTGCTTAATTTTTCCCAAAGTGTTTTGAGTTTTGTAAAATAAACGTTGACAGAATTTTGTTCTTGGCTAAGATTGGCTAATTCACAACGAAGTTGAAAGATTCTTGATCCATTACTTTGTTGGAACCGATCTTTGAGATCAAGCCAAATCTCATAAGCTGAATCAAAAAAGATGATATTGCATAGATTTCTTTGGAAATAGAATTAAGTATCCAAGAAATTACCATGTTGTTGTTCCGAGTCCAAGAATTGAGGAGAGATGGATCGGTACTTGCAGGTTTAGTGATGGAACCATCAACAAACCCTAGTTTATTCTTGACAGAGGGGGCAATGAGCATGGCTCTACTCCAGGAGACATTGTTATCTCCTGTTAATGGCTGTGACACAAGAGTGAGGCCTAGACTATCAGAATGGTGCAGAATATACAGACTGGAAGGAACATCAATGGCGGATCATCAATAGTGGATCGTTCAACAACAGCCATGGAGCTTCTTTAATAAGAGGATTCCATGAATTTACCAAGGCTAAGACTCGTGAGAAGCAATCAAGAATTGGAAAGAATGAAGTAATCAGAGGATGCAACAGAGAAGGAAGATCAAACTGATACCATATTAGAACTAAATCAATCAAGATTCAATAAAGAATGTGGTAGCATTTGGATGATGAAAAGAGGTAGAAGATGAACGAAGTACTAAGAGGGAAAAGGAATTTTATTATCTGATTATAGTCTCTTTTGTACAAAGCCAACACGGGCTTATATATGAATCTTGCAGGAGAAGTAAAACTAACAGACTAACAGTTAATAAGTTACAACTAACTTTGCCAGCTCATCAATTATTAACAAACTAACTAACTGACTCATTGATTCTAAGAAATGATTAAATTTGGAAACAAAATTCACAAACCAACTATCATGATCAGTTCAATCAAAAACTAAAGAAGCAAACTCAAATAAAGAAATAAGCATCAGAAATTTTTTCCATTTTTTTTTTCTGGAATTTCATTTCTAGGTCTTGTTTGTCTCATTAGATCATTTTTGGGAAGAAGAGAGTTTTGTCTTTCGAGCAAATACGTCATGAAACCTGAGGAGTTAAGGTTGACGGTGACAGAAGAAGGGTGAACAAAGGGAAAATGGCAAGCTAAGGACTCATCTTTCAGAGCTAAAACTGAATCGTATGAGTGAGGGTTTTGTAGAGTATCGGGGCTCTAAGGTGAGTCGCACCAGATGAAGAAGATCTGAGGCAAAAGGCATCAATGAACAATGGCGGCGGGCGGTGGAATCTGAAAAGAAGAAGAATAATAAGAAGAAGAAGAAGAAGAAGAAGAAGAGAGTTAGGCGACAACGGTGGGTGGTGGAATTTGGGCGACGACGGTGGGCAGGGTGCAATGGTGTGGGATGCTTGAGGGGAGATTTTGACGAAAGGGCAAAAAAAAAATCCTAATTGAGGAAATGACCTCTTTTTTTTTTTGCAGGAAAAAAATACGCTTTTCTAGATAGTTAAACTGTCCCAGTTTTTTTCAGGAAAAGACAAAAATAACTGTAACGAGGAGATGAACCTCAACATAGTGAAAAGAAAAAAAACTGGAACTGTTTTATGTCCAAAAAACATATTTTTTTGTATCAAAAAACTACAAAAAAAAGGGTCATTTTACTAAAATCAGTTTTTCTTAAGTCTACTTTTCAAAATCCTCTATGATTGAGTGTTGTCAATGTCGGAGGGGGTGAGAAGGGGATAGGGGGACAATGTGCTCTTGTCTTTTTTTTTTTTTAACAGTGTCTGGGTTTTTTTCTTTTGGTAATTTGAAATAAGATTTAGTTATTATTTTTTTTATTAAAAATATATTAAACAATGGTTATGTAGGTATAATATCCTTGAAAATCAATCATGCGCACGACATATGGTCGCTAAATCGGATATTAGTTAATTTTGCCCTTTTGTATTGATTTTAGGAGTTTATACTCAATTAAGCTAAAAAAAGAATAATAAGTAACCTTTTTAAATAGTTTAGGATAAGCTAAATAATTTACTTTAATAAAGAAGGTTAGAAATGGAAAAACGATAAACGACGAGGGTGACAAGAGCACAATTTGAACATAGGATTCCAGATTTATCACGCGCTCTTACTAGTAACACTATGCGGTGCCGTTTCGTCTGAGGTCTGAACACACACACTCTTTAACGCCACAGAGACACACACACACACAGAGACAAGACAGACAGACGAACAGACCGACTGCTACACAGTAATCCTCTCTCTCTCTCTCTACTTCCTCACTCACTCCTTCGATTTGTCTCCATCTGGCTCTTTCCCAAAAACCCCAACCCAAACCAAAACCGTATCTTCTTCTTTAACTCAGAACTTTTCTTCATTTCCAAACTCTTTCCCTATCTTTTCCTCCAATGGCCGATCAATCTCCTCCTCCACCAGCTCCTTACGTAATCCCACCACTACCGTTGTCAGAACCGGACCCTCCACTTCCTTCGCCGCTGGAGGAATCTCCAGCTCAAGAAGCCTCCGAATCTCTGGCCGAGTCTCAAAAGAAAGATCCACCGGTTGAGAAACAAGACCCATCTCCGGAACCGCCATCGGAGCCATCAACAGAGGTGGTGATGAAGGAAGAGCCACTGCCACAGCCACCGCCGCCGGAGTCTAAGGAGGCTAGAGAGAAACTGGGAGAGTTTTTGGCGGACGATTCTGAAAAAGCCAAAGTGGGTTCGGACGATCCTGAAGAGCCAACGAAGATTCTTCCTCAGTCTCTGGTTTCTTTCAAGGAGGAAAGCAACAAAGTGGCCGATCTCTCAGAGCCCGAGAGGAAGGCTCTTCAGGAGCTGAAGCAGCTTATCCAAGAAGATCAACAAAAACAAGAAAAAGAAGAAGAAGAAGAACTTTCCATTTGGGGAGTTCCTCTTTTGAAAGACGACAGAACAGACGTAATACTTCTCAAGTTTCTGAGAGCAAGGGACTTCAAAGTGAAGGACGCTTTTGCCATGTTCAAGAACACCATTCGTTGGAGAAAGGAGTTTGGGATTGACGAGCTTTTGGATGAAGATCTTGGGGATGATCTGGAGAAAGTGGTTTTCATGCATGGGACTGATAGAGAAGGTCATCCAGTTTGTTACAATGTTTTTGGGGAGTTTCAGAACAAGGAACTATATCAGAAAACCTTTTCCGATCAGGAGAAGAGGACCAAGTTTTTGAGATACAGGATTCAGTTCTTGGAGAGGAGTATTAGGAAGCTTGATTTTAGTCCTGGTGGTGTTTCTACTATTTTCCAGGTTAACGATCTCAAGAACTCCCCTGGACCAGCGAAGAAGGAGCTGAGAATTGCCACTAAACAAGCTCTCCAGTTGCTTCAAGACAATTATCCTGAGTTTGTTGCCAAACAGGTTCATTTCATTGTTTTTATATTCACTTGCCACTTGTTTCTATTTGTCTTGTAAGTTAGTGAAAAAATGTCCTTTTTTATTTTTATTCTTATCTTTTTTAGGTTATGTTATTGGGTTTTCTAGGTGTTTATCAATGTTCCTTGGTGGTATCTTGCATTCTACACTATGATCAGTCCATTCCTGACACAGAGGACTAAAAGCAAGTTTGTTTTCGCTGGCCCGATTAAATCCCCCGAGACCCTTTTCAAGTTAGTGGAGATTTTCATTTGTTTATTTCCCTTCCCCTCACACCCCCCAACCCACACCACCCACCCCCCCCTATTTTTTTTTAATTTCTGAGTTGGGTTTTATTTATTTATTATTTATATATACAGTTAGTAATTTGAAAACTTGGAATTTGGATTGGTACAGATACATATCTCCTGAGCAGGTTCCTATTCAATATGGTGGCCTGAGTGTGGATTTCTGTGATTGTAACCCAGAATTCAGCATTTCTGATCCGGTCACTGAAGTGAACATCAAACCAGGAACTAAGCAAACTGTTGAGATCATAATTTATGAGGTTTCATTACATTCTTTTCTTTGCCTTTTTACCATCTTAAATTATATATCTTTCCAGCATTTCTTGCCCGCTATCAGAGTCCATTATGATTCTGAAGAGTTCTAAAGAAAACTACCATATCGGTTCGACAAAGTTCTAACCATTAAAATTTTCATCAAGTTTTGTTGAAATGTTAAATAAAAATACTTTTCTGTATTTAATATGATTCTGATTCTATTGTGATCTGTCGGCTAAAAATTATGTCCTAGTAAGGTTCTTTTTTATACCGTATCACAGAAATCTTTCATGAGTGAATGTTTTTTTTTTTTTATTTTTTTGGTAATCTGGAACAAGTGGATTGCAGAAATGTGTGCTTGTCTGGGAGCTGCGAGTAGTGGGTTGGGAGGTGAGGTATGGATCTGAGTTTGTGCCCAACACAGAAGGTGGATACACAATTATCATACACAAGTCAAGAAAGATAGCACCGAGTGATGAACCAGTGGTGCAGACCAGCTTCAAAGTTGATGAATTGGGCAAGATTTTGTTGACCATTGACAACCCGACTTCGAAAAAGAAGAGGCTTCTCTACAGGTTCAAGATCAAACCTTTCTCCGACTGAGATCGGGTCTGTTAAGAGTTAGGAGCACTTGGGAAGAAGAGGATGAAGGGTAAGAAGAATGCATCTCCTTAACATCCTGATCGTATTGGTTGTTGAAGCTTTCTATTTGGTTGTCCTGCTTTGTATATTGGCCCTTTTTTTTTTTGGTTGTTCCATCATATTGAGAGCTTCTAGAGTTGTAACGTTTGGGATTTGAAAAATTTAGCATATTTTCATTTAACTTTTGGTGGGATATGTTCGTGCTTTTAGGATTTTTGAGTGAGAGTTGCATATGGAATCGAATTTGTGTCCTCGTTTGGGATCATATATAGAACTGAAGAAGACTTGAATCATTTTGGCAACCTGCAATCTGAGGGCAAGGGGGGAGAATCTATACCTTTTACGTCTTTTTTAGTCGGGTCATGGGAATGTGCATCATTGTATTTTCTTATATCTATATGACTATATCCATATATAGGTTTATTGGACCACGCTTATGGAGTTAATTATTTTTGCGCTTGATGCTTGATACCCGTGTTTTATTTTTTACTTTTCAAGGATACTTGCTACCCATGTTGGCTTTTCCTTTACTTTATTTTTCTTGACATTTTTGCCTTAGGATAAGCCTTTATGTTTAGTCTCCATGCAACTAATTGTTAGCTTCTCGAGGGGGTGAAAGAAATAAGATCCAAGTTTTTTTGTTAATATAATAATATCAAAGTTAATACCTATTAGGTGATGCATGGTTATTTTTATTGTTGGCCTTGGTTATTTGCATAACAATCTCACTTGATTATGACTTGCAAAAATAGACTGGTAAATTTTATTGTTTCTAAGACTGCTAAATTTTATTGTTTCTAAGACTGCTAAATTTTATTGTTTTTATCTCATTTAAAAAAAAAATACAAAAATCAATTAGATAGTGTTCCGAGTTGAATATCTTTATATGGTTTAGAAAGCTCTTTAGCTAACTAAAAAAAAAAAAATGTCGTGGGTGTTCTGCTGGAACAATCTTCATTAATGCTATATCCCCGGATATTTCTTCTTCTTCTTCCTCTCTTTTTTTTTTTCAATCAACTCGTTGGGTTGCTCTCCCTTGTTTTCGTCTCCACGTTCTCAATCTTATTGGTGTCCACAATTATTGCAAAAGTTGACTTTTTTCCTTGAGTTGTTTGTTCTTTAATTCTTATATTTGGCATAATGACATTATCACGTTGCTTTTGACAATGGTGAGGACACATGAGGATCTCACCTATGTTATCTTAGTAGGTTTTGTTTGTTTTTTCTCTCTCTCTGTCTGTTTGTATATATATTTGATTTGATGGTATACTAAATTATAGAAACAAGCTTCATGTTTTGCATCAAAAGCTCGGTAGTAAGTGCGTTGCTAAACCTTTACGTGGACACTGTGATTGTGAAGAAGTCAACGAAAGGAGCAACATCGAATTCCAGTGTCAGAAACATGTGGATTTTTTTATTTCTATATATAAAACATATATATATATATATATGTTCAAAGTTATTGTCACACTGAATAAATATAATGTAAGAAGGGATTCCCACAAAATATCACCAATTATGGTCTAAAACAATGTGGTCATTAACTGAATTTTCGATTCTAAGCAGACGTGAAGATTCTGAATGAGTATTAATTTGGTGGGAGAAAGCCCCCAACTTTCGTAAACTTTAGAACCAGAGTTGGCCAATGCTCCACCGTAAAAAATCAGATAAACTGATTTCTAAGTTTATAAGCTACAAAAAGCCTCTACTATCGCGCTCTCAAATTCTGTTATGAGAATTGTGGTAAAGGTATTGTACTGAATAGTGCGTGTTTTTTAATATAGTTAGATTATATATGGTAATTATTATTTCTTAATGTAGTTAGATAACATAGTAATTAGTATCTATATCAAACAGTAAGCAAATCAGACAAAAATTTAGCCGCTCAAAATTGTAGTATTATTAGTAGTCTTTTTCATTTTCGTCCCCATCAACTAAGGGTGGCATGTAAGTTAAAACTAATTGGTTATACCTAATTATAGTAAAAACTTTCAACAATTATAGTAAAAAGTAAAAAGTTGCTACAGTGTAAAATTCTTGCATGCGATAGTTTTTAAATTTAAAACTTTAGTCCTAACTAACTTGTGGTCCATAATTGCCAATAATGCATTACTCTCTCTCAATATTATAACCAAGTCTAAAAATTAAGAATCCAACAGATGTTTTTGTCCTAATGTGACATATCCATATAAAAACACAATGCAAGGTTTGTTACACCTACCTCTCGTTTGTTTTTTTTTTTTTTTTCCTTCTGGCTTTGCGCATAATATCTTTTGCTTAGATTTGAGGCTATAATATTATAACATGAGAATGTTGTATCTGTGAGCCTGTAATTTTACACGTTTTATTTTCGACTGTCAAGAACATATGATATGTTGCCCTTATTATTCCGAGGATAGAAATATTAGTTGAACTTGTCTTGATTGATTTAGTTTGACTACTTCCGTCGTGCTTCACACGCTAGTCTCTTGTGATTGCTGCTTGACACAAGGACCGCAATGAAGTGGCAAAATTTCCCTGAAGTACTGTAACGTCCCGAAATTTATTTAATATTAATGTAATGTAAATGATGAATTAGTGTGCCATAATTAAAGTTTTAACTTTAATTAGATTATTTGGTTGGATTTTTAGTTTTTGGTTGTTTTGTTAAATTGATGTGTTCAAAAGATTCCTTGTTGATTTAAAATGATGTTTTGAGTTTTAAAACACAACAATTTGTAAAATGTTAAAAATACTCCGTTTTACAAAACCGTGGGCGGCACATGGTTTTCGCACAATAAAACCGCCCACCGATTTTCTCTATTTATTTCTCTCTTCTCTCTCTCTCTTCACTCTCACGAGCTCTCTCTCTCTCTCTTTCCTCTCTCTCTCGGCAGTCCCTCTCTCTCTCGGCAGTCCCTCTCTCTCTCTAATTTCTTCAAAAAAATTTTGATTTCCATTCGAATCCAAGCTTCGGAACAGCAAGGAGGAAGCTCAGGGACATGATTCGGTGACCGAGAACGCGGATTGAAGCTTCGATTCGAGGTTAGATTCGAAATTTCTAAACTTTTTACAAAATTTTCGATTTTGTGTGTTTTTGAAATCTAAGTTTGTTTTAGCTTAGAAAACCGTGGATTTGTGTTAAATGAGCTTAGAACAACTAGAATCTAAACCTAGATTGAAGAAAAACGGATTGGATTCAAGATTTTCATTTTTCTCCTCTTTTTCTCATTTTCGGATTTTTGAGGATTTCGAGTTCAAATGTTGTTTAAATGATCCCAAACATGTTCTAGAATGTTTTTCTATCAATTATAGTTGTTTTTCATGCCTGGGATTTGAGAAAAACAGGTTGGAATTCAGATTTGGATTTTGGGGATCGAGAAACCCGTGGCTGGGATTTCTGGGTTTTCCTAGTTCGGCAGGCCGAAGTTCATGTTCGGCAGGCCGGAGTGATGATCGGCAGGCCGGTGTTCTTCCGACCGGCAGGCCGAATCTGGGGACATGTTCGGCAGGCCGAACTTTGCTTCCGGCAGGCCGAACTGTACAGTTCGGCAGGCCGAAGCAGGGCGTCCGGCAGGCCGACCGAGGCATGGAAAATTTTGTGATTTTTACCCGATTTCATTGTTTTGAACCCTAATTTAAATCCCAACCTTATAGGATGATTTTAATGATACAAATGGCACACTAGGACATCATGAAATGATTTAGTAACATAGGATGTTTCAAACTAGATATTGATTGATTTAGTTGGTATCTAGGATTGTTCGTGGTTCCGTGGAGCTAACATATAGCGGACCGGGATTACGGTGTGGGGTACCGGCACGAGTACTGAGGTAGGACTTCTATCCTATTTCTTTGGTAGCCTGGTTTTGAAATGATTTGGCCTTGAAAATGATTTCTATCAAAATGTTTTCAACGGTTGTTTGAAAATGGTTTTATCGGTTATATTTTTATATACCGTGACATGAAATGAATTTCATAATGAATGTAATTGACAACACTCGGTAATTGGGTTTTGAATGATAATGATAATAACCACATGGGCATGATGCCATATCAGAGATCGGGTCGTGATCGACCTTGGGGGCAGGTCCTGAAACCCAGCTGGGCCACTACGGTGGTGATTTCATGGTTTGCCTAGGTAAATGTAAACTGGTGTTTTGATTTGACGAGTAGTCTGTTCTGTGTCAGAACGGTTCTACTCAATTTATTTATTTATTTATTCAAGTTCCCTTTTGTATAACTCCTGATAATGTTATGTTTCTTTGCATTAAATTATTTTATAAAACTTAGTCCTACTGAGCCTTTCGCTCACGTTTTATCTGTTTTAAATTCCCCCCCCCTTCTAGGTGGTTTCCCATTTAGGTTTGGAGAAGATTCTTCGGACCGAACTCAGGAGCAATAGGAGAATTCATTTACAATCTGTATTTATTAATCAAGGCATGTAAGACTTAACTTCATTTGTACTTGGACTGTAATTGTATTTGTGATATTGTCAGATCCATGTGTGTGCACAAGTTGTGGGTTGTGGAACCCATATTCGCGGTTTTTATTCAATTATTGTTATTTGTTTAATGATTTTAAATTCTTTATCAAATGTGGTGGAAAAATCTCTTTATTTCTTGCTTAATTGGATTTTTAAACCCTTAATTTCAATTAAATTCTCTTTTAATTAATCTAAATATTCCGCCACGTCACCTCCCGTACTCCGGGGCGTGACAGAATGGTATCAGAGCTCAAGGTTATGAACCTTGGGAATTGTGCACACATAGGTTTGACAATGAAATACCTCTGACAGTCCAAATTTTGTTTTCAGAAGTGAGAGAATGGCACCTAGACGTCGTTCGACAGCTGACGCCGAGTTCGGAAATGATGAGGGCCTGATGAGGTCTATGATTGCGGCTTTCCGGCAGATGGCAGCCAGGACTAGACCGGAAGACTCCAGTGTTGGTAGTCGGCATGCCTTCTTTAAGGAATTTCGGCGGGCGTCTATTCCGACTTTTGATGGCAATGGGGATCCGCAGTTAGCAGAGTATTGGTTGGATTCGATCTTGAAGCATCTTGATACTCTTGGTGTGCCTGAGGAGTATCGTGTGGAGTTTGCGGCGTATAAGCTCGAGGGTGGCGCTAACACCTGGTGGAAACAAACTAAGCGTCTGGAGCGCGGTGGCGATATCGGTTGGGACAAGTTCGAGGATCTGTTCTATGATCGGTATTTTCTGCAGGGATATAGAGATCAGAAGGCAGCTGAGTTTTATAGATTGCAGCAGGGTGATCTATCAGTTCGGGAGTATGAGGCAAAGTTTAGCGAGTTGGCTAGGTTTGCTCCATCAGCTGTGGCATCGGAGCGCGAGAAATGCATCAAGTTCCAGGAAGGACTCAAGGCTCCTATTCGGCGGCAGTTGGTTGCTCTACGGCTTAGGAGTTTCGGAGAGCTTGTGTCGTCGGCGATCTCCGTGGAGAATGATTACGTGCAGTATTGTGAGGATCGAGCCAAGGCTTCAGGAGGACCGCAGAGGAGTGGCAGGAAGAGCATTAGTAGTCGTCCAGCTCCGGGGAAAGGCAAGCAAGGCGGTGCGACCAGTGGCAGTAGCAGTTCGTCTGGCAGCGGGCGCAGCAACCCCTACAGCTTTCATTGTCATTTTTGTCAGCAGCCCGGACACATCAAGAGGAATTGCCCGATCAGGAGTGCTCGTCTTGGATCTCAGACCGGGGAGGATGCTAGTCGTCAGTCTCAGCCTCAGCCTCAGACCCTACCTCCGCCTCAGCAGTACCCGCAGTTGCAGTATCCGTAGTTCTCTCCTCAGCAATTCTCATATTCGGTACGGGGGCAGCAGCCGCAGTATTTTCAGCGCAGTGTTCCTCAGTATAGAGCGTCGAGTACAGGTAGTGTGCAGTCATCTCCATCTCAGCAGTATCGGCCGAGTAATGCAGGACCCAGCAATGTCGGTAGAGGAAAAGGGAAGGCGCCAGTGCAGGTTCATGCAATGGCATCTGGAGGGTCAGATTCTCAGATTGGTAACGCGGTTGTCGATGGTATGGTTTTGGTTTCTAGATCTCTAGCTCGCGTTTTATTTGATACCGGTGCCTCTCATTCTCTCATTTCGAATTCTTTTGTACATGCCTTGGGATTAGAAGTAGAAGAGTTTAATGAACCCCTAGTTATAACTTCTCCCTTGGGGCGGGTGTGTGTAAATTGTATGTGTAAATCTTGTAAAATAAAGATTGGGGATGAGATTTTGAAAAGTGATTTGATTGTACTCCCCATGAGTTCCTATGATGTGATTTTAGGGATGGACTGGTTGTCCAGGTATAGTGCAGTTGTGGACTGCCAACTTAGAAAAGTGACCCTAGTGTCTGATAGGGGGACGGTAATCACTTACCAGGGTGGTGGTGATTGGCTAATGAGTGAGCGTCTCATGAAGTCATGTTTAGGAGGGCGAAGGAATCTAGATTGTTTTGCTTTTCTTGCCAATCTAGATTGCGAGCCCTATGTTTCGAGTAGTAGTGTAGCGATTCCGGTGGTTGGTGAGTTCGAGGATGTCTTCCCCGACGAGTTATCAGGGTTACCACCGCATCGGGAGATTGAGTTTGGTATCGAGTTGTTTCCAGGGACATCACCGATTTCTATGGCACCTTATCGGATGGCGCCGGCAGAAATGAAGGAATTGAGGAAGCAACTTCAGGAGCTTGCTGATAATGGATATATTCGGAATAGCACATCTCCGTGGGGAGCACCAGTTTTGTTCGCTAAGAAGCACGATGGGACTCTCAGGTTATGTGTGGATTATCGGCAGTTGAATCGTGTTACGGTGAAGAACAAGTATCCTTTGCCTAGGATTGATGAGCTATTTGATCAGTTGGGAGGTTCGCGATACTTCTCGAAGATTGATTTGCGGTCAGGTTATCATCAGCTCAGAATCAAGGAAGAGGATATTCCCAAGACAGCTTTTAGGACTCGGTATGGGCACTTCGAGTTTCTGGTTATGTCTTTCGGGTTGACGAATGCTCCAGCAGCTTTTATGGATTTGATGAACAGGATATTTAGGCCATATCTGGATCAGTTTGTGATCGTGTTCATCGATGATATTCTTGTGTATTCTAAGACATGGGAGGAGCATGAGCAGCATCTTCGGATCGTGCTTCAGACTTTGCGGGAGCACCAGTTGTATGCTAGGAGGGAAAAGTGTGAGTTCTGGTTGACTGAGGTCAAATTTCTGGGTCATGTCATCTCGGAGCATGGTATTTCAGTGGATCCGTCCAAGATTGAAGCTATATTGGAGTGGGAACGACCAAGGAATGTAGCAGAGATTCGCAGCTTCTTAGGTCTTGCTGGATATTACAGGAAATTTGTAAAGGACTTTTCGAAGATTGCAGCTCCGTTGACGAGGTTGATCAGGAAAAACGTCAGGTTTGAGTGGGATGAAGACTGTGAGTCTGCTTTTCAGGAATTGAAGAACCGGTTGACTTCAGCTCCAGTATTAGTTATTCCTAGTAGTGACGAGCCGTATGAGGTTTATGCTGATGCTTCAGGGCGCGGACTTGGATGCGTGTTGATGCAGCATGGACGTGTGGTTGCGTACGGATCGAGACAGCTACGACCTCACGAGCGGAATTATCCTACTCACGATTTAGAGCTTGCAGCGGTGATCTACGCGCTGAAGATTTGGAGATGTTACTTGTATGGAGCATCGTTTCAGGTCTTTTCCGATCATAAGAGTTTGAGGCATTTGTTCACTCAGAGGGATCTTAATCTGAGGCAGCGCAGATGGGTGGAGTACATGGAGGATTATGATTTCGCGTTGCAGTATCATCCTGGGAAAGCTAATGTAGTCGCGGACGCGCTTAGCAGGAAGTCTTCAGGGATTCTCGCTTGTTTGATTTTTGAGGACTGGAGCAGGGATGCAACGGTGAGCGAGTATCGGCTACAGTATCATTAAGACGGTTATCGAGTTTTGTTGTATCATGTGGAAGCGACTCCAGCTCTTGTTCGGATGGTGAAGCAAGGTCAGTGGCAGGATCGACATTTGCAGGGGATTTGGTCGCGGATTCAGAACGGGGAGCAGTTCGAGGAATGGAGCGTGCATGCAGATGGATCGTTGTACTTTCGGGAGCGTCTTGCAGTTCCAGTTATCGCCGAGGTGACGAAATCCGTTCTAGATGAAGCTCATAGGTTTCAGTTTGCTATTCATCCGGGGAGCACCAAGATGTATCGTGATTTGAAGAGGCACTATTGGTGGAGAGGCATGAAGAAAGATGTTCGCGAGTACGTGGCCAAGTGTTCGACGTGTCTCCAGGTGAAAGCTGAGCATCAGAAGCCTGCAGGTCAGCTTCAGCCGCTTCCTATTCCAGGGTGGAAATGGGAGCATGTGACGATGGATTTCCTCACAGGTTTGCCGAGGACGGAGTAGCGGCATGATGCAGTTTGGGTTGTGGTCGATAGGTTGACTAAATCGGCGCATTTCATTCCGTTTAGGTCGACGTGTTCCAGGAAGATTCTCGGGGAGTTGTATATGCAGAACATTGTGAGGTTGCATGGAGTTCCTTTGTCCATCACCTCTGATCGAGACACCAGGTTTAATGCTAAGTACTGGAGGAGTTTTCAGGAGGCTTTGGGTACAGATTTGAACTTCAGTACGGCGTTTCATCCTCAGACTGATGGGCAGTCTGAGCGGGTTATTCAGGTTCTCGAGGATATGTTGCGTGCTTGTGCGTTGGACTTCGGCGGGAATTGGAAGCAATGTTTGCATTTGGCGGAGTTCTCGTACAACAATAGTTATCAGGCGAGTATCGGTATGGCACCATTTGAGGCATTGTATGGGCGACCGTGTCGGTCACCTGTGTGTTGGGCCGAGCCGGAAGATAGAGTTATTCTTGGGCCAGATGAGATTCGTGACAGCAACGAGAAAGTCGCGGTGATTCGGGATCGGTTGAGAGCAGCTCAGAGTCGGCAGAAGAGCTACGCGGATAGGAGACGTAGACCCTTAGAGTTCGCGGTTGGAGATTTTGTTCTCTTGAGGGTGTCACCTCGTAAGGGAACTATGCGGTTCGGAGTGAGTGGGAAACTCGCGCCGAGGTATATTGGGCCGTTCGAGATCACTCAGCGTGTTGGTGTGGTCGCTTATCGGCTTGATCTTCCGCCCGAACTTTCTCATGTGCATGATGTGTTTCATGTGTCTATGCTTAGGAAGTGTCCACCTGAGCAGGGTAAGATAGTATCGTTTCGCGATGTGCAGGTTCAGGAGGATACGACGTACGAAGAAGTGCCGATTCAGATCATTGACCGAAAAGTGATTAGCTTGCGTCGTCGTGAGATACCGTTGGTAAAGGTCGTGTGGCAGCATCACGGGGTTGATGAAGCCACTTGGGAATTAGAGTCGAGTATGCGGGAATTGTATCCGCATTTGTTTTATTTTTGAGATGAGTTGTAAATTTCGAGGACGAAATTTCTTTTAGGGGTGGAGAGCTGTAACGTCCCGAAATTTATTTAATATTAATGTAATGTAAATGATGAATTAGTGTGCCATAATTAAAGTTTTAACTTTAATTAGATTATTTGGTTGGATTTTTAGTTTTTGGTTGTTTTGTTAAATTGATGTGTTCAAAAGATTCCTTGTTGATTTAAAATGATGTTTTGAGTTTTAAAACACAACAATTTGTAAAATGTTAAAAATACTCCGTTTTGCAAAACCGTGGGCGGCACATGGTTTTCGCACAGTAAAACCGCCCACCGATTTTCTCTATTTATTTCTCTCTTCTCTCTCTCTCTTCACTCTCACGAGCTCTCTCTCTCTCTCTTTCCTCTCTCTCTCGGCAGTCCCTCTCTCTCTCTAATTTCTTCAAAAAATTTTGATTTCCATTCGAATCCAAGCTTCGGAACAGCAAGGAGGAAGCTCGGGGACGTGATTCGGCGACCGAGAACGCGGATTGAAGCTTCGATTCGAGGTTAGATTCGAAATTTCTAAACTTTTTACAAAATTTTTGATTTTGTGTGTTTTTGAAATCTAAGTTTGTTTTAGCTTAGAAAACCGTGGATTTGTGTTAAATGAGCTTAGAACAACTAGAATCTAAACCTAGATTGAAGAAAAACGGATTGGATTCAAGATTTTCATTTTTCTCCTCTTTTTCTCATTTTCGGATTTTTGAGGATTTTGAGTTCAAATGTTGTTTAAATGATTACAAACATGTTCTGGAATGTTTTTCTATCAATTATAGTTGTTTTTCATGCCTGGGATTTGAGAAAAACAGGTTGGAATTCAGATTTGGATTTTGGGGATCGAGAAACCCGTGGCTGGGATTTCTGGATTTTCCCAGTTCGGCAGGCCGAAGTTCATGTTCGGCAGGCCGGAGTGATGATCGGCAGGCCGGTGTTCTTCCGACCGGCAGGCCGAATCTGGGGACATGTTCGGCAGGCCGAACTTTGCTTCCGGCAGGCCGAACTGTACAGTTCGGCAGGCCGAAGCAGGGCGTCCGGCAGGCCGACCGAGGCATGGAAAATTTTGTGATTTTTACCCGATTTCATTGTTTTGAACCCTGATTTAAATCCCAACCTTATAGGATGATTTTAATGATACAAATGGCACACTAGGACATCATGAAATGATTTAGTAACATAGGATGTTTCGAACTAGATATTGATTGATTTAGTTGGTATCTAGGATTGTTCGTGGTTCCGTGGAGCTAACGTATAGCGGACCGGGATTACGGTGTGGGGTACCGGCACGAGTACTGAGGTAGGACTTCTATCCTATTTCTTTGGTAGCCTGGTTTTGAAATGATTTGGCCTTGAAAATGATTTCTATCAAAATGTTTTCAACGGTTGTTTGAAAATGGTTTTATCGGTTATATTTTTATATACCGTGACATGAAATGAATTTCATAATGAATGTAATTGACAACACTCGGTAATTGGGTTTTGAATGATAATGATAATAACCACATGGGCATGATGCCATATCAGAGATCGGGTCGTGATCGACCTTGGGGGCAGGTCCCGAAACCCAGCTGGGCCACTACGGTGGTGATTTCATGGTTTGCCTAGGTAAATGTAAACTGGTGTTTTGATTTGACGAGTAGACTGTTATGTGTCAGAACGGTTCTACTCAATTTATTTATTTATTTATTCAAGTTCCCTTTTGTATAACTCCTGATAATGTTATGTTTCTTTGCATTAAATTATTTTATAAAACTTAGTCCTACTGAGCCTTTCGCTCACGTTTTATCTGTTTTAAATCCCCCCCCCCCTTCTAGGTGGTTTCCCATTTAGGTTTGGAGAAGATTCTTCGGACCGAACTCAGGAGCAATAGGAGAATTCATTTACAATCTGTATTTATTAATCAAGGCATGTAAGACTTAACTTCATTTGTACTTGGACTGTAATTGTATTTGTGATATTGTCAGATCCATGTGTGTGCACAAGTTGTGGGTTGTGGAACCCATATTCGCGGTTTTTATTCAATTATTGTTATTTGTTTAATGATTTTAAATTCTTTATCAAATGTGGTGGAAAAATCTCTTTATTTCTTGCTTAATTGGATTTTTAAACCCTTAATTTCAATTAAATTCTCTTTTAATTAATCTAAATATTCCGCCACGTCACCTCCCGTACTCCGGGGCGTGACAAGTACACTAGAACATGTCTTTCTCTCGTGAGGTCCTTTGTAGAACCACAAAATATTCTTCTATTGTAGAATCAAAAGTATTTCTCCATATCATGGTAACATTTTAATTTAATGGTAAATTTACTCTCCTATTCTTAATATTGAGATTTAGAATTCGAATCTATTTTTTTTCTCAACCAAAACAAAAGTAGTCATCTATATTGAATCGAACGTTTCGCACAATTTCTATATAATTTATTTAATATATTAATAGCCCATTTAATTCACAGGTTTAAACCACAGTTTGAATTATTTTTTACAGTATTTTATCTTACAAGAATTAAATTTCTATTCAAATCTATGAACTAAACGGACAATAATTCTTTTTTTTTTTTAAGTTGGGACTCATGAATCATGATTACTCGTGCTTAGATTGTCACAAAGCTTTGCATTGCATTCCTTGAACGCGCTGGTTTGGTGAGCTTTCAATTGTTTGGTGGATTCTCTCTATTAGTTGGTGCGAGAAGACCCCATTATTTTCCACTTGCTTTTTCATGTGCTGTACTTTTCTTTTTAATTTTTATATCAACCAAAGGTAACAATCAACCACAACATGGGACATGTTTGCTATCATTCCATGCATTTCTGTTCACTTAAATCTACTTTTCTTCATTTCAATACTTTGTGCACTAATGGAGAAATCTGCTTACACGTTACCAAACGGAAGTTGCTTTATATAGATTCTAGCTTAAATGAGCTAAAAGCTAGGAAAATAAAGATAGGGGGTTAAAACATTGATTTCTTCATGGGATCATATGTATCCTTATGGGATGTCAATATGTTTTGGTATAATAGGAAGTAAACATAAAAAGATCAGGAAAACAAAAAAGTTTCTGATGAAAAAAGAGAAAAAAAAAGGGAAGAAAAAAGCCTTTCTGGTGTGGTAAGTAAATATGTTCCCAAGTTCTTAATATTTGACAATCTCACAAGTTGTTGACGTGACAATTTTCAATTTAAAGGTGTCTCCTAATTATAATTGTTAATAATACTGGTAGTTTTAAAATACGTCTTTGAAACTATGGAGGACATCATCAATTTTCTAGCTCAAAGGTTACGAATGAACATGATTTGTAACTAAACAGTTATGCTCATTTCTAAGTCAAGGATTTCTAGTGTAGCATGCCAGTATGCCGAATCACAAATTCTAGTTGTCCTAGTTTACAAAACTGTGATATTTTAGAAATTCGTACAAGAGTTATACATCAAATTGTCTCTCTTGATCTCTCTTCTCCGTGTTTCTCTCTTAGGACCAGTTTAGCAAAAGCTGCTTTTGATTTTTTGGGTTTGTTAGATGATTTGTTACAAGAGCTTTCGTTTTTTGGAAGAGCTTCCTGTAACGTCCCGAAATTAATTAAGTGATATTAGTGTATAAAATAATGGATTAGTGTGTTATAATGAATGTTTTAAACTTAATTTGATAATTATGTGAAATTTCAAAATTGATGTCATTTTTGATTATTTAAATAATTTTTAATTACTTCTAATTATTTTTAATTGTTATTTTGAATTTTGAAACAAAACAATTTATCAAATACCGAATATGTCCCATTTGAAATCGGTGTGCTACTGCACATGGTTTTCGCGCAGCAAACTGCCTCTCCCTCCCTTATTTATTCATCTCTCCCTTTCCCTCTCTTCAACTCTCCCTCACTCACTCAGCTCTCTCTCACTCTCTCTCGCGCGTCTCTTTCTCTCACTCTGCCTCTTTTTCTCTCTCTTCTCCTCTCAAAATTTTGATTTCAAATCAAGCCCAAGCTTCCGTTTTCAGTAGATTGGAAGCTAGGGAACGCGTTTAGACGATTACAACTTCAAATCAAAGCTTAAATTCAAAGTTAGTTTTTAAATTTCAAACTTTTTCAAAACTTTTTAATTTTCTTAGCATTTTGAAATCTAAGTTCATTTAAGCTTAGAAAACCTTTTATCTAAGTTAGAGAAACTTAAAACAACTAGAATCTAAGCTTTGTTTAAAGAAAAATGGATTCGAATCGAGATTTTCTATTTTTCTCTATTTTTGGAATTTTTCAAAATTTTTGTGTAAACCTTGTTTAATTCAGCTCAAAAGTGTTTTATGATGTTTTTCTATCATCTATAGATGTTTTTTATGCCTGAGAATTGAGAAAAATAGGTTGAAACGAGGATTTGAACTCGAGAGGCCAAAAACTCGTGCCTGAAAAATTCTAAAATTTTCCAGTTTGACAGGCCGAACTTCGGGTCCGGCAGGCCAGATTCATGGGTCCGGTAGGCTGGATTCATGCATCCGGCAGGTCAAACTTAGAAAAGTTCGGCCGACCAGACCTGGTCTTCCAGTAGCAGTTCGGCAGGCCGAACTAGGGTGACCGACAGGCAGACCGGGCATAGTGAAATTTTGTTATTTTTCATCCGTTTTTACTATTTTGAACCCCGATTGAAATTCTAACTTTATAAAATGATTTTATAAGTACAAATGGCACACTAAAACACTAAGAAATAATTTAGCAACGTAGGTATCTTAAGCTAGATACTGATATACCTAGTTATTATACATTTAAGGTTGTTCGTGGTTCCGCGGAGCTGACGTGTAGTGGACCGGGTTTACAGTGTGGGACATCGACACAAGTATTGAGGTAGGAATTTTACCCTTTTTCTTTAGTAACCTAGTTTTCAAAAGATTTCGGCCTTAAAAGGATTTTATCAAAATGTTTTCAATGAATGATTGAAAAAGGATTTTTCACTGCCTGATTTTTTATAAACAGTAAATTGAGGTGATCTTCATAATAAACCTCATAATGAATGCCAATGAAAATACTTGGTAAAAAGAGATTTTTTTAATAATTATAGAAAATATATATAGAAGGGCATGATGCCATATCAGAGATCGGGTCGTATAGCGTGCGACTTTGGGGGTAGGTCCCGAAACCCAGCTGGCCACTACGGTGGTGATATATATATGGTTTGCCCAAAAAAAGAAAATGATATTCTTTTTGGTCGACCAACAAATGGTTTTAGTAAGATTAATTTTTATTGTATTTTATTTATTCATCTATTCAAGTCTATTTTCTAAATAATTTCTTGAATAATGAAAGTTCACATTTAGAATTAAATGTTTCTAAAAATAAAATCCTATGAGTCTTTCGCTCACATTGTATTTGTTTTAAAAGTTTTACCCCCTCTAGGTGTAGGATTGGAGAAGAGTCCACAAATAGGACATACGAGCAGTAGAAGAGCCAAGTAGGTTATTTGAATTATAAAAATCAAGGCATATATTACCTTAACTTTCTTTCTCCATTTTGGACTGTGGATGCAATTTAATGTTGTCAGTACTATGTGTGTGCACAAGATGTAGGCCAGTGGGACCCAACTCGCATTTCTTGTACTTTCTTTATTTATTATTTTATTATTTCCTATTATTTATTTTGTTATTCTTATTTATTAAATGATTACAAACATTTGTTTAAAAAAGTTTTAAATTATCACATTTTCATAATTAATTTTAAATTCTTAAACTTATGTTTTAACCAAATTTCTACTTAATTAACTTAATTAAACCGTCACGTCATCTCCCATACTCCAGGGCGTGACAGAATGGTATCAGAGCTCAAGGTTATGAACTTTGAGAATTATTCACACATAGATACGACAATGAAACACCACTGACAGTTCAAATTTTGTTTTCAGAAGTGAAAGAATGGTACCTAGACATTGTTCGACAGTTGACGCTGAGTTTGAAAATGATGAGAGCCATGTTTGCCACATTCCGACAGATGACAGCGAGGGCAAGACCGGAGGATTTCAAGGCTAGTCACCGGCATGCATATTTTAAGGAGTTTCAATGTGCATATGTGCCGACCTTTGACGAAAATGGGGACCCACAAGTGGCTGAGTATTGGTTAGACTTGATCGTAAAACACTTGCATACTCTTGGCATGCTAGTGGAATATTGTGTGGAGTTTGCAGCATGTAAATTCGAAGGTGGTGCCAATACTTGGTGGAAGCAAGCTAAACGTTTGGAAAATAATGGTAACATAAGTTAGGACAGGTTTGAGGAGCTGTTCTACGATCGATATTTTCGTAAGGATATACAGACTAGAAGGCGGTTGAATTCTACAGGTTGCAACAGGGTTATATGTCAGTTCAGGAATATGAGGCGAAGTTTAATGAGCTAGCTAGGTTTGCTCCCTCTATAGTGGCATTGGAGCGTGAGAAGTGTATTAAGTTTCAAAAAGGGCTCAAAGCCTCTATTCGACAGTAGGTGGTTGCCCTACGACTCAAGAATTTTGGTGAGCTTGTGTTGTCAACAATATCTATAGAAATGATTGTGCGTAATATTGTGATAATCGAGCCAAGACGTCAAGAGGGCCAAAGAGGAGCAGTAGGAGGAGCACCAGCAGCCGTTCAACTCTGGGAAAGAACATATAGGGTAGCGTAAACAGTGGTAGTAGTAGTTCATCTAGCAGCGGGAGCAGCAACCTCTACAGCTTTAACTGGCACAATTGCCAGCAGCTGGGACACATCAAGAGGAACTGTCTGATTAGGAGTGCTCGCCTAGGGCTTCAGGCTAGAAAAGGAGCCAGCCGTTAGCCTCAGTCCCAGATACTAACCTCACCTCAACAGTTTCCTTAGCTTCAGTTCCATCAGTTCTCTCCTCAGCAACAACCATACCGAGCACAAGGACATCAACCGCAGAACTTCCAGTGCAATGTCCCTCAGTACCGAGCGTCGAGTACAGCGAATATGCAGTCACCTCTATTGCAGTAATATCGATCAACTACCCTAGGACCTAGTAATGTTGGTAGAGGAAAAGGGAAAGCTCCAGTGTAGGTTCACACCATGACGACAGGGAGTTTGGATGCCTAAACCAGTAATGCGGTTGTCGGTGGTATGATCTTAGTTTCCCAATCACTAGCTCATGTTTTGTTCGATACTGGTACCACTCATTCTCTTATTTCAAGTTCTTTTGTATATGCCTTGGGATTAGACATAGAAGAGTTTGATGAACCCCTAGTTATAGCTACACCATTGGGGCGGGTGTGTGTGAATTGTATATGCAAAGCTTGTAAAATAAAGATTAGGGATAAGATTTTGAAGAGTGATTTGATTGTAATCCCCATGAGTTCGTATGATGTAATCCTAGGGATGGACTAGATATCCAGGTATAATGCAGTTGTAGATTGTTAGCTTAGGAAAGTGACCCTAGTGTCTGATAGGGGGACGACGATCACTTACCAAGGTGGTGGTGATTGGCTAATGAGTGAGCGACTCGTGAAGACATGTCTTAGAGGGCGGAAGAACCTAGCTTGCTATGCCTTCCTCATGAACCTAGAAGGAGAGCCCAGTGCCTCAAGAAGAAACGCAGCAGTCCTAGTGGTGGACGAATTTGAAGATGTTTTTCCCGATGAGTTGCCAGGATTACCACCGTATCGAGAGATCGAATTTGGTATTGAGTTGCTTCCAGGAATAGCACCAATTTCTATAGCACCTTATCGGATGGCACCAGTAAAAATGAAAGAATTAAGAAAGCAACTTCAAGAGCTTGCTGATAAGGGATACATCAAGAATAGTACATAACCGTGGGGAGCATCGATTTTGTTCACTAAGAAATGTGATGGAACTCTCATGTTGAGTATAGATTACTGGCAGCTAAATTAGGTCACGATGAAGAACAAATATCCTTTGCCTAGGATCGATGAATTGTTTGACCAGTTGGGAGGTTCGTGGTATTTTCCAAAGATAGATTTGCGGTCGAGATACCATTAATTCAGGATTAAGGAGAAGGACATCCCCAAAATAGTTTTCAGGACTCGGTACAAACACTTTGAGTTTCTGGTGATGCCGTATGGGTTGACAAACGCTCCAACAGCATTCATGGATTTAATGAACTGGATATTTAGGCCTTATCTAGATCAATTCAAAATCGTGTTCATCGATGACATCTTGGTCTATTCTAAGACTTGGGAGGAGCATGAGCAGCATCTCAGAATCATACTTCAAACTCTGCGGAGCACCAGTTGTACGCTAAGAAAGAAAAGTGCGAGTATTGGCTGACGAAAGTCAAGTTTCTAGGGCATGTCATCTTCGAGCATGGTATCTCGATGGATCCTTCTAAGGTGGAAGCCATAGTGGTCTGTGAACGACTGAAGAATGTAGCAGAACTTCATAGTTTTCTAGGACTTGCAGGGTATTATAGGAAGTTTGTAAAGGATTTCTAGAAGATAGCAGCTCCGTTGACAAGATTGATCAGGAAGAATGTCAGGTTTGAGTGGGATGAAAATGTGAGCTTGCTTTTGAAGAATTGAAGAATCGGTTGACCTCAGCTCCGGTATTGATTATCCCCAATAGTGATGAGCCATATGAAGTTTACACAGATACTTCAGGACACAAACTTGGGTGCGTATTGATGTAACATGGACACGTAGTGGCTCATGGATCGAGGCAATTGTGACCTCACAAGCAAAACTACCTTACTCATGACTTGGTGTTCGCAACGGTAATTCATGCCTTGAAGATCTGAAGATGTTATCCGTACGGGGTGACGTTCTAGGCTTTCTCTGACCATAAGAGCTTGAAGTATTTGTTCACCCAGAGAGACTTGAACTTGAGGTAGCGAAGGTGGATGGAATACGTGGAGGATTATGATTTTGCGCTGTAATACCATCCCGGGAAAGCTAACGTAGTCACCGATGCACTTAGTCAAAAGTCCTCAGGGATTCTCGCTTGTTTGGCTCTTGAAGATTGAAAAAGAGATACGACGATAAGTGAGTATGGGCTACAGTATTACGAAGACTACGATCGAGTTTCGGTGTATCATATGGAGATGACCCTAACTCTCATCCAGATGGTGAAACAAAATCAATGGCGAGACCTACATTTGCGAGGAAGCTGGACGCGAATTCAAAACGGAGAGCAATTTGAAGAATGGAGGATTCATGCAGATGGATCATTGTACTTCAGGGAGCGTCTAGCAGTTCCAGCAATCACAAAAGTGACGAAGGCTGTAATGGACGAAGCCTATAAGTCTCAGTTAGCCATTCATCCTGTAAGCACGAAGATGTACTGTGATCTGAAGAGGCAATATTGGTGGAGAGGTATGAAGAAAAATGTTCGAGAATATGTGGCTAAGTGTGCAACTTGTCTTCAGGTGAAAGCTGAACATCAGAAGCTAGCAGGTCAACTTCAGTCACTTTCTATTGCAGGGTGGAAATGGGAGCACATGACTATGAATTTTCTTACCGGATTGCCGAGGACGGAGCAAAGGCATGATGCAATTTGGGTCGTGATTGACAGGTTAACGAAATCGACACATTTCATCCCGTTCAGATTGACATGTTCAAGAAAGGTTCTTAGGGAATTGTACCTGCAGAACATAGTAAGACTACACGAAGTTCCTTTGTCCGTCACATTAGATAGAGACACCAGATTCAATGCTAAGTACTGGAGAAGCTTTCAAGAGGCTTTGGGTACAGATTTGAATTCCAGCACGACATTTCATCCTCAGAATGATGGACAATCTGAGCGGATTATTCAGATTCTTGAGGATATGTTACGTGTATGTAAGTTAGACTTCGACGGGAATTGGAAGAAATATTTGTATCTGGTAGAGTTTGCGTACAATAATAGTTATCAATCGAGCATTGGCATGGCACCGTTTGAAGCACTATATAAACGACCATGTCGGTCATTGTTGTGTTAGGCTGAACCGGAAGACAAAATTATTCTTGGGCCAGATGAGATTCATGATAGTAATGAGAAAGTCGCTGTGATTCGAGACCGATTGAAGGGAGCTCAGAGTCGATAGAAGAGTTACACGGATAGAAGACATCGACCCTTGGAATTCAAGATAAGAGATTTTATTCTCTTGAAGGTATCGCCTCGCAAAGGCATCGTGCGATTCAGAGTAAGTGGAAAGCTGGCACCAAGATATGCTAGACCGTTTGAAATTACTCAGCGTGTCGGTGTGGTTGCTTATCGATTCGATCTTCCTCCTGAACTTTCTCATGTTCACGATGTATTCCACATGTCCATGCTTCAGAACTGTCCGCCTGAGCAGAACAAGATAGTTTCATTTCACGATGTGTAGATTCAAGAAGACACGACATATGAGGAAGTGCCCATTCAGATTATTGATCGGAAAGTGATTAGCTTACGTCATCGCGATATCCCGTTAGTAAAGGTCGTGTGGCAGCATCACGAGGTTGATGAATCCACTTGGGAATTAGAATCGAATATTCGGGAGTTGTATCCACATTTGTTTTATTTCTGAACCGATTTGTTAATTTTGAGGGTGAAATTTCTTTTAGGGGTGGAGAGTTGTAACTCTCCAAAATTAATTAAGTGATATTAGTATAAAAATGGTGGATTAGTGTGCCATAATGAATGTTTTAAACTTAATTTGATAATTATGTGAAATTTTTAAATTAATGTCATTTTTATTATTTCAAATATTTTTAATTACTTCAAATTATTTTTAATTGTTATTTTGAATTTTGAAACAAAACAATTTGTCAAATACCGAATATGTCCCATTTGAAATCGGTGTGCTGCTGCACATGGTTTTCATGCGGCAAACTACCTTTCCCTCCCTTATTTATTCATCTCTGCCTTTCCCTTTCTTCCACTCTCCCTCACTGACTCAGCTTTCTCTCACTCTCTCTCGTGCGTCTCTCTCTCTCTCTCTCTCACTCGCCTCTCTTTCTCTCTCTTCTCCTCTCAAAATTTTGATTTCAAATCAAGCCGAAGCTTTGGTTTTTAGTGGATTGGAAGCTAGGGAACACGTTTAGATGATTACAACTTCTAATCAAAGCTTAAATTTAAGGTTAGTTTTTAAATTTCAAACTTTTTCAAAACTTTTTAATTTTCTTAATGTTTTGAAATCTAAGTTCATTTAAGCTTAGAAAATCTTTGATCTAAGTTAGAGAAACTTAAAACAACTAGAATCTAAGCTTTGTTTGAAGAAAAACGAATTCGAATCTAGATTTTTTATTTTTCTCTAATTTTCTCTATTTTTGGAATTTTTCAAAATTTTTGTGTAAACCTTGTTTAATTTAGCTCAAAAGTGCTTTATGATGTTTTTCTATCATCTATAGATGTTTTTTATGCCTGAAAACTGAGAAAAACAGGTTGAAATGAGGATTTAGGCTCAGGAGGCCGAAAACCTGTGCCTAGAAAATTCTGAAATTTTCCAATTCAGTAGGTCAGATTCATATGTCCGACAGGCCAAACCTGTAAAAGTTCGGCCAACTGGACTTGGTCTTCCGACCGGCAGGCCAATCAGGCATGGTAAAATTTTGTTATTTTTCATCCGTTTTTACTATTTTGAACCCCGATTGAAATTCTAACTTTATAAAATGATTTTATAAGTATAAATGGCACACTAGAACATTAAGAAATAATGTAGCAACGTAGGTATCTTAAGCTAGATACTGATAGACCTAGTTGTTATACATTTAAGGTTGTTCGTAGTTTCGCGGAGCTGACATGTAGCGAATCAGGATTACGGTGTGGGACATCGGCACAAGTATTGAGGTAAGGCTTCTACCCTTTTTCTTTGTATCCTGGTTTTTAAAAGATTTCGGCCTCAAAAGGATTTTATCAAAATGTTTTCAATGAATGATTGAAAAGGGGTTTTTCATTGGCTGTTTTTTTATAAACAATAAATTGAGATGATTTTCATAATAAACCTCATAATTAATGTAAATGAAAATACTTGATAAAAAGAGATTTGTTTCAATAATTATAAAAAATATATATAGAAGGGTATGATGCCATATCAGAGATCGGGTCGTGTAACGTGCGATCTTGAGGGCAGGTCCTGAAACCCAGTTGGGCCACCACGATGGTGATATATACATGGTTTGCCCAAGAAAAGAAAATGATATTCTTTTTGGTCGACCAACAAGTAGTTTTGGTAAGATTAATTTTTGTTGTATTTTATTTATTCATCTATTCAAGTCTATTTTCTAAATAATTTCTTGGATAATGAAAGTTTACATTTAGAATTAAATGTTTCTAAAAATAAAGTCCTACTAAGCCTTTCGCTCACATTTTATTTGTTTTAAAACTTTTACTCCCTTTAGGTGGATTTCAGCTTAGGATTGAAGTAGAGTCCACAGATGGGACATACGAGTAGTAGAAAAGCCAAGTAGGTTATTTGAATTATAAAAATCAAGGCATGTATTACTTTAGCTTTCTCTCTCCATTTTGGACTGTGGATGCAATTTAATGTTGTCAGTACTATGTGTGTGCACAAAATGTGGGCCAGTGGGACCCAACTCGCATTTTTTATACTTTCTTTATTTATTATTTTATTATTTCCTATTATTTATTTTGTTATTCTTATTTATTAAATGATTACAAACATTTGTTTAAAAAGGTTTTAAATTATCACATTTTCATAATTAATTTTAAATTCTTAAACTTATGTTTTAACCAAATTTTTACTTAATTAACTTAATTAAACCGTCACGTCACATCTCGTACTCTAGGGTGTGACACTTCTAGTCAAAGCCACAAAATATAACTTCTCAAAAAGGCTCTTTTGAAATTGATTTTGAAACGTATCCTAGAATAGTTTACTCAGACGTGGAATTGCCGTAGACTATGCCTATGATCACGGGATTTGATTTATCTATTAGGGTTATTATTATTATTTTTTGAAATAAAACGGATCATATATTTAGTCACTCAATAAATCTTGGAATACAAAGCAACTAATAAAAGAAGACATAGAATGATGCTAATAACAATTAGCAGAGAGTAACAAAAATGACTTGATAATGTAGGGGATATACCATTCCGTTCACAAGAGGTGTAACTAATAGAACTATGCAATGAGCTTCAGTAAAGACATCTCGAATATGTTTAACAATTTTTGCTTCCAACGAATGGTCTTGGGGGGTGTTGCACTGCACTTACTGCGTTGATCGCGCCCAACTCCGCGACCTAACATGAAAACCAACTGGTCATAGCAAATTTTGCCCCCCTCTCTCGAATAGTTAAACATTATGCTACATGTGGGAAAAAACGCCCTTTCATTTGAATAGTAGCCGCACCAGCCCACAATAACTCATTATAGTCTCCAGCCACTAGCCCAACACCAATATGATCTAAAGAATTGAGACATGCAACGTCCATGATAACTTGAACAATATTATTCAACGATGCTTTCAATCTTTTAGGATTATTCAGGATTAATTGACAATTGGATAACCTTAGAAGTTTATTTATTATTAGGTTTTATATCTATAAAGGGTAAAAGAAACCCGAATCTTGCATCGTGAAAATATAAAAACAAACACCTACTTATAAACATATTGAGCCATTCCATTTTATAGTTGATCTTTTAAAATAGAAGTCCAAGTTCTTTAGTAAGTTCAAATTCCATCACAAATTTAGAGCCCAACAAACTTAAATAAGCCACTTAATTCATCTATTACAAGATTGACGATTCCAAAAAAAGTACCATATTGCAAAGCGTATAAAGTACAAAAGAAACTCGAGTCTCATATTGTTAAAATATAAAAACAAGCACCTACTTATAAAGACATTGAGACATTCTGCTTAACAAGTTGACCTTTTAAAATAGAAGTTCAAGTTCTTAGTAAGTCTAAATTTCATCAACGTCCCTATAAATAGAGATAATATCTGTATTTTTTTCACTTAAGAGTGATAATATTTGTATTTTTTTCCTCCTTGTTTTCTTTTCACTTTCAACTATTCTTCTTTTTCATCTACTTCTTCCTTTAATTTTTCTCTTCTTGTCTGTCTCTCTCTTCCTTTAATCTATCGTGGTCTTGCAACATGACGAGATTTTGATGACCTTGCCCAACTCCTCGCGAGGTGTGGATTGGCCGTATTATGGTATTTAGAAATGTGTACCGTATGCCATATTGCAGAAGGCTCATGCATGCTGTTGATGTATATGTCATATTGCAAAACATCCTAAAGAAAGTATCCAGTTTTGGCTTAAGCGAGATTATTAAAAATGGGAGGCTCTATTCATTTAAGGGTTAAACAATGAGAGGAAAAAGAAAAAGAATTGTTATTTATCATGTAGTAAGAGTCTCAATATTCAATTTAATTAAACATGTGTTTGTGTCGACATTCCCTGAGCAGACAAACAAGGATATACTCTATTTAATTGGACCTAAAAATTAAATAAACCTCTAAAACATTCTTACTGATTCTCAGGTAAGTAAAAGTGTTACAAATAATTGGATTCTACACCTATTTATTGGCGTTGGGTGTTTGTTCTTAATTGCCTTTCCCTAAATATCTATACTGTTTACACATTTCTTTATGCTAGTCGGCCTCTTTTGGTCGCTCTGCGTCCGTACTTCTTCTTCAATCTTCCGTTCTGCCTCTGGTTTCTTTCTGACTCCACTTCCTTTCTTTTAGTCTAAATGCGTCATTTCCTTTTACTTGGTTTTCACTTATTCAATATGCTTTCAGATTTGGTGTCGTATTTACTTGTTGTAATTTTGACTTCAAATGGCCTCCCACGTCAGCCTCATTTTCCTAAAACAATGCAAGTTTTCAAGGACTTCAATTTTATAGGAAAAACTTTTGTCTCTTTTTAAACCTCATGCCCCTTCTTGGGTCCTAAGTCTCAAATTTTCAACTTCTTTCAACTTTGTCTCTCCTTTCCATGTCTGATCATATCCTTCGAAAAATCCGTAGGAAATACAAGATTCCAACTACTGTTTTTAACGATTTTTTTTCCTCCTAGGGCCAATGTCTTTATTGATGTAGGAGTTGGTCCCGACCAAATTGTCATTCCTGTCGAAAGCGTTGCTACATTGAAATTCCCTTTCCAAAACTTTTTGCTGATTTCTTTCAGTTTGCAAAAATTTCTCCCCCAGTGTCTATCAAATTCTTTCTTGTCTCAGCCATATTGTTAAAGTCAACATTGCTTGGAACATCAACTGTTTTCTACATCTTCCATTGTTATCATTTTTTCAGAGTAGGTTTATATGTGGCTCAAACTAGAATGCTACTTAACAAGGGGATTAATATTTTGATCTTCCCCATTAGGGCAAGCTTTCCATTGTCATTGGGAAGAACTAGTCTAACATTCCTGATTGTACTATCAGAAACTATTTCCACCTTTATGAAGTTTCTGGACCTTCCTGGTCTCAAACTTTAGGAATTTATGGTCATAGTTACTTTGGGCAGTTTTACCCTCGACCTAAAAATTTGTGAACTTCAAAAATTGCACGCCTCTGCCCTTGACTTTGATTGGGATAATCCTAAAACACTAAGTTATCCTCTGCCTCCTTACTACTCTGCTTTCTACTTATACTGAACCGGCTGTCTCTAGGATTAAGCCTGATGAGGAGGACCTTATCCTTGGGATTTACGTTCCACCATTGACTCTCTTTTTCAGCAGAGTCAGGGTCCCTCATTCTAAGTATCTAATTCTTCTAGTTCTTCTGAAAATTGGCGATTACTGGTTTTGCATGAGGGAACTTTCCCGTTCGTCCTAAAAATTTGGCTCTCGACCCAGTTTTGGATTCTTACCGTTCTGCAAATCGTGGTCACTCTGATCAACAACGGAATTCCCCAGAAAAGGCTTTCATTGTTTCGCTCCTAGAGGCCGCGGTTCTGATTCTGGTATTACCGATTGGCATTCTTAACCCAATCTCAGAGCATTAAACCGCAATGACTCTTCTCATTGATCTGCTATTGTTTGAGCAAGATTGGAGTCTTCCAGAGCTACTCATTCTCGCTCTCCTTCTCTTCTCTGTAAGAGGTCTTGTAGCCTCTTCAGGCAATGTTCGACTCGTCCAGTTAACAAAATTCCCTGCTCTCCTTATGAGCATGCTCTTCCTGAACCATGGGTTTCAAAACTTGTGAAATTATGCCAATAATGCTGTGACGTAATTCTGATTTGATACGTAAGGTTACAACCTTTAGTTTACCTCTGAATTAAATCTGCACTTAAAACATTTTAACGAGGCTTTTAAGCTACATACTTTGGGCATCAAAAAAAATTTATTCATCCATGTATCATAATCAAGCCTCAAAATGATCACGTAATATGGTTAATAAGCCATGTTTTTTTAACAATTCTTTACATGAATGAAATTGACAGATGACACGAATTAAAGTGTGGGACAAAAAGTTTTGACATGGTGATAGAGTTTAATGGTTGGATCTTGCATATGATAGATAGATATTATCTTTGAGCCTTTCTTTGTGAAAATTTATTTACTTTACTAGTTGATTAAAAGACGCGACGTTTTTGAACAATTTTACTGTCACATTTCAGTTCTCATTATTATGTTCGTTTTTGTTATGAACATCTCCCTTGTTCTATAAGAATTTTTAAAAAATTGAGCCCTATACAATTTTTTTTTAAAGTGACTTTATTTCTTTCTCATATAGGTGATTTCTTATCTAAGAGTAACCTACATTACTCTTGTCAGAATTCCAACTTAGACGCCTAAGAATCATTAAAAGAAAACTTAACTTTGTCCTTACGGGTATTACTATTTTTATTGTAAGAATGGATAGGGGATAACCCCACAATGCTCACACGGTCTTTACAACTTGGTTATTCATTTAACTTAGATTTTAGGATCTCTAGCTAACTAGGTTTGGGTTCTTATCCTATTGGCAAATAGCCTCTTGAACAAGGTGCCCCCAAAATAAAGAAAATAAGACCCTATATGAGCTACGGAAAGGAAGACAACCTTCTTATACATTCTTGCGAATATGGGGATGTCTAACCAAAGTGGCTATACCTATACCAAAGAAGGTGAAAATAGGTCCAAAAATTGTTGATTTTATTTTCGTAGGCTATACGCATAACAATAGTGCTTTATTAGTTTCTAATGCAGAAGCCAAAAGTCCAAGATATAAACAAAATCATGATAATGGAATCGAGAAATGCAGTTCTTTAAACATGTATTTCCACGTAGGTACAAAGAGGGAATGAGTTCGTCTAAATGAACACTTGAGACTATGAATGAAGATAGTCAAGACCAAGTACAAGAATTGGATATTGAGGATAAACCTAGATGCAACAAGATAGCAATGATAGAAAAATCGTTTGGTCTAGATTTTTTGACCTATTTGTTGGAGGGTGAACCTCAAAGCTTCAAAGACGCTGTGAATTCCTAAATGCTTTTTGTGGAAACAACCGTTGAAGTAAAATTGATTCCATAATGCAAACTCATACTTGAGGATTAGCGAATCTCTTTCTAGAATGTAAACCACTAGGTTACAAATAGATTTTTAAGTAGAAAATGAAAGCAGATGGATCAATTGATAAGTTTAAGGCTAGACTTATAATTAAAGAATACAGACAGTGGCTGGTTCATCAATACTGTTATTGTGCAACGCCCCTTTTTGGACGTCACAAATGTCGTTATATTATTACCTTTGTACTTGTTAAATTTTAATCATAAACATAAGTCTAAAACTTATACAATACTTTAAATATAACAAAACATACTTATCCAGGATCCATTCATACATACATTTTTTTTTATAACTTAACATTGTTAAATAACATTGCTTAACTTGTTCCATATCATAATTTATTCAATTATACTTTAAATTAATCATAAACTTATTTTAATTAAATAGACATACCAAGTTGTAAAATCATATTTTATAAAAACATCACATCACTTAAAAATTACATATTCCCATAGTTCGGCAGGCCGAACTTGGGACTTCGGTAGGCCGAACATGATCGGCAGGCCGGAGTTCTCTCAACCGGCAGGCCGGCAGAGGCTATGCAAAACTGACTTAAAATCTCATCATTGTCCGGCAGGCCGAAAACGTGATTGGCAGGCCGAACTTCTGGACATCGGCAGGCCGACCAAGGATGTTCGGCAGGCCAATCGAGCCAAAATCCTAAAGAAAACTTAATTTTTAAAACAAAAGCAACTTTTCATAAAGAAAACGTAGAAGTTCATAATACTTAAAATAATGAAATAAAATATAAAACATAGTTCAAATATTCTTAAAACTTAACATAAAAATTATGTTCAAATATAAAACTTGATTTAAAACATAAAATTATTCTTTTTGGCGTTCTTTCGGTTACAATTTATCATGCTTTGTGCTCACACGCCTTCCCGTGTCCTCCACCTATTCCATGATTTTCTTACCCTTATCTGCAACATGACATAAAACATGATTAAGCTAATAATTAGTAAGTACAAATAATTCTCACAATTTAAAATATTACATAAACATCATCATCATCATTGTCATCATATCATAAAAGTGCCTTAAGCACAATTTCATAGAAACATATCTTTCATTACATTGACAATTTTAAAACTTATTCTATTTTATCTTAAGGGCCTAAGTGTTGCACCATGAACATCATCGTAGGTGCGCCGTCATGAGAGGAGAAGGGTAGTTAATCCCAAACCAAACATGACATTATAACATTGGTGTGCAACATTTATTAGGTGATACATATATACATAATTTTCATACTTTAAAACATGTCATCATCATACATACATAACTTTTAAATCATGAAAATCTTTCATAAGAAATCCTTTAAGGAAAAAAAACCATAAAATCATCATGAATAACATTGTGAATATATAATCAAACCTTGTAAAATGTGTCATGTTGTAGGTGAGAATATACTTACCTTAATGCTAGCTTACTTAACCTTAATGTGATTTGGTGACGACGCCGCGGTCTCGAAGTGCTCGTTCTTTTGTGTGTTCATGCCATTATTCCATTTAAAATACAATAAAATTAATACTTATCATAAAACATTCATTCATATAACATTCATATATACATTCATCTCATATTACAAACATAATACATAATCATCATTGTGACTACATAAAATTATCATCACATATAAACATTATTCATAACATGCTTCCTTAAATATTATCATCAAAACATCTCATACATTACAAACATGAAAATCTTTTGAAAACGTTTTCTAATAATTTAAAAATACATACTTTTTAAAATTCATACAAACATCTTATTATCATATATTTCAACATCATAAAAATATTTCATCATCAATCAAAATCCTTTAAACATATAAAACATTTCATAACATAAAATACATTCATCATACATTATACATGTACATTCTTGACAACTTTCATGAAAAACATCATTCATTTACCTCTTGAATAAACATTACATTTTTCATGCATCAATGTTAAACAGTAATATTTTACTGTGAAGGGTAGAGGATAGAAAATTCATATTTTAGCATAGAAATATTAAAATGACACGAAACTTGGAAAAACAACACCCAATACACACATGAACATCATATTAAAAACTCAGAGCAAAATACAATACCTAGAGGAAGATATTGTAGACGGATTGAGGAGGAGAGATTCTTTTCAGAGTTACCGAAAAAATTGAGATCTTACCTTGAAAATTTCTTCTTAAAATCCTTGAATTCAACCAACTAAATATGACTTTTTCTTTCAATATTCTTGCAGGGAATTTTTGAGAGAGAAGGAGATAGGATTCATGGAGAAGAGAAGAAGAATGAAAGAAAACAAACGTCTCAGAAGTTTGAGAGAGAGAAACGTGAGAATGAGAAAAATAATGAAAAAGGAACGTTAAAAATTTTAACATAATGAGCATAATTGATGGGAATTCAATTCCCTCCATTAAGTCATAATTTTTTGACTCAAATGGTGCTAATTGGAGTGGAGAAAAGGAGAGAAAGAAGGAAAGTCAAACAATCACTCCCTACTTACCATGTTTTGCCCTCTTAAAATGAAAACCATTTAAAATCAAACAAATCAATGCAAAGTCAATCTTTTAATTTCCTTAACTGACAAAATTATTCCATTATTATGCCAATTAATCACAATAAATCATCCAATTAACGTAATTAACTCAGCCATAATTTTGGAGAGATTTCTGCTGATTACTTGTCAGCCGTGTTTGGCCTGTCGATTTTCCCCTTCGGCCTGCCGGTTCTACCAAGTTCGGCCTGTCGATGGTTTCCTTCGGCCTGCTTATCTTTGGCAGACTATTCGGCCTGCCGAACTTGAAAGTCTGGCCTGCCAAATTGTCCTTAAATACCAAACATTAAAACATTCAAGTCATCATTACATCATAATTAAACATACATTAAAATAATCATGAACACTTGAGCCCAACGATTCCATACGGTCGTCACCTGTCATATAACTTGACATAAAAAGTTAGTAACATTAACAGCATATATCATTACGTATATCATAAATTATTAATAAAATATCATTAACGTCGTTACTAACTTAACGTAATTTATTACATAAAAATAGGCGGGTGTTACATATTGGATGCCCCTTAAGATAGTGCCTTAATTTTCTTTTAATATGGACCAAAGCTAGTGCCAATTTCTCTATTGGCCCACATCTTCGTTCTGCATTGGTCATCATTTTGCTTATGTAGAATAGCTGTTTTTGTTTTCCTTCTTCTTTGAACAACATCCTCCTTACAGGCACATTCGAATTAGCCACGCAAAGGTACAATTCTTTCCCATTTTCTGGGGCTGACAAAACTGGCATACTCATCAACTATTCTTTGATCTTTTTAAGCGTTTCTTCTTGCTCTTCTCCCTATTATCCTTCTTGAGTTTTCCTTCTTATGCACTTCAATAGAAGTTTACATTTGCCAGAAATTTTGGAATTGAATTTGCTTAAAGCTACTATCTTTTCGACCAACAAATGCACATCTTGAATTGTCTTAGGATGTTCAGCATCTAAAACCTTCTTAATTTGGATAAGATTTTCTTATATTCTCCTTCCTCTCAATATGTGCCCCAAAAATTGCCCAGATGAAACTCCAAATGCGCACTTCGTCGGGTTCTATTATATTCTAGGCTTCTTTAGGATAGCAAATGTCTGTGCTGGGTCTACCATGTGATCTTCCTTCTTTTTAATTTTGACCACCATGTCATCATTATATACTTTCATTGTTTTGCCAATAAGACCTTTGTACATTTTATTGACTAATATTTGATAAGTTGCTTCAGCATTCTTCAAACCAAAAGGTATCACATTATAGTAGAATGACCCTTGTTCTATGACAACTGCAGCTTTTTCTTCATCTTGTTCGGTTATTTTTATTTGATTGTAGCCAGAATAAGCAACAAAAGATGTCAACTTTTATAATTTCATCTACCATTTGATCAATCTTCGGTAGAGTATAACTGTCTTTCAAACAAGCTTTAGTCAAATATATGTAGTCTATGTAGACTCTCCATTTTTCATTTTTCTTCTACACCAGAACAATATTGGATAAGTCTGGGTATTTCACTTCCCTAATTATCCCATTGTCGAATAATCTTTTCTCTTCTACAGCTATGATTTCATTTCGCTTGGGAGCAAAACACCTTATTTTCTATTTAATGGGTTTCAGGCTTGTCCTCACTCCTAAACAATATACCGCATCTGTTGGATCTATCTTGACCATGTCGCATGGCTCCAAGCAAGAGCATCTTTGTTCTCTCTGAAGAACAGGATCAACTTTTCTCTCTCCCCTCTTTCTAGAAGGTTACCCAGTAGAATTGTCTTGTCAGGTTTGTTCTGATCAAGACCAACTTCATCAAATAGCTCATAGTTGTTGGAACTGGCTCTTTTTTCTCTTTCCTAATTTCTCCGGGTGGGCCCTCCTTTGATTGCTAGATGTTGGGTCAATTTCTCCTTACTGCTTTCTTACTGGTCTCCGCTTGTTCTCCCTATATGGCCTTATCATAGCAGATCTAGGCCATCGACTGATCCTTTCTTATGTCTATCATGGATATGCCATCAAGACTTAGACATCTCTTGACTTGATGCAAGGTTAAGGCTACTCCCTCCATTCTATGAATCCATCCTCCCCCTATGAATACATTATAGCTTGATGGGGCATCAAATATTACGGAGTCAATATTAAGGACACGGTTTGTTGCTTCCGTAGTCAGAATGACTGTTACGAAAATAATGCAATAGAAATAAAGAATAAAAATACAGAGAGATTTACATTAAAATCCAAGACGGGAAAAAAACCACGGGCAGAGGAGAAGAAAATCACTAAACTCATGAAGATTACAAGATGGAGGCGATTAAGGAGGCTAAAATTCGATGATAATGAAACCCTAATGCAATACATCATATATATATAGGTATAAACAAAACTCTATAGGCCCAAAAAACATAAAGTAAACGGCCTAAAAATACAAAGGTCTGTACCGTGGGGCTCCACCCTCACACCCCAAGTGAGATCAATGGTGCGCTATAGGATCAAGCCTAATGACTCAATCCCTCCACTACCACCACAGATTTCATGAAAAATTCTACATTTGTTTTTCACCGCAATTGTCGCACTGTGAGCTTTTCGGGTTAGGCCAAACTGAATTCGGGTCATCAAACTCTAATAATCTCCACCTTGATGCGAATTCCACTTCAAGGAACAAATCTTCAACAAGCTATCTTCACCTCTTCCACAAAAACACCCCTTAAGGGCAAACCTCAACAACGAACACCAACCAAGTCCAAGTAATGCTTAAACTTGGATGTAGATAATGACTTAGTCATCATATCAGTAGGATTATCATGGGTATTAGTCTTGCTCACAACAATATCACCACGAGCAATAACCTCACGAACAAAGTGATAACAAATATCAATGTACTTAGTTCTCTCATGAAACATCTGATCTTTAGTGAGAAAAATAGCACTCTGACTATCACAAAACACTGTAGTAATCTGCAAGTCTTTATTGAGTTCATCAAATAGGCCCTTCAGCCAAATAGCTTCTTTATAAGCTTCAATGATCACTATATATTCTACCTTAGTACTAGACAAAGCTACTGTAGTCTATAAAGTAGCCTTCCAGCTAATAGCATAGCCACCAACGGTAAACACATACCCTATAAGTGATTTCCTCTTATCAAAATCTCCAGCAAAACCAAAATTAACATATCCAATAACTCCATCTCTAGTCCTCCCAAACTGCAAACAAATAACAATAGTACCACACAAGTACCTGAATATCCACTGAACTGCTTTCCAATGTTCCTTACCAGGATTAGCCAAGTATCTACTAACTGTACTAACTGCATATGATAAGTCTGGACGAGAACATACCATAGCATACATGAGGGATCCCACTGCATTAGAATATAGAACTCGAGACATATACTCAATCTTATCATCTGATTGTGGAGACAAAGTGGAAGAAAGTCTAAAATGTGTAGCTAATGGAGTACTCACAGGTTTGGCACTATGCATACTGAATCTTTGCAAAACTTTCTCAATGTACCTTTTCTGACTCAAATACAACTTGCCTGCCTTCCTATCTCTTGAAATTTCCATGCCAATAATTTTCTTTGTGGCCCCCAAGTATTTCATCTCAAACTCCTTACTAAGTTGAGCCTTCACCTTTCTAATTTCTTCCTTATCCCTAGAAGCTATCAACATATCATCAACATATAAGAGCAAATAGACATAAGACCCATCACGGTTCTTCTTTATGTAGACACAACTATCATAGTCACTCCTCTTAAACTCATGAGAGGTCATAGATGAGTCGAACCTCTTATACCATTGCCTAGGAGAATGTTTCAGGCCATGGAGAGACTTTTTCAACAAACACACATGGTCCTTCTTACTTGAAACTAAGCACTCTGGTTGCTGCATATAGATATCCTCCTCAAGCTCCCCATGCAAGAATGCGGTCTTCACATCTAACTGTTTAAGCTCAAGATCATGCATGGCCATAATATTAAGCAAAGCTCAAATCGAGCTATGCTTCACAACTGGAGAGAACACATCCATGAAGTCTACAACTGGAACCTGACTATAACCTTTTGTAACTAGTCTAGCCTTATATTTGGCTTCCTCAACTCTTGGTGTACCATCTTTTCTCTTAAACACCCACTTGCAGTGAATAGCTTTCTTACCTTTAGGCAACTTCAACAAATTCCAAGTGCCATTCTTATGAAGAGATTCCATTTCCCCCTGCATAGCAATCATCCATCTCCCAAAGTCATCACAGCTAACCGCCTCTGAATAAGTAGAATGTTTTTCACTGCAATTAAAACCTTATGCCACTGATAAAGCATAAGCCACCAAGTCGGCATTAGCAAACCTCTTTGGAAGCCTAACATCTCTCCTAGGTCTATCCTTGGCGATAGAATACTGTAGTGCCGTCGGTGGTGGTGATGGGGAAACAACATCTCCATGACTCTCTGAACTTGATTGGGAGTTGAATCGTATAATGTACCTGTCTCAATCTAAAACTCCACCTGTCTACTAGATCTCTCCTGATCAACATTACTAGATCTTGTAGTAGATGTCCCACGTAACATAATAGTCTCATCAAACACAACATCTCTACTAATAATCACCTTCTTGGTGTCCAGGCACCATAACTTATAGCTTTAACTCCAAGCTTATAACCAAGAAATACACACTTCATAGATCTAGGCTCCAATTTACCATTATCAACATGAGCATAGGCAGGACAACAAAAAATTCTTAAATTAGAGTAATCTGTAGGTTTACCCAACCATACCTCCTATGGAGTCTTCTTGTTAGTAGCAATAGAAGGAGAGTGATTCAGCAAGTAGCAAGATGTAGAAGCGGCTTTAGGCCAAAATGACTTAGGCAGCCCAGTATTGGAGCGTATGCAACGTACCTTCTCTATCAATGTTCTATTCATCCACTCTACCACACCATTTTGCTGCAAAGTACGTCGGACTGTTAAATCCCTCGTAATTCCTTCTGATTTACAAAAGACATTGAATTCATCTGAACAAAACTTCAAGCCATCTGCTTTTCTACCATGGTCTTCTAATCTTTGAACACAACAAAAACATCATTCTTTTGCTTCAAAAAGAATGTCCATACCTTTCTAACAAAGTCATCTATAATCGTAAGCATGTAACTAGCACCATGATGAGAAGGAATAGTAGACGGTCCTCAAAGGTCAAAATGAACATACTCTGAAATGTCTTTTGTGTTGTGAATGCCTTTGCCAAATCTGACTCTCCTTTGTTTAGTGCTCACAAAACTCCATCTTGCCTACGCACTATCCATCAAGCAATCCTCTTTTACTCAACTCTACCATCCCAAGCTCACTCATATGCCCCAGTCGCATATGCCATAACTTAGTGAGATCATTATCAGACATAGTAGATGTAGTAATAGCTGCATCTCCTATAACTATAATACCCTGCAAAACACACAAACCATCAGTCTTCGTCTGCCCTTTCATCATAACAAGAGCATGTTTGCTAACCTTCAAAACTCCACCTTCACTGAAGTACCTATACCCTTTTGAATCTAGAGCACTCAAGGAAATTAAATTCCTCTTTAGATCAGGGACATGCATCACATCACCTAGTGTCCTTACTACTCCATCATACATCTTGATCTTGACAGTTCCAATACCAACAATCTTGCATGGAGTGTTATTACCCATCAAAATAGAGCCTTTAGAAACTATTTCATATGTTAAAAACTAATCTTGGTTGGGACATATATGAAACGTACATGTAGAGTCAAGAACCTTACAGGGTTTGGATTTACCATCAGGAATCACTAGGAACTCCCCTTTAGAAACTTCTTCCACAACACTAGCCTCACCGATTTTATTTGTTTGCTTTCCCTTTTGATCAGCCGTTCTCTTATTCTTGTTTTGTAGTTTATAGCAATCGGTCTTAATGTGCCCCTTTTTCTTGTAGTAGTTGTAGACTTTGTCCTTATGCTTGGACTTCGATCAACACTAGAACCAGAACTCCTCTCCTGAGTCCTACCAGGAACAACAAGGCCTTCTCCTTGAGTAGCAGGTTCACTCACAAGCTGCTTCATCTTTTCTTTAGATAGCAAGGCATCATAAACTTTGTCCAAGGTAAGCGTATCCTGACCATACAAAATTGTATCTCTAAACATTGCATGTGATAAGGACAACCAACACTACATGATTAACCTTAAGTCTTCTTCCTCTACTTAACCTCCATGGCCTCTAAATCAGAGACAATTTCCTTAAAAATGGTTAAGTATTCTTCAAGAGACGCACCTTCAGCCATCTTGTGTAGATGCAAACGCTGCTTTAGATGCAGCTTACTAGTGAGACTTTTCGTTATACACCACTGCTCCAACTTCAACCATAATGCAACAGTAGTCTTCTCCTTCAAAACATTCTGCAAAATTCTATTCGACAGATGAAGTTAAATCTGGGTCAAAGCCTTCCGATCCTCACTTGTTTCTCCTCTGTCGACCACGATGAGGGCATCTTCTCAAACCCTAACAGCGCTTCTTCCAAATCCATCTACGCCAACACAAACAGAATCTTAACCTGCCAAAGACTAGACTTGGTGTCGTGATCCAAAAGCGAAATGTCATACTTCATTGCTGCCATCGCTGAGATTAAAGCCACACTCTGATACCACTTGTTACGAGAATAATGTGATAGAAATAAAGAACAAAAACAGATAAAGATTTACATGAAAACCTAAGACGGGAAAAAAACTACGCGTAAAGGAGAAGAAAATCACTAAACTCATGAAGATTACAAGATGAAGGTGATTAAGGAGGCTAAAATTTGATGATAATGAAACTTTATACATATATTTTTTAAAAATTTACTCAGTATTTTTCTTACTATAAAGTAAGATTAAATTTAAGAATTCAAGTTTTAACGAGTTAAGTAATGACTCAAAAAGTCAGGTCGCTACACCACTGGACTCACATTTATGTATTATGTCTTTTGATTACCAATGGATGAGATTTATAAATACATGATCAACAATGAAATATTGGAGACATGGTATTATAGGTAGCTGGGAACACTACTCACGGAGATAGAATTCATAGCTCTTCTAGTGCAAATATTTGTGCTTAGTGCCAGACTTGTTGCTGCTAAAAGTCCAATTTTTGCACAACTCAATTACACTTCTTGCAGATATTTTCTTCAAAAATTTTAGTCGTCGCTAAAAAGGGACCCCACTTTTTATCGACTACATCGTTGTAGCTAAAAGTCTACTAATTCAAAGCTTTTTTGAGTAATTGTATTAAACCTTTACCAACGACATGTCATCGCTAAAGGTCCCATATATGTCGTCGCTATGCTTGCGATTCTTGTAATGCCTCCTTTGCTGATTTACATGTTGACATAAGCTTGAATTGGTTGACTCAACCTCATTGAAGATTATTTAAAGCTTCAGAATTGATGTTGGCCAATAGTTCTTCCTTAGTTGACCACTTCTCTTTTGGTTTAAGTGTTTAATAACCCATCACCATTAGTTTGGGTGAGATGAGTGTAGCTAATCAAAATAGCACACCATTTTTTTCATCAATAGCCTTGATAAATGCCTTCAAGCGGGCTTTCCAATATGAATAATTTGTTACATCTAGCAATGGTGGTTGTGTGACTGAACCTCCTTCTTTTAGAAGTTCTATTACCTGCAATCACAAACATAAACCCAAAAATCTCAACGCTCTTTGATACCAATTGAAAGACTTACTTTTACTTTTTACCAAATTTAATCAAAGCCTAGTAAATTAAATTTACAAAAAGCAAAAAGTAAATAAAGAGAACCAAGCAATTTTATCATGGATCGGTTATAAAACCTATAATAGGGCCACACCAGTTATTGAATAATCCACTAAGTACGAACATGTACAATCACTAATTGGACTTAAACAATTTCAAGGCCCCCTATTTTGATTGTGTTGGAAAATAGGGATTTGGTTGTGATATAGACGAAGATTAGGAGATTTAATTAGCTATAAATATATTTGGTTAGCAGTAAATTAGTGTCATTTGGTCAATAATGTAAAATAGGAAAGGTAATTATTAGGCAATTATTGTAGAGAGATTTTTTTCCTTATTTTTGGGTTGTAATTTCTTCTATAAAAGGACACCCATGTAAGGCATTGAACAACAGAGTCAATATATAGAATTCTTTCATTCAAAATTCCTTTCTTCTAAGTTTATATGGTATCATAGCGAAAACTTAAGTCCTAACTCTACCTAGAAAAACCTAGCCATCCCTTTGCATAGCTTGTTTACTCATCATGTCAGAAGTATCATCTGAGTCCACCCCTCTTCTAACTAATCCTTCAGCAGCACAACATCCCAAGCCTCAAACACTAACTTTTATTTCATTTAGATCACCACGATTCACCATAATGGTGATAATTTCTTACAATGGTCTCAGTCTATTTGAATGTATATTAGAGGATGTGGGAAAATTGGCTATCTGACAAGAGACAAAAAAGCACCAGCATCAACCGATCTGACTTATGCTACATGGGATGCAAAGAACTCGATGGTTATGACGTGGCTCATCAATTCCATGGATGAAGACATCAGTTCAAACTACATGTGCTACTCTAGGGCTAAGGAACTATGGGATGATGTTAATTAAATATATTCTGATTTGGGAAACCAATCTCAAGCTTATGAGTTAACCTTGAAACTCAGTGAAATTTGACAAGAAGATGACAGAGTCACCAAGTACTTTAGCTTGCTAAAATGGCTATGGCAAGATTTGGACCTGTTTAATGACTACAAATGGAAATTTTCCAAAGACGCCAATCATAATAAGAAAACTGTGGAGGCTCATAGAATATACAAGTTCCTTACTAGGCTTAATGTGGAGTTTGATGAAGTGAGAGGAAGAATCATTGGTAGATTACCTCTCCCTACTATCGGTGAAGTATTTGTAGAAGTGTGAAGAGAAGAAAGTCGTAGAAACGTGATGTTGGGCATGAAGACCACTAGTGGGGCTGTAGAGACTTCTACCTTAATTGCCTCTAAAGCTATTGCTGATAAGGTAGCAAATTACTCGAAGAAAGCTAAAGAAAAGCCATAGGTTTAGTATGATTATTGTAACCATCATTGTCACACCTGAGAGACTTGCTGGAAAGTCCATGGTAAGCCTGCAAATTGGAAGAGTAGCAAAACTGATGATAGGACCAGCCGTGTAACACCCACTACTAATGAAGTTGAAGCAAGTCCCTTTAGCAAGGAGCAGATGGGCCGTCTTCTAAAACTACTAAAATCCAAATTGTCATCTGGTATCCCTAGTGCTTCTCTTGCACAAACAAGTAGTGAATCCAATGCCCTCTTTTGTTACTCAAACTTTGCTCCATGGATCATTGATTTAGGAGCTTATGAACATATGATCGGTTTTTCTAATTTATTCAATACCTACTCACCTTGTTCTAGCATAGAAAAAATTAAAATTGCAGATGGTAGTTTCTCACCTATTGCAGGAAAAGTTTTGATGAAACTTGCTGAAAATATTGATCTTAAATTATACTCTATGTTCCTAAACTGACCTGTAATCTTTTATCTATGAGTAAACTTACAAAGGAGTCTAATTGCCATGTTATCTTCTTTGATTCTTACTATGAATTCCAAGACCAGAGTTTGGAGAAGACGATTGGCAATGCTAAAATAATATATGGACTTTATTACTTTGATGGTGACTCCTCTAGTAATAAAAAGACTTAAGGCTTAAGGAATGTCAGTTCTATTCCTGTTTATGAAGAAAGACATCCTAGTTTTCAATTTCTTAAACACTTGTTTCCTTTTTTGTTTAAGGGTTTGAATTGCTCTACTTTTAAATGTGAAAGTTGTTATCTATCTAACAGTCGTCATACTACTTATTTTCCAAAAGCTTATATTCCTTCAAAACTATTTTATTTAATTCATAGTAATGTTTGGGGACCTTCAAAAATCACTACTATTTCTCAAAGGAAAAATAGTTTGTTTCATTTATCGATGATCATGCTTGATTATACGGGATATATTTAATGAATGAGAAATCCAAAGTAGAAAAACTATTTAAGGATATTTATAAAATGATTGAAACTCAATTTCAAGCTAAAATTAGCATTCTTCATATTGATAATGGAAATAAGTATTTTAATGAACATTTGAGAACTTTTTTAAAGAAAAATGGTATTCATCATCACTCTGCATGTATAGATACTCCTCAATAAAATGGTATTGCTGAAAGAAAAAATAAACACTTGCTTGAAGTGGCTCATGCCATAATGTTTTCAATGAATGTACCAAAATATTTGTAGGGAAAAGCTGTTTTAACAGCTTTGTATTTGATAAATAGAATGCCTACGTGTGTTTTGAAATATAACACGCCTTTGGAATGTTTAAAAAAAAATTTCCTTTGTCATAGGTTCACTTGGATTTGCCACTAAAAGTTTTTGGCAGTACTGTTTTTGTATATATTCCCAGCCATTAAGAAGTGTATTTTCATTGGATATGCTCCAAACAAAAAAGGATTAAGTGTTATAATCCCCAAACAAAAAATTTCATGTGAGTATGGATGTCTCTTTTTTGGAAAACAAACTTACTTTCACAAAGATTCTCTTTAGGGGAGAAAGAATGAGTGGAAGATAATTTTTTTGGATCTACCCCTATTCCCATGCTAAAAACTATTCTTAATTCTACTCCTACTTCTTCTTTTTCTAATCCTACTATCGTTTTCAAAAAAACAAAGTGAGGAAAGTTGATAAAATCATTGAAAATCCTAGTAAAAAATTGCCAAATATTGATGTATCTTCAACAGGGAGAGAAACATTGCAAACATATCAAATGTTGAGCTTCTGGTTTATTCTTAGAGGAGACACCAATGAAAGAGTCAAGGTCTGCCCATGATTCTAGAATCAGATCAATCTCCAACACCGGGAACTGGTACCTAGTATATCACAAGTATTCTTACTTCTGACTCAAATTCAATTCCTGTTTCTAATGTGCCATTAGACCTAGAAATTCCTATAGCCCTTGGAAAATGAACCCGAATCTATACAAAGCACCCTATTGTTAAATACTTATCTTATGAAAAACTTTCTAACCACCATAGGGCCTTTTCCAAAAAAGTCTCACACCTGTTTATCCCTAGAAACATTTAGGAAGCCTTGAATGGCCCAAATTAGAAATTAGCAGTTTTGGAAGAGACGAACGCTTTGAGAAGAAGTAGTACTTGGGAGAGAGTGGACCTACATAAGGAGAAAAAGGCAGTAAGATGTAAATGGATTTTTACTATAAAGTGCAAAGCTAATGGAACCATAGAAAGATACGAGGCAAGACTAATTGCTAAGACAAACTCAATCCAAGTTCTATTGTCTCTAGCTGTGAACTTTAACTGACCCCTACACCAATTGGATGTGAAGAATGCTTTCCTCAATGGAAATTGAGAAGAGGAAGTCTACATGAGTATGCCACCTGGATTTGAAAAGAAAATCGAAGCTAATAAGGTCTGCAGATTGAAAAAGTCTTTATATGGTCTGAAACAATGTCCCAAAGTCTGGTTTGAGCGTTTTGGGAAAGCTGTTAAAAACTATGGCTACTGTCAATGTCAAGCCAACCATATAATGTTCTACAAGCATAGTAAGAAGGAAAAATTGCAATTTTAATTGTTTATGTTGATGATATAGTTCTAACAAGTTATGATGTTAAATTGTTAGGACAGATGCCCATAAAGCATATGATGTCTTAAAATGGACATATTTAGAAATAAATAAAGTGAATTTATTCATTACATTTGCATGTATGTATTTTGAATACTTTAAGAATATCATGAAAATTCCATAATTATCTAAGTGACTTTAAATATTGTATATAGGTATTATACACAAGAGGATAATATTTAAAGATGATAATTAAAAAGGTCAGTAATATATAATTAATTGTTATAATTAATTATTCAATTAAAGTATGAAATCTTTAATAGAGCATTTCTAATGCAGGCCATTTCTATTAAGAATGGAACGGTCTTATCCGAACAGTTAATCTAGTGAGTCATTAAACGAGTGCACTGTACATAATGAGATTATGCAGGACCGGGACGTAATGGTCATATATAAGATGATCTTAATCTTGAGTTATTAACAAACTCCTATTTATGGATTTATGTTTTTTGACTTACTCGGTATGGATTTGATTCTCTTATTCCTTGTATCTTGGAGGTACGATAAAGTAAATAGCTAGGAATGTCAGTATTACAAAATGGATCCATTCTTTCTCCAACGAGAAACAAATAAATAATCCTCTTGAGTATTGATTCAGGGCTTGAATAATAAGAGCGCTCAATTTATGGTTAAGTTCATGATTTTATTATTTATTAGAGAATCAATGGCACTCAAGGACAGAGAAGTAATTAGAGAGGTTAACAAATTTTACATAGCTCTAATTATAAATTATTTATAGAGGATTGAGTTATATGTAATGACTATATCAAATGGACGACTCTAAGAAATGAGTAATTGAATATCTATAATTTCAAGAGTGTAATTCCAACTATTTAGTGGAGTTACATTGGAATTAATAAAATAGTAATATATTAATTAAAGAGTTTAATTAATATATTGGTTTTACTGGAGCTTGAAATTAGGGGTCCATTAGTCCATCCCGTTATCCTCATAAACACTGTTTGGACAAGTAGAATTATTAGTTTAAATAATTAATTTAGAATTATAGAATTCTAAATTAAATATCGCTAAAAAATAAACTAATGATGAATTAATTTATCTTTATTAAATAATTAGATTGTTTGATAAATAAAATAAAATAATTAATTTTGGAAGTCACACAGTGGGTAGGTCCCACTATGTGTGGGACCAAAGTACAAAGAGGAAAGTCCTCTTGTGTACATCAAAGCTTGTTTATAAAGTTTCTATATTAAGTATTTCCAATTTTGAATAAATGTGATTTAATTTAGATATGGAAAGCTTAATATGGAGATAAATGAGTTTAGGTAACAAGCAATTTTTTCTCTCGTCCTTATCCTTGAATTGGTGCCACATACAGATAGGGTATTTTTGTGTATGGCGCCTATGACAGTGCAAGAATGAGAAACTGATGTCTTTTATTTTAATTAAATATTTGATATTAGAATTAAAATAAAGACACTTTCCGAAACTGATTAGCTTTCTTGTTCTCTATAAATAAAGGCATCCTCTATTCATTTAGGACTTACTTGTGAGTCTTGGAGAGACTAAGAGTATTTTGTAGAAAAATATTCACATAGGCATACATAGAGAGAGAGAGAAAAAGAAACAGAGTTCTATTTTCATGACTTAATTTAGTTGAGAGATCATTATAAACCATATTCCTTCTATGCCTACACATACGTCTATCTTGTGTCGAGGACTCGGCAAGAAAGACATTGGTTTCATAAATAGAGAACGTCCTTTGCAATTTTTATTCTGGTTCATCTTCATCTCTCTATCGGCAAGCAAAGTATTTACATATTTATTTATATGCAAAATTAATACAATTTATAGCATTTTACAAAAGTTTTGAGAAAATTTTTGTTACACATGATCCATACTATTACCACGTTTCCACTACCTTTTGTAAAAAAACTTTTTCCAAAACCAATAATTAAAGAATTGGAGAGACTAAAAGAGAAGCTGGCATCTGTTTTCAAGATCAAAGACTTGGGCATATTGAAATACTTCCTTGGAATGGAATTTGCTAGGTCCAAGGAAGGTATATTTGTTAACCAACAAAAATATGTTCTTGATTTACTTAAGGGGCCTACTTGGGTGTAAACCAGTAGAAACTCCAATTGTAGCCAACTTGAAGCTAAAACCTACCAAGACCAAGGAAATTCAAAACAGAGAGCAATATCAAAGGCTAGTTGGAAGACTAATTACTTGTCTTATACATGTCCTGACATAACGTTTGTTGTTAGCAAGGTTAGCTAGTTTATGCATTCACCTGGACCAAAACACTTCGATGGAGTCTATAGGATTCTAAGATACCTAAAAGGAACTCCTGGAAAGGGTTTGATATTCAAGAAATGTGGCCATCTACAAGTTAAAGAATACACTGATGTAGATTGGGTAGGAAGTGTTTTTGATAGACGATCAACTTTTGGCTACTGTGCATTTGTTGGAGGTAACCTTGTTACTTGTTGGAGCAAGAAACAAAATGTTGTTACTAGGAGCAGTGCTGAAGCAGAGTTTAGAGTAGTTGCCCATGGAATTTATGGATTTTTTTGGATTAAATTATTATTAGAGAATTTGAAAGTCTCTAATTCTATACCTATGATGATCTATTGTGATAAAAAAGGCAGTGATCTCGATTGCTCATAGTCTTGTCCTCCAGGACAAAACAAAGCATGTGGAAGGTGACAAGCATTTTATCAAGGAAAAGCTAGAAATTGGACTGATTTGCATGCCGCACATTCCTCCAGTAGAACGAATTGTGGATGTTCTTACCGAAGGATTACCAAAGAAGCAGTTCAATAATTTAATTGGCAAGCTGGTTATGGAAGATATCTTCAAACTAGCTTGAAAAAGAGTGTTGGAAAATAGAGATCTTGTTGTGATTCAACCGAAGATTAGGAGATTTGATTAGTTGTAAATATATTTGGTTAGCTATAAATTAATGTGATTTGGAAATAATGTAAAATGGAAAGTTAGTTATTAGCGAGCTATTGTAGAGAGATTTTTTACCCTTTTTTTTGGGCAGTAATATGGAGGACACCCGTGTAAGGCATTGAACAATAGAATCAATACACATAATTCTTTCATTCAGAATTCCTTTCTTCTTTGTTTATTGATGTCACCTCTATGTTATAACACCTAGATGGATCTATCTAGTAAGCACCACTCAATCTTGAATATCTATACATGTTGAATCCCTTCACCATGTAGACTGTCTCCTGTCAAAGACTTCAAATTCTTCTTCCGAAGAACGCTAAGTGAAACCTGCCCAAAATCTCTGTAAAATAAACTCTTTGGACGTGCAAAGTACTTTTCGAATTGAGGTTTATATCAAGCTGCTTCAGAATCTCAATTTTGTCTCGGATAGGCTCTCCAAAATTCAAGTGTTACAAGAAGTGCTGTAACAGTTATCTGAAATTTTTTTCCGAATTCTGAAGTGAACTTGAACTTTTTTTATGCAATTTCCCAGACATTTTCTTTAAAACTATCTCAAGCAAATAATGCTTGAAGCAAATTTCAATTTTCTTGATTTAAATAGTCAAAAACCAAATCTTATTTGAAGTTAAATCTGAATCCAACTTAAATTAGGATTTTTTTAACTCCAAGTCTTATCTTATCTGCACTTTGAATTAATTTAATTTGATTTTCTTCTTTTCGTGTTCGAATTTTCAAGGTTGGACTGTGATCAGATAACTTGATTTTCGTTTTTTAGATTTCTTGAATAATGTTACGAAAATGCCAACTAAGATACCTAACAGTATGTATTTCGCTTGAACATGCTACGTTGATGGTGTTGGGGAATTAGGCGACTCCTAATTCCAAGGATCGCAAGAATGAACAATTGTAGAAAATAAATAGGAGAAAAGAAGAAAAAGAGACACCAAATTTTTATACAGGTTCGTCCAAAATTGAGACTACGTCCTGTTTCTGCCGCTTGCAGATTCCACTATGATGAAGGAGATTATAGATTACAAGAGCAGTTTCTCACACACTCACAGATTGTGCTTACCAAAGCTCTCTTCTACCTAACACCCTGTGGGAATTTTTCTCTTTCATGGATGGAGCTCTCAAGAATTTTGCCTCTCACAAAATTATGCCTCTCACAATTTTCACACACACAACCCTAGCCATCTTGTGTCTATTTATAACCAAAGGAGGAGAAAAATAGCAACTAATGGGAAACCCTAGTGATTTCCCGTTTTTGGGACCTTTGAATTCGACTCTGACTCAAAAAACATCACGGAACACAGCGCGTCAACACCGCGGTGCTCGAAACGAGCGCTGCAGTGCTCCCCTGTGGTGCCTAGGGGCTCTTCTCCTGGCGCCTAGGCGCCATATACTTTGAGCCTAGGCGTAATTCACCTGGTGCCTAGGCGCTCTGCACTTGGCGCCTAGGCGCCCTCATCCCAGCGCCGCGGCACTCTTCTGCCAGAGCCGCGGCGCTTGCTCCCTGCCTTCGAGGACGCGTTTTTCTCCCTTTTTCTTCCTTTTGCTAGATTGTCGACTTGATTTGGCTCCACATCTGCAACAATCTCCCACTTGGAGACTAATCAATCACCATGTCTCCCACTGCAGCGGCAACGACTTCTCATGCTTCATGGAGAAGTCCAACTGAAGTTGCGCACAACTTCAGTTTCTCAATTGGAACAGTCTTGGTGAGCATATCTGCCGGATTCTGGCTCCCAAGAATCTTCTCAAGCTTCAACACTCCATCTTCCAAAGCCGACCTGATGAAGTGATACCGCAATTGTATATGCTTCGTCCTAGCATGAAATGCGGGATTTTTTGCCAAATGAATGGCGCTCTGACTGTCACTATGTAATGCACTCCTTTCCTGCTTGTGACCCAGTTCTTCCAGAAACGACCGCAACCAAATCATCTCCTTGCTCGCTTCTGTCATTGCCACATACTCTGCTTCTGTTGTAGAGAGTGCAACTATCTTCTGTAGCTTTGAGACCCAACTAATTGCAGTGCCACCCAAAGTGTAGACATAACCGGTGGTACTTTTTCTGCCATCAATGTCTCCAGCCATATCAGCATCAACATAGCCCTGTAGTCCCAAGTCTGACTTCTTGAAACACAATGCTAAACTCGCAGTGCCTCTTATATATATGAGAATCCACTTTATTGCCTCTCAATGCTGCTTTCCTGGATTGCTCATGTACCTACTCACAACTCCCATTGCATGTGCAATGTCTGGTCTAGTACAAACCATGGCATACATGAGACTACCTATAGCGAAAGCATAATGCACCTTGGCCATGTGGTCTCGTTCCTGCTCCGTGGTCGGTGATTGTTCCTTTGATAACTTGAAGTGACTGGCTAAAGGAGTATTCACAGGCTTCGCATTACCCATGTTGAATCTGCTCAGCACCTTTTCAACATATTCTTCCTGTGACAGTTTCAAACTGTTACGGTTCCTCGTTATTCTCATCCCAAGGATTTGTTTTGCAGCACCTAAATCCTTCATTGCAAACTCCTTAGACAGCTCCTTCTTTAGCTTGTCAATTTCCTGTTTGTAACCTCCCGCTATTAGCATATCATCGACATATAGCAACAGTATGATGTAAGAATCACCAAAATTCTTCACATAACAACAATGATCTCACTGACACCTCAAGAAACTGTTGCTGCACATGAACCCGTCAAACTTCTTATACCACTGCTTGGGAGCTTGTTTTAGACCATACAAGCTCTTCTAAAGTTTGCACACCAAGTTCTCCTTACCTGGTACTTCGAATCCTTGTGGTTGCTTCATGTAGATCTCCTCCTCCAAATCACCATGGAGAAAAGCTGTCTTCACATCCAACTGTTCCAAGAACAAGTCCTCATTTGCCACTAGCGCAAGTACCGTCCTAATCGTGGTTAGCTTCACCATCGGAGAAAAAATCTCATTGAAGTCGATGCCTTCTTTCTGCTGAAAGCCTTTTACCACCAACCTTGCCTTATACCATTTGCTGCCATCAGATTCATCTTTAATCCAGTATACCCACTTATTGTGCAAGGAATTTTTACCCTGTCATAACTTTACCAGTTGCCATGTCTGATTGGACATTAAGGAATCCATCTCATCCCTCATGGCTAACTCCCACTTGACCGAATCTCCAGCCTCCATGGCTTCATCAAAGCTCTCTGGGTCACCTCTGTCGGTTAACAAGATGTAATGTAGAGATGGGGAGTATCTCTGCGGCGGTCTTATAGTCCTGCTAGACCTCCTGACTGGTGTGGCAGGAGTCCTCTGGTTTCCTTCTGGAGCTGTGTCTTCATGGTCTTCAACCTCTGGATTTTGCACCTCCACTTTAGGAAGATCCTTCAATGGAATCACCTCAGGCATCTTGTCTTCAGAACCTGAACCCCTGGAGTCCGTGCTGTCTCTGTCCTTGTACAGAACACCTTCGTTGAAGATCACATCCTTGCTCCTGATAATCTTCCGACTTTGGTCATCCCAGAGACGATAACCAAACTCAAGTCTGCTATAGCCAACCAGAAAACACTTCTTTGACTTGGCATCCAGTTTACTTCTAGCAGCAGAATCAATGTGTGTATAGGAAATACAACCAAACACTCTCAAGTAAGAGAGATCAACCTGTTTATGGGTCCATACTTCTTCTGGTAGTTTGAACTTCGGTGGTGTGGATGGACTTCTATTTATCAGATGAGCGGCTGTGTTAATTACCTCAGCCCAAAACATCTTTAGCAGCCCTGCATGCAACCTCATGATCCTAGCACGCTCGTTTAAAGTCTTGTTCATCCTCTCAGCTACCCCATTCTGTTGTGGTTTTACTAGAATGGTCTTCCTCATCTTTATCCCATTCTCAGCACAGTACCACCTGAAATCTTCATCTAAGTACTCTCCCCCATTATCGGACTGCAAGCACTTCACCTTCAAATCTGTCTCGTTCTCCACCATGGCTTTCCATCTCTTGAAAGCATCATAGACATCAGATTTGTTTTTCAGAAAGTAAACCCATACCTTCCTGCTTGAGTCATCTATAAACGTAACATAGTAGTTTACGCCACCAGGGGAAGTCACCGGCGCAGGTCCCCACACATCTGTGTGAACTAGCTCCAATCTCCTGGACTTAGGCTCTCTACCCATCTTTGAGAAACTGACTCTCTTCTGTTTACCAAAGATGCAGGCTTCACACAAACTGTGATCAACGGTTTTCAGTCCCAACAGTTTTCCTTTACAGTGAAGTACCTTCATACCCTTCTCACTCATGTGACCGAGCCTATAATGCCATAGCTCGGTATTGACAGCAAAATCAGCTACTGCTAGGGTATCTTTGCAACTTGAGTTCATGTAGAGAGTTTCAGCCTTGCGTCCTCGAGCAACTACCATCACTCCTTTAGTGACTTTCCAACCTCCACAATTGAAAGTCACTTTATGTCCTTCATCATCCAGTTGCCCCACCGAAATCAAGTTGCGCATTAATTTAGGAACATGTCTCACCTTATGAATCTTCCACACCGATCCATTAGGCATTTTTAAACTGACATCTCCAATGCCAACAATATCCAGAGGTTCTCCATCAGCGAGATAAACCTTACCATGATTTCCAGCAACATAATTTTCCAAGACATGACGGTGTGCTGTGGTGTGGAATGATGCTCCTGAGTCTATCACCCACGAATCAAAAGAACTGTCGACAGACAAGATTAAGGCATCTTGTTGCTCTTCAGTGGTGGCGTTAGCTGTGTCATTAGTCTTGTCTTCGTTCTTCCTTGGAGCCCTGCAGTTCTTTTTCAAGTGGCCCGTCTTCCCACAGTTCCAACACTCCATAGTCCTACCATTCCTAGACTTGCTTCTCCCATTCCTCGACTTGCCTCTCCTGCCATTATCCCTGTTGGATTGCCTATCAAGTTTCTTGCCCCTATTATCAACATTAAGGGCCGAGTTTGACGAAGAGGCTTCACCTGAGTCCTTTCTGCGAACTTCTTCCTTCAGAATAGAGTTTATGACATCAACAAACTTCAATTTTGGACTCCCAAGAGAATTTGTAATGGCCACCCTCATGGGTTCCCAACTGTTTGGTAACGAGGCCAAGAGGATTAGGGCATTGATCTCATCATCGAATTTAATCTCTACCGAGACCAATTGGTTTAGGACGGTGTTGAAACTGTTCAGGTGCTCTACCACCGAGGCACCTTTAGGCATCTTTAAATTAAAAAGCTTCTTCATGAGATGTACCTTGTTATTGGCTGAGGGCTTCTCATACATCTCTGACAGAGCCTTCATCATCCCTGCTGTAGTAGTCTCCTTCGCAACATTGTGAGCAACGTTCTTTGACAAGGTTACCGAGCACTTGTCCATCAAGGAGATTCCACTCCTCATCCTTCATGCCTTCGGGCTTATTACCCAAGGGCAAGTGCAGTTTCCTGCTGTAGAGATAGTCTTCAACTTGCATCCTCCAATAGGAAAAATCTGAACCATCAAATTTGGTGATACCGGCTGCCATACCTTCTTCTCTAGTCATCGTTCTTGATCAAAACCTCCGCTCTGATACCAGTTGTTGGGGAATTAGGCGACTCTTAATTCCAATGATCACAAGAACGAACAATTGCAGAAAATAAATAGCAAAAGGAAGAAAAAGGGAGAAAAATGCATTCTCGAAGGCAGGGAGCAAGCGCCGCGGCACTGGCAGAAGAGCGCCGCGGCGCTGGGATGAGGGCGCCTAGGCGCCAAGTGCAGAGCGCCTAGGCGCCAGGTGAATTACGCCTAGGCTCAAAGTGTATGGCGCCTAGGCGCTAGGAGAAGAGCGCCTAGGCGCCGCAGGGGAGCGCCGCAGCGCTCGTTTCCAGCGGCCCGGCGCTGACGCACTGTGTTTCGTGATGTTTTTTGAGTCAGAGTCGAATTCAAAGGTCCCAAAAAAATGGAAAATCACTAGGTTTTCCCATTAGTTGCTATTTTTCTCCTCCTTTGGTTATAAATAGACACAAGATGGCTAGGGTTATGTGTGTGAAAATTGTGAGAGGCATAATTTTGTGAGAGGCAAAATTCTTGAGAGCTCCATCCTTGAGAGAGAAAAATTCCCACAGGGTGTTAGATAGAAGAGAGTTTTGGTAAGCACAATCTGTGAGTGTGTGAGAAACTGCTCTTGTAATATGTAATCTCCTTCATCATAGTGGAATTTGCAAGCGGTAGAAACAGGACGTAGTCTCAATTTTGGACGAACTTGTATAAAAATTTGGTGTCTCTTTTTCTTCTTTTCTCCTATTTATTTTCTGCAATTGTTTATTCTTGCGATCCTTGAAATTAGGAGTCGCCTAATTCCCCAACAGATGGCAATACCGAACAAATTCATGAATACGCAAATATGTGGCAGTCAGAGGGTTTGGATTCTTTCGTGAAGGTTATTTTTTTCCTTTTATAGTGAAAGTCTTTTATAACAAAATTCAAATTTTCGGAAAATGTGTTAGCTTATTTTAATAAACTTTTGGCACCATATCTAATTGTTGGAATGTTTGGAGTTCTTGTTCATTTGTTTAAATTATTGTACTTACATGATTAGATAAATAGTTATAAATGGGCAGAATTGAGATTAGACAAGTCTAAATAGTTATTAATGAGTAGAATTGAGATTAGACAAGTCTAAAAGGTTTTTTCTCTTTAAGATAAAGCGCTTAAAGGTTTTCATATATTTATACTGAATGTATTTATACTTTCATATGTTGAAAAACTAGTTTAATTTTATCCCTATAAATTTTTTGGATAGAAAAAAAATGACGATAAGACAAGGATACTATTAATTTATATTGAATTTGTTTTCAAAATGTATTTTTCTTCTTTATAAAAAATTTTAAAAATTATTTTAACATTTAAAATGTCCTAAGATTTAAGATTTTTTTTAAAAAAAAATTTGGTGTTATGTTTTAAGATTTTTATATTTCTAAATCCATAAAATGTAATTCAAATTATTTAAGGGTATTTATGCTATTTTGTCCAATTTTTTGAACTCATGGAGATAAAATTGAAATAAGTTTTTTAAATTCAAAAGACACCTTTATAGTTTTTAAAAACAAAAAGACATATTGATAACTAGTTAAAAACTAGGAGATATAATTATACAATTAACACTTAGAAATAATATCCATGAATGAAAGCGCGTAGAAAACGACAACAAAAAGACGTAAATTGTTTTCTTCAGTTTTAGCATCCTTGTCAAAATATTCTTGAAGTCGCCACTCTTGTAGCATCTTTCAAATATTTATTCGGGTTTCATCGTCACCTGCACACGAAAACATTACAAAAAAATTGCAAGTTGCCTTTAAACAAAATAACAATAATAATTCGAAATAAATTAAATCTCACTCACACTCTTAAATTTTTTTAGAGTATTTGGTATTGTTACTATTTAAACTTATCGCACATTTAAAATTTGTTCCCTAAACTTTTAATTTTAGCAAGTTATCTTATAAACTTGTAAATTTATAGCGAATCATCCCCCAATGATAGTAATTTTAAGTTTTTGACCAAAATTGTCATGAAATTAGCATGTAAATAGTTGATTATTGACATGAATGATCATTTTCATATATTTTAACTTAAATTTATTATGCATAATGTCTTTAATTAAGTTTTATTATGATATAAAATTTTGAGTTAACTTTGTTTTGAACATAAATTTGGGATAACATTTATATGAAAAACCCTTTTTATGTTCTTAATTAATGACTCGTGTAAAAATTACATGTCAATTTAAGTAAAAAACTTAAAATTTTGATCAATGGGGGATGATTTGTTTTAGATTTATAAATTTAGGGGGCGACTTGCCTAAATTAAAAGTTCAAATAGCAAATTGTTAATATGTGACAAATTTAAGAGGCAATAGTTGCCAAATAATTTTTTTATACATATATCATTAGAGATGGACAATTGTTATCGTTTCTTTGGAACATTTGATACGTTATTTGCACAATTTAGAGACTATCTCCTTGCGATAGATCCAAGCGTCCGTAGCATGGAACCCCTAATACTAACCGCAACTTTTGCGCACGAATTGTAGTACTAAAAATGCTACGTGCACACATAAGGTGGTTCTATGATGCGTAGTCAATTCACAATAGGTAACAAGTTTTATATTTAACCTTTAAAGTTTGTAAGCAATGGTATATCATGTTTATAAGAAATCGTAGTATCATTTAAGGTTCACAATTTATATATTTTATTTTGCAATTTCAGCGTTCAATTTGGAAAAAAAAAAACAATCGTACCAAGTTTGTGAGTAATTGTATTTTATCACAGTAAAAGTTCCATATACACAGACAGAATTAAAAATTTGCCCCCTTAACTTACTCTATAGATTTTGTATCATCCTTTTAGAACTCTGTAATTCTTTTGTTGATGTATCATATGATAAAATTGTGAGCAAAAATTTGAGTGTTAAAAAATATGGTGAAGTCTTTATACTTAATGCATTATTCTAAAATTTTCTTTCTTTTCTTAAAAAAAAAATATATTTTGATATCCTTACCATATTTTAGTTCTATCCATATAATTGATAAGAAGCAAAATATGAGCATAACATACTTTAGTTCATGTTCTAAGAAAAGTAGAAAACGTACCCCCTTAATTCACCTACTTAGTTTTGTGTTCTTCTTTTAAAAATTTTCCCTCATGGGGTAATAGAAAAGAAGAAAGCAAGGCTCGAAATCTTGTTTGAAATTTTTAAAAAAAAAAAAAAAAGCATACATTTTTGTGCTTTCTCTACACAGAGGCATTTTTATAGAGTCTCGTAATGATTCGCTAAACACATGATCATTAATTTTTGTAAATACCAGACAACAATATTAATCGAGTGTCAACTTTTTTTTATCAGATGTATCTACTGTTAAGATAATAAAGTTAATGCCACAAAAGATCAATAATTTTAACCGTCTGTCATGCCACGTGAAATTTTCCATGCATGGCTCAGTCACAAGAAGACCATAATCATAATGCATTTGTTGAAAAAAGAAAAAAATTAAAAAAGAAAAGCGGCAAAGTTTCACGCACACACACAAAGCCATGTGCAACTGCGCATGTATAGCTTATTATTGTTATCATTATGCAGACTGATGCCAGCGCTTCATGTGTGCTGTTGGGCGCCGTCCCAGCCTTGTTTTTCAATCATCACTTGAGGGGCTTCACTTTGCTTTTTTTTTTTTGGTTTTAAAAGGAAGGAATGCGTTTTGGATTCTCTTTGACATTTGCTGGCATAACATAAGAAAGAAGGTTGTTGGCAAACGTAATGGACCACCACAACACTCCAAAAATGTTTCATTTATTGGAAGGCAAACGACATTCATCAGCGATTTCCTGCGAGATTGTCTCCTCAGATATGATTCCGTAAACAATTCGGCCACCTCTGTATTTAATTTCACAAGTGGAATAAAACCATATTTATAGCTCAATTCTTTTATACTGAACGTGGAATATTACTTTTTTTTTTTTTTTTTGCTAAATATACAAGATATGGATTTAGTATGAGATGCTCTAAAATGTTTTGATGCCACTTATGTGTGTACATGTATATATAGATTTCTTATGAATGATTATGTTTTAAATGGTTACATTTCCATTAAGGTATATATTAATAAAAATTGATGAAATTTTAATATGATTAATTATCATTAATTTTTTAGTCAATTATTCATTTTGTTACAAATTTTAGATTTCAATCAATTGGCTAATAATGACAATACCCATTGAAATAGTAACCACTAAGACTATATCTATCTATATATATATATATATATATATAATTTTGTAGTGAGAATTATGAGAATGAATAGCTTTCACTGTTGATACACACTGTTGATACACAAAAAGAAATATATACATATATATAGAGGGTTGTAATTACGATCTATAATTTTTTTTTTAAATGGCATTGCATTCCAAATTATAACATTACGGACACCAAATTAAACGCAAAAGACTACCATGTATTTAGCGGCTCAATCCCAACAAGAAGTTGGAACCACTAGTCGGTTTGATTGAAACTCAAGGGGTAATATGTGTCTCAAGTTTCAAACAAGATAAAACTAACCAGATGCACCATTAATCAAGCACATATTGGGCTCTTTCAAATACATCATTATACATGATGTATAACTCAGATTGATCAATATCAAAAGACTACAGGCATGACAGACTGTAGCTCCACAAAGGACAACAACTTGCAGACTAGACATAAAAAACAATAGAAAATGGAGAGACTATATACATTGTTTTTTATGTCTAGTCTACCACTTCGCCATCATCTCGTGTCGACCAGCATTCCCTATGACCAATCTGAAGATCATACGAGATGAACCTGCCATGGAACTGGCAACCTGGCTGGTTTCTTACCAGACCAACAAGTCCGGGCATAATAACACTTCCACAGGTGGAAGTGAGTAATATCCAAAAAACCGCCATATGATATAGTCTTAGCCCTCTAATAAGCAATTCCCCTTACCTAGAGATCATGATGCCCGTCACTAGCTGCCTAGGCTTCGTACAACCCTACGCTTGGGTTACGGGGCAAATCCAACTCACACCCTATCCGAATCAAACACTATAAATAAAAGCACCAACTCCACCTTAAAAGTAAGTGGACTCTCTTGCCTACACCTTGCCTCTTTGTACCTAGCTCTTCTCAATCAGATACCTAACTTGAGTGACAGAGTGCCCTTAGCTGGCACTACACTAGTATCCCCCTCACTTCAAGGCGTGCCCTTGTCTTGTAGGTCTAAGCATGCCAAACAACTTAGAGGTGGGAAAGACAGTCTGACCATTGCATAGTATTGAGTCACTCAAGTTCATCAACATTTTGGTGCTAGAAAAAGGACCCTAGGTATTTTTAGCACTTTTGACGCACAAGTTGTTCCTAGGTATGCAATGGACTTGTATCAAGCAAATGAGGCTTAATCAGGAAGGTTGGGTCAAGCCGCTAACCCAGACACACCACCTCGTGGTTAGGGTTAGGGAACCTGTATCGTCTGAGCCTAGGCAACAACCCATGTCAATGTAATGATCCTACCAAGAACTCACTGAGGTTGTTAGTCTCCTAACCCAATAATTTGCAGCCTAGCAGGCACCTCAACGAGCAATACAGCTAGCTTAACCACCATCAACTCAGGTTGACGAGGCTAGCTGTCAGGCAAGCCAATGAGATGACTAGCAAGTTGAGGCTGATTTCGAGCACGGTTCTTGCTTGTACTTATAACACCTGTTGTTTTCTTTTACAGACACTTATGTTAATTTAACGTTAGAATATGATATTTTAAGTATTCTTATTATTTATGTTAAGTAAATTAACTTTTTGTTTAGTAATATTATAGGTGACTATCACGAGGGATCGATATGCTTAGGATGTTTATGTCAAAAACGATGATAAGCATAAAGTATTTAACTTTTTAAGAGTTTTAACTTGCTCTAAATTTATAATCTTTATAATACACTGGAGTTATATATGCCCTAGAGTTATATTCTTGGCAATGACATAAATTTTATCGCTTATTTTCTTTTTTTTTTATAACATTTGTGATTTCATAATAATTACATGTGTAATATTTTTATTATGACATTAAGAAACTCGATAGTATAAAATGTCCAAAAGAATAATGTAGAAATTAATATTTTTTGGGGTCATGGGAGCAAACATTATTGTTGTATATAACTAATTATGTATTATAGATCATTATATTATATTATATTACATTACATCATTTTAAGATAAAAACGTGTAACTAGGAAAGTATTTTTTTAAAAAAAATGTTGTACATATAACATATATACACATATGTACTGGAGTTGACGTGAAGGAAATAGAAAAAAAAAAAAAAAAAAAAAAAGAGAGAAACCAAATTAAACTAGGACTAAGTTTACTTATGCCTATAAATATGTGGCTTTAAGTATACATATTATTCCTATCTATTTTTCTTGCCTCTATCTTTTCTCATATTCCTCTAAATGCTCTTTTTTTCTTCTCTAAACCTCACATATCTTTAGTTTAGAATTTTGTTTTCTTCAATATTTTCTCTCTCAAAGAATTCAAGAACACAGGGTATGAATTTATTTACGTGTATAATGTTTTGGTTATGTTATCAAATGTATTTATAGTTATGATTGTTTGGTATGATTAGGTTGAAATTTGAGGTATGTTGTCAAATTAAAATATGCAACTTTGGTTTCAATTGTTGAATTTTTATAACATGACATGAACGTGATGATTTTAATTTTTGAGAATGTTTAATTTTGTGATGTTCATGTTATATTTGATTTTTAGGGTTGTGTAAGTTTGGTACAAATTTAACATAATTTTTGTCATTGGAATATGATATGAGAATATTTTCATTTATTTGGTAAGATTACCGTTAATGTTTCAAATTCAAATGATTTTATTTTACTGCGATTTTTGGAAATGATATGTATATATATGTTACGAATGTTTGGAATTTTTTATAAATTTTCATTCAATATATTTTTAAGGTTACAAGCTTTCAATCAAACATTGCTCATGAAATTTTATTTATTGGCGGATTTGTATTTGTGTATTGTAGAGTCTATTTTATGGGACAAAAGGTATCTTTTGGTTCTATAAAAAATAATAATTTATTGTTGATATGTTAACTCAGTTTTATAAATTTTTAACTTCATATCTTTATTATATTTTAAGATAACATTCGTTAATCATCAAGTACTCGGTGGTTATAAATGCTTGCATGATATACTCTATATAATTCATGAGATAATAAATTATACTTTTAAATGTATTTTAGATGATTTATTATTTTCTTAGTATTTATTTATATGTTAAACATTCACATAAAAATTTCATAAGCATATCATACATATTTGATTTTATAAAAATATTTGAACGAAACTTGTCGCTGTTTAACATGTCTGATGCCAATATTAACCCTAAATTCAAACATGTGTTTTGAATAATTCTGAATTTATTTGGAGCTGAATTTTTAATATGTCATGATTTTATGTCTCTATTATGTGTAGCAATTTTTATAAATTATTTTATATCATAAATAATTTAATCCATAATTTTTAATTAAGACTACTCACTACCAGGGCTTTGCTGGTAGATTTTGTAGTATTGATTATGCTATTTATTTAAATTATCAAATGAAATTTTTATGGCTAAAGAAAAATCTAAGTGTTATATGTATAAGTTAATTTTATTCCTACAAATTTTTATGTTCTAATTGAATGTGATTTGAAAGACATAGGGTTATGAATCCTTAAAGGTCAGTTTTTGTGACTGACAGATTTACTTGAAAGTTTTAAAAATTGAAAAAATGTATTTTGCATTAATATTTTCAAGAGGAAAATTTGAGTAACATTTTTATATGTTAGCTATGTTATGGAAGAAATTTTACACTTTATTCATGCTTATAAGTTGAGATTAATTTTTCTAAGTGCTTAAAGGTCAAGTTTTTTGTCTTTATATTTCTTGACTCTAAGTGCATGTTTGTAACTCAAAAATGCTTTGTTTCATTAAGAATGATGTATGATGATATAACATGATATTAAATGATATTATGAACATGAATATTAATTTCATGTATTATATGAATGGTTGACATGAACGCTCCAAAAGGCGAGCACACCGAGAACCACAATTAGATCACCCAATTTAAAGTTTAGTAAGCAAGCAAGTCAAGTAAGTACATTCTCACCTGCAACATAATAAAGTTTATGAAAATTTAAGCAATGTTCTATAATCAAAAGTTTCTGATATAATATTCTTATTGTAAGACCTTTTATGATGAATTTTCCTAAGGATATTTTGATGTTTATGCTTTTATGGTTAATGACAAGTTTGCAAATAAAGCTTATATATATGTATATGTATCACTTAATTAAGCGTTGCGCATCCTATGTTTATATTTATGATGTCCCATAAGGTTTAGACTTGTCATGTTTGGTTTGGGACTAGCTACCCTACTTCCTTCATGACGGCGCGCCTACGATGTTAATGGTGCGACGCTTGGGCCCCTAAAGATAAAATGAATAATATTTTAATATGGAAGTTTAAATGAAAAGATATGTTCTACATAAACATATATCCCATGCACTACTGTGATTATGATTACGATGTTATGTAATGATTTTTATGAAATGTTGTATGCTATGAAATAGGAATGTGTACTTACTATGCTTATGCTTACTTAGTTTATGTCATGTTGCAGATAAGGGTAAATACAGGTTGACTAGGATGGAAGATAATGATGGGCATGTGTGCAAGGGGCTTTGGATTGAAAATGGAGTCATGTCATGATAGGAATTTAAACTCAAACAAAATTTAATATATTATGTTTCGTATTTTTATTTGTTTGAGACTCAGTTCTATTTGTGATATGTTTTTTTAAACTTATATTTTATTAAATGTAATTTGTGTTTTAGATTTTTAGTTTCATAGGTTATGCATTAAAGAATACGCTATATAGTACATTTCTTCATAATAAGTCTTAATTAGTTGTTTAATTAGATATTAAGAGTGCTTGTATTATATGTGTGAGTTTGTATTTATTAAATATTAGTTTTTTGTAAACTATTTTTTGTAGGTGATTGGTTAGCTGAATGCCTTTGGTGTTCCGTCAGGTTAACCAAGGAGGAAAAGTTAAATCTAGTAAGCAGTTTTTAAAGAAAAAAATATATCCATGTCTTTAAATAATGTTATTAACGGTAAAAGTAACTATTATTGTGACGTTCATAAGGGGCATTACAGTACTGGGAGGAGATGATGACTAAAAGCCAGCACAAGAAGGTCAGGCCAATCCTTTAGAGTGATCCCAAACTTCTATTTTTAACCAGTTTGGCTGTTGAGGCATCAGTTTAGCTCATGGACAAGTAGTCGAGCAAGCCAAAGGTCACCAAGAAAAGGATGTCTTATACCAAGTGGAGTTACCCAAGACATAAACATCTAGAAATTTTGGAACCTCCAAAGGAAAATTGATCAACCCATCAATCAACTTTATGACGTTGACGATACTAGGGTGAATAACCCACCTTTTACAACGATGATCAAAAGAGCTCCTATGCCAAACAAGTTCAAGATCCCTTAGATACCAACTTACGATGGTACAACGGATGTTGATGAGTACTTGGAGACTTACAAGGACACATGCTTCTATAGAATGCAAGAGATGTCATGATGTATAAGGCTTTTCACTTACTCTTACTAAACTACCTTGGCAGTCGTTTCAGCGAATTGAAGTGGGTACAATGGGCTCCTCCCAACAGTTGTTTGATGCCCTTTTTGTAGCTTTCATGGCCTCCAAGTTAAGAAAGAAGGAAATAACTGTTGGAAACAAAGTGTGCAGCGGAATTTTAAAATTTTTTCATCAGAGTATTTTCCAAAACACAAGTTTGACATGTTATATGTATAAATTAAACAGATCTTACTAACCTCAGTGTGCCAAAGAACCTCCGCGACCTGTGTAGAGAAGTAACGTTCTAGAAGAGCCTCAACCAACTGGTCTTCTTTGCTATTCTCTATCCACAACCGGAGTGAGTGTGGGCTCACACGTACAGCTCTTCCACTAGTGACTCTCCTTCCAACCAATAGAGAGAACCCAAAGCTAGTGTTCGTGATTTGTGAACAAAAGCTCTCAGGGAGTTTTCAGATGCTCACTAGAAGAGTATCACTCTTAATCTCTCAAATTGATCTGAGTAAATCATTAGACTCACTCCCTTTTTATACCTATTGGTCCTTGGGGTCAGTCCATATCAGATTAGGTCTCAAAAATCGAAACAGAATCAAGTTCGGATCAATATCTGATAAGATACGCGTGAAAAACGCGTAATCTTAACTGTCGCGGTCGGCATGCCGAACTGTGTGATAGGCAGGCCGAACTGGCCAGTTCGGCAGGCCGAACTTTCTGATAGGCAGGCCAAACTGCCGAGAAAAAAATCTCCGCGAATCTTTTATTTTCCACCCGAGATTCTAAAGGATAAAGTCTCAGTTTTGATTCAAATAGCCCAATAGAAAAGATATCTAATCAAAACAAACTTTATCAAGATAATCTCTAAGAAAATAAATCAATTCACAATAATTCTACAAGTTTATCTTGTTCTAATTGTCCAAAATTAAAACAACCGATAAACAGACAAGAATTATCCGAATGCCATAATTCAACAAGTTCATCTTGAACTAATTTCTTACATAATTAATTCAACCGATAAACAGACATGAATTATTTGATTCTTATAAATTTTAAACCAATCTGATAAATTCGACATAAGTCACCAATTATTGGAAAAGCACGCCGTGTCGTTACAGGATTTTGTGAGCTAGCAAAGGGGACCAAAATGGACCTATAAAGTTCAAGCTCATGATAATTATGAAACCCAATATCCTAGATATACATTTCACAATTATCAACTCCAACGCTACTCCACTAAAAGCTTGGAGCTGCACTCTCGAACTTTATAGAATTACGAAGCTCGTGTAGCTAAGTCTCCATGACATATCATAGTGTATCGCATCCCCATATGATCATCCATAATCAGCTTAAGGACAAGTTCTGTCTTACCTTCCCGATTATTTTTATCTTACGTTCCATTGTCTCACCATTAGAAAACTTACCATGCAAAGATAGTATACCATTCGGTTATACCTATGTATCCAAATGGTTGAGCGCTCCAGTTTTTCAATTACAGGACAACGCATATAAGAGGATATCATTACTCCTAAAGAGGAGCTATGGATTCCATATCTATGAATAACAAGTCTACGCTACCAAGAGTCATGCCTCCAACGTACCGGCATGCATGCCACTATAGAGATGTGGGAGTCACCCATTGGTACATCAAAAGACACAAATCGAGACAACGGGCCCATTATTCATCTCAGGATTAAGATACAATACAAATGATTGTCTAAAGTGAATCGATTTGCCAAGATAGAATTATTAATCCAAATCAATTCACTTTATGTCCCGATCCAACACATCGTCACCTATGACAACGTGCCAATGTTTCTATTCACGGAGTCCAACTCCGATGGCCAAGACAAACCATCTCCCAAAAGGGATATAGACAACATAACAATCTTTACATGAATAAAGCGCCCAACTTTATTCCCTCGATTGCGGATCATATATTTTAGACCATCACCTTGAGAGTCGTGTCTACCGCATAATCATCCCATCATATGCCCAACTCTTAAGGTTTAGACTGACAGTCTCAGACTACTGTTTGCTTATCATACATTCAACAAATATGAACGTAAAGAGGACAATATTTGGTATATATAAATGAATAAATTCTTTATTGATAAAAATGTCTCCAAAAACGTATTACATTTTTACTCCTTAGAGCATACATGTCTAACAATAACTCACACGTACACTGTTAACCAAAACTTGCAAACTGATCCTCCTCTGCTAAAAGGAAATCGAGCAAAAGAAATCAAAACAAATATTGCAATTTCACAAGGCCATCGGTGATATGACAAGAGAGTGCAACTAACTTAGTAATCAAATCTAGGCCTTTGTCTGGAATGACCATCAAAGTGAGTTGGTTAATCAAGTACTAGCCCTTTGGAATGATGGCTGGAGAAACGATCAGCAAGCCCAAGAAGACCAGCCAAGGCGACAAATCTAGGGTACTCCCGACAATGGTATGAATGCCTCGGATTCCTCGAACATCATGCATATGATATTCTGTGAGCCAGTTGCTAGGGACATATGATGTAGTTAAAGAACATATTCCTGGGAGGCTAGGGTGGTCGGTTGGAGAGATTATATGAAAACATGTTTGAGCACATCAATAAGGTGTACCGACAAGAAGACATGTCAATAACATTCATGGAAGAAGAGGCTGACAATCTCCTTTATCTACATAATTATGCTCTGGTCTACGAGCTTAAGATTTCCAACAACACAATATGTCGAGTCCTCATTGACAATGGAAAATTGGCTGACATTCTATCCAAATAGGCATATGATCAAGTCAAGATAGGTGGAGCTGTCCTGGTCCCCATCTAGACACACTTTTTCATAGATTTAACAACAAATGTGTCTGACTGACATTTTGTCCAAACAGGCATATCATTAGGAACTTTGTAGTGAGTGGAGATGTGGAGGTTTGAAAGATAGCATCCAAGGACAATCTAGCTTGTCCATTCATGAATGTCTTGACAACAAAAAGCTATGATAGACACGTGGATAATTTAGGGATGCACAATATCTCACATTTACTCACTTAAGGTAAGTAGGAGATTGTTAAGATCAATAAAACAAGGAACAAATATTCTATTCATGATTAAGATATTTTGAATTAAATGAATAAATAAATAATAATGTGAATATGTATTGATAATGGTCCTCTTATTGCTTTCATTATAAAGATTATGTACTTAAGCAAACATGTTATTTGTGACTATTATAACCAAATTTTAATATAAGGAATATATGATAAATCATATGTGTAGGGTGTAATAATTGTTTATCATCATGTGAATTCATGGTAAATGGTAATACTTATTATTTATTTAATTTTGATTATTGTTTTAGAAAATGGTATCTAAGGTTAATTCAGAAAATACAAAGACATAAAGACAGATAAAAAGACGAGAAGTAGAAACAAAAGGTAATACATGTTTCAATTTATTTTTGTAATCTTTTATTTTCTTTGCTTTAGGGTGGAACAATGATGTTATTGCTATGTGTGTGTGTGTGTGTGTGTGTGTATATATATGTATGTATATATATGCATATATTGATTATTTGTTGGGTTGAATCCAGAAAGACATGTAAAATGGAGCAAAATAGGATTTTAAAATTTTTCTTAAACTTTTAGGATCCTTCTCAAAATGCTATATACAATAATTGAATAAAACGCAAACTTACGGGTTTGGCAATAGTTTTGGATGATCAAGCATTCAAAAACCTTCAGATCTTCCTAGCTATTCTCCTCCATGTAGATCAATTGGTGTGTAGGCACTAATAAAATCTCTTGGATTGTCTCCTTCTAGCCTTCCTTAGCAGAGGTTCTTTAAACTCTAAAGGGGAATGCTAAAGAACACTACATGAAGGCTAGAGAAAAGTCTATTGAAAATAGAACCTCCAAGGTCTATTTATAGATATATAGTGGCTTGGAAGTTGAAACCAAATCCCACTAGGTGTGATCACACCAACTCCCAGAGTATGTAGGTGTGTTATGCTCCCTCTAATAGCGGTGTGACACATGTCAAAACCTCCTTCAACAGTGTGATCCTATATCCATCTAGTATTTGTCTGAAATCTGATTTTAGTTCAAACTGAGATATTATTTATTTTAACTTTCAAACTAAGTATCTTCTATGATTTTCTCAAATATATATATTATCTCATAAAATAAATAATTGTCCTAGAATCTATTTCAACTTTTGAAAAAAAAATATTTATCTGCATGTAGATAACAAAAAGATTACATGAAGATCATACAATACATTTGATCCTATATCCATTTAGTATTTTTCTGAAATCTGATTTTAATTCAAATTAAGATATTATTTATTTTAACTTTCAAACTAAGTTTCATCTATGATTTTCTCAAATATATATACATTATCTCATAAAATAAATAATTGTCCTAGAATCTATTTCAACTTTTGAAAAAAAAAATATTTATCTACACCTAGATAACAAAAAGATTATATGAAGATCATACAATATATTTGAATCCTTAAACCATAGAATTGGTGCCACATGGACTCATAGAGTTCATGTGTATGGCGTCACATATTGTCCAGGTGGACTGTTGTGTGAAATTACAATTATGTCCCTACATGCATAAATAATCCAAGAAAATTTTCATTAGTCCATATCAAAGAATATTATCGAGTTAGCAAGGAGATTCAATGGACATATACAATCTAGGCTCCAATGATTACTTATAATTTAATGATCTTAAAATTAAATTAATAATAACTATCAACTTCGATTTGCGCCACTATCATCCATTGATATAATCATTTATCATGTGATAATATCCTCTACAAAAAACATGCATAAATAAAGCTAGGTTTATAGATTTCTGCATAATCTCTCTAATTATTTCTTCGTTAATAAGTTCCATTAATTCTCTAATGGGGGACCTGAATGTGAACAAATCATAAATGAGGATTTGAGTAATATTTGATATCCCATACTAAATAGTGAGTACTCTTGACCCAAGTTCCTAAATTAATACTCATAGAAATGTGATCTTATCATCCTATCTTGTAAGATATCAGTTGGTGCCAGTATTTATTAATTTTTAACGATGAAAAATGTTGTCACTAAAAACCTTAGGGTTCACAAGAGTACAGTAGTTGTTGCTAGTTGTTGTCCAGTTGTCTCTAAAAGTTGAAATTTAATTTTTATTAAAATTTTAAGTGGCAACAATAGGCAAATGGAACTTTTTTTTTTGGGACTTTTACCCATAACACATGTCGCAGCTAAAATTTTGTAGCTAAAAGGTTATATTATTAAGGTTTATTGAAACAACATCGTTGGAACTATTTATAGCAAGGACAATTATATTATACTAGAAACCGATCTTTTTCCTTACTTTCTCACAAACCCCTCTCTCTACCCTCTTCTCTCTCTAACTCTCTGCCTTTGATGATTGTCCTCACCAATTGCCATTTGATCCATGTGTCTCCACCCTACCGCCTCTCTATCTCCCTCCTTTTTTCCTTCCCCACTGTCGCCCTTCTCTATCTTCTTTTTTTCCTCCTCCAATCACTGCCTCCATCCAATTGCTCCGAGTGTCGCCCACACTCCACCTTCACCGTACATCGCCTCCTCCACTCTGATAGCCCCCCTTAGCCCCACCCCTTCTGTATTTCTCCTTCTCTTTCCCTCCTTTTTTTTCCTCCCCCACCACCGCCCTTCTCTCTCTCCTTCCTTTTTTTGTCCTCTAGCTGTCGCCTTCACCCGATGGCTCCCAACGCCCCCCCCCCCCCACTCTTCCATCACTGTCCACCACCTCCCCCACTCTGACAGCCCCTCCTAGCCTTACATCTTCTCTCTTTCTCTTTGTCTTTCCTTCCCTCTTACTCCTCTCTCTTTTCCTGCCATTGTTTCCACCACCACCAACACTGCTGCTACCGCTGTCGTCACTAAACTGGAATTGCCGTTGCCATATGCCATCGCCACTACCTCCTCGTTTCTAATCACCTCGATTTTGTGGTGATTAAATGTGATTTTATTTTTTTAATTAATTATTTGTTAGTTTATTAATAATCTTATGTGGTTAATTGAATATGATAATGTTATGTGATTGATTGGACATGATATGATTATATGGAAGATTGAACATGATTATGTGTTGAATATGTAATTTGTGTAATGTGAGTTATGAGTTACATAATTATATGATTTTGTGTAAAGTGTGTAATTTGTGGTTTTGTGTAATTTGTGGTTTTGTTAATATGTTTAATTGAATATTTAATTATATGAGATATCTTATTTGGTTGTCATTAGAATTAAAAAATAGTTAAATTTTAATGTTTAATAATCTTAAAAATTAAGAATCTTAAAATGAACAATCTAAATTAAGAATAATTATTTGAGTGATGAAAATCTTAATTAATTAAAACTAAGTAATTAATTAATTAATTAATATTTAAGTAGTTAATTAATTAAAATTAATAGTGGTTAACATTTATTTAAGTAATAATTAAGTAATAGTAATTAATTAGTTTAGTGGTTAAGAATTATAAATTTATTTAAGCATTAAATTAATAATAATAATTAGAAATTAATAATTAATAATAAATAATTCATATGATAATGAGTATAAAAATAATAATAATTAAAGTTAAGTATTAATTAGTTATTAATTACTTGCCCCTGGTGTTGTTGAAGATGTTGATGTTCTCTTTGTAAAGTCCTGATGGGACAACATGGGTTTCATTGACGATGATGACACAATAGAGATCGATGACATGTTGAGGTCGATGACACAATTGAGGAATATGTTTATGACGAGATGTCTGAGTATGAAGTTGAGGAAGAAGACGATGAACAAGCTTCTTCCGATCACACTGCTTACACTAGCACTAATGATGATTGAGTCCTTTTTATATTGTATTCATCTAATAAACATTGAAACTTATAGTAACAATCATTTCAAAATATAATGCATAAATTGATCTTATTTTTTACTACCGACATGTAGCATGTCTACCAAGGTTGCTACATGTACAAGATCAACTAAGGGAGCTGAGCCCTTACCAGGACATGAGACGACACAACCATTCCAATGTTAGTCAGGTATGAATTCAGAATTATTTATGTTTTTTTTCACATTCTTATTGATTTTATTTATTTCATAAACCTTATATATACAATGTCAACTTCATCAAGCCATAGGATTAGGGAAAGTTCAGGGTGATAGACATCACCAAGTAGGTGGCAAAAAATGTAGAGTACCCAGTATAGCTTAATTGGAAGGAGGACACGATGAAGGCCATTGGGGAGTTTGGTGCATGTTTTAAAAGCACCATTGGAGTGAATATGAGGGATTGTGTAGCCTCTCACTACAACAAGATCTCCAACCGCATGACACTAATACCTTTTTTATCAATTCAATTTTTTTATGTTTTCATATTATTTGTTAGTATAACTTATTTTTAAAATGCAAGAGTGGTTTCAAATCAAGCTGACGCCTAAGATGAGGGCTTACATCAACCAAGGGGCCCAAAAGTGCTATCGTGACTGAAAGAATGATCTAAATAGGCACTACAAGACAAAAGGGCCAAACGTCATGCCAAAAACCATGAAGAGGAGGGAAGACCAGCATAAATGTTGTGAGCAGTTTGCATCACCAGCATTTAAGGTTAGTTTCCCCATCAATATTTTTTAATATGTTTTGAGTAAGTAAAATGCATAGTAAAAGTATAACTTATTTTACAGGCTCGATCAGAAACGAATGTTGTAAACGGCAAAGAAGTGAAAATGGTCAACCTTTCAGGGGCAAGTTTCTTAATCATAGCATCGCTACAGAAATGTAAGATACTCTATGTATTTTTATTGGATATGATTATTTTTATTTGATTGATAACTGGCATACTTAACATTTTCGTCGGGTAGGTGTTGGGTGAATAAGGCTGCGGAGGCTGCACATGTGAGTGAACTATAAACTTCTCTTTAAATAAAATCTTACTGCATAACTATTTTATTCATTCATTAATAAAATTTTCCTCACTTTTAATTATATGGCCAAATGGTTCAAGAAAGATAAATGCAGGCGACACAGGTTGCACCCGCCTCTATAGCCCTTGCCATAAACGAGATTGCTCTACTTGCAAATGTGCTGGGGACATGCAAGAGTCATCGAACCAAAGTGAGACCATGACTGAGTCAGAAAGAGTTGGGTTCCAGTTCCTCATTTTTTGGTTCACAATCAGGGCATACCCAATTGTCTCTAAAAGTGCAAAAGTATTGGTTCACACAAATGTTTACTAGCAACGTGGAGCTAGTTAATCAATTGAGGCAAACTAAGCCTGGAATCACTATCAACATACCTCCATCTCCGGTGTCTAGAGTCCCTCATGTTAAAGAAGAAGAGAAAGAAGATGAAGAAAATGTAAACTTATGAAATTAGACATTTTGTATAATATACTTGTGTCACTTTTATTTTTTACATGTTATTAGACCATGCACATTATTTTATTTTATTTTATTTTATGAAGTTATGTTGTATTTTATGTTATGTTACTTGATATTAATTATTATTCCATTAATTAGTTAATTATTGTTTAATTTATAAAATTTAAAAATGTTTTTCAATAAAAATATAATTTAAATTAAAATCAAAGCAAAAGACATTTAATTGCAATTTTAGAAATATAAATAAAAAAGACTATCAGCGACAACAATGATGTCGCTAATACCTATGTAGAAAATCTTGTCGTCGTTAATAATTTAGGCTCAAAATTTTTAGAACCCTATAAATTTTAAAAACTTTCAAAAATATAAAAACTTTTAGCGATGATAATTTTAAAAATATTGCTGCTAAAACTTGTTGGTGACATCATTCGCCTGGATTCATGACCTCAGGAAATAATGATGACAAAACTTAGCGACAACATGTTGTTGTTGCTAAAAAGCTTCTAGCGACGACTTATTAGTGACGACAAGCCCACTTTTAACATTGACTTCTATCATCGCTAAAAGCTTCGATTCTTGTAGTGAACCATAGAATATTTTGCAAATTGCTCATGAAGGAACCTCCACTATGAAACTTTCAAAACTCCATGTGTTCACTACTAGGCTTGAAAATTTGAGAATGCATGAGAATGAAACTATTGTTGTTTTTAATTCTAAATTGTGTGACATAGATAATGAAGCCTTTGCTCTTAAAAAAATTATTTTGATACAAAACTTGTTAGAAAAACTCTAAGATCACTGCCAATAAGGTTTTCTTATAAAGACTGCAATTGAAGAAGCATGATATAAGAGCACCATAAAATTAGATGAATTGATGGCATCATTGCAAACTTTCAAGATGACTTTAAAGCAAAATAAGGAGAAAAACATACTCTTCAAGCTAAAAAACAAAATCTCATTAAAGAATACAAGTCTGGTGACAAGGAAGATTTGACTAATTTTCTTAATTCGTCAACCAAGAATTTCGACAAAATTTTGAAGAAGATAATTAAACAAGAACAATAAATTTTCTAATTTTGGAAAATTCAACAAATTCTAAAAAAAAATAGGTTAACTCCAAATTCTCTAAAGTCAAGGAAAAGAACAAAGAAATATAATGTCAGGAGTGTGATGGCTATGGTTACATACAATCAGAATGCGCTAATACCCTCAAGAAAAAGCGTAAATCCTTTAAAGTCATGTAGAGTTGTAAAGAGTCAGATGGATGTGAGAAAGACACTGAAGAGCATGTGAATAACTATGTTGCTTTTAACGTTACTACTAACAATGAGGATTCTACCAACACTGTCATAAGAGATGCTGCAACACCCCTTTGCAACACTTATGATAGATGATAAGGTTTCTACCAACTCCAACTCTAAATCTGATTGTAGAAGTGATGATGAAGACCTAAGCATAAAAGACCTTCGAAGGTCGTACTAGCTCATGTACAGCAAGTGGATTTAGATCTGTAAATTAAATAAGTCTCTAGAAGAAAGAATTGTTGAACTTGTTAGACATGATGCCCAGAGGAGTAAAATGTTGTAATATGTTTTTGGAGACATTTTATCAATAAAGAGTTTATTTATTATTCATGTACTAAATGTTGTCCTCTTTACGTTTATATTTGTTGAATGTATGGTTAGCAAACAAAAGTTTGAGACTGTCGGTCTAAACCTTTAAGAATCATGCATATGATGGACAGATTATGTGTAAGACATGATTCTAAAGGTGATAATCTAAATCATAAGATCCACAATCAAGGGATTAAAGTTGGGGGATTTATTCATGCTAAAATTATTATTTTGTCTACATCTCTAATAGGAGATGGCCTGTTTTGGCCATTAGAGTGGGACTCCATGAGTAGAAACATTGGTACATTGTCATAGGTGATGATGTATTGGATTGAGACATAAAGTTGAATTGATTTATATTAATAATTCTATCTGTGCAAATCAATTCACTTTAAACAATCATACGCATTGTGTCTTAATCTTGAAATGACTAATGGACCCGTTATCTTGACTTATATCTTTTAATGTACCAAAAGGTGACATCTTGAGTTTATGATGGTACGTATACTGGTACGTCGAAGACATGACTATTTATAACGTAGAACTGCTATTCATAGATATGGAATCTATAGCTCTTTTTGTAGAGTTAATGATATTCTCTTATATGCATAATCCTATAATTGGAAGACTGAAGCGCTCAACCATTTGGATGCATAGTTGTAACTAAATGGTATACCATCTTTAGATAGTAAGTTTTTCAATGGTGAGATAACGGAACATAAGATAAAAATAATTGGGAAGGTAAGACGGAATTTATCCTTAAGTTGATTATGAATATCCTATGAGGATATGACACATTATGATATGTCCACTACAACAAATTCAAGATTATACGACCTTTATTTAACGACCGTTTCTCAAAAACCGTCATAATAAGGAAAAAAATGCGGCAAGTTACGCCCGCGAAGACAAAAACCGTCATGGTATTGGCGGGAGCTACCACGACGGTTTTTTAAAAAACCGTCGTGTAAGATTAAACTTTTCACGATGGTTTTTACGGTTTTTATAAAAACCATCATGGAAGGTTTTAAAATCTTTAGAAAATTTAATCTTTAGACAATTTAATCTTTCACGACGGTTTTTATAAAAACCGTCGTGGAAGGTTTGGATGTTTGAAATTTTTAGTATCCTGCCTGATTTACCTTTCATGACGGTTTTTGTAAAAACCTTCGTGGAAGGTTTTGCATGTTTGAAATTTTTAGTAGCCCGCCAAAATTTAATCTTTCACGAAGGTTAAATTTGGGCGGGAAACTAAAAATATCAAACATACAAACCTTCCACGACGATTTTTATAAAAACTATCGTGAAAGGTTAATTTTGGCAACATACTAAAAATTTCAAACATGAGAACCTTTCACGATGGTTTTTAAAAAAACCGTCGTGAAAGGGCTTCCATGATGGTTTTTAAAAACCGTCGTGGAAGCCCTTTCACGACGGTTTTTTTAAAAACCATCGTGGAAGGAAATAGACCTTTCACGACAGTTTTTAGTAAAAACCGTCGTGAAATGTTCCACATGTTTAAAATTTTTAGTATCCTGCCAAACTTTAATCCCGCGCCAACGACATGGCCTTCCTTATTTATTCAAAATTTCTCTAACTCAAACCCACTAACTCTCAAACCCCTTTCTCTTTCTAACTCCTCCCCCCACGACCTAGCCACCGATGAACCCAACCCCCACGGCATTCCAACGACTTTGACATTACTCTATCACTCTCTCCATGACCCACCTAACAAACCTGATGCCATTCACCACCGTTCATTCTCATCCCTTGACATTCTACCGACTCCACCATCGTTCGACTCGTCCTTTGCCGTTCCACCGACTCCACCGCCATTGAAAAATTTCAAACCATTACTTTTAGTTTTAGCGTTATTGTTAGTTCTAAACTTAGTATTATTTGGTTATTTTAGTGTTATTTAGCTTTAGTTTTAGTTTTAATATTAGTTATATTAATTTGTTATTTGCTATTTAGTATGTGTTACTTGTATTTGGTGTTTGAAAGAACTTTGAACAACATTTAGCATTTTGGTGTGAGAATAAGTTACTGTTTATGTGTTTGTGATGCCTAAGTATTATTATGATGCACATCACATGTTTGATGAAATCTTCTATGATTGTGTGTTTGTATTTGTGTTTGTGTTTTAGTTAATTAATTTTATTTTCATTATTTTTGTTAATTATATTTATTTATGTTTTTCTTTCTTTACCTCACACATGATAGCATGCATGGACTTAGACACCAAAAATCCATCAACTATTGTGCAAGCATGAAAAGAGTATATGACTTTACAATGTAAATATATATATGATTTTGTAAAAATTTTATAGTTCAATATAATTATGTGATTATGAAATTAGGTCATTGTATTAATGGTGAAAACACGGGACCATTCAACCTGTGGGAAACCAAAAATTCTGGTTTTTTTTTTTTAGCTTCAGACCAACTTTTTCATGACGGTTTTTAATAAAAACAATCGTGAAAAAAGAGCTTTACACGACGGTTTTCATAAAAACAATTGTGTAAAGCATAGCTTATACGACGGTTTTCCTAAAAACCGTCGTGTAAGCTTAGCGTTTCATGACGGTTTTTAGTGAAAACCGTCGTGGTAACCTCGTCCTAAGATCCCACAACCCCACCAAAATAAGGAATTCATGACGGTAAAAAATCATCAAAAAAAGTTTCGCTGGTACTACGACTAACAATTACATGACGGTTTTTAAACCGTCGTGAATAATCGACAATTTCTACTAGTGGTCATAGACTCTTAACTTACTTGAAACTTTGTAATTTTATATAGTTCAAGAGTGCAGCTCTAAGCTTTTAGTAGAGTAGCGTTAGTGTTGATAATTATAAAATATATATTTGGGATATTATATTTTATAATTATCGGAGCTTGAACTATATAGGTCTATCAGGTCCCTCTTTGCTTGCTCATAATAAATCTTATAACGATACGACATGCTTTTCTAACAAATTGGTGACTTATGTTAAATTATTAGATTAGTTGAAATTTGATAGGATCAGATAATTCATGTCTGTTTATCGATTGAATTACTTTTGTAAATTAATTCAAGATAAACATGTTCAATTATTGAGATAATATTTTATTTTCTATGAAATTATCTAGATATAGTTGTTTTGATCAGATAACTTCTCTATTGGGTTATTTGAATTAAAATTGAGGCTCTATCTAAAGAATCTCGGGATGAAAAATAAAAGATTCTCAGGGATCATATTATCACAAGTTTGATAAGTCAATCTGCTAGTTCGGCCTGCCGATAAGGTAAGTTCGGTAGGCCGATGGATAAGTTCAGATTGTCGATCTAACGATTATCTAATTACGCATTTTAGATGCGATTTTCATTAGAAGTTGATCCAGATTTAAATTTTGAGGTCTTTTTCGATAATGATTAACCCCAGGTTTGACTTCTATAAATAGGGGGTGAGTTTTCTCAGTTATTCAAATCAGTTGAGAAGTTTAAAGTGAGTACTCTACTATGATAAACTCTGAAACTCCCTGAGGACTATTGTTCATAATCAAGAACCTTAGCTCCAAGTCTTCTCAATTGGTTAGAAGGAGAGTCATCGATGGGAGAGCTGTGCGAAGTATGCCCACTCGCACTCCAATTGTGGATAGAGAATAGCAAAAAAGACTAGTTGGTTGAGGCTCTTCTGGAACATCTATCTCTTCACTAATTGCTAGTGCTCTTCGGCATACAAAGGTTAGTAAGATCTGTGATTAATTTATGTATATTGCATGTCAAACTTTTGTTTTAGAAAATACTGTGATTCAAAATTTTTTAAATTCCACTGCGTACTCGTTTTCCAACATAACTCATCAAAGAGAATGATGTACTAAAAAAGGCTACAATCAATTGTAAATTCTTGGCTGCTGAGAAAAAGAAAAAGCTTCAAGAAACCAAAACTGAGCTTGAAAATACCCAAAAGACGTTGAAAAGGCTGAAGCCAAGCTATATCACATACTGATACTCCGAAAATGAAGCGATGATCATCATAGTTTCTGATATATTGATGCAGTCTCAACTGTTGGGTTTGGTGCCCTAAAAGCTGTGACATTGTACATATTATTAATAAATAAATAAAATGACATTTATTATTATTTTGGTTGATTATATGTATTATGAATACATTTATAAACATCAAGAAAATTCCATGATTATTTATGTGACTATAAATTTAGCATATATGTGTTATTTGCTTGGGGATAAAATTTATAGATAATAATCTAAATAGTCCGTAATAATTAATTAAAGTTTGGGATCTTTAATTAAAAATTACAAGTACGGTCTAATCTCATTTAAAATGAAATAGTCATTATCCGGACTATTAATGTAGAGACATTGGATTGGAGGTACTTTATATAATGAGATTATATAGGACTGGACCAGATACATTTTGAATCTCTAATAATCATCCGTTACAAATAGAGTATTCAAATTTATCACTATAATGATTATATATTTGACAATCTTAATCCTGAGTATTTATTAGACTCATGTTTATTACATTATGTTTTTTGACTTGCATGGTAAGATTTGTCTAAGCACAGATTATAACTTAGCATCTTGGAAACATAAAGTAATAAATGGTTGGGAATAATATTATACATATATGGAATCCATTCCTTCCCTATGGAAGTTAGAAAAATAGTTCTCTTGAGTGATAATTCAAGGTTTGAACAATAGAGCGCTCGTTCATAATAAGATTATGAATTAATTGTTCATTAGAGAATTATTGGAACTCAAGGATAAAGATGTAATAAGAGAGGTGAACGGAAATTGAACCTAGCTCTTATTATGAACTATTTATGGATGACTGACTTATATGTAATGATTATATCAATGGACTACTCGTTAATTTTCTTTGAGTAATTTTACTATAATCTCAAGAGTTCAGTTTCAGGTTTTTAGTGGAGTAACACTGAAACTAATAAATTTGGCACATTAATTAAAGAGTTTGATTAAATGTCAAATTTATTGGAGCTTGGGTTATAGGTCCATAGGTCCCCAATACCACCTCTGTAACACTATATTGGATTTTGCATAGAATGAATTATACATGTTTAATTAGAATTTTTGAATTCTGAATTAATTTTTCGCACTTGAATTATTAACGTGACACAAAAAAATGTTCTCTGTGACACATAATGTAATGTGATAAATGTTATCACATTTAACTGAGCATTAGTTAATTAATTGATTATTGTTAAAATCTATTCTTAAATAAATGTGATTTATTTTTGAATTGAGATTTATATATATATATATGGTTTTGAACCAAATCTTTATATATATATATATATATGATTTTATAATATATTAATATATATATTAATATAATATTATTAAAAAAAAAAAAAAAGGAAAGCCGTGAATCAGATTCACGCTTTCTCCACTTATCTCATTATATATGTATATATATGACCGAATCTTGTGATTCGGTCAAGTCAAAAAAAAAAAAAAAAAGAGGCAAGTCTCTTCTTTTCACGGCAACTTTGATATACATATGTATATGTGTGTGAGTTAACCGAATAGGGGATTCGGGTAACAAGGAAAACGGAAAAGAAAAGAAGAAAAAGGAAAGGAAAAGAAAAGGGAAAGAAAAATTACTAATAGCTCAGTTATAAAAAGGGAGAGATAATAGTTATCTCAGTAATTTTGATTCACAAAATTTTTAGAGAGAAAAACTGAGAGTTCTTCTCTAAAGAAAAAAAGTCTGCTATCTCATGTGTTGAGTACATAGCAGATTCAGAAAAGTCTGAGGAAAATTCATTCTTGCAGTTTGACGCCCACTCGTCTTTCCATTGGTGTGGAGGCCTGGTTTGGAAGATCGTGGTGTCAAAGAGGAAAGCTAGGATACCCTGATAGTCTTCAAAAGGTTAGTAAAAAATACCTAAAGCTTTCAGTAATTAAAATTATATATCTATTCCCGATGAACAAAGTTTTTCAGAAAATTTTTGTTTGTCTATGATCTGTTCCTTCCGCTGCGTTTCATGTTTTAATTCCAACAATTGGTATCAGAGCGGGTTATAGCATATATAATTTTAATTAAACATGATTTTATTTTGATGATATCATGTTTTTGATGCATGTTTGTGGGCACTTTGCATCTTTGTTAATTTTTATTCATGTGACGAATGGTTGTTTAATGAAAGGATTTTTGGTCTTTAATTATATGGTCCTTTTGGATTAATAATTTTATTTTTCAGTTTGATTAGATCAATCTGTGTAAACCCATAAAAGGGTATAGGCTTTTTGTAATTTATTATTATTTTTTTTTCTTCTCTCTTCTCTTTCACTTGCTAGACGTGGAGCGATGAAGAAAAAGATGTCCATTGGATTTTTTTTGGCCCAGTTGAGAACTGTGGGCCTATCAGATTTCAAAGGTAATCCAGCAAATTGTTGCACAATAAACCACTTGATGAAGACTGCAAAATTGGAGTAGGGAATTATGTATAAATTACAAGAAGACTCCTGTAATTTTATTTTTTATTTTTTTATTTTTTGGGTTGTAATTTTAATTATCCAAAAGGACCCGGTCAAAAATTCATTGTTTATTTTTATTTTTTTTTCATGTGATGATTGTGATAACATGTTCATGCATGATAACATGTCATCTAGGAAAGTGCCCACTTATAGTTATTGTAACATGACATGCATACGCTTAGCATATTATTTTTATAAAGGAGTTTATAAAATGATTTAATATGTGTTAGCATTAATTTAATGAGATTAAATTAATTGGGTTCGTTTTATAGAAACTTAATTTATTAATCAACCAAATAATGTGAATTTAGTTTTAACAGTTAAGACTTGGTAAAATTCACATTAATTCTAAGTTATCTAATTTTAAATTGTTTAATATTTGGTAACTTAGACAATTCATAATAAATTTAGATTTTTAGAAAATCTGGTAATTTATTTAAGTGTAAATAGAATGAGATTCTATTAACACATAATATAATCTAGTAATTAAAAAAAATTTTAACTACTAGAATTATGAAACATATGATGTTTTATAAGATAAAACACATCTTCTAAAATAATGAGTGGGAGAAGGTAATATGACAATATAACCTGCAGTGTCCACTATTAGTACAACACCGTGAGATTTAGGTGGCGCCTCGCGACGCTTTGATTTCGTCCTTCCTACGGAGGGTGTCCATTTAAATCAATATCAAGGTTGGCTTCCTTGAGATAGGATTTTATAATGTATTTCAAAATTGACCTACCCTACGGCGGCAATTTTGAGTTAAGTTGTTAAAATCCAAAATAGTGGGTTACACTCATAAAGACATAATTAAATTGTTAATTATATCTTGACCAAAATAAACGGTTATTAATAAATATAGAAAATATGAGATATTTTGAATATATTTATTAATTGAGAATGTCTCAATTCAATTCATAAATAATTTCATCTACCCTACGGCGGCACTTTATTTATTAAAATTGAATAATCGTGGAATTAGTAAAATATTTTTTGTGTTTTTCATATGTATCATGTATCACGTTTACTATTCCAAAACATATATTTATGATGTTTATGCAACCATTTTAATTTATGCTATTTTATTTATTTATTACAACGACAATGTCTAATCCAATCATCACAATTCTCTCAAATGAAAAATTAACCGGAGATAATTTTGTCAAGTGGAAGAGTAACATGAACATTGTACTAATTTACGAAAGTTACAAGTTTGTCCTGATGGAGGAATGTCCTCCAGAGCCTGCTACAAATCCTCCTCGTAATGTACGGGAAGCATATGATCGTTGGATCGAGGCGAATAATAAGGCCCGCTGTTTTCTTTTGGCTGGGATGTCTGACGTGCTTAGGATGAAGCACGAAAGCATGGAGACCGCTTATGAGATAATGCAGTCTCTGCAAGACATGTTTGGTAAACCTTCTGAAAAGGCACGCCATGAAGCCGTTAAGGCAGTAATGAATGCAAAAATGAAGGCAGGGATTTCGGTCAGAGAACATGTTCTCAACATGGTTAACTATCTCCATGAGGTTGAGGTCAACGAGGCTATAATAGATGAAGCCACACAGGTGGGGATGATTTTAGAAACCCTCTCCCCTGCGTTCCTTCAGTTCAAAAGCAACTATTTCATGAACAAGCTGAAATATAACATGACTGAGTTGCTTAATGAGCTTCAAACCTTCGAGTCTATTTCGAAAGAAAAGACTAAAGAAGCTGAGGCAAATGTTGCAGAAGCTCAACCTTCCTCTTCTGCCCAAAAGAATAAGAAGAGGAAGGGGACTGAAGGAAGTGGTAAGTGTAAGAATAGAGGGCAACCTAAGAAGAACAAAAGCAACAACAACAAAAAGAGCTCCAACCAAAAGAAGCCTAAAGGAAAATGTTTCCACTGCGGCATAGTTGGGCACTGGAAGAGAAACTGCAAGAAGTATCTTCAGGAGCTCAAAGAAAAGAAGAACAACGGTAAATCAGATTTACTCGTTTTAGAAGCTTGTTTAGTTGAAGATGATTCTTCACCTTGGATAATTGATTCAGGGGCCACTAACCATGTTTGTTCTTCTTTGCAGATGCTTAGTTCTTCAAGGGAGCTTGCCGACGGGGAACAAACGATGAGAGTGGGAACGGGAGAGGTTGTTTCGGCAAGAGCAGTGGGAGTTGTTAAACTTTATTTTAGAAATAAGTTTTTAATTTTAGACAATGTTTATTACATTCCTTATTTTCGCAGAAATTTGATTTCTGTTTCCAGGTTGTTTGAACAAATGTTTAATGTTTCTTTTAATAATAATTATGTTAATATTTCTAGAAATGGTTTGGATATTTGTTCTGCGCATCTGGAAAATGGGCTTTACACCTTAAGGCCCAACGAAAAAGCACTGCTCAATACTGAAATGTTCAAAGTTGAACAACCTAAACCCAAGAAGCAAAAGATTTCTTCTAATAATAAAACATACCTATGGCACCTTAGATTAGGTCATGTCAACCTTGACAGAATTAACAGACTGGTAAAGGAAGGTCCTTTAAAAGAGCTAAAAGTTAGTTTTCTACCAGTTTGTGAATCTTGTCTTGAAGGTAAAATGACTAAGAGGCCTTTCTCTGCAAAAGGCGAAAGGGCCAAGGAACCACTTGAGCTAATACATTCAGACGTCTGTGGTCCAATGAATGTACAAGCCCGTGGTGGTTACGAATATTTCGTCACTTTTATTGACGATTATTCAAGGTATGGTTACATATACCTAATGCAAAGGAAATCTGAAACTTTTGGAAAGTTCAAAGAATTCCAAGCGGAAGCTGAAAAGCAATTAGGAAAGACGGTGAAGAGTCTTCGATCTGATTGAGGAGGAGAATACCTTGATACTGAATTCAAGGATTATATGATAGAACATGGTATTGTATCACAACTCACCACACCTGGAACACCACAACAAAATAGTGTTGTAGAGAGAAGAAATAGAACGTTGCTTGATATGGTGAGATCCATGCTTAGCTACTCATCATTACCCACTTCATTTTAGGGATATGCACTACAAACTGCAGTATATCTTCTAAACATAGTTCCATCTAAGTCTATTTCAAAAACACCTCTAGAGTTATGGAATGGTCGCAAACCTAGTATGCGGCATATCCGTATATGGGGGTGTCCAGCACATGTGCTGAAAGGTAAGACTGGGAAGTTGGAACCACGTTCTGAAGTATGCTTATTTGTGGGATACCCAAAGGGAACGAGGGGAGGTTTGTTTTATAGTCCACAAGATAAGAAAGTATTTGTATCGACAAATGCCACTTTTCTCGAGAATGATTATATGACAAACTATAAACCTCGTAGCAGAATTGTACTTAAAGAGTTACTTTCTGATCAGATCAGACCGCAACCGACAACTGTTGTCGAAGGACAAAATGAGGAGGCCACATCTTCCTATCAGAATGTCATACCACCTCGACGTAGTGGGAGGGTTGTGAGACCACCTGCCCGCTACAGGGAACTTGGAGAAGCAAATGTTGCTATCTCTAATAATGGTGAAGATGATCCATTGACATATCGTGATGCAATGGAAGTTTCTGAGAAGGAAAAATGGCTGGAAGCTATGAACCTTGAAATGGAGTCCATGTACTCCAATTCAGTCTGGGATCTTGTAGACCTACCTGAAGGGATAAAACCCATAGGGTGCAAATGGATTTACAAGAAGAAAAGAGGAGTGGATGGGAAAGTTGATACTTTCAAAGCTAGGCTTGTGGCAAAGGGTTATACCCAAAAGGAGGGAGTTGACTATGAAGAAACTTTCTCGCCTGTAGCTATGCTTAAATCCATTTGGATTAATCTATCCATTGATGCTTGTCTTGATTATGAGATATGGCAAATGGATGTCAAGATTGCCTTTTTTGAATGGCTATCTTAAGGAAAGCATCTATATGGTGCAACCAAAAGGGTTTGTAGTCAAAGGTCAAGAGCAAAAAGTTTGCAAGTTGCAGAGGTCCATCTATGGACTCAAGCAAGCTTCAAGATCTTGGAACTTGAGATTTGATGAAGCGATCAAATCTTATGGTTTCAATCAAAATATTGATGAACCTTGTGTTTACAAGTACATCAAAGATAAGAAGGTGGTCTTCTTGGTTCTTTATGTAGATGATATCCTACTCATTGGGAATGATGTAGGCGTATTATCTGATGTAAAGAAATGGCTCGCCAGCAATTTCCAAATGAAAGATTTAGGAGAAGCAAGTTATGTTCTTGGAATCCAACTCATAAGAGATCGCAAGAACAAACTGTTGGCGCTGTCTCAGGCATCGTATATCGATAAGGTGCTTATCAAATTTTCGATGCAAAACTCCAAGAAAGGTAATTTGCCTACACGTCATGGAGTTTATCTTTCAAAAGAGCAGTGTCCTAAGACACCTCAAGAGGAAGAAAATATGAGACGGGTACCCTATGCATCTGCAGTAGGAAGTCTAATGTATGCTATGTTGTGTACAAGACCTGACATTTGCTATGCAGTGGGTATAGTCAGTCGAAATCAATCCAACCTAGGATTAGATCATTGGGTAGCGGTTAAACATATTCTCAAGTATCTTAGGAGAACCAGAAACTATATGCTAGTTTATTCTGGTGAGAATTTGATTCCCATTGGATACACTGATTATGATTTTCAATCAGGCAAAGAGCTTTGAGGGACACTTGGAAGGCTTAGGTCTTAGAGACATGTCTCACCTGCTTTAGGAAAAGTGGGAGATTGTTGGGTTTGGTGCCCTAAAAGCTGTGACATTGTACATATTATTAATAAATAAATAAAATGACATTTATTATTATTTTGGTTGATTATATGTATTATGAATACATTTATAAACATCAAGAAAATTCCATGATTATTTATGTGACTATAAATTTAGCATATAAGTGTTATTTGCTTGGGGATAAAATTTATAGATAATAATCTAAATAGTCCATAATAATTAATTAAAGTTTGGGATCTTTAATTAAAAATTACAAGTACGGTCCAATCTCATCTAAAATGGAATAGTCATTATCAGGACTATTAATGTAGAGACATTGGGTTGGAGGTACTTTATATAATGAGATTATATAGGACTGGACCAGATAAATTATGAATCTCTAATAATCATCCGTTACGAATAGAGTATTCAAATTTATCACTATGATGATCATATATTTGACAGTCTTAATCCTGAGTATTTATTAGACTCATGTTTATTACATTATGTTTTTTGACTTGCATGGTAAGATTTGTCTAAGCACAGATTATAACTTAGCATCTTGGAAACATAAAGTAATAAATGGCTGGGAATAATATTATACAGATATGGAATCCATTCTTTCCCTATGGAAGTTAGAAAAATAGTTCTCTTGAGTGATAATTCAAGGTTTGAACAATAGAGCGCTCGTTCATAATAAGATTATGAATTAATTGTTCATTAGAGAATTATTGGAACTCAAGGATAAAGATGTAATAAGAGAGGTAAACGAAAATTGAACCTAGCTCTTATTATGAACTATTTATGGAGGACAGACTTATATGTAATGATTATATAAATGGACTGCACGCTTATTTTTTGTGTGTAATTTTACTATAATCTCAAGAGTTCAGTTTCAGGTTTTTAGTGGAGTAACACTGAAACTAATAAATTTGGCACATTAATTAAAGAGTTTGATTAAATGTCAAATTTATTGAAGCTTGGGTTATAGGTCCATAGGTCCCCAATACCACCTCTGTAACACTATATTGGATTTTGCATAGAATGAATTATACATGTTTAATTTAGAATTTTTGAATTCTGAATTAATTTTACGCACTTGAATTATTAACGTGACACAGAAAAATGTTCTCTGTGACACATAATGTAAAGTGATAAATGTTATCACATTTAACTGAGCATTAGTTAATTAATTGATTATTGTTAAAATCTATTCTTAAATAAATGTGATTTATTTTTGAATTGAGATTTATATATATATATATATATGGTTTTGAACCAAATCTTTATATATATATATATATGATTTTATAATATATTAATATATATATTAATTTAATATTATTTAAAAAAAAAAAAAAAGGAAAGCCGTGAATCAGATTCATGCTTTCTCCACTTATCTCTTCTTTTCACGGCAACTTTGATATACATATGTATATGTGTGTGTGTTAACCGAATAGGGGATTCGGGTAACAAGGAAAACGGAAAAGAAAAGAAGAAAAAGGAAAGGAAAAGAAAAGGGAAAGAAAAATTACTAATAGCTCAGTTATAAAAAGGGAGAGATAACAGTTATCTCAGAAATTTTGATTTACATAATTTTTAGAGAGAAAAACTGAGAGTTCTTCTCTAAAGAAAAAAATATGTTATCTCATATGTTGAGTACATAGCAGATTCAGAAAAGTGTGAGGAAAATTCATAAAGTGTGAGGAAAATTCATTCTTGCAGTTTGACGCCCACTCGTCTTTCCATTGGTGTGGAGGCCTGGTTTGGAAGATCGTGGTGTCAAAGAGGAAAGCTAGGATACCCTGATAGTCTTCAAAAGGTTAGTAAAAAATACCTAAAGCTTTCTGTAATTAAAATTATATATCTATTCCCGATGAACAAAGTTTTTCAAAAAATTTTTGTTTGTCTACGATCCGTTCCTTCCGCTGCGTTTCATGTTTTAATTCCAACATCAACCTCAAAGGTGATTTTCATGAAAGAATCTCCTAAACCTGACCCTGGTACCATCTCGGGGAAGAAATCTGTTACCTCTTCCTCTAAGAAAAATATCTAAAAGGTTTGTTTCCACTTGTCCTCTTCCTCTAGGAAAACGCATTTTTTATTGTTCTTAGTGCTCCTAGGTTCGAATCATTTAGGAAAGCAATAGGAATTTTGCATTATTTGATTGGCATCTTATTTTTTTATGTTTGGTGCTTGCATATTTTATTAAGAACATATGAGGTTCATGTTTATTTATTTTATACATAAAAATTTGAAAATTTAACATGAAAGATAATTGGCTGAATATTAATTATTTTTAAAGATTCTATGTTTGTGCATAATCAATCTTGATTATTATAGGGATTTAGTTGATTAATTTATATGCACTAAAACTATCATATTCTAAATAGATATTTGAGAATGATGCAACCCTAGTCTTGATCTTTTTGAATTATGTTGCGACTGTTTTCCTAGATTCTTGATATGTAAAATAAATGCAAAAGAACAAAAAAAAGAAAAAGAAGGAACAAGGGTATTAGCTATCCATGAGTAATCTGGGCCTATGTATTATTGATATATAGAGAACGATCTACCATGAGATGAAAGCCCCCCTAAGTGCAATAAAGTTGAGCATAATAATTTTATAACAAATAGAAAATATATTTGTGTATTGTGTGTTTTAGATGATCAAAATAGTTAGAACAGGTTTTTTAAAAATTTTGAGATGACATATTGCAAAATTCAAGAAGCACCTTTTAAGTATGGTATATTTTCTCACACACACACTTGGACTATATTACTACGCTCTTGGTAATATTAGATTTTGATTTATGTTCAAATTGTAATGATTTGAAAATGACCCATATTTACTCTAGGCACACAAACAAACCAAAAAAAAACACACACACACACACAAAATCATTGTCAAGAAGCTGGATGAATTATGTGACTTTAGAAATTTTTTCTCAATAGCTCTTTAGCCTTACATGAAAAATGTGGTCTGAAAATTTATTTAAAGCGGATGCTTAAACTAAGGAGGAGCAACAACATGCACAATATATCACTGTTTCATATGCTTTCTTTGATTTTTTTTTTGGACAAATGCTCTTTGACTCCTTTGTCGAAAAAGAGAAGATGAAAGAAAAGAGAAGCTCTTTTGGTTTTCTGTTACATGATTGCCGGCAAGGACAAGCCAATATTATGTACAATGTAAGATCGAGCAAGATGAAAACTGCAGATTAAGTTTTACAATCCAGAGTTGCACCGGATATTGTAACACTTTCTACAACAACAGTCACGGTGTTGCACCAAATGTTACAATACCTTGTGCGGCATCAGTCATTGAAGCTACTAAGGCACAAATGATACGGTTTTTACAGGAAAAATTGAAGGAAGTTCAGCTAAAACGGAAGTAGCTTGTATAGTAGGATACAATATTTTCACTTTGGTTATTGTTTTTCCTAAAAGGGGAGTAGTAGCTTTTGGTTTTTATTGTATATATTTCTTGAATATTTTTTTCGTGCTACATATATGATGTTTTAGCTAAAACATACCAAAGGGAAAGATTGTAAGGTTTTTTAGTTTGCATCTTTGGCAACATTATTCAAGAAATTTAAAAAGGAAATTGTAGTTATCTGATCATGCTATAGCCTTGAAATTAAATCAATTCACAGTGCAGATAAGGTAAGCCGTGGAGTTTAAAAGAAGAAAATCCTAATCTAAGCTGGAGTCAAATTTAACTTTAAATAGGATTTGGTTTTTAGCTATTTAAATCAAGGAGATTCCAATTTGCTTCAAGTCTTTTTTTTTTTTTTTTGGAGATATTTTTGAAAAAAAAAATATCTGGGAATTTGCAAGAATTCGGAATAGAGATTTTCAAATAAGTGTTGCAAAAACTGTTACAACATTTCTTGCAAACACTTGAATTTAGAATTAGCCTATTCATGATCTAATTAAGATTCTGAAATAGCTCTATATAAACCTCAATTTTGAAGGTACTTTGGACTAGAGAGTTTGTTTTACAGAAGTTTTGAGTAGGTTTCACTTAGCATTCTTCTAAAGAAGAATTCAAAGTTTTTGGGAGGAGACAAGTCAGCGTGGTAAAGGGATTCAATAAGTATAGATATTCAAGACGAGTGGTGTCTGTTGGATTGATCCATCTAGATGTACAACATAGAGGTGACAATCAACAAAGGGAGTCTTTAAATTGTTTAAGTCTAATTGTGTAATGACTAGGAAAAATTCATTAATAAAACCTAATATTTAATTGGGTTTAATTAATAAATTTACACTTAAAATTGTTATTTTGTAAAAAAATTATGACAATGTACAAATAAGCGGTATTAACTGGATATTTCACTGTGAATGTGATGCAATGTTAGATATTAATAATACAGGTTTTATGAGTTTAATTACTCAAAAATTTGTAAATAATATCCATAAAATGAATTTTATATCACAATTAATTGTAAAATTATGATACAAACGAATAGGTAATTAGAATACAAATAAGACAGAGTCCATAGCGACCCAACCCAATGTGAAAAGGAGGCCGAAGCAATATAAGTATACTGCTAAGTGAAAACGTAGATATGTAAAACGTTACGTTTGGCCTCCAAAAGTAAACCAAAGGTACGTAAAATATTTTATATAGTCTAAGGATATGTTTTGCACTGATTTTATCATGGCAGTATAAGAAAAATACTGTTTGGTGAAAAATTACACTGTAAAATTTTTCGGGCCCACAAATTGGACACCCATTGAATTTCTATTGGGCCACCAAGCCATGAAAGGTGGCCCAATCAAATTGTGACACATGGTAACCTAATGGATTACCTTGTGAGTCACCCATAAGGATAAGGAAGCATTTAATGTTGATTTTAGCCAAAAAAAATTCCATTTTCTTCTTCCCTTCACCCACGACAGCCATTGTTGGAGCTCCTCAAAAATTTTCCCAACCCAAATCTTTGCAAAAATAACCCCAAGTAAGTTCAACAAGTTGAGTTCAAGGAATTTCCACAAGTTTTAAGGTAAAAACCTAAACGTTTTTAGGTTTTTAGGGTTTTTTCTTGGGAAAAAGAAAGGAAGTTATTTCATGGTATTTGTGCATGCTAATGATGTCTAGGAAGGAGTTTCAAGAGAGCCTTGGAAGGTTAGAAATCAAAAAGTGATATTTGGGGTAAGTTTTGAATTTTAAAGTTTTGAAAATTTGTGATTTTTGTTTTGATTTTTATTCCTTTAAAAGTATTTGGGTTCTTGAGTTAGTTTTTGGTTGAATTCCATAGAAATATGGATTATGGCATGTTGATATTGCAAAAATTTAGGGTTTAAATGTTGAAAGTGGTAGTTTGTGTAAAAAGTATTATTTTTGCAATTTTAGTTTTAGTTTCTCAAAAATGATGGTTAGGCATGGAAAATGATTCCAACAAAGGTTGGAACTGCCTTTGCAGGGGTGGATTTACTGTTTAAAAATGGATTTTTTAAAAAATAACCCAAGGACTAAATTGAAAGAAAAAGTTTTCCCTCGGTAGATTTAAAAAATACCCAAAAACACCCTTGGATAGTGAGAATTTCAAAAAGTCAAAACACAAAAGTTGTAGATATCGACGAAAATGTTAGACTTCACAAACAGTTCGTTGAAAATCTCAACCGTTTGTGAGATTTTAATTTTTCAAGAATTTGTTAAAATTAGAAAAAAAAAATTAGGGGCAAAAATGTCATTCTCCAAAATGATTTAGGGTATGGTACTTTAATTAAAAATGATCCTTGTGAAAAATGGCAAATTATGATTTAAAAAGATTAATTTTTGTCTCGGGGATAAAATTGTTAAAATTTTCAGTTTAGGGACTAAACTGTAAAGTTTTACTGAAATAGGGCATGGAAGTGAAATAAGGAGATCCGACCCATTAGGGTATTGTTTTTAAATCAGTGCATAGCTATTTTCATTAGAATAGCGAAATCGAGCTCGAGAAGCTAGTAGGCCCGCTAGGGGCAAAATCGTCATTTTTTCTAAGTAGACTGAATCACTCTAAAATGTCCCTAGAAGGGGAAAAAGGAATGATTAGACAGAATTTCGCCTTTGTTAGAAATGATAGGGTAAGATTGGATTGAAATAAGAAAATTAGGAATTAGTGAAGTTGTATATAATTATGCAACTCAATCTATTAACTTACGATCATTTCGTAATGAGACATAGAGGAAATAGTAAACTTTAGCTAATAGCTTTGTAATTAACCAACAGAAACCTATAAGTCTAGGAGAGAGGAAACCACAGTTGCTTTATGCAGTACACGAATCAAGTAAGTTCTCATCCCACCTACAGTATGAAATTGTAGGTATAGAACATATAATATATATATATGTATACCTGTGTGTATATCAAGGTGTATACCAGTGTGTATGCTATAACATGAATACCTATAAGTACATTAGTGTATACCTGTGAGTATACAGAATAAATACCTGGGTGTATATTATGATATGTACCTGTGTGTATACTATGTTAAGTACTTGTGTGTACATTATGCCATGTACCTGCGTGTATATAAAGTATGTACCTGTGTCTACTGTATCATACAAGAGCATTTATGTTTTGTGTATAACATGTGTTTATCACTTCATGCATGGTATGATAACCACAATAAATGGATTGGTAATTATATCACCAAAAGTTAAGAAAAGTATCGTACCGACTCTTGACTCAAGAGGAGTTTAAGGATATAATATGGTCTCGGTGTTACGAAGACTTAAGTCTGCAGTGGTACGAACACTTGGGCCCTAGTAAGAGATAAGATATAAAAAGGATGAGGAATGTTCATAAGTAAGCATAATTGGGTCATGCATTTTATTGATTGTGCATGTGGGCTATATTGGGATTTACTAAGCGTAAGCTCATTAAGTGTTTCATATTGTAGGTATTCTGACAAGAAGGTCAGAATAATTTCATAGTTGAGCTAGCGGAGGGATGAGTAATGTGCAGAATGGGTATGGATTCCGCCGCAGTATGTTTCCGCTGTAGTATATTTTAAGCTATTTTGGAATGTAATGTTTAGTAAACAGTATTGTAAAAGAAAGGTTGCTGAAGTAAATATATGAATATGTTTGTATTTCGAAAGTTGCTAAAACCAATATATGTGAAATATTTATCAAAAAAAAAATTTCCTAAATTTTTGCCTATAAGTAAGTAAGTAAAAGGTTTATCACAGCCTGAAAAAAGCAAGTTGTGACAGTTGGTATCAGAGCGGAAATCCTTCCACCCTACTGCACATTGTCGTCAGCTCCACCGCCATAGCTCAAGTAAGATAGTTTAATTTTAAGTATAAGAATGTTAAGTTTTCATTTATATGGAATTATTATATTAATTAAGGCAAATGTAGCAGATGGCGGCACCCTCGAATGAACCCAACGTGGAGGCAGACCGGAGAGCAAGTATTGCCTTTCGAGAGACGATACCTTTGTGCTACTATGGCAGTCGAAGACCGATGATCTTGATAGAATGGTTTCATGAGATAGAAGTAATTTTCGAGACTTGCCATACCCCACAGCATTTACAAGTTCCACTAGCCTCAGAGCAACTGGCAGGAGCCGCATTGGAATGCTAGATAGGGCTTGGGTTAGAAGAGAGGCAACATAATTAGAAAGGATTTAAGGCACAGATCTTAGAAGCGTTTGCACCGTTCCCACCAATTGAGGATATACAAGTCCAAGTAATTCTGTTGTTATAGGCCGATTGGCGTCGTAGGTTGTATATGCGTAGAACCAATATGGGGTAGATACGTAGGAGAGCCAGTAGATCATTAAATCCTAAGATTCTGCCGTACTATGGTACCGTTAATTCCATCGGAAATACCTCTATGGCGAATATGTGATCTTATTTCGAGAGATCGTCCCGACACAGTCTAGCAACAAATGTAGTACCCAAGGGATTTTCTTAATCTTAACAATTTCATTATGGAAGTGTTGCATGTAGAGCAAAATATGGTCGCTCCTTTAGAAGATCCCCTAGCAAACATAGAGGATGATGATGATGATGGTGATGATGAGGATGATAATGATGATGCTGACGGTGATGATGATGATTAAGAGCTTGAATTGGCTCCAGTGCCTCCCAAACGTATTATCGCCAGTGACGGCGAGTCTACCGATTTAGAAGAAGAGGAGGAAGAAGACCCTAAGGAGGATCCCGAACATAGTGACATGTCCAGAGTAGAGTCTGATTAGAAGAAAAGGGACCTATGATGAATTGTATGTATTAAGATGTACATAGATGTGTGATTAGCACAGTTTTGGGCCTTGTTGTTTTTGTTTATGTGTGTGCATCCAGCACGTGGTATCCTTCACGGCGATAGGGTATGTGTAGCCGGAAGTGATAACTGTTCCCGAAAATGATATGAACAGTTCATGTAAGAAAGGAAAGTATGTATGTATGTTAGTTACTTATGTAATGTAAAAGAAAGAAGTTAATGAAATGAAATGTATGAAATGAGATATTGAGTTTATGTTATTGTTCATGTTTGTACGTATTTATGCTATTTGATATTTTTTAAAAATATTATTAAGTTAATAGTATATACTGACGTAATTACGAAATGGCACGGTATGTTTGTAAACAAACTTTATTATCGATGGCTGATGTGGCCGAAGGACCTACGAATCAGGACCTAATGGCCATGATTATGGAGTTACAATAGAAACTCCGAGCTCAGGAGTTAGAAATGCAAGAGTTAAGAGAACAGTTAGTGAACCAGAATCCCAAACCACAAGGACGCGCGAACTTGCCACCCCCAGTACCACCGCCTCAGCTAGTAGAACCAACTGCACTAGTTGTTCCAGTAGCATCTACTACTGAATTTTATGAAAGATTTCGATGGATGAAAGCCCTAGAATTTGATAGATCTAGTAATCCACTAGAAGCCGATGATTGGCTTACTGGCATAGAATGGGTTCTAAAATTTATTGGGCTCAGTGACCGTGAGAAAGTCTTATGTGCCTCATTTTCTCTCATCAAGGATGCTAGGAGATGGTGGGAGTCGATAGAATGTAGAAAGAATGTAAACGAAATGTCGTGGCCACATTTTGTGGAAGAATTTGGAAGGGCTTACTTTAATGTGGAAACAATGGTAGCCCAGCAGGAAGAATTCAACAACTTTAAACAAGGCAACATGTCAGTGGCTGATGCTGTAAAGAGATTTAATCAATTAGCACGACTTTGCCCTGACTTGGTACCCACTGATCAGGAGCGGATAAGAAGACTCATGAGGATGTTTCAAACCGACATTGCCCTTGTAGTCGATAGTGGAGGGCAAGCTCCTAAAGATGTAGAAGATTGCATTGAATGGGCAATAAGAGCTAAGTTTAGAATTGCCCGCGACAAAGAGGAGAGAGCAAGGATTTTCAAAGCTGAAAAGGAAGAGAAAGCCTTAGTCAAACAGAGTCAAGTCGTACAGGCAAAAGGACAAGGAAGTGTTCCGAGTCAAGGGCAGTCCTAAAGTCATCTAGCTGGATGGAACCACAATGCTAATAATAAAAAGGAAGTGGAACATGGTTAATTCAAGGAATCAAAAAGGACAACCCTAGAAGAGGATCAGTGATGGAGGGAATAACAAGCCTTTCTACAGTCAGTGGGGGAAGAGGCATGCTAGAGAATGTAAAACTGGCACCAACAAGTGCTTCCTCTATGGCAAAGAAGGGCACTATGCTAGAAATTGTTTTTCCAATCCCCAGAATCAGAATGCTTAGAGTCAGCAAAGGCCTCAGGGAACCCAGCTTCACACAGTCCAAGCGCAGATTGAAAGCCCTAGTGTCAGTCAGGGACGCTTGGAAGCTCCGAAACCCAGTGGATGGATTTATGCCTACATGAAGAAAGAGGATGATGCGGGAACTTCATTAGTGGTGACAGGTCAGTTTTCTGTTGCCAATACTGATGCCTATGTTTTATTCGATTCTGGAGCAACGCATTCATTTGCATCGCTTAAGTTTGCCAAACGGATAGGAAATGAAGGAGATAGAATAGAACAGACTTTTAGAACTGCACTTCCCTCTGGGGAGATATTAAATTTTGATTTTTGGTTACGTCATGTACCCGTCATTGTTTGTGGAAGAGAATTGTATATCAATTTGATAATAATTAATATACAAGATTATGACGTTATCTTAGGAATGGATTTCCTAGGAAAATACATGGCTAAGATTAACTGCCGACATCGCAAGGTTACGTTCTGACCTTCTAGAAGTGAGAAGTTCGTGTATTCAGGGAAGATTCCTAAGGCTCCAAAGGCGCTACTTTCGGCGTTGAAAGCAAGAAGGATGTTGGAAAGTGGATGCACCAGTTATCTGATGAACTTAGTAAACAAAGAACAAGAGGCTCAGTTAGGACTAGAGAATGTCCCCATAGTAAAAGAATTTACTGACGTGTTTCCAGACGAATTACCGAGCTTACCGCCGGAGCGAGAGATTTCTTTCAAAATTGAATTGACACTAGGTATAGCCCCGATTTCAAAGGCACCGTATCGTATGGCCCCAGGAGAACTCAAAGAGCTACAGGTGTAATTACGAGAATTGTTGGATAAAGGATTTATTCGGCCAAGTCATTCTCCATGGGGAGCGCTAGTTTTATTCGTCAAGAAGAAAGATGGAACCTTACAGATGTGTATTGATTACCAGGAATTGAACAAGGTCACGATTAAAAACAACTATCCACTTCCAAGGATTGATGACATATTTGATCAATTGAAAGGAGCGTCAGTATTCTCAAAAATTGACCTACGCTCTGGATATCATCAACTGCGAGTCAAGGAAGAGGACGTGCCAAAGACAGCGTTCTGAACACGTTATGGACATTACGAATTCTGCATTATGCCCTTTGGACTGACCAATGCCCCCACAGCCTTTATAGATCTTATGAACCGGATTTTTAAGGACTATCTCGATAAATTCGTTATTGTTTTCATTGACGACGTCGTCATCTATTCAAGAACGCTGGAGGAACATGAGAAAACACTTGAGGATTGCGCTACAGTTGTTAAGAAAACATCAATTGTACGCCAAGTTTTCAAAATGTGAATTTTGGCTAGAAAAAGTTCATTTCTTAGGACACGTTGTCTCACAAGATGGAGTCTATGTTGACTCTTCAAAAGTAGAAGCAGTAAATGAGTGGCCTACACTAAAGACCATTACCGAGATCAGGAGTTTTCTTGGTTTAGCGGGCTATTATCGACATTTTGTAGAAGGACTCTCCAGACTCACGGCACCGCTTACGGCTCTTACACAGAAAGCAGCAAAGTACGAATAGACTAAGAAATGTGAAGAAAGCTTTCAAGAGTTAAAAAGACGTCTCACAAGTGTACCAATACTGACAATACTAGATCCGAACCTAGGAAATTTTGTGATCTACTGTGATGCCTCAAAAAGGGGATTAGGAGCTGTACTTATGTAAAATGGAAAAGTAATTGTATACACATCCCGGTAATTAAAGGATCATGAAAGAAATTATCCAACGCATGACTTAGAGTTAGCGGCAGTTGTATTTGCATTGAAGGTTTGGCATCACTATCTGTATGGAGCTAAGTGTGAGATTTATACAGACCACCAGAGTCTGAAATATACCTTCACACAGAAGGAGCTCAACATGAGGCAGCAAAGATGGTTGGAGCTGGTTAAAGACTACGACTGTGAGATTTTATATCACCCTAGAAAGGCTAACCGAGTTGCTGATGCACTTAGTCGTAGAACGACGTCTTCGCTTGCAATGGTGCAATTAATGCCAAGACCTCTTCAGAAAGACTTGGTAGAAACAGGAATAGAGCTAGTCACGAGGGAATAGCGAACTTATCATTCCGACCTGCTGTTTTGGAGAATTTAAAGGAGCGACAAGAAGCAGATCCATCGCTGTTTAGATATAGGAATGAGGCCCTTGAGAACAAAGAAATAGAGTATAGCATCTTGGAAGATGGCATTCTCCGTTATAAAGGCAGATTATGCATCCCCAACGATGAGGAATTAAAAAAGCAAATATTGAAAGAAGCTCATGAGGCATCGTATGTAGCTCATCCAGGAGTTACAAAAATGTACCAAGATTTGAAAGAGCACTACTGGTGGCATGGAATGAAGAATGACATTGCAAGATTCGTCAGTAAATGTCTCACGTGTCAAAAGGTGAAGGCTGAACACCAATGACCGGCAGGTGAGCTGCAAAAGATAGAAATTCCAAAGTGGAAATGGGACCAAATATCTATGGATCTGGTGACTAGACTACCCAGAACTACGAAGGACATGATACTATATGGGTAATTGTAGATTGATTGACCAAATCTGTGCACTTTTTACCCATTAAACTTAGTAGTTCTGTTGAACGACTAGCTGAATTATATATCACACAAATAGTTAGATACCATGGAGTCTCGAAATCTATCATCTCTGATCATGATGGCCAGTTCACTTCTAAAATCTGGAAGAGCTTTCATCAAGCAATGGGAACAAAGCTGGCATTCAGCACAGCCTTCCACCCTAAAACGGATGGTCAGTCGGAAAGGACCATCCAGACTTTGGAGGATATGTTAAGAGCATGTGTGCTAGATTTCAAAGGATGATGGGATAAAAAGGTTCTTTTGATCGAATTTCCATACAATAACAGTTACCAAACCTCCATTGGTATGGCTCCATATGAAGCTCTATATAGAAGAAGATGTAGATCACCTTTACATTGGTATGAAACCCGAGAAAAGGCGTTGTCGACCACAGATTTTGTTCAAAGAACAATGGAAGATGTAAAGTTAATCCGTCAATGGATGGAAACAGCTTTCAGTCGACAAAAGAGTTATGCTGATCGACGATGGAGACCTTTAGAGTTTTAAGTAGGGGACTTAGTCTTTTTAAAGATAACACCAATGAAAGGAGTAGTAAGATTCAGAAAAAAAGGGAAAACTCAGTCCAAGGTACGTTGGACCATATGAAATCTTAGAAAGAGTAGGTAACGTGGCTTACAAGTTAGCCCTACCCCCTGAAATGGCATCGGTACATAATGTATTCCATGTATCCATGCTAACAAAGTATGTACCTGATTCCTCATATATACTTCAACCTGAGCCTATTGAAGTGCAAGAGAACCTATCTTATGAGGAAAAACCAGTTCAAATCTTGGCTTAAGAAGAGAAGGAGTTACGGAATAAAAAGATACCACTCGTCAAAGTTTTATGGCGTAATCAACAAGTGGAAGAAGCAACCTGGGAACGAGAAGACGAAATGTGAAGAGTCTACCCAAAATTGTTTTAATTTTCAAGCATGAAAATTTTTAAGGAGGGTAGATTATAATGACCAGGAAAAATTCATTAATAAAACCTAGTATTTAATTGGGTTTAATTAATGAATTTACCCTTAAAATTGGTTATTTTTTAAAAAAATGTGACAATGTACAAATAAGCGGTATTAACTAGATATTTCACTGTGAATGTGATGCAATGTTGGATATTAATAATACAGGTTTTATGAGTTTAATTACTCAAAAATTTGTAAATAATATCCATAAAATAAATTTTATATCATAATTAATTATAAAATTGTGATACAAATGAATGGGTAATTAGAATACAAATAAGACATAGAGTCCATAGCGACCCAACCCAGTGTGAAAAGGAGGCCGAAGTAGTATAAGTATACGGCTAAGTGAAAACGCAAATATGGGAAACATTACGTTTGGCCTCCAAAAGTAAACCAAAGGTAAGTAAAATATTTTATACAGTCTAAGGATATGTTTTGCACTGATTTTACTATGGTAGTATAAGAAAAATACTGTTTGGTAAAAAATTACACAGCGTAAAATTTTTGGGGCCCACAAAGTAGACACCCATTGAATTTCTATTGGGCCGCCAAGCCATGAAAGGTGGCCCAATCAAATTGTGACACATGGTAACCTAATGGATTACCTTGTGAGTCACCCATAAGGATAAGGAAGCATTTAATGTTGATTTTAGCCAAAATTCCATTTTCTTCTTCCCTTCACCCACGGAAGCCATTGTTGGAGCTCCTCAAAAATTTTCTCAACCCAAATCTTTGCAAAAATAACCCCAAGTAAGTTCAACAAGTTGAGTTCAAGGAATTTCCACAAGTTTTAAGGTAAAAACCTAAACTTTTTCAAGGGTTTTTAGGGTTTTTTCTTGGGAAAAAGAAAGGAAGTTAATTCATGGTATTTGTGCCTGGAAATGATGTCTAGGAAGGAGTTTCAAGAGAGCCTTGGAAGGTTAGAAGTCAAAAAGTGTTATTTGGCGTAAGTTTTGAATTTTAAAGTTTTAAAAATTTGTGATTTTTGTTTTGATTTTTATTCCTTTAAAAGTATATGGGTTCTTGAGCTAGTTTTGGTTGAATTCCATAGAAATATGGATTATGGCATGTTGATATTGCAAAAATTTAGGGTTTAAATGTTGACAGTGTTAGTTTGTGTAAAAGTGTTATTTTTGCAATTTTAGTTTTAGTTTCTTAAAAATGATGGTTAGGCATGGAAAATGATTCAAACAAAGGTTGAAACTGCCTTTGTAGGGGTGGATTTATTGTTTAAAAATGGATTTTTACAAAAATATCCCAAAGGACTAAATTGAAAGAAAAAGTTTTCCCTCAGAAGATTTGAAAAATGCCCAAAAACACCCCTGTATAGTGAGAATTTTGAAAAAGTCAAAACACAAAAGTTGTAGATCTCGACGAAACTGTTAGGTTGTCAAAAATCTCAACAGTTTATGAGATTTTAATTTTTCAAGAATTTGTTAAAATTGGAAACAAAATTTTTAGGGGGCAAAAACGTCATTCTCCAAAATGATTTAGGGTATGGTACTTTAAGCAAAAATGATCCTCGTGAAAAATGGCAAATTATGATTTAAAAAGATTAATTTTAGTCACGGGGTTAAAATTGTCAAAATTTTCAGTTCAAGGACTAAACTGCAAAGTTTTACTGAAAAGGGGCATAGAAGTGAAATAAGGAGATCCAAATCATTAGGGTATTGTTTTTAAATCAATGCATAGCTATTTTTGTTAAAATAGCAAAATCGAGCTCGGGAAGCCAGTAGGCCCGCTAGGGGCAAAATCATCATTTTTTCTAAGTAGACCGAATCACTCTAAAATGTCCCTAGAAGGGGAAAAAGGAATGATTAGATAGACTTTCACCTTTGTTAGAAACGATAGGGTAAGATTGGATTGAAATAAGAAAATCAAGAATTGGTGGAGTTGTATATAATTATGCAACTCAATTTATTAACTTACTATCGTTTCGTAATGAGACATAGAGGAAATAGTGAACTTTGGCTAATAACTTTGTAATTGGCCAACAGGAACCTAGAAGTCTAGGAGAGAGGAAACCGAAGTTGCTTTGCGCAGTACACGAATCAAGTAAGTTCCCATCCCACCTACAGTATGAAATTGTAGGTATAGAAATATAATATATATATATGTATACCTGTGCGTATATCAAGGTGTATACCAGTGTGTATGCTATAACATGAATACCTATAAGTACATTAGTGTATACCTATGAGTATACAGAATAAATATCTAGGTGTATATTATGATATGTACCTGTGTGTATACTATGTTAAGTACCTGTGTGTACATTATGCCATGTACCTGTGTGTATATTAATGTGTAAATGTGTGTATATAAAGTATATACTTGTGTGTACTGTATCGTATAAGAGCATTTATGTTCTATGTATAACATGTGTTTATCACTTCATGCATGGTATGATAACCACAATAAATGGACTGGTAATTATATCACCAGAAGTTAAGAAAAGTATCGTACCGACTCCTGACTCAAAAAGAGTTTAAGGATACAATATGGTCTCGGTGTTACGAAGACTTAAGTCCGCAGTGGTACGAACACTTGGGCCCTAGTGAGAGATAAGATATAAAAAGGATAAGGAATGTTCATAAGTAAGCATAATTGGGTCATGCATTTTATTGATTGTGCATGTGGGCTATATTGGGACTTGCTGGGCATAAGCTCATTAAGTGTTTCATGCTGTAGGTATTCCGACAAGAAGGTCAGAATAATTTCATAGTTGAGCTAGCGGAGGGATGAGTAATGTGCAGAATGAGTATGGATTCTGCCGCAGTATGTTTCCGCTGTAGTATATTTAAGCTATTCTGAAATGTAATGTTTAGTAAACAGTATTGTAAAAGAAAGGTTGCTGAAGTAAATATATGTATATGTTTGTATTCCAAAAGTTGCTAAAACCAGTATATGTAAAATATTTATTAAAAAAATTCCTAAATTTTTGCCTATAAGTAAGAAAGTAAAAGGTTTATCACAGCCCCCAAAAGGCGGGTTGTGACAAATTGGTAATTGCAACTGTTTAAACTTAGTAGATTATTCAGTAGCTGGGTGTGGGCCCGTGGACGTAAGTTTTATAACCGAATCACGATAAAATTATTTATGTCTCTTATTTACTTTTTGCTTTCGGTAAATTTAATTAATGGGACTTTAATTAAATTTGGTAAATATTAAAAATAGATCGTTCACATACCATGTTGCATTATCAAGAATTATATAGTACTCCAAATTTTCAATCTTTTTAAAATCCATTTCCTTTTTTTTGCTTACTTATTTTCATAAAATTGGACAAAATTCCCTTCACTATTATGTTTTCATGTCTCTTACCTTATTTGAAGGCAATACTCATGTCCAATTTTAATAGTATCAACCAATTTGAAGCAATATTTTTGTAATGCCCAAACATTGAAAGTTGAATATTGTATTTAACTTAAAGCCAATGTAGAATAGTTTTCCTTTTTTTAAATATTTTTTCTAAAAAGAAAAATCAGATCCAGCAAAAAAGAGATACAAATATTAATACTGACACAAATGACTAACACATAAAGAGGCTCATTCCAAATAATGACCAGATCAACTAATACATTCAGATGAAGCTTAAGGGGAAAAATGTACACCGAGTTTCGATAAAAACATAATAGACACACAAAATATAAAGCACATATATGGCTCTTTCAACAACATTTTTACAGTCAATGGAAATTTCCAATTGATTAGGATTAAGTGATCAATGACACTAATCAATGACACTAACGCCGCATATTAAAGAAATATATCTAACAAACTAGATACACAAGCTACATTAAAAAGTGCGGAGATCACCACTGTTGTTTGATATAGAACAACGTTTTCATTTTCATTTAAATTTTCAAAATTATCTATTAGGATTTATTTTATTTTTAGGAATTAAATTTCAATTTAAGTTATGTTTATCTCGTGAAGTTATTCTAAATTTATTAGTTTAGATCTCCAAAAATATCCTAAATTCCAATTCTAATTCAGGGAGTTTTGACGATTAGTAATATTGAGATTAAAACCAAGTTGTTTCTCTTGAGTTCTTGTTCTTTTCTATATCTTTGTTATGTGATTTTAGTTTTACCTTTTCTTGTTTTACTTCTCTCCTTGATTCTATTCACATTCTAAATTATTTTTATCTCTATCTTTCTCTTTCTTTTCATCAGTTTTACATTAGTTGGTATCAGAATGTTAATCGATTCTCTAGCCTATGGTTTTCACATATATATTCTTTCTCCTCGTTCACATATTTCCTAGTCTAAAGCAAATAAACTGTAAAAACACACAACCATCCTTATATAGTGTATTCAATGCCTTTATTAGAAAGTACTAAAGATAAGAGAAAAATTCAGAACCACGCGAATAAATCCTCCAATGATAAAATGACCTCCAAGTTTGAAGGGACTAAGTGAGCAGCGCAATAAGGGATCAAAAAAGTGGCTAACAAACTACCAACCCGCCAATGTGTAGAAGACACACTTTGCCAGTGCTAATCTTCGATAGGAGAACACACCCCATTAAAACCTTTCTGACATCAAAAGGACCAAAACCCTAGAGTTGTAGACCTATCAGAGCTCTGAAGCACCCAAATATGATGGTCAAAGATGTGACGAACACCCCAAAGCACACAGATGCCTGCTCATAACTTAGACATGGCCTCCATCATAACCAACAAAAACCATCCATGTAGAGAGAGGAGCACCATCATATGCGGAGAGCTTTGAGCCAGATGCAAGGAGTGTGAGACACGTCTTGGAGTCTTGTGTTTGAGTGTGAGGAAGCAGATTCAAGATGTATTTAGTCTGAGACCAGACTAGAGCATGCGAGGTACTTTCGGTCTCAATAAGGGGGTCGCTCTTTTTTTGATTGAAGTAGCTGCTACTTTGGTCATAGTTAGTTCAAACACATAAACTCAGTCCACTTATGTCCATGTTGATCAAAATGACTAAGTTTCATGACTTGACCCCACCATTGTTTTTGTTTGATTAGGCTATAATGTCATATAGCGCGTTCGTAAACTCCACTATAATAGACAATATATATGCGCCATAATTGTGGGAAAGTGCAATATGGTTCAATCTAATAGAGAGAGTTCACTTTGATTAGCTAAAAAAAAAAGGAGGAGGGGGGAAGGGACTGATTGAGAGAGAATGGGAGATTGCAAGACGTTAATTCCTTGGTTCAACACATCCTAGTAATAGCAAGCCTCCAATGAAAAAATGACCTCAAAGTCTGAGGGGGAATAAGTGAGAAACACGATAGGGGATCGAAAAGGTGATTAACAAACTACCAACCCGCCAATGCATAGAGGACACACATCGCTAGTGCCAATCTTCGATAGGAACACACGTCCCATTAAAACCTTTCTGATGTCAATGGGACCAAAACCCGGAGTTGCAGACCTATCGGAGCTCTGAAGCACCCAAATCTGATGGCCAACGATGCGTTGACGACCCCACGAAGCACACTGATAACTGCTCATAATTCAGACATGGCCTCCATCACAACCAACAGAAAACTATCCACGCACCCCGAGTCACTATTGTTTTTGTTTGATTAGGCTATAATGTTATATAGCGCGTTAATAACGTATAGACAATATATATGCGCCATAATTGTGAGAAAGTGCAATATGGTTCAAACTAATAGGGAGGGTTCACTTTGATTAGCTAAAAAAAGGGGGGAAAACCTTATAGAGAGAGGATGGGAAATGGCAAGACGACAGTTCCTTTGCTCAACAAATCCCATTAATTTTTTTGATACTAAGTTGTCCCAAGTCCACCCCAGTACCTCATGTCTCCTCCTTTTCACTTGAGACAAGAAGTCGACAAATCTTAGACACAAGTCTTGCAAATTGTCCTAATCCCAATGAGGGAAACCGCCTACTCAGAATTTCTCTTTTGTTTGTTTTCGTCTCTGCCACCCATTTTGGCATGTCAATAATTACGGCCCTTAATTAATGTCACTCCCTACTGCCCAAGCTATTCAAAAAGTCCTCTACTCTTTTGGCTCCAACAATATTGATAAGATTATTATTAACGACAAAACAAAAGACAAATGATCATCTTTAGTAACTAACTAACAAGACATAGTGAATAATTTAGGTAATTTTTCATGGATCGACAGTACATAAAGGCTGAAAAAACGTCAATTAGTTTTTGTTGTTTTTGTCTAATTAAATATAACACAGTATTGTAAATGTAAATTTATGAAAACTTGGATCATTTGCTGTAAATGAAAATGGGCATACTTCAAAACTTTTTTAATAGGGTCCATCATTTAGCGATTACTCTAGTAAGGCGCAAGACTGTTGAATGTGTTTGGCATATAACCGCAATTAAGAAATTTGATTAATGTTGATTCTTAAAAAGTAGAAATACACATAAAAATGTTGAATTTGTCCTTTCTTCTGCTGATGAAATGATGTACATATCAAAGAGTCGCGATCCTTATCAATAGTTTATGCGCTTAGTCAAAAGACGTTTATCTTTCTTGATAGGCAAGGGAATAAAGTTGCTTAGAAAAACACATCCTAATCCACATTTAAAAAAATAATAATAATAATAATAATAATAATAATAAAGCTAACTTGTGCTCGTTATCTATATTTATAATCATTATTGGGGTAAAAAGAGCACCTAGATCTCCATCATACACGTGTTAGCTGATCACTAGGAAGCATCAACTGGAAGATCGGCCAAATTGACAAGAATACGAATCGACTAGAGGCGATAGTCGACTAAAGATTAACAGCTCCCATCTAAAAAATCTGCAAAGGATCATTCTTGGATGATATGAAGACCAAATTAACCAAATCGGCTAACAAAAGCAAGAATCAAGTCAAGCTTAAAAAATAAGCAACCTCAAGCCAAATGAGGAAACAAGCATATAGGAAAGTCAACTAGAGGGAAATAAGGAAGCTATATTCTTCCGATCAACTTATAATCACTCTAAGAATCAAGAAATTAAGAGGATCAATCCGTCCCTTATAAATATGGGATTGATCCTACAACTTAGACACATTATATTCTAGACATTTACTCTATCTTCCTGATTTCTCCCTCTTAACTCCTCCTTCTCTCTCACTCTCTTTCTTCTCGATTATTGTAAACGTCAAGGACCTTACAGTAGATGTAACCTCTATTCTAGAGGTGAATCACTATAAATAAATGTTTCTAATTATTTTTATCTTATATTACACTTTATTCTTATTGTAGGTTGACTCAAGACCAATAGACTCCTTCTCACTCGATCAACTCCTGGGAGCAGTTATTGGCCCTTAAACAAATCTAATTGTAGAATATACCCTCTATAATCCTTAAACGCTAGAGGTAGGTAGAAACAATAATATGTTCTTCTTTTTAATTTTGTTAGGATAAGGCAGAAACAATATTAGTATCGTATATTGCTCAGTCATATGACAGAACAGAGAAAACATATATTTTTTATAATAACTTTCAGACGATATACAATATTAGCACCATATATTTTTATCTAAAAAAATTGAATAATATTGCTCTGTCGTATGATAGAACAGAAAAAGGGTGTATAGGGTATATTCAATACAAATGTCAATACAAATCTTTTTCTAACTTATTTAAGGCTATTTTCAATACCAATGTCAATATTGATATTATAAAATTTGATGCAGAAAAGGGTGTATAGGGTATATTTTGATTTTTTTTTTTTTTTTTGTCTAATACACATATTCCTATAATGCTATTGTATCTAGTTTTTTGTTAAAACTAAAGAAAAAGCCTTTAGAATTGTGAAAGTAAACTTTAATTTTAAAATAATTTGAAAACAACAGTTGGGTAAGTATTAAATTAAAAGATCAACATATCAATTAATAGCAACCATACCTCAAAATTTGACACTAGAGATAGCAGTAATCAATTTTTGCACCAAAAACACTTGAGACTGTGTTATGGGACCAGCACATTAAGTTGGTAATGCTCGTGAAGAACTTTCCCCGCCTAATTCCAATTCCCTGCAACGATTCTATACTGAAAGCTTCCCAAAGTATCAACTCTATCTCATTAAAAATAAAAACATAGAAAAAAAAGCAAGGAAAAAAAAAAGGTAAGCATCTACATCGATCATGTCATTAGAGAGGGTCAAAATTGGCATGTGAAATGTGAACAATTCTCATGTATTGTGTTAACATAAAAAGACTAAACTCATTGGAAGCGACGTGGAATTCACGCGCGATCAAACACCAAACATTCGACTTAGAATAAAGGACAGAACTTATTAAGGCCGGAAAAAACGAAACTAAAAGGAAAGCATAAAAAAGAAAATGGTAAATTATCACGTTTGTTCTTAAACTTTTATGAAAATATGATTTTAGCGTTTAATTTTTTATTTTTTATTTATCAGTTCTTAACTTTTTATTTTAGTTGCTGAAAGACCAATTTAACAATTAAATTATTAATTTTAAGGACCAATTTATCAAATTTTTCTGTCCAAAATTAACTATTTGACCATTAAACTGATCGTTCAACAATTAAAATTAAAAGTTGAAAACTGATACATCAAAAATAAAAAGTTAGAACCTAAATATTTACTTTCATAAAAAGCCAAGAACTATGGAAGCAATTCACTCAAAAGAAAACGCTGAATTGTTAGCAAAAAGTTTATATTATAACCTCCATCAATATTGTTGTAATTTTCCCCTTAAAAATTAAATCATTAATTTTTTTCTTATCATCTTTTGTAAATACTGTTTGCTCAACAACCACTCTCTCATCATAGTCATTACATTTACCTAGTGAGACTGACGTTTAGTGACGAATGTTTCCTTGCCGAGTAACCTATTGTGATTGTAACTTAACAATATATATGTATAAATATTTATATACATTCATATATGTATGTATACATATGTACATATATTACAAAGAATTCTCATTGTAAAGAAATTCTTGGTCTACCTAAAATTATAGGAATTTCACCGTATACGCTGACGAGCTTCACAGTTTACGTAGAGGATTCATTATTGGTTTAATCCCCTAATCATGTAGCATCTTTCTAATCTAGGTGTAATTACATTTATTTAAATAATAAAATAAAAGAATACCTTCTCTCTATCCTTTAACTCGCTACATTCTTTTTTTCTTCTTTCTTGAGTAGATTAACTCCTCTTTACTTTCTTTCTCTATGATTCCATTTTTTTCAAATTTTACCCACTTTTTTAGCATTAAGGGAATGGAGATTTTAACATTGTCTTTTATGTTTCGGCGACAATTTCTCTCTTCTTTGAATATACATTTTCTATTAGAGTTTCTTCTTTTTGAGTGAGCAGCACCACCTCCTCCTTCTTCTAGGGCTAGAGTTCAACGCTGCCTTAGGCCTGCCCTAGGAGAGGATGGCAAGTGGGTTGGTGATAGACGTGGAGATACACACAGTTGTGAGGTCGGTGTTTTCCTGGTCGAGGGAGGTGTGGTGGCTGGTAGGTTGCAGCATCAACGATTTGGATCTAAGGACTCTAAGGTCGAGGGTGGCCAGATCTATGGTTGATAGGGCCCATGGGGGAAGGTGGTGGTAGAAGGAGCTTGGGCTCAAGGACATAGAGGCTTCATAAAGTTTCTGTCAGGCTTAAAACTTAAATCTGGCGGCGTAGTGGGCGAGGGTGGTTGGTTCTAAGGCCAACATGGTGTGGGGGAGAGGGTGGTGTTAGAGGATTTTAGGTTTGATTATGGTCGGGGGTGTCTAGTTCCTAGGCCAATGAGGTTCGGTGAGGATAGTGGTGGCCAAATATGTGGTAAAGCGGCTCTATGGTCAAGGGTTTTCAGATCGGCAAAAGGAAGTGGGTGTCTTCAGGTGTTTGGCTGAGACATTGTCTGTAGGGAGTGGGCTAGATGACTGCGACAGTGGGTTCACTTCTGCCGTGTAGTTTTTTCCATGTTTTTGTTTGGTCTTGTTTTTCTTTCAATAAAGGCGTTGATGTTTCCACCTTAGTTTGGTTCCTATTTTGTTATTATCTTCAAGTTGTAATAACAAAGTGGTCTCATCACCTATGGTTTTAGTCTGTTGGTCATTTCGCTTTGTTATCAATGGAAGGTGTGTTGGTGTCTTGCTAGATTTTGGTCTAGATCTTATCGTATGTACCCACAATGAGCAAGGTACGGCTTCGGTTAATTGGTCTTTTCAATCGACTGTAGTGGGTTTTCGAAATTTGTCATCCTCTATTATGCATGTCGAGTGAGCTTTTCCCCTCTAGATCTCAATACTTGCTTTCAGTCCTCGTATTTTATCCTTTACTTGTAAATCTAGTCAGTATTTCTCCCACAATTGGTGATCACATACAACTATATTTGTACTTGTTTTAGTTTCAATGAAAATTTTTCATTTCAAAAAATAATAATAATAAAAGAATATCTTCCGAATTCAAAAAAGAAAAGTAATGGATATAACATAGAATTCTCGCCAACTTTTTAATATAAAAGGTTATTTATGATACTTTAGAATTACCTTAGTGACGAGTGAGAGCAGTCTAGTTAATTGTAAGTCCCTCCATCCCATCTATAGATTGAGGGTTTGAGTCATGCTAAACCCCATTTGAAAGTGGTGGCATTTTCCTTCCGGTCCCTTTGTATCAAAAAAAAAAAAAAAAAGAATTGCCTTAACATAGTTGGCAAAAATTTTCCACAAAAGGTGAATAAAAATTAAAACCGGAGGAAATGAAAATGGACAATTGTTCAAATTTCTTCATTAAAGTCATTAAAAAAAAATCTTCAGTAGGTTTATTCTTCTACAGGAAGAAATGAGAAAGGGCAATTGCTCAAATTTCTTCATTAAAGTCATTTAAGAAAAAAAAAATTCTTCAGTAGGTTTATTCTTCTTTTTTTATTTTTTATTTTGTTGTAATGTTTGAGAACTCGATTCGAACCAATAGTTTAAACTGAAAACATTAACAGTTTAAATTTTATGAGAAAAAAGTTAGTCTAAACTATAAATTGTATTTTGAACCGTGACTCTAAGAATACTATTTTTCAATAAGCACTTGGAATTTCGTTAGAAAATAAACAGATATTTTTACGGAATAGAACAGGACATGGCTGAACTCAACATTTGGTCCATGTTGATGTACTCATATTTTTATAACCATAGGAGACTAATTTATTAAAAAAAGGACTAGAATATATACATGGAAAATAATACATGAATATATACACATGATTATCATTAATTAATAAACTTCTTTGATTGCAAAATGTCATACTGAAATAATCAGCACCACTCGCAACACGATTTTCGTTTAATTTTTTTTAAGGGGAACATTAATCATGATTTGACTCTGTTAATTGATGGTGAGTTTGAGAGCAATAGCTCATCATATCTTTGATTAAGTGTAGTGGAAAACATGATTAGGGAAAAAACGTGGGGTCCTTTCCTCCGACGGAATAAACCTTGCTAAAGGTACCCAAGACGGCAAATCCTAGATAGCAACTTTTTAAAAGACAGCGCATGGTGTGATTGGTAAATTATTATTTAAAACATAAAAGGTGCTTTAGCTGAGCTCGTAGGATTTGATTAATTTCTTAGTATCAAATATAAAGATTGGACATTAATTGAACGTTTGACAGGATAATTAGAGCTATTTTTATTGTAAAATATAAAAATTTTATATTATAGTGATTTTTTTATGATTATTACAATATATAAAAATTTTACACTGTTTATAACTGAGATAATAGTCTAGACCATTTTTTACCATACATCCTATAAATTATACTTTTGTTAAGATTGGAGAGAGTTTTTAACTGAGAAACATGCTTGTGCAATGCACGAATAACAGGGAAAATATCTCTTTTTTTTCTTTTTCAATGTAATTATATATTGCCTTTTTTAACAGTGGTATTTTCATTCAAGTTCGACAAATATCATGACTACTGATCTATTCCGTATATCAATATTACGAAATTTCAATTACATATATAGTAAACAACACAGTCAGGTATTACTTCAACTAAAGAACACGATAATTCTTTTGTGCATTCTTTCAATTGATAAAATTAGATAAAATTGAGCTCTAGAATAAATAAATTTTCGGCTATTTCAAAACACCCTCCATGTCTAATATAAATTCTTAATGAACATATTGTTGATACTAATCTTTGTTTAATTAAAATATTCTCGATTTATCCCTTAAAAGCTACAAATTAACAAGAAATCATACAACTGCGCAAAAACGATAAACCTAAATAGGTTGCCACAACTAAATTGAGATACGAGTACAATAAAATCATCATTTTTGTAGATATATATATTTATTCATTATATTGAAAATACCAAAGCTACAATACAAAGAAAAGAAAAACCAAAGCGGTTGATTCTTATGGCATTAAAATTTTGTCCCTGGTCTGTAAATTGTAAGAGGGTGTTTAGATGGGTGGTAGAAACCGTTAGAACCACTTTTACTGTAGCATGTGAAAGCTTTACTTTGTATCAATTTTTTTATTGTTACTGTAGCATGTGAGAGCCTTACATTGTTCATAACTGAGTTTGTAGTAGAAACCGTAGTTCCTAACACTCAGCCAAACAGCTGTTAAATCTTTTTCTTTTTTTGCTGCAAGTTTTAAACCTTTTTTGGACATTACAAAATTAAATATAGAACTTGTTAAGGTGGTTGCAAGTTGTGACCACCCGCATGTGCTGTGATCCTTTCTGTTCATCCCTTTTCCCCCGCTTGTTGTATTATTGAATTGGCAAAATAATCAAAATAAATAAAACAAACTAACGTCTCTTGGTCGTAATGATTGTGCAACGAGGCATGGAAAGGAATCAAGCTTGTTTACTTTAAATTCAAAGGTCGATTTTATTTTCAAAGAAAAATGCAAACCAGAAAACGACTGAATAGCTATTACTTGTCAGAGTAGTAGCCGCTCCTTTCTTTCGTTTATTTACCATTGGTTAAGATTTCTTTATCAACTTTTACATCACATGGGATACCTTACAATGATTTATTTAAACAATATATTTTAAATTTTTTTATTAAATTTATATCTTTAAATAAGATTTAATAAATAAATTAATATATTTTTTATCAATTTTTAATTTTAGTTTAAAAAATAGCCCAAAACACCTCCGAATTAAAGAAAAAAAAAACTTAAAAAAATATAAAATACCCTCAAAAAAGATGTTTGTGCGTTTTTGTGTTCATTTTCTTTTTATGCTTTGAAAGTTTTAATTCTTTCTTTTACTTAAGAACAATTTGATCATTTTAAAGATAACAAACAACCGCTAACTAAAATAAAATATAAATTTATGTATTAAATCTAATGTGACGCAATAATAAAGCTAGAAATTTTTGTTAGGAGAAGTTAATATTGAGAAAACAATCAATATATTGTATACTCAAATTTTTAGTGGGGCGTATAATTTTTAATATATTATATGTGCTTGTTTATACACATATGTAGGGCCGACAATACGGGTTGCGACACGACGACACGACACGAATCCGACACGATTTTTTACGGGTTAGTGTCGGAAAATTTGACCACGGGTCATTTTAGTGTCGACCCGAAACTGACCCGTCAAAAAACGGGTCGTGTTCGGGTCAACCCGTCTGACACGAAAATGACCCGTTTCTGACCCGTATTTAATTAATTAGCTTTTAAAAAATTAATATTATTTCATATATAATATAAGCTCTTAAAATATCAAACCTTACCTCTCTTATCACTCATCTTCTTGTTGAAGTGGTATGAAACTCTTCTAATTTTATTTTTTTTTAATATTTTATATATTAATGTGGGCGGGTTAGAGGCGGGTTGCAGGTCATAATCGGGTTACGGGTCAAAATCGGGTCACGGGTTATTATTTTTTGACACTGTGCATAAGAAACGGGTTGACACGGGTCGGGTTAGTGTCAACCCATGTCAAAACGGGTCGGGTTAGGGTTGAGAATTCTCAACCCGTTCGGGTCACGGGTCGGGTTAGTGTCGACCTAATTTTGTAAAAATTAACTCCAACCCGACACGAACCCGACCCGCCAACCTGTTTTGCCACCCCTACACATATGTATATAGGAAACATGAGGGGTTCTTGATTCGAATGTATAGGTTCGACAAGATCAAAAAAATATATATATATAATTTTTAAATTAATCTAAAATATAAGTTTAAAAGAATATCCCATTGTAAAACCCCCACAAGCCAACAATTACCTAGATAAAATCTCATAGAAAGAACCCTTTATGGACAATGGAGTTACCTTTTCTTGAAGCCCCTTTTGATGGATCTTTCTGTGATTACGAGTTCTGTTCGTGTGCGTTTTATCCAAATAATAATAATAATAATATAAGCGTCCGATTTTTAATTAAAATAAATACCTTAAGGACTCAATACGTGCTCTAAAAATTTGTTTCATTCCAATAGCATACCGAAACGTACAATGCCAAAAAGGCCAAAACAAATTTATCAAAAACTCTCCCTCTCAATAAAATCTGACACAAAACACAATTTATTGCATAACAAATAAAGAATTTAAAAATTTTCATAAAAACAACCATTATATTAGGCAAGGAGTTCTCTCATCCAACTACTGATTCAAAACCAAATAACTTGTCTAAAAAGTAAGCAGAACTTTCGTCATCATATAACCATAGGAAGGATAACTAAACGACGAACAAGAAATGAGAATACTATAATCAATAACAAGTTAATTAATAATAAACATTCACAAAGTAATGAAGCAATAATTGAGGCACAAAATTTACACAAATTTTACAGACAAAAAGTAATTAAAATAGTACCATAGTTTCTGTCCAAATTCCAACACACATTCCCATTCCCAGAAAAAGAAAAAAAAACATATATACCCCTCAAATGTGGCCTTTTTTACGCATCCCCAAACCTTTGTTTTTTACCCACTAAAATGATTTACAAACCAGAACAAAAGGAATGGTAAAATAATAATAAAACAAGAAACAAATTTAATACAATCCCCCAGAGAGACTCGTTTGAATCATGAACAAAATTAAATATCAACCAAAAGAAACAAACAAATAAAAAATTTAAAACCTGTTTTTTTTTTTTTTTTTTGGTCAAGAACAAAGAACCCCTGCTTATTTTCCAAATCTTTGAATGTCGTTGAAGAATCCGATTGGAAACTTGCAGGCACTTGGTTATTATGATTCCACAGCTTTTTCATTTATTCATAGGAAGGCTTGGTCTTGGACCTGTACAAAAGCTTCTTCTTCTTGGAGCTTTGGCTGTCAATTGTGAGCACAATCTTTCCTGGTTCACCGACTTTAAAGCTGTTTGACATAATTGGCTCATCTGTTGGGCTGATCTTCCTTGTCTTTTGTACTATTACAGTGTAGTGATCCTCAGCGCTAGGTACAAATTCAGCTCCATAAGTCACATCCCAGCCCACAGTTCTGATTTCCCAAACCAGAACGCTAGACTGAAAACAATTACACTCCTAAGTTAGATCGTTAATACAAATTAAGAAGAACCGCAGTTCTAAACCGTCAAATTTTCAGTTTTATTAAACCAATGCTCGTTTTTAATCTAATACGATTCCCATAAAATAGTCTATTTTTATAACAAAAATAAGGCATGATTTTGATGTAATATGTTAAAACTAATTTCTTTTTATAACCCTACCACATAATTAGAATTGCATGTAAATGAAACCCAGCTCTATCATTAGCTGAAAAAAATGTTAATTTGTTTGGTTACCTCAGAAACTGGGATTTCAACAGTGTGTTTGGCTGCAGGCTTTATGGTGACCTCAGTGACAGGGTCAGAAGTGGTGAATTCCTGGTCACCTTCACGGCTCAGTCCACCGTACTGAACTGGGACATGCTCAGGAGCTATGTATCTGTGTGAGCAAGCAAAAAAGTGCATATTCCTCAATAAAAGAGGAAGAGGAGACTAATCATAATTGTAGCAATTTTTTCTCTGTATGAATTAATTAACGAAATAAATAAATGAACAGGGCAATGAATGAATTAATAGGATTACTTGAAAAGGGAATCCGTAGACTTTGATGGTCCAGCAAATACAAACTTGCTCTTGGTCCTCTGAGTGAGGAAAGGACTGATCATCCTATTGAAGGCCAAGTACCACCATGGCACATTGATAAACACCTTCACAAAACAAATAGACCAAAACCCATATCAAACCAATTCAATACCAAAACACAAAATTCAATTCAAACATTACAAAAATAAAAAATAAAAAATAATTTTTATTTTTACCTGTTTGGCAACAAACTCAGGGTAGTTGTCTTGAAGAAGATGAAGAGCCTGGTTAGTGACCTGATTGTGCTCTCTCTTGAAGAGCCCAGGCGAGTTCTTAAGATCGTTGACCTGAACGATCGTGGAGATTCCCTTGGGATTGAAATCAAACTTTCTGATGCTCTTCTCCAAGAACTGAATCCTCCACTTGATGAACTTTGACCTTTTTTCTTCATCTCCAAAGGTATTCTGATACAATTCCTTGCTCTGAAACTCTCCGAATACGTTATAGCAAACCGGGTGCCCTTTCTTGTCGACGCCATGAGTGAAAACAACCTTGTCCCAGTCGCTGCCGAGATCTTCCTCGATAAGCAAATCGATTCCGAAATCCTTCCTCCAGCGGACGGTGTTCTTAATCATGGCGAAGGCGTCCTTAACCTTGTAATCCCTAGCACGGAGGAATTTCAGGAGGATCACGTCACTCCTCTCGTCTCCGAGAAGCGGAATTCCCCATATGTACACCTCCTCTGGCTCAGGAGCCGGCTCTGTTGCCGCAGCTTCGGCTTCTGTGGCGGTGGCAGATTCCTTCTCCTCCTCGGCTTTCTTTGGCTCCTCCTCCTCGGCTTTCGCCGATGACGTCGGTTCATCGGTGGAAACAACGACGGTCTCCTCGATCGCCTCGACCGTCTTGGCTCCGTCCTCATCCACAACCGCCGTCACTTTCTCCACCACCACCACCACTGTCTCAACCACTTGCTCAGCCTTGGGAGGCTCCTCAGTTTTCTCCTCAACTTTCTCTTCTGTTTTCTTCTCTTCAACTTTCTCCTCAGTTTTCTCTTCAGTTTCCTCTTCGGTTTTCTCTTCCTCCTTCTTCTCTTCTTCCTTCTTCTCTTCCGCTTTCTCTTCGGTCTTTTCTTCAGTTTTCTCTTCTTCCTTCTTCTCCTCCTCCTTCTTCTCTTCCTCCTTCTTAGCAGTGAATTCGTGCTTGTTCAAAGCCTCCTGGACGAGCTGTTTGAGCTCGTCAAGAGCCTTCTTCTGAGCCTCGGGAAGCTCGCTAACGACATAGCTCTCCTCCTTAAACGACACCGACTGAGCAATCGCCTTCTCCTCCTCAACAACTGCCTTCGGCTTCTCCGCCTCCTCGGCCTCAACGACCTCCTCGGTCACCGCCACCGCCGCAGCCTTCTCGGCCACCTCCGGCTCAGGCTCCGGCACCGGCGGCGCCTCCTTCTCGGTCTCGGGCTTCTCCGGCGCCAGAGGCACGTCGGCGACCACCGTCACCTCCTCCACAGAAGAAGCAGCTGTTTCCGCCGCCGCTGGCTTATGGGCTTCCTCCGTCATGTTGAAAAGATGGGTTTTTTTGGGCGTTAGAGAGAGCGGGGGAGTTTTCTAGAGAGAGAGAGAGAGAGAGAAGAGAGGGGTGTTTTTTTTTTATTCTTGTTGCTTCTTTTTCTTCTTCTTCGAGGTGTGTGTGAGAGAGGGAGAGGGTTTAAAAGGAGAAAAATGGGAAGGATGAGTGTTTGTTGTTGATGTTGTGAACTGGAGAAAACCAGTCTGTCAGACAAGTTTGCCAGCTAGCACACCACTTTGGGGTTGGGACCCACCCCACTTCTCTTGCTTAGCTAAAACCTCTCCTGATGCTTTATTATTCTTTTTTCTGTCTTTTTTTTTTGCCCTTTTGGTTGAAATTATAGCTGTTTTTTGGTTGAAATTGTAGCTTTATTATTGTCCTTGCAAATCTAATTTTCTCCAAAATTTTCTCAAATCTCAACGATATTATTCATTCTTTTCAAATTTCCACCATTGTTTTTTTCTCGCTAACAAGCAAAAGCAATAAAATAGTTAGTAAATTCTTGGGGTACAGCAGTTGATCGTTAATTTTGAACTTGCCAGCTGATTGATTGCCTCTTGGCCTTTTTAAAGCAAAGAACGTTTTTAGGAATAAGAATCCGTTATATTGTCCTTCAGCACCCAAAAAAAAAAAAAAAAAAAAAGAATCCGTTATTTAAGTGATTTGAATCCTTTCGAAAGAAAATTACCTCATGCTTTTATTTTTTTGTATATATATGATGATTAAAGGATTCAACATATCAATTAATACTATTATTGTTCAGTTTTACTTTTCTTTTAATGCTCGATTAATTCTCTATTTCGCTTATGTAATAAAGGTTTTAGTTTTTTCTCTTTTTTAAGAAACAAAAAACCATAGTTTGGGTAAGAAGTAGTGGCAATTTTTATCCAATGTAATTTGGTTTTTAGAATTTATGTAGGTCATGAACAAATATTACCATAGAACACAATAAAAAAATTCCTACGTCAAGTTCAAAAAACATAAATGATGTTAATATGATATTTTTTATGTCAATATTATATATATATATATATACACATATATCACTTGCATAAATTTATTAATTCCCTTGAAACAAGTAACCCTTCATTACTATTAATTATTTTAAGAAAAATTAACGTGAAAAATACGTTTAAGTTAACTTTTTGTTATCTAAAAATTGAAATTTGGTTTTTTGTTTATTATATAATCATATATATTGGATTATTGAACAATTCATAGGGTTAATATCAGGAAAAATGTTTGTCTTAGGGACAATTCAGCAAATATATGACGTTATGTTAAAGTTTAGAAATTAATGAGCATATTATAAAATCTTTTTCTTTTCTTTTTAAATTTGGGATAGGGGATTGAAGTTTACACCGAAGATAAAATCAAGTATAGAATTAGCGCAAGATTATGCCTCCTCTTACATGAAAACTTTTTCACAACATAGAAAAAGAACCAATATTGATATTCCTACCAAGATAAACAAGGAAAATTTAATATTCGTTCACTAGGCTTAAAATTTATATGAAGTACTCACAAAGAAACTTAAAAGAATTAAAGAAATGTTTATGAGAGGGAAAAACATATCTCATAGCATGAAAAGACAATATAAACACCAATCCACACCCACACAACTTCCTATAGTCAAATAAATCGTTCAAGAAGAGATATATATGTATTCTAGATTCTACAAACGAAAATGACCCAAAGAGGTATTACAAAACCAAGCACACAAACGATTTTTTTTTTTTTTTACAGAGTATTTACAATCTATTGATATCTTTGATTAACCTCTCATAATACTAAGTTCACAAAAAAATTCACAGAGAAACAAATCTAGGAGATGGAAAACACAACCAAACACTAAATGAGCAAAATAAACACACTAAATGCTCAAGCTAAGAACCACTTAATACAAATTCAAACCCAACTTGATAGGAAAAGAAACAAACACACATGCACATGCACTGCACAAACACTGTTAGGATAGATGCCCTAATATTCTATAAAAGAGATATTAATAAATAAATAAATAGATAAATAAAGTGAATTTTTCAATATATTTGTGTGCATGTATTTTAAATACTTTATTAATATAATTAAAAATCCATAATTATCTATATGACCTTGCATATATTTAAATGTTATTAAAATGGTCAGTAAAATATAATAAATTATTCAACAAGTGGAATTTTTTGTTTAATTAATTAATTAAAATTATGAAATTATAAATTAAATATCACTCAAAATAAATTAATTATGAATTAATTTATAATTATTAATAATAATTAATTTTAAAAGACACAAAATGGGTTTCACCTACTATGTATGACGCATTCAGCAGGAAAGGGTTATCTGTGTATTCCTTCTATGGCCACACATCTGGTGCTAAGGACCAAGCAAGGAAGACTTTGATTCATATGGAAGTGGTGCCTTTTTTTTTTTCCCCTCTCTAACTCCTCTCCGATGTCTCCTATTTAATTATAAGAGATTAGCATTCAAGACACGACTTTTTGGCCTTTGGTTAAAAAGTCATGACCTGTATATTATATATATATATATATATGACCTTGTATATTATATTTAAGTGTTATTAAAATAGTCAAAAATATATAATAAATTACTCAACAAGTAAAATTTTTTATTTAATTAATTAATTTAAAATTATTAAATGTTAAATTAAATATCATTCAAACTAAATTAATTATAAATTAATTTATAATTTTTAAATAATAAAAATATTTAATAATAATTAATTTTAAAAGACACAAAATCGATCTCACCCACTGTGTACGACGCATTCTGCAGCAGGAAAGGATTATCTGTGTATTCTTTCTATGCTCACACGTCTAGTGCTAAGGGCTAGGCAATGAAGACTTTGATTTCATATGGAAGTAAAGCGGTTTTTTTTTTTTTTCCCTCTCTAACTCCTCACCTCTCTAGGGATGTCTCCTATTCAATTATGAGAAATTAGCATTCAAGACACGACTTCTTTTTAGGGATATTCATCAAGAAACAAATTTGGTTGTAATTTTGTAAAATATTCAAAGATGATATATTGTGTAACTGAAGGCCAAAAATTAGCAATTTTATTCATTATTATGGTAGTCTTTCCTTTTATAGTTAGTAAGATTCTTAATTCTTTAAAATTACAAAGTATAACTAAAAAAAAAAACAGACTGAACATTTCTTTTATAAAACAAGAGTACACATTATTGAGATATTATGCACATATCTCGTTTATTATTTGCATGTTTTTTGAGGGGAAATAAAATTTCATTCAACTAAAAATAAGGTAAAAATAAACAAAGTTGCATATGACTGCTCACAATAGGCACATATGATCCTAAACAAAGATTAAATCCATCAACAAAATATAAATAAAACACAAGGACAAAAAACAATATCGACACCCAAAGCACTGATGTACATTTCTATTTTTTACTTCGACGATGAAAGAGAGAATTTAAATAATGGAGTTGCACTATTTGCATGTTTTTAATTATGTTAAGGAAGAAAATTTTGTTTCTTTTTGCTTTCTCGCTTGTAAGATGATTCCCTTTTTAGGCCCTCTTTTTTTTCCCCTCCGTTGAACTGAAACTTGCAATTGGAGTGAGTTTTCTTTGGTCAATAAGCAATTTCCAGGAATGGACTAAAAGGAAAAAATCCATAATATTGGCCAAAGTCATGCCCTTTGGATAAGGATTCCGATAATATGTATTTTAACTTTCTTCACTCTTACGACACATTTGAGGCACTTATCTAAAAACGTACACGAATGACTAATCAAAATTGAATAAGTGGTGGTAACATCCTAAAATTAATGGTTTTGACGACTCTAGTAGTAGACTTGTCGCTTTTGAGCCGTCCAAGAGTCCTCAAAAACAATGGGCCACAAAAGAAAAAAAAAAATGATAAATTGTAATGAGATACGCCAAGATGACCCCAACAGATATTTCAGAAACCGCTTGGCACGCAAGCGATTTTATCAAACTAACAATTAAAAAAAAAAAGGTCGGAACCACTCAATTTTTATTACAATTTTAGTTACAAACAGTGTAAAATTTTTATATGTTACAATAATAATAAAAAAGATACTATAGTATAAAACTCTCATATGTTACAATAAAAATGACTTTCACTGTTGATTTCTACCATTATTTTAAACACTCTATAAATTATCCTTGTATACTTTTCTTTTCTTTATTTTTCTCCAGAAGGTACCATATTATAATCCACTCCCGCCCAGATATATTCTCCGACGGCTCTGGCCCAATACAACAAAGAGTACGATGCGACATAGCTGTCAAACGCAGTATGAGATCATATAGAGCCATTCATGCAAGTATTAACCACGGCCGTTGCCCTTTCTGATTACAGAATCCACCATGCGCTCGTTTCTAGGAGCTACATAAGTAACCATGATGGTGGGGGGCGGCCGCCCCACGTTTCTTTTTCTTATAATTTTTATCCTCTTAAAATTAAATTCGTTTTCTTCTTGCTAAAATCATATTTTAGCTCTCTTAAAATTAACTTTTGCTTATTATCTTATTAATTCAGTTACACTTCTCACTTTAATAATTTTTAAGTTCCACCCATTTTTCTTAACAAAAGCAAAATTTAGGTAAATGTTGATGTCCTTTGTATTTTAATGCAATGATGATTTATACCTTATGTCTTTGAAAAGAGACAATGTACCCAAGTATGTAATGAATGACGTCAAAATCTATCCTCTAAAAAATTTAACTCATTTACCTGTATTAAATAAAATGATTTTTTTATGGGTTAATTATATTATTACACCTTCTAATTATTATTATTTTTTAAATTATTTCTCTGTTTTAAGAAATTATAAAGCTATCCTTTAAATTTGCAAAGCTTGTTTCAATTATATCCCTTAATACAAATAAAATACAAAGGTACTCTTAATTAGACCGAATTTCTTTCTAAAATATATTTTCTTATTGAGAAAAATTTTAAAAAATTATATTAACATTCAAAAAACCCCTTAAAACTTAAGATTAATTTTTGAAATCTGATGCCTTGTTTAAGGAATTTTTATGTTTTTAAATCTATAAGTTGTCTTTTCATAACTATTTGAAGATAATTATATCGTTTGCCCAATTTTTTTTTGTTTATAAGGATGAAATTGAAACAAATTTTTTGAATTCAAAGGATTTATCTTGTAATTTCTAAAATAGAGGAACATATTAAGAAATAGTTAAAATTAAAGGTATAATTATATAATTAAACCTAATTTTTATACCTGAACTTTCTTCTATACTTGAAAAATAATAAAGCTTGCATTCAAAACCCAACCTCTAGAAAAAAAAAAATCACTCATTTGCCCTTATTAAATGTATTTTAAGGATAAATTACCATGTTAGTCCCCAAACTTTCACAAAAATATTATTTTGGTCTCCAACTTTTTTTTATTTAATCAACCCCAAGCTTCCATTTTAGTTAACGAGGGACTATTTCAACAGTCAAACCATTAATATTTGACAGAAAAATTGTTTGATATCATTTTTCAATTAAGATTACTATATTACCATTCAAAATAATTGATACATTAAAAAACTAAGGGTAAATCAGTCATTAATTCAAAAACACTAAATCACAACCATTTGTTTAATTTTTACCCCAAGAAATTCAAAATCAACAAAAGAAAAGAAAAAACCATCAAAAAAAAGGAAAAAAAAAAAAAACAAAACCTAACAGCTCCCTCCCTGTCGCCCACCCCTACCCACTGCCCCTCTCCCACGCTGGCGACCCACCTTCTGTTAGTGATGTGCCCTAGGCCAATTATGTAATAACCACACTTTGACTTCGTTACATTTGCATTTTATTAATAAAGAGGCATTTTTATTATTGTTTTTTATTCTAATTTCATGAATAATTAATTCTGCCGAACATTATTAAGTATGTGACTTGATAGTAAAACTCTTAGGTAAAAATTGAATTCTATTCTAAATTATCCCTAGTCGGTCATTATTATTGGGATAATAATGAATGAAGACTAGTATGAAGTTTGACTGATGATTATGCTTTTCTAATCATGTGTATAAGATACTAAGTCAACTCATATATACATATTTGAGAAATGATGTATTGGATCGACATGCTATGAGAATACTGCATGGATAATTGTTATAAGTGATTCTCATCACAATAGTATTATCCTAGTCCACTGACCTGAAATCACCATTGTTTCCTACATGACAAGTTCTATATTTTGATACATTCTAATATTATCTTTAATAGGATGATGAAATGGATTGTTGTTGGATATAGAGTGAATCATGTGAGGAATGTGAGTGATTAAGAAGAAATTTATCCCTCATTTATTATAAGAAAGATATCTATGGGCCCCTCGATAAGTTAGACTAAAGAAAAATATATGGTCATACTGGAATGAATTGATAAGGGTTATCAATATCGGTCTACTTAAGATTGAGAAATGATATGATTGAATAGTATAAGGATGACATAAACCATGCCTTATGTTCAATCAAGGTATCTAGTGACAAAAAGACTTTAATAATTATTGTATATTAGGTTATGTCGGATTATTGACAATCGCATAACTTGGGTAATCATAATGTCTTGCTAGAGGCCGCTTAAGATTTGTGGGCCAAAAACAGAATTTCAAGCCCACTACCAATGTTATGTGAACCTACAAGGTCGCACACATAGAACAGACCAAAAACAAATTTTAGCTTTATTGTGTCTAGGTTCAATGAACCTGATAATGTCCAGAATCGATGTACTAGATATGTCTAGGTTTATTAAATCTGACATTGTCTAGATTCTATGAATTATATTTGAATTACAGTTTACCCAAGTTAAAATCTGACTCTTTCTCGAAGTCAATATATATATATATATATCTGTTTTAGGGTTTTTGGCTGAATTATAAGAGAAAAGGCATTCTCCTATTTTAAAAGGCAAAAACATTAAAAACTCTAAAATTAGAGAGAGTCATTTAATGCCAAGGAGAGGTTGCTAGCACACCAATTCGGTTTTTGAGAGAGTCTATTAGTGTGGATACCTACAGAAGGCGTTGCTCTAAGTAACAACGTCTAAATCCGATCCCAAAAACGAAAAGCTCGAGTTAGGGTGTCACCGGAGTGAACACGCTCTCTTCCTTCTAGTAATCTTGTCCCTTTGGTCATCTTGGTAAGATTCTATAACTTTCTTATCAATCTAATCGAATTGCATGGATCCTGCAAGGGTTTTGTGGGAATTAATTTTGATTTTCCACTAGTTTTTTGAATCACAAAATCCAACAAAACCCAACACCTTCACTCCTAACAAACCAAACCCCACTCTCCTTCCCTATTACTACTGCTGTGAAAAGCCTCCTCACTTTCCTCCACTAATTTCTCCTTCAACTTATCCTTCTCCACTGATCGTAAAATGACAACCACGATTACGTCGCACGATGCTCTAAACACATGGTGGACTGACGCCTATTTGGATATAGGCACTATAGTTCTATGAGTATAGATGGTAGTTGGATTATAAAATACACCATCTTATGTACTAGAGTAAATACATAAAATTACCTTTAATATCTGATCATTTAATAAGAAAGTTGTGTCTTGGGTTAATTATATAATTATACATTTTAATTTTTACTATTTCTTAATTTATCATTTTATTTTTAGAAAGTATAAAGGTATCTTTTAAATTTAAAATATTTGTTTTACTTTCATTCCTATGAATAGAAAAAATTGGGCAAAACGATATAATTACCTTTAAACAATTATAAAAAATATCTTATGGAATTAAAAACATAAAAACTTCTGAAACAAAACAACAAATTTCAAAAAAAAGATCTTACGTTTTATGACTTTTAAAATTTTAAAATATTTTTTAAAAATTTTCTCAAGAAGACAAATATATTTTAAAAACAAATTTGATCTAATTAAAGGTATTTTCGTATCTTTGTATTTTTTTGGTCCAAAAAATTTGCGATGGATAAAATTGAAATACATTTTTTAAATTTAAAGAATACCTTGTAGTTTCTTAAAATAGAAGGATAAATTAAAAAATAATTAAAACTAAAAGATATAATTATATAATTAACCATTTCTTACAATGTATTATCAATCAAATTAATTAAGGGATCAAATTAAAACAATTTAATATATAGATGACTTTTAAAAAGCACGGATGAAAAATATTTGGCCTATATATGAGGATTTAAACTGAGTTTAACCCTTAAAATTATAAAGTGGATTTATTTTTTAGTTTCTTGTATTTGTTTTTGGGAGAAACTATTTGATTAAGTTACGCACATCATACATTTTGACTTGATAGAAAAAATTACTTAAAAAGGTGTTTGGCATTTTCAGGTTTCAGCTAAAATTTTTAGTTGCTATAGTATAAAGCTCTTACATACTATAGAATTAAGAAAAAATAAGTTATACTGTAAACCTCTCACATATAATAATAATTTAACCAAAATTGATTCAAACCAATAATTTGAACTAATGTTTCTAAACATAGAATTATAGCAAACATGTGATATGTGAGATAGAACTATATCTTTGTGCAAATTTTCAATGATTTAAATTGTGTTTATCGGAAAACTCTGTAATTGAGTAGAAAAACCAAATTTTTATTTGGATAGGACATGATTTTTAACTATCAAACATATGAAAAATGTAATTGGTTAAAAAATTTTAATAAAAATATGACAATTAAAAATAATGTCCTATTAGGAATAAAAAAAACTATTTACTTTAATTAACTGAAATAAGCATGCATGCACGCGGGAAAAAGTCTATTTTGTTGTTTGAGCTTTTCTTTGTAAGGTAAACTGTTGCATTGCATGTTATCAAAATGATATTAAAAAAATGTAAAATGACAGAACGTAATACAATTTTTTTATAAAGAAGATTTTTGACAGAATTTAATACAGATTTTTTTAAAGAGACAGATAAACAAAACAGAAGCCCTTATGAGAATGATATGATTTTTTTTTTCCGTTAAAATATAATTTTCAGTATTTTCCTCCCTATTTCCTTGTAGTTATAAACGTGAAGAGAGTTTAGCTGGTTTTCCTAGAACAACAGGCTGTCGTGGATCAAAAATTGGTCTCAACTTTTTTCCTTGGGAAGAAAACTTTGACAACATTGGTCCTTTTAAGGACAATAAAGGACGAGGCCGGCCGTAACGGAAGAAATTAACGCCTGCAGTCAGGACGAGGACAGAGAGAGGGAGAGTGACTGACAGAGGGCCGATTTGTCTTTTTGGAGCAGTGGAACCCACAAAACTCTCCTGTCCTTCTTCTTTCTTGGTTCATGTAAGAACTAAGAAACGCAAGCTGGTGGCTGGGTTTTCCTTGCTGTCCCTTTCATCTCATTTCAACTTTTAAAAAGTTTTTTTTTTTTTTAAGGATCCGTTTGGTTCGAGTATTTGAGTAGAGTATTTAAATGAAAATTTAAATATTTATAAGAGAAAAAACTGTAGCAAAATAATTCAAACATTGATTTAAATATTTAACCAAACATACCCTAAATCATTTCGATGCCCTGTTCCTTGTTTTTTTTTTTTTTTTTTATATACTAGCATGTGAATATCTTATATTGAGAAAAGGTCAAAATAATGTCTTAATAGCATGTGAATATCTTAATTACAAAAAGCCTATTTTATCCTTAAAAAAATCTCAATTTAATTCAATAAAAACAATAAACAAAAAAGGGAAAAATTTTATTTAAGCATCTTATGTTATATCAAAATTTAAGTTTGATACTTTTTGTTTTGAAATATTTCATGTTAATACCTCAACCTTTTAAAAAATATTTTTTTAATTCTTCGAATTCATTTTTTGAAACACAAAAAGACAAAATTACCTTTTTATAAAATATAGTCAGTTGACCGAATTTTGAGTAAAAAGTTTGTTATGTTTGCAACCAAACAACAAAATATGCAAACCCCTAACCACATTTTAAAATTTTTGTTTCCTACTCAAAATTTCGCCCAACTGATTATATTTTATGAAAGGATAATTTTGTATTTTTGTGTCCCAAAAAGGACTCTAAAGTACTAAAAAAGATTTTTTAAAATGTTAAGGAACGGGCATGAAATTTTTCAAAACAAAGGACACCGAACTCATATTTCGATATAACATGGGATACTAAAATGAAATTTTCCCAAAAAATTTGGAAGAAAAATAAAGAAACACAACCTAGATATGCTTTAAGAGTGTTTGGTAACATAGTTGAAACTACAAATTGGAACCAAAACACTGTAACATGTGATCGTTTTGCATTGTAGCGAACTTTTGGTTTATACTGTAGCACTTAGAACTTATTACTTCTAAGTAGATTTGCCAAACGAAGCCTTTATTGTTTATCTCTTCTTGTAACAGATTTCTTTCAAGTTTCCCACAATGGTGTGAAAGGGTTATTGAAGAGGAATAATGCCTTTCTACACAAGCATTGTGCCATCCTTGCCCTACATCCACTTGGCTAGATCAGAGATCATTGCGTCGCCCTTACTTGCACCCACTTCGCTAGATCCGCACTCGTCATGCTACCATTGCCTTGCACCTATGGCGCATGATTTTAGCTTGCTGAACTGCTACACATCTACCACGTCTACCTTGCTGCAATTGCCCTGCACACCAATGGGTGCAAATCTGGGAGACGTTAGCTTGTGCAGGGGCTAGTAGAGGGTCACCCTCCATATCGTTGTCATTAATGGCTAGATTAGAGAAGTTTTTTCACTCTTTCTTTCTTTTTATTTGCTTCTTTTAATTATGTTTCATTAGTGTCATTTGATACACAGGTTCTAGCCATTTAAAGTTGAACATATGCGTTCAAATTAAATTGTTGTTTGGTGAATAAAATAAACTAAAATTCAAAACTATAGAGATGGTTTAAGATAGGGCCAAACTTCCAATTTCAAAACCCCCTACACTCCCTGGGCCTGAAATTCTACGTAATTTCAACTTTTTTTTAAACTATAAAAACCCTCTTATTCACCTTTTTCTTATTAAACCATATTTTAAATTGATGTATTGGAACACTGATTTTCTGATGAAATATTTTATTCTTAATTGAAACCTACACACTTTCAAACATCAGTTCGAACTGTAATTTAAACCACATAAGTATTAAACTCACATAGAGTCAAAACCACACTAGTTTGAACATGTGTACCAAAAAAATTATTTAATTTCAAGTTTCCGTTATATGGATTTTTTTGGTGATTCTCTTTCTTCCTATAATTTTTTTGGGCAGGTCTGTTCACATTCCCTTATAACTCTTTACACCCCTCATAATTTTGAAATAACTAAATTACTTATTACACACTCCTATAGTTCCAAATTATCTCAAGATTATTTCTTTCACCCATCTCAATTTTCTTTTTACACCTACCATTTTAATTTTTCATTATTTTAACATTCTTATTTCTCTATCTCCCTTGAATCATTTTTTTTAAGCTCTAGGCATGAAGCATTTTCATACATTAAGGCAATTCGTAAATTAAAAATTTTCAACATTTTATTAAAAAATATGGTATTTACTAATCACCCTTTTTAATAAAAATAAATAGGGAATAAAAAATATCCAAACAAACAAACAATACAAACCATACAGTGATCAATAATAATAATAATAATAAAAACAATAGAGGAAATGCACCAAGTATAGCAAAGGAATTGTTAATTAATGTCTATGACAAAACTAAACTCAAACCTTATTATCAAACAAAACAATACACCCATGAAATAGAAAAGAAACAAAAAAGTAAAGAAATAATTGTAGCGAATAACAAGGAGCATTTAATGTACATCGATGAGAATTTTTAGAATAGTCATTAAAAGGTGAAAATTAAAATTTTATCATTAATTTTAAAATAGTAAGGATTTATATATTAGGAGGTTGCTTATTTAGGGAGATGACACATAAATGTGTCCAAAAAAAAGGGTGTATAGTTTATTTATATTTATTAAAAAAGAATTAATTATGTAATTAGATCAATTATTGTTGTTTTTTATCATAGTTGTCTTTTTTTTTTATCAATTATAATTGTTCAAGTTTTACTATAAGATAAAAAATGATTTTACAGGGGCGTAAATAGTCAAGTGGGGATGTAAATGAGCCAATTTTTTTTTAGAACAAGTTGAAATCCTTTTGATCTTGATTGATTAACTTTTTCTCTATTTTTTTGAAGTGATTTTTTGAACTCTATATATAGGGTGTTTGGTAAATAAGTTGAACCCAAAAAATGATTTTAAACATTGTACCACTATTTTTTTTTATAATATACCATGTGAGAACTTTATAACCAATTTGAACTATTTTCCACACACAAGGATATGGTTTTAGAATAATCTGTGTGTTCAAACATGTTTAACATAAGTAGATAAAATGTAAACATACCAATGATTCACGAGTCCTTTATCCAAGCAAAAAAAAAAAAAAAAAAAAAAGCTCACAACGTTGGTGACAATGTTGGTGAGATATTGGAAGGAGGGAAAGAGTAAAGACATAAGTGTTACGGGCAATCTCGAGGGTCCAAGGCCCACATATGAGATTCAAAGAAAGCCCAATAAAGGCCCAAAGTCAAGGTGAGGTCTCGACGTGTAAGTGAGCTATTAGAAACCTTTCGACGCGGTTCACAAAAGCTCAGGAAGGCAGGAAGTCGAGATGATAAATGGACCAAATACGTTGAAACAGAGAGAGTTCAAATTTCCACATGGATAAGGCAGTCTTCGAGGAATCAAGAAACCAAGCCCATTGTGCATGCCTCAGAAAGATAAACGTGGAACCTCTAGGAGTACAAGTTCCATTTATAAATGCCCATTATTTTATTAACCGCCATTTGTTGTATCTATAAATAGGGGCATAGGACCTCTGTAAAAACATCTCTCTCTTTTTTGGTCCCCAAATCCTTTTGTATTCAAGAACAAATAAAACATACCTTCTAAAAGTCGACGTAACTCTAAGGAGTGAACCACTATAATTTTTGTGTCCCTTATTTTTTTGTGTTTACTTTATCTTGTAATTTGCATAAGCACCTGAGTGATTTGTGAGATAATTGTTGACGAAATTCTTCCAACAACAATTGGCTCTAGACAGAGGGCACAGATTTATATGGAATTGAACCTGCAACATCGAGACTTATCTTGCAATCATCACGTTAACGACACGTACTAACTATATTGGAGGAAATTTTGCTACTCAGGACAATAATTCATCCATATAAGGTGGTGGTGTCGAAGGGACTAGAAGGGGACGACAACAGTCAAGGACTACTCTATTTGAGCAAGAGATGGAGCAAATGAGTGGGCTACTTGAGAAGATCTCAACCGTCATGGATGACATCTAAGGCCGAGGTGGTAACCAGGTAGGTGACGACCTGGCAGACCAAAGGAACCATGCTAGTAAATAAAGCAATGGTAGCCAATAGGATAACCCTAAGGGAATCAGAGAGACTACTAGTGGTTGCATTAGGAAGGCCAACTCGATTGGAAGCCAAGAAAGGGGACAGAGAGCAATCCAGGCCTAGGAGGGTGAATCGACCAAGGCATCATGTAGGCCTTCTGACACAACCACTAAGATGTGACGAAAGGACAGATGTAGCCTCGGCGCAAAATGCGGGTGATCTAACAGAGTAGTTACAAAGAAGAGATTTAAGGGACATGCTATGCACCAGGAGAGCTATATCATTAGGAAACAATCCCTATTATAGCCCATATATTGATAGGTTAGAAGACAACCCTCAGGCCGACTTTCAGCTTATTACTCAGCAAGTAAATCAATAGTAGAAGGTTGCTTTGGGACTTTTGATGGACGAGATTAAGCACCTAGAAGGACAAGTTAGCAAATTGGAAGACAAGCTTGATGTTCATTGTGGAGAGGAAATCACCTAAACTAGTCCATTTGCCCTAGGAATCATAGAGATGCCTCTCCTTGAAAAGTTTAAGCCTCCCTAAATGAACCCTGTGAGGGGCTTTCCAATGTAGACAACCACGTTTAGATATATGAGTCTTACATGGAGCTCTATGGAGTCCATAGGAGATAACGTGCTGATTGTTCAGCCAGACCTTGTTGGGACTGGCGAGACAATGGTTTCAGTCATTAAAAGCGGGGAACGTCATATGCTTTTAAGATTTAAAGGTCACCTTCTTGAACTAGTTCATCGGAGTTAGATCTCTCCCACCATCTAAGGAGAAACTTAGCTTTGTAAGTTAAGGGCCAAACAAATCTTTTAAAGATTAGCTCACTAGGTTCACCAGAGTGGTTGTAGTTGGAAGAATTTTAGAAGATGAAGCCTTTATGGGAGCACTCAGGAATATGCTTATTGACATTCCTTTTAGAGATTATCTCAGTTGTAAAGTGCCAAATCTTACTAAGAATTCCTTGAAAGAGCCCGAGTATTCATAAATCAAGAAGAAGTTAAAGACCAGGTACACATGAGGGTCATGAAAGGAAGTTGCAATGGCCAAGGGTCGAGCCAAAGGGGGGAAGAAGAGAGGTCCACCACAAGAAGCATCAAAGTTACCAATTTATGACCTACATCAAAACCCCCTTAGCTAAATGGTTATCACCGATAATGCTCAGTAGTAAAAAGAGGATGATAATCAACCCAAGCCACAACAAAGGTATGAAAACTACCAGGACCTCACCATCCCGATAGATGACATATACTAGAAGATCAGTGATCGACCTTACTTGTAGTGGCCTCCACCTATGAGGTCTAACCCTAACAAGCGTGATCAAAACAAATATTGTAGGTACCACGGAGACATAGGACACAGTACTAGTGAATGTGCAGACCTCAAGGATGAAAGATGAAATCGAAAAGCTAATTAAAGAAGGATGGCTGCAAGAATTCCATGTTGATAGAAGCCACAAAAGAAATGACATGAGAAATGATTGGAGAAACGATCAGAGGAATGACATTCAAAGGTAAGAGAACATTGTGACAAAATCTGCAAATGAAATTCGCATGATTCATAGGGGACCCTATCTTGGGAAAGAATCAAGTAGATCTCTGAAGAACTATGCTCGAGACACTAAAGAAGTAACCAAGCAATTTTGTCTTAATGTGTCAATAAGTAGACTAGCCAAACCATTGAGATATCACAGAACAAAAATAACGTTCTCGAAAGACGACGCCAATGAAGTCCATTTCCCATAGAATGATGCCTTGGTGGTTGAGGCAATGATTGGTAATTTTACAGTCTATCGAATTTTGGTGGACAACAGAAGCTCTATAGATATACTTTATGCTGACTGTTTAGCTAAGATGGGGATCTTGTTAGATCAGATGACTCCAAATTCTCACCCTATATATGGCTTTAAAAGGGACAAAGTAATTCCTAAAGGAATAATTAGATTGCCGATCATAGTGGGAGAAAAGCCTAAGACAGCAATGGTCATGTCAAACTTCCTAGTGGTGAAGGGCGGAGATCAATATAACATGGTCATTCTGAAGGTCGAATTTGAGAGCTGCTAATGTCTTACCTCCATATATCATCAGAAGGTGAAATTTCCTACCCCAGCTAGAATAGGTGAGGTCAAAGGAAATCAATACGAGTCAAGACTCACTTATTCTAGTGTAGTGCACACATATGTGGCTCCAAGGAGGATGAAGTCAAGAATGGTCATTAGAGACCGATAAAGGAAAACATCTATCTAAGAATAGAAGAAGAGGTAACAAGGACAGAACTAGTTGAGGATCTCATCGAGGTAAAAATGGACAAATAAGACCCATCAAGGATGTTGAAAATTGGACCGGGGTTAACCAAGAGACAACTAGACAAGCTCATAAAGGTTTTGAGTGCTAACGTTGAAGTTTTTGTCTAAACCCATGAGGACGAGATAGGGATTGATTCTAAGGTCGCCTACCATCGACTAAACATAGATCTAAGCTACCCCCAAAGAGACAAAAAAGACGACCTATAAACCCAAAGGTATGAAGCCATCTGAGAAGAGGTCGACAAGCTTGAGAAGAATGGGTTTATTGGGGAATGCAAATATCGAGAGTGGATTTTGAATCTAGTGCTCGTCCATGTACCTAATAGGAAATGGAGAACCGGCATAGATTTTAGTGATCTTAACAAGGCCTATCCAAAGAACAACTTTCCTCTCCTGCAAATTGATCAGCTAGTTGATGCCATAGCAAGGAACAAACTGTTGAGTTTCATAGATGCCTATTCAGGGTATAATCAGACCCCAATACACTCGCAAGATCAAGAACACATGGTCTTTATCATAGATTGAGGATTGTACTGTTATGTCAACATGCCTTTTGGATTAAAGAATACAGGTGCGATATACCAACATTTGATAAATAAGATGTTCGCCAGACAAATTAGGAGGACCATGGAGGTATATATTGACGACATGTTAGTTAAAAGTATGAAGGCAAGTTTACATGTGGCTCATCTAGACGAGATGTTCTAGATACTATGCGAGTATAAAATGAAGTTCAACCCATTGAAGTATGCCTTTGGAATGGCGTCAGGAAAGTTTTCGAGTTATATGGTTAGCTGTTGAGGTATCAAGGCCAACCTAGCAAAAATATAGGCGTTGTTAAATATGAAGGCACCATAAAAACTAAAGGAAGTTCAAAATTGACATGTTGTGTTGCCGCCCTTATACATTTCATCTCAAGGGAAACCTACATGTGTGTGCCATTTTTTGAAGTTTTAAAGAATTCATTCGAGTGGACAAAAGAATGTAAGAAGGCATTCAAACACATGAAAGAATATCTTGGAAACCTTTGTTACGTTTTAAGGCTCTACCAGGCGAGACCTTTATCTGTATTTGGCTAGTCTCACCTCATGCTCTAAGCTCAGTCTTGGTAAGGGAGGAATAGAAGACTCAGCTTCCAGTGTACTACATAAGCAAGCACTTACTTAACATCGAGACAAGGTACCTAGAGATGGAAAAGCTCACATTGGCCTTGATAATATTAGCTAGGAGGTTAAAGAGGTATTTTCTTATGCATAAGATCATGGTTTCAACTAATTACCCGTTGAGGCGAGCTCTCAAGAAGCCCGAGACCTCGGTTTACCTTTTAAAATGGTCCGTTGAGCTAAGCTTGTTTGACATCAAGTACAAGCCTTGTGCAGTAATCAAAGGGTAAGCCCTGGCTAACTTTGTGGTAGAATTCATACCTCGACCAGGGGACGCAGATATAGGAAAATAGCCGGAACAATAGAAATGAAAATTGTATCACTACAAGAAATTTTGGATTAGATGACCTTTATTTAACGACCGTTTTCTAAAAAAGGTCGTGATAAGGTGAGAAAAGCACGTCGAGTTATGCCCGCAAAAACGAAGACCGTTGTGGAAGGGGGCGAGAGCTACCACGATGATTTTTTAAAAAACCATCGTGAAATACATAAGCTTCCACGATGGTTTTGTGAAAAACCGTCGTGGAAGCTCCTTGATTCCATGACGGTTTTTGAGAAAACTATCTTGGAATATCATGCTACCACGACGGTTTTATGGTTTTTCATAAAACCGTCATGGAAGCTTATGTATTTCACGACGTTTTTTTAAAAAATCGTCGTGGTAGCTAATACATTCCATGACAAGTTTTTAACAAAACCGTCATGGTATCTTACTTAAAACCCCTTTTTCACCTCAACATTCAGACACAATTCAGAAACTCGCTTTTCAAATACAAACACAGACCCGTTCAAATCAGCTGTCGCTGTCCCTCTCCGCCTCCACACTACTTAATCTTAGCCCAAATTGTAAGTTTCTGTTAGAAATTAATAAATTGTTGTTGATTGTGTTGTATAATTAATCCAAAATTGATAAATAGTTGTTGATTTTGTTGTTTATTCCTTGAAATTTGTATTGTGAATCATGGGTATGATTTTTTTATTTTATAATGAGTATGTGTAACTTGTTTTATGATGAGTGATGTTTTTGTTTTATGATTAATTAATATATATAGGTGGGTATATATATAGATTTTGAAATTAATTTTAATTGAATATTTGCTATTTATTATTTCAATTTAGGTATTGCAAAATAGATAGGAAACAAATTTGAGATTTTCGATTATCTAGAGAGTATGTGAATGGTGTGGAAGAGTTCTTGGATTTTGCCAAAAGTCATGCCAATGGTGATAAAATTCGGTGTCCTTGTGTTCAATGTGGAAACCATAGATTGCATCCAATTCCAATTGTTAGAGGATATTTATTTCGAAATGAAATTATATGTAGGTCATCAAACGTGGACATTTTCATGGCGAGTCTAATTTCAATCCAACTTTACTAAGTAAAGAAAAGCAAGCTATTGTGGAGGATAATATGGATGATCAAGACAATATAGGTTGACATGGTCAATGATTTAGAAAAACACTTTATGCACTATTTAGATTTATTCGAGACAATGATGAATGATGTAGAGACACCCGTGTATGAGGGGTGTACCAATTTCACTAGATTATCTGCTTTAGTTGGATTATGGAATTTGAAAGCATCGGGTGGGTGGTCAAATTCTAGTTTCACAAAGCTATTGGAATTTTTAGGAAGGCTTCTACCTAGAGGGTAATAAATTACCAACTAGTATGTATGAGGCCTAAGAAGACTTTGAGCACTTTGGGAATGGATTATGAGAAAATTCATGCTTGTGAAAATAATTGTGTTCTCTATAGGCATGAAGTGTAAGGACGAGAATTATTGTCCTAGTTTGTCAACAAGCAAGGTGAAGAAAGGAAAGGAGCCAAAAGACGGCAAGAATGGAGTGCCAAAAAAAGTGTTATGGTACATTCCACCGGTACCATGTTTGAGGCATTTATTCAAAACCCAGAACATGCCAAGAATGTGACATGGCATCATGACAAATGAGTGGATGATGGTATGCTTAGACACCCGGCGGATTCACCACAACGGAAGACTTTTGAAGCCGATCATCCCAACTTTAGTGTGGATCCAAGAAACATACATTTTGCTTTGTCGACGGATGGAATGAACCCACATGGTAACATGAGTAGTAGGTATAGCACTTGGCCGTTAATACTTGTTAACTATAGTCTCCCTCCAAAGTTGTGCTTGAAGCGGAAGTTTTAATGTTGTCTTTATTGATTTCGGGTCCTCACCAACCAGGTAATGACATTGATGTATACTTGACACCGTTAATCGATGACCTAAAAAAGTTGTGGGAAAATGGAGTTGAAGTTAAAGATGCTTACCAAAAAGAGATGTTCACACTTCGTGCAATGTTGATATGGACAATTAACGACTTCCCCACATATGGCAATTTATCTAGTTATTCGGTGAAGAGTTCTATTGGTTGTCCTATTTTCATGACAGAAACGTCTCACAAACGGTTGAAGAATGGAAAGAAAACCATTTTTCTTGGTCATAGAATATGGTTGCCAAGAGATCATTGCTACTACAAACAAAAGAAAGCCTTTGATGGCAACAACAAAGAAAGAGACCCCCCTTGTCCTTTGACAGGTGAACAAATATGAAATGGTAAAAGATATAAGAGTCATATTCGGTAAGAGAAAGCGAGGTAAGGACGAGCCATCAAATGATGGACCATGGAAAAAAAGATCAATCTTCTTTGATCTTCCCTACTGGAAGACACTTTTTGTTTGTCATTGCTTGGATGTTATGCATATTGAGAAAAATGTTTGTGAATCCATAGTCGGCATGTTACTTGACATTCCGAGCAAGACTAAGGATGGTGAAAAAGCTCGGTTGGATCTCATGGAAATGGAGATTAGGCCTAATTTGTTTCCCAAGAAAAGAGGGAACCGTACTTACTTACCTCTGGCAAAGCACACGTTATCTAGAGCGGAAAAGAGAAAGCTCTGTGAATGGCTTGCTTCATTAAAAGTGTCAGACAGGTATTCTTCAACTTCAAAAAGTTGGTGTCTGTTAAGGATTTGAAACTTATTGGCATGAAAACACACGATTGTCTAGTGTTGATGTAGCAATGACTACCATTTGCTTTGCGGGGAATTCTAACAAAGGATGTGAGATTTGCAATTTTTAAGTTGTGTTCGTTCTTCAATTCAATATGCTCAAAGGTCATTGATCCACTTGTGCTAGATTCACTGCAATCAGAGTTGGTGCAAGCCTTATGCATGCTTGAAAAGTATTTTCCATTGGCATTTTTTGACATCAGGATTCATTTAATAGTGCACTTAGTACGTGAAGTTAAGTTATACGACCAGTGTATTTGAGATGGATGTACCCATTTGAAAGATATATGAAGGTTTTGAAGGGCTACATAAAGAATCGAAATAGGCCGGAGGGATGTATTGTAGAAAGTTACATAGCGGAGGAATCGGTTGAATTTTACTCTGAGTACCTATCTAATACGGACACAATTGGGGTGCCAAAGACTATGAACATTGAGGCTAGGGGACTATCTACGAGCAATCCTTCATCAGTAAATCGAGAGGAGTGGGAGCAAGCTTGTCTTTATGTCTTGCACAATGCTAATGAAGTGGAGCCTTTCATTGAGGTGCACATGAACGAATTAAAAAAAGCATACCCAAAAAGAGCAAGAAATGAGAAGTGGTTGCAAGATGAACACAACTAGACCTTTCGATTATGGATTAGAGCACACATCTATGGCAAGTGCTCCACATCACAAGATGGAGGCATGTCACAGGAGTTGAAGAACCTAGCTAGAGGACCGTTGTCGGTAGTTACAAGGTATACGTCATATTCCATAAATGGTTATACTTTCTACACTCGCAAAAGAGATGAGGAGCATCCAATGCAAAATAACGGTGTGACTCTCTGTGCTGACGCTATGCATATTGCCTCCGCCAAGGACAAGAATCCGATATATGGGACCATAAACTACTTTGTTTTCATTGAAGATATTTGGGAACTTGATTATAGGGGATTACACATAGCACTTTTTAAGTGCAAGTGGGCTGACAATAACTATGTTAAGAATGACGATGACGACATCACGGTAGTTGACTTTAGAAGATTGGGATACATGAATGATCCCTTCATTATGGCATATCAAGCAATCCAAGTTTTTTATACTACAGATCCCCAAGACATGGAGCTGTCTCTAGTCATCCCGACAAAGCCAAGAATAGTTATTGACGGTGAAGAAGTTGATAAGGATTGCTCAGACATCCCTTCATTCACAAAGGGCTTGCCATTGGTTGAAGAGATAGATAATTTTGAAGATGATGTTTTGCACTTGCTTCATGAAGATGTGAAATGGATATGTATTGAGGAACCAATGAAAAAAAGATAAAAAGATGAGCATCAATAAACCTTTTTATGTTAATTTACTTTTAAGATTTTTCTTTAAATTATTTCATTTTCAATCTTTTTTAACGGGTTTTGTATGTGTATCTATAGTTAAATTTGTGGTGAAAACAGGGATAAAGTATTCATGATTCTAGGCCATTGGATGCTTAACACACGGATTGGCCACCCTAGGCAACAAAGAATATTATTACGTGTAAGAAATGTTTAAGACAATTTTTTTACAACGGTTTTTACAAAAAACATCGTAGAAAACTATCTTCCATGATGGTTTTAAAAAAAAACCGTCGTGGAATATATAGATTCCACGATTGTTTTCAAAAATTTCAAAAATTTGAAGAATCACATCTTCCACGACCGTTTTTGTGAAAAACCGTCGTGGAAGATGTGATTCTTCAAATTTTTTAAATTCGCGCCAACAACCCATAAAGTCTTCCACGACAGTTTTTTACAAAAACGGTCGTGGAAGATGTGATTCTTCAAATTTTTGAAATTCACGCCAACAACCCATATCTATGCGTGCCCACCACCTCCAAGATGCCTCGCTCTCTTCTCTTAAATCCCTCTTTCTCTCTCTCTAAAATCGCCTCCACCGCGCCGCCATCACCTCCACCGCTGGTAAGCTCCCCCTCCCTTTCTCTCCTCTTCCCCCTCCCTCTCTCTCTCCTCTTCCCCCTCGCCTCGCCCCCACCCCCCACCCCCACCCCCACCCCTACCCGCCCCTCGACCCCTGGCCCCGCCCCTCGTCCAGCCCCCCCACCCCCTTTGCCCAGCCCTCCCACCCCCTACCAGCGAGGCCCGCCCCTCGCCTAGCTCCCCCACCCCTACCCGCCCTCGCCCATCTGTGAAATTGTGTAATTGAAGTTGTAAAGATGTGCATATGTGTAATATGTGAGGATATGTGAATATGTGTACTATGTGAAATTATGTGAATATGTGTAATTGTGTAAAAATGTAAGAAGTGGAATATATGAAGATGTGAATATGTGTAGTTTGTGATTTAATATTAGTATGTATGTATTAGTTTTTGAATACTTTACACAGGTACAACGTCTTGCCCCATCGACAATGACTAGTACGAGGACGAGTACGAAGACTGCACTCCATCTTCATTGCAATCTAGCAAGGGAAACCAACGTGGTAAGCCGCGAAGGCGAATTGAATTTGATCCGAAAGTAGACTTTGAGCGAAGGGGTACATTAATGAAAAAATTCATTAGATGAGAAAGAAAAGTTTAAGAATTGAAGTGACTTTTGATTCAAAAGGCGCACCTGACCATGAATTAAGCAGTTGGATCGGAGTCCTCAGTCGAGAGCACGTTCCGATATGGACAAAAGATTGGAGGTCTAAGGATTTAGATAAAGTAAAATATATGATTTGAAGAGATATACGTAGCTTTCATAGTTGTGGATTGGTATAGGAAAAGGGCTTTGAAGGTTTGTGGCAAATTCGTAAAGGGGTTTAGATTTGACCTCTACGTTACCTTCGTACAGCCATACCTTTCCATTCTAGAGGAGGATGAAAATGTATATAAATGGCCTCCTACGGTAGTACACTACTACCCCTCCATAAACGATGACGATTGGGAAGCTTTTGTGAGGTATCGACATTCCACCGAATTCCAACTGCTATCATCAAATGTAAGAAAAATAAGAGCGGAAAATGAATACTGCTCTATGGTTGGCCGAGTCGGATATAGAGAGCTCGAGCAATCCTTGGTATGTTAATATTTTACTCATATTACACATATCAATTATTCTGTCATTACTATGTTACTAACATAGCATAACACAGTTTGCAAAGACGGACGTGCTACCAACACGGGAGGAGTTGTGGGTCAAATCATGTCAAGGTCCCTATGGCCAGTTCAAAAATCCAAAAGTAGCAAAAATTGGGAACTTGATTGTAAGTTTACTGACCATGAACAATTAATTTGTAATTTAATACAAGATGAAGGATTGCTTGAATAACATGGTTGTGTTGTTTTACAGGATGAATACACAACGCAACAAAGTCAAGGGAGCTTCTAATCGGTCGGTAATGATGGCATTTTGATGAGGGCATTAGGGAAACCGAAACATTCAGGACGTGTTCATGGTCAATCAAAGTATGTGAAGCAGTCTCAATACTTCGACATCCAATCAAGTACTTCAAAATTGAATTCCCAAATGTCAAAGATACAGATGGAGATTGCAGAACTGCGGGGTCTTGTGACTGAGCTCATTTCCCAAGGACGTGCCACATCAACGGATGATAGCATCTCACAACGCAACAGCTTCAAAGCTAGTTGTAACCTTCCCAATAATGTAGCAGAAGCTCAAGAAGCTCGAGAAGTCCAATTGTCACCTCCTCATCAAGAGCCTGAACAATGTAGGCTCTTCATTGAGGATAGAGTTAATGGTGGGTGTGCACTTGCTACACTTGGGAAGGTATGGATGGAGAGTCTTCCAACTGATACAGTTTATGGATGAATATTAGGGAAATAGAACGTGCGCGTTAGCATCACAACCATTAGAGTTAGAACAACTGAATTGCCTGTTCCAACACTTGAAGCAACAACTGTGGGTGAAGCAGCTGAAAGCTTCGTTGCATGGCCGAAGAGGTTAGTTGAAGTCATCACATTGACAAAGACGAGTCGAGCACCTAGCCATGTTCCACAAGATCTAAGCGGAAAAAACGCCAAAAAAATAAAAGCTCTACAAAAGCAAGAGAATCACAACCTGAGGTAGAACAAGAACAAGAACAAACCGTTGCTAATGAGCAACTGCAAGCACTTAACTTCGCTTCAGTACCTCAAGAAATTATGCAGTTGGCTCTATATGCACATTCTTTCATGCGCGATGGGTCGATGATTTAGTGCCCGATATCGGTAAATGTCATTGGCAATGAATTGCCTATCTATGTGGGGTATGAAGACGTTTACTATTTCATCAACTTTGATAAAATCGGGGCAAACTATATCCTGGTATACCTCAGGTAATAACTCCATCCTTATTTCATATTTTTAAAATATAGGTAGAGTTGTAAGGTGCTTTCAAATAATTGACTGTATCTTTTTCTATTGTAGTTTTTTGGAGGAATATTGTGAACTTCAAGGATTGGCACAAAATTTCGGCTTTCTATCTCTGGTCATTGTTTCAAGTGCTACAAGAGACCTACAAAGTGATCGTAGAGAGCGCGCCACATCACTCATCCACCTATTAGCTCAAGCACCAAGGGGGAAATTATTCTTCCTGCCATACAATGTTAGAGAACATTGGATGTTGGAACTTATTTCACCATGGGAGGACCAAATATATTGGTCTCGGACACCCACCACGTGAGGATTTTGTATCAGTCACGAGATTATAAGTATTAATATTCTCTTATAAATTTAAATTAAATGTTTTTAGTCTCACATATTTGTATCATCTATTAATTCATTTAAACATAACACATTGTTAGGGCACAAACGGACTGAACAGAACGTTATATTCCAAATGTAAGTGTCAAAGACAACAAGGAAACGTAAAATGTGGTTTTTTATTCTACGTTTCATGTGGGATATAATTACAAGTGGTATACAAGCCTTAGGAAAAAAGGATTTTTATATACATATGGATATACATGAAGTTAGATTAGAGTGGGTACAATTTGTAAATAGGTATGTGCTCTTTAGATAGATAGATGGAGATAGTAGATAAACAATTGCTCAAAGCTCAAATGTAAATGATCTTGTAAATACCTAGTAATCTCAATATACTATAATTTTTGTATGCAATTAAGGCCTTGTTGTAATGGATAACACACAGGACTGGCCATCCCATAGGAAATCAAAAATTTTTGGGGATTTTTTTTTTGGGGGAATACCAATTTTCCACGATGGTTTTTCATGAAACCGTCGTGGAAACTCAAGTATTCCACGATGGTTTTATCGTAAGCCGTCGTGGAATCCTGATAAACCGTCGTGGAATCCTGAAGTTTCCACGACAGTTTCATGAAAAACCGTCGTGGAAACCTAAGGATTCCACAACTGTTTCTTGTAAAATCGTTGTAGAATCTTTAGTGTCCACGACGGTTTTTTATGAAACAGTTGTGGAAAATGACCCCATTTTACCCGTACTCGTGCCAATTTTTCTATTACACGATGGTAAAAAACCATTGTGAAAACTCTATGTTGTACCATGACTGAAGTTTTCATGGTGGTTTTTTAACCGTTGTGAAATTTTCTATGACGGTTTATAACAGTCATGGAATCCACAGTTTGTAGTAGTGTATGTTGATGGCTCATCAAATGAACACTACTCAAGGGCCAAAGTTATGTTAGTAAGCCCCAAGAATCACAAGATCACAGTAGCCATAAGGTTCAAGTTTAAAGTGTTAAACATTGAGGCTAAATATGAGGCAAAAATTGCAAGAATACGTCTTACCCATCATCCAAAAGCTGACCCCTTAAAAGTTTACAGCGATTCTTAACTCATCGTGAATCAAATTTTTGATAAATACAAAGCTAAGATGAGGTGATGTTAAAATATCAGCGAAAGGTGAAAGAAGAGCCCTCCAAATTCTAGTCATGTGAAGTTAAGCAGAAATCACAGGCAGAGAACAATAATGCAAACGCTTTAGTTGGTCTTACAACTTCACAAATTCAAAGCTACTTAAAGTAATGCTTGTCAAGGTGTTGGAAGTGCCGACCATTGAAAAGGACAAAGCAGAAGAGGCTATGTCAATCATACAAAGGGATAGTTGGATGACCCTTATAATAAAATATCTACCTAATAGAGAGCCACTAGTTGATTCGAATGAAGTTAAAAAAAACTTGTTATAGGTTGACTCACTATCTCTTGCATGATGGAGTATAGTATAGGCGAGGCAATTCGGCTCCTCTACTTAGATGCCTAGACAAAGAAGAAGGATTAAGGGTGTTAAAAGAAATACATAGAGGTGTATGTTGGAACCGCATTAAAGGATAGTCTTTGCCCACAAGGTGCTAATTAAGATAAGGATACTACTTGCCGACATTAAGAAAAGATGCTAAGGAATATGTTCGGAGGTGTGACAAGTGCCAACGATATGCCATAGTGCTAAGATCTTATCCTAACAATGCAACATCAGCCATGAGCCCATGGTCGTTCGTAAAATAGGGAATCGATATCATTGGTCCATTTATAACAACAATGGGAGGTCTTAAATTTGCAATCATGATGGTCGATTATAATACTAAATGGGTCAAGGCAAAGGCATTTACAAACATCACTAAAGCCAATTGTACAAGCTTTATTCGGTCTCATATTGTCTACGAATTTGGTGTTCCATATTCACTCGTCTCTAACAATGGCAAGCAATTCGATAACACCAAGATGAGGAAATTCTATGACGATCTTAACTTGCATAAGAATTTCTCGTCATCTACACACAGTCGAACATTCAGGTCGAAGATGTGAACAACATAATTAAGCACACCTTGAAGAAGCGGCTTGAAGACTTAAGGGGAAGAAGGGCTGAGGAACTACCAAAGGTGTTGTAGGCTTACAGAACGACAACCCAAACAATAACAGGTGAGACCCCATCCTCATTGACGTATGATGTTGAAGCTATACTACCAGTCGAAATATCTAATCCTACAAGTCGAGTGATTGCCTACAAGGAACTCTAGAACACATGAATAATGGATGCAAAACTCAACTTGCTTGAGAAGCAGATGATTGAATCGCAATTGCGTCTCGTCGCTTATCGACAAAGAACAGCGAGATAACTATAACAAAAAGGTTCAAGAGAGAAGGTTTGCCATTGGTGATTTGGTCCGCAGAAGTGTAACCCCAAGTACTAAACCCAGAAATACAGGCCCCCTTGGTCCAAACTGGAAAAGACCCTATAGGGTTAGAGGCATCATAGAGTAAGGGACCTATGTGCTGGAAACTATGACAGGTTGATGTTGGAAAAAACAACCAGAGGTGCGCAGTGGAAATTTTTAAAATTTTAACATCAGAGTATTTTTCTAAAATACAAGTTTGACATGCTATATGTATAAATTAAACAGATCTTACTAACCATTATTTACCAAGAACTTTCGCGACCCGTGAAGAGAAGTAATGTTCCAAAAGAGCCTCAACCAACTGGTTTTCTTTGCTATTCTCTATCCACGATCGGAGTGAGTGTGGGCTCACACGTACAGCTCTTCCACTGGTGACTCTCCTTCCAACCAATCAAGAGAACCCAAAGCTAGTGTTCATGATTTGTGAACAAAAGCTCTCAGGGAGTTTTCAGATGCTCACTAAAAGAGTATCACTCTTAATCTTTTAATTGATCTGAGTAACTCATGATACTTACTCCCTTTATATAGCGATTGGTTCTAGGGTCAGTTCTTATCAGATTAGGTCTCAAAAACTCAAAACAAAATCAAGTTCGGATCAATATCTAATAAAATCTGCATGAAAATGCGTAATCTTATCTATCGCTAATCGGCAGGCCGAACAGGCCCCATCGGCAGGCCGAACACGTAGATCGACAGGCCAAACTGCCGTGTAAATATCTTCACGAATTTGTTATTTTCCACCTGAGATTCTATAGGATAAAGCCTTAGTTTTGATTCAAATAACCTAATAGAGAAGTTATCTGATCAAAACAAACTTTATCAAGATAATCTCTAAAAAAATAAATCAATTCACAATAATTCTACAAGTTTATCTTGATTTAATTTATCTAATTAAATCAACCGATAAACAGACAAGAATTATCCTATCACCATAATTCAACAAGTTTATCTTAAATTAATTTTGTTACAAAATTAATTTAACCAATAAACAGACATGAATTATTTGATTCTTTCAAATTTTAAACCAATCCGATAAGTCTAACATAAGTTACCAATTATTGAAAAAGCACGTCGTATCGTTACAAGATTTTGTGAGCCAGCAAAGGGGACCAAAATGGACCTATAAAGTTCAAGCTCTCAATAATTATGAAACCCAATATCCTAGATATACATTTCACAATTATCAACTCCAACACTACTCCACTAAAAGCTTGGCGCTACACTCTCGAACTTTATAGAATTACGAAGCCCATATAGCTAAGTCTCCATGACATATCAAAGTGTATCGTATCCCCATATGATAATCCATAATCAACTTAAGGACAAGTTCTGTCTTACCTTCCCGATTATTTTTATCTTACGTTCCATTATCTCACCATTAGAAAACTTACCATCCAAAGATAGTATACCATTCGGTTACACCTATGTATCCAAATGGTTGAGTGCTCCAGTTTTCTAATTACAGGATAACGCATATAAGAGGATATCATTACTCCTAAAGAGGAGCTATGGATTCCATATCTATGAATAACAAGTCTACGCTATCAAGAGTCATGCCTCCAACGTACCGGCATGCATACCACTATTGAGATGTAGGAGTCACCCTTTGGTACATCAAAAGACACAAGTCGAGACAACGGGCCCACTATCCATCTCAGGATTAAGATACAATACAAATGATTGTCTAAAGTGAATCGATTTGCCAAGACATAATTATTAATCCAAATCAATTCACTTTGTGTCCCGATCCAACACATCGTCACCTATGACAACGTGCTAATGTTTCTATTCACGGAGTCCAACTCCGATGGTCAAGACAAACCATCTCCCAATAGGGATATAGACAACATAACAATCTTTGCATGAATAAAGCGCCCAATTTTATTCCCTCGATTGCGGATCATATGTTTTAGACCGTCACCTTAAGAATCGTGTCTTCCGCATAATCAGTCCATCATATGCCCAATTCTTAAAGGTTTAGACCGACAGTCTCAGACTACTGTTTGCTTAACATACATTCAACAAATATGAACGTAAAGAGGACAAGATTTGGTATATGTAAATAAATTCTTTATTGATAAAAATGTCTCAAAAAAAGTATTACATTTTTACTCCTTAGGGCATACATATCCAATAGTTGACGTGTGGGGCATCCATGGAATGCGAAGCATCTGCGCCTGCATTTCCAGTGAAAGCAAGTTTGTTTTACGCATTCATGTTATTCTAATTTCAAGTCTTATAAGTTGTGTTGATTATAGGCAATTTTAGTTTATTTCAAGTTAACTCGATTGCAAGCGCTTTGCATTGTAAATGAATGAAACTCCAAAGGAGTTATTTCCTCTGTAGCTATTATTTGCTATATTTATTTTTATTTTTTGTTATGCCATAATGTCAAAAATATAGTTAAAAACTCAATATTTGACATGGGGGCAGGAGACAGGCGAGGCTAAAGGACACAGGTGAGGCTAAGGCCCATATAAAGCCATTTCCTGCCTTAAAATCCGCATTTGGCAAATTTCACAAAAAGTTATCAAGATAGCTCGACGAAGTATTTGCATGTGTATAAATCTACTATTTAAAATTATTAATAACAAAAAATGAAAAGTCTGCGATTTAGGAATAGTAGATGAAAGCTTGTCTATTAAGAAATAAAATTGTTATTACAAAAGCAGCGAAAGGCCTTAATGTCTCTACATAAAAAAAAAGAAAAAAAACAAGAGGCCATCCCCTAAACCGAATTTTTATTGGCCGCCACCTTGAGAAGTGTTGCCAGCCTTAGTAGTTACTAAATCCTCTGCACGAGTCGAGGCCTAGGCCGTATACAAAAATGAAAGGTCTAGGTTGGGATAAAGGACCTTGATCTGGTCGACAACCTGCTAACCTATAGAATTAAGAATAGTCTTATGGGTTTGAATAAATTTGTCAAAAGATTGATACTGCTCAACTGTGGCAATAGCGGTGGAGGCAATTTTAGTTTTACCTCTTCCACTTTGTAAGCTTTGGCCTTGACCTCCTCTTTAGCTTTCAAAAGCTTGTCTTTCTCCTTCTCGACCTTAGCAGTAAGGTCATCCACTCTCTTCGACAGCTTGGTTGTCTTCTCTTGCTCTAGTTGTAGGAGATTCTTTACCTTGACTTCTTTATCCTTCACGTGCTTAACAACATTTTTCTTGACGTCAAGGAGACCGTTTAGCTGTTCGATCTCTTTGCGGGGCCCTTTAGTGTCGTTCACCAATTGCTCGATCTCTCCATAAGAGATCGGGGCCATCATTAAAGCCTATGATAGTAGAAACAAGATTAGAAAATGACTTAATGAAACTAAAGAGAAGGGAGAAATTAAAAGTCCGTTTGGTTCGAGTATTTAAATAGAGTATTTGAACGAAGATTTAAATTTTTATGAGAAAAAATACTATAGCAAAATGATTCGAACCGTAATTCAAACTATGAAACAAACGGGTCCTAAGTTTACTTTAACTTGGCTACGAATTTGCTCTCTATGGCGTTTAAGGAGAAGAGACTTGCCAATAGTAGCCTAGTCCTTTTCAAAGACAATTCATAAATTGCCTGAAAGGCGAGATTGAATCGTGGGGGGAGCTCGAGCATATTTCTAATCTGGGCGTTGGAAAAGTTGCCCACGATCCCTAACTCGATCCCCTTGCAGCAGGCGTAGAGGCTTCCCGGGAGGAGGCGTAACGAGGTCAGGCACCTCAATGATTGGACCCTTATCAGCTCGACATCTACGAGACAACAGGTCGTCATCAATCCACTGTTTCTTTGACGAAGGGGGATCATCTTGCTTCTAACAACAATTAGACATTGGTGGAAGATTGTTACTAAATTAATGCGATAGAAACGAAGAACAAAAACACGCAGAGAATTTACATGAAAACCCAAAACGGGAAAAAATCATGGGTAGAGGAGAAAAAAATCACTAAACTCGTGAAGATTACAATGGAGGCGCTACGGAGGCTCAAAATTTTCACCATAATTTGTCGCACCGCTAGCTTTTCGGGCCGGACCAAACTAAATTCGGGTCACCATACTTTTACAATCTCCACCTTAACACGAATTCCACTTCAAGGAAAAAATCTTCAACGAGCTATCGTCACCTCTTCCACAAAAACGCCCTTAAGGGCAAACTTCAACAGTGAACACCAACCAAGTCCAAGCAATGCTCAAACTTGGATGTAGATAATGTCTTAGTCATCATATCAGCAGGATTATCATGGGTACTAATCTTGCTCACAACAATATCATCACGAGCAACAACCTCACGAAAAAAGTGATAACGAACATTGATGTGTTTAGTTCTCTCATGAAACATGTGATCTTTAGTGAGAAAAATAGCACTCTGACTATCACAAAACACTGTAGTTATCTGCAAGTCTTCACTAAGCTCACCAAAAAGCCCATTCAACCAAATAGCTTCCTTACAAGCTTCAGTAATCGCTATCTATTCTGCCTCAGTAGTAGACAAAGCCACTGTAGTCTACAAAGTAGCCTTCCAGCTAATAGCACAGCCACCAACGGTAAACACATATCTAGTAAGCGATCTCCTCTTATCAAGATCTCCAGCAAATTCAGAGTCAACATATCCAATAACTCCATTTCTACTCCTTCCAAATTGCAAACAAGTATTAGTAGTACCACGCAAGTACCTAAATATCCACTGAACTGCTTTCCAATGTTCCTTGCCAGGATTAGCCAAGTATCTACTAACTGTACTTACTACATATGATAAGTCTGGATGAGAACACACCATAGCATACATGAGTGATCCCACTGTACTAGTATATGGAACTTGAGACATATACTTAATCTCATCGTCTGATTGTGGATACAAAGCAGAAGAAAGTCTAAAATGCACAGCTAGTAGAGTACTCACAGGTTTAGCACTACGCATATTGGATCTTCGCAAAACTTTCTCAATGTACCCTTTCTGACTCAAATAAAACTTGCCTGCCTTTCTATCTCTTAGAATCTCCATGCCAAGAATCTTCTTTGCAGCCCCCAAATCTTTCATCTCAAACTCTCTACCGAGTTGAGCCTTTAACTTCTTAATCTCTCTTTTATCCTTAGCAGCAATCAACATATCATCAACATATAAGAGTAAATAAACAAAGGACCCATCATCACCCTTCATGAAGTAGACACAATTGTCATAGCTACTCCTCTTGAACTCATGAGCGATCATAAATGAGTCAAACCTCTTATACAATTGCATGGGAGACTATTTTAGGCTGTAGAGAGACTTTTTCAACAAGCACACATGGTCCTCCTTACCTAAAACTACAAAGCCCTCTGGCTGCTGCATGTAGATATCCTCCTCAAGCTCCCCATGTAAGAATACAGTCTTCACATCAAACTGCTCAAGCTCAAGATCCTGCATGGCCACAATACCAAGAAAACCTTGAATCAAACTATGCTTCACAACTGAAGAGAACACGTCTGCGAAGTTTACACCTGGAACCTGACAATAACCTTTTGCAACTAGTCTGGCCTTATATCGGGGTTCTTTAACTCCTGGCATACCATCTTTTCTCTTAAACAACCACTTACAACAAACAGATTTCTTATGTTTAGGCAACCTCACCAAATTCCAAGTGCCATTCTTATGAAGAGATTCCATCTCCTCCTGCATAGCAATCATCCATTTCCCTGAGTCATCACAACTAACCGCCTCTGAATAAGTGGAAGGTTCTTCACCACAACTAATACCTTCTGCCACTGATAAAGCATAAGCCACCAAGTCGGCCTCAGCAAACCTCTTTGGAGGCCTAACTTTTCTTCTAGGTCTATCCTTGGCAATGGAATACTGTGGTGGTCTTAGTGGCGGTGATGGGGAAGCAACATCTCCATGACTCTCTAAACTTGACTAGAACGTGGAATCGGATGATGTACCTATCTCAATCTGAAGCTCTACCTGTCTGCTAGACTTCTCCTGATCAATGTCACTAGATCCGTAGTAGATGTCCCACGTAACATGGTAGTCTCATCAAACACAACATCTCTACTAATAATTACCTTATTGGTTTCCAAGCACCATAACTTGAAGCCTTTAACTCCAGGCTTATAACCAAGAAACACACACTTCATAGATCTAGGCTCCAATTTACCATTATCAACATGAGCATAGGCAGGACAGCCAAAAATTCTTAAATTAGAGTAATTTGTAGGTTTACCCGACCATACCTCCTGTGGAGTCTTCTTGTTAATAGCAATAGAAGGAGAGCGATTTACCAAGTAGCAAGCTTTAGAAGCGGCTTCAGCCCAAAACAACTTAGGTAGCCCAGCATTGGAGTGAATGCAATGTACCTTCTCCATCAATGTTTTATTCATTCGCTCTGCCACCCCATTTTGCTATGGAGTACGTCAGACTGTTAAATCCCTCATAATTCTTTCTGACTTATAGAAGCCATTAAATTCATCTGAACAAAACTCTAAGCCATTATCAGTGTGAAGACGTTTAACTGGCTTACCGGTCTGCTTTTCTACCACGGTCTTCCAATCTCTGAACGTAGCAAAAACATCATTCTTTTGCTTCAAGAAGAATGTCCATATCTTTCTGGAGAAGTCATCAATAATCGTAAGCATGTAACTAGCTCCACCTCGAGAAGGAACAGTAGATGGTCCACAAAGGTCAGAATGAACATTCTCCAGAATATCTTTTGTGTTGTGAATGCCTTTGCCAAATCTGACTCTCCTTTGTTTTCCAAACATGCAGTGCTCACAAAACTCCATCTTACCTATGCACTGTCCATCAAGCAGTCCTCTTTTACTTAACTCTGCCATCCCAAGCTCACTCATCTGCTCTAGTCACATATGCCATAACTTAGTGAGATCACTATCAGACATAGTGGATGTAGTAACAGCTGCATCTCCTATAACTGTAGTCCCCTTTAGAACATACAAACCAGCTGTCTTCTTCAGCCCTTTCATCATAACAAGAGCACCTTTGCTGACCTTCAAAACTCCACCTTCACCGGAGTACCTGTAACCTTTTGAATCTAGAGCACTCAAGGAAATTAAATTCCTCTTCAGATCAGGGACATGCCTCACTTCACCCAGTGTCCTTACTACTCCATCATACATCTTGATCCTAACAGTTCCAATACTAGCAATCTTGCATGGAGTGTTATTACCCATCAAAATAGAGCCTTTAGATACTGTTTCATATGTTAAAAACCAGTCCCGGTTGGGACACATATGAAACGTACATGCAGAGTCCAGAACCCAATCCTCACAGGGTTTGGATTCACCATCAGAAATCACCAAGAGCTCCCTTTCATAAACTTCTTCCACAACACTGGCCTCACCGGTCTTATCCGTTTGCTTTCCCTTTTAATCAGCCGCTCTCTTATTCTTGTTTTGCAGTTTATAACAGTCAGTCTTAATGTGCCCCTTTTTCTTACAATAATTGTAGATTTTGTCCTTGTGCCTGGACTTCGATCTGCCCCTCATATCAGCACCAGAACTCCTCTCCTGAGTCCTACCACGAATAACAAGGTGAGCCACAGGTTTAGTCACAAGCTGCTTCATCTTTTCTTTAGACAGCAAGGCATCATAAACTTCATCCAAAGGAAGTGTATCTAGGCTATACAAAATTGTATCTCTAAACGTTGCATTTGATGAGGGCAGCGAACACAGCAAGATTAACCCTAAGTCTTCTTCCTTATACTTAACGTCCATGGCCTCCAAATCAGAGACAATCTCCTTAAAAACAGTTAAGTGTTCTTCAAGAGATGCACCTTTAGCCATCTTGTGTAGATGCAAACGCTGCTTTAGAGGCAGCTTACTGGGGAGACTTTTCGTTATACACAATTGTTCCAACTTCAACTATAATGCAGCGGCAGTTTTCTCCTTCAAAACATCCTGCAAAATTCTATTCGACAGATGAAGTTGAATTTGGGTTAAAGCCTTCTGATCCTTACGTTGTTTCTCCTCCGTCGTCCACGATGAGGGCATCTTCTCAAACCCTAACAGCGCTTCTTCCAAATCCATCTGCGCCAACACAGCCCGCATCTTAACCTGCCAAAGACTAAACCTGGTGTCGCGATCCAAAAGCGGAATGTCGTACTTCATTGTTGCCATCGCCGAAATCAAAGCCTCGCTCTGATACCACTTGTTGCAAAATTAATGCGATAGAAACAAAGATAAAAAACACGCAGAGAATTTACGTGGAAACCCAAAATGGGAAAAAACCATGGGCAGAGGAGAAGAAAATCACTAAACTCGTGAAGATTACAATGGAGGCGCTAGGGAGGCTCAAAATTCGCTAATAAATAAGCCTTAACGTAATACATCATATATATGGTATAAGCAAAACCCTATGGACCTGAAAACATAATTTAAATGGCCCAACAACAAAGGTCCATACCACGGGGGCTCCGCCCTCACACCCCCAGCGAGATCGGTGGTGGGCTACAGGATCGGGCTTAACGGCCCGATCCCTCTACTACCACCACAGATGTCATGAAAAATCCCACTTTTGTTTGTCACCACAATTTGTCGCACCGTGAGCTTTTCGGGTCGGACCAAACTGAATTCGGTCACCGTACTTTTACAATCTCCACCTTAACACGAATTCTACTTCAAGGAACAAATCTTCAAAGAGCTATCGCCACCTCTTCCACAAAAATGCCCCCAAGAGCAAACCTCCACAACGAACACCAACCAAGTCTAAGCAATGCTCAAACTTGGATATAGATAATGACTTAGTCATCATATCAGCAAGATTATCATGGGTATTAATCTTGCTCACAACAATATCACCACGAGCAATAACCTCACGAACAAAGTGATAACGAACATCGATGTGCTTAGTTCTCTCATGAAACATCTGATCTTTAGTGAGAAAAATAGCACTCTGACTATCACAAAACACCGTAGTAATCTGCAAGTCTTCACTGAGCTCACCAAATAGCCCTTTCAACCAAATAGCTTCCTTACAAGCTTCAGTGATCGCCATATATTCTGCCTCAGTAGTAGACAAAGCCACTGTAGTCTACAAAGTAGCCTTCCAGCTAATAGCACAGCCACCAACGGTAAACACATATCCTGTAAGCGATCTCCTCTTATCAAGATCTCCAGCAAAATCAGAGTCAACATATCCAATAACTCCATCTCTAGTCCTCCCAAAGTGCAAACAAGTATTAGTAGTACCACGCAAGTACCTGAATATCCACTGAACTGCTTTCCAATGTTCCTTACCAGGATTAGCCAAGTATCTACTAATTGTACTCACTGCATATGATAAGTCTGGACGAGAATAAACTATAGCATACATGAGTGATCCTACTGCACTAGAATATGGAACTCAAGACATATACTCAATCCCATCGTCTGATTGTGGAGACAAGGCGGAAGAAAGTTTGAAATGCGCAGCTAGTGGAGTACTCACAGGTTTAGTACAATGCATATTGAATCTTTGCAAAACTTTCTCAATGTACCCTTTCTGACTCAAATACAACTTGCCTGCCTTTCTATCTCTTAGAATCTCCATGCCAAGAATCTTCTTTGCAGCCCCCAAATCTTTCATCTCAAACTCTCTACCGAGTTGAGCCTTTAACTTCTTAATCTCTCTTTTATCCTTAGCAGTAATCAACATATCATCAACATATAAGAGTAAATAAACAAAGGACCCATCATCACCCTTCGTAAAGTAGACACAACTGTCATAGCTACTCCTCTTGAACTCATGAGCGATCATAAATGAGTCAAACCTCTTATACAATTGCATGGGAGACTATTTTAGGCTGTAGAGAGACTTTTTCAACAAGCATACATGGTCCTCCTTACCTAAAACTACAAAGCCCTCTGGTTGCTGCATGTAGATATCCTCCTCAAGCTCCCCATGATAGAATACAGTCTTCACATCTAACTGCTCAAGCTCAAGATCCTGCATGGCTACAATACCAAGCAAAACTCGAATCAAACTATGCTTCACAACTGAAGAGAACATGTCCGTGAAGTCTACACCTGGAACCTGACTATAACCTTTTGCAACTAGGCTGGCCTTATATCTAGGTTCTTCAACTCTTGGCATACCATCTTTTCTCTTAAACAACCACTTGCAGCGAACAGCTTTCTTATGTTTAGGCAACCTCACCAAATTCCAAGTGCCATTCTTATGAAGAGATTCCATCTCCTCCTACATAGCAATCATCCATTTCCCTGAGTCATTACAACTAACCGCCTCTGAATAAGTGTAAGGTTCTTCACTACAACTAATACCTTCTGCCACTGATAAAGCATAAGCCACCAAGTCGGCCTCAGCAAACCTCTTTTGAGGCCTAACTTCTCTTATAGGTCTATCCTTGGCAATGGAACACTGTGGTGGTCTCGGTGCCAGTGATGGGGAAGCAACATCTCCATGACTCTCTAAACTTGACTGGAACGTGGAATCGGATGATGTACCTATCTCAATCTGAAGCTCCACCTATCTGCTAGACTTCTCCTGATCAATGTCACTAGATCTCGTAGTAGATGTCCCACGTAACATGGTAGTCTCATCAAACACAACATCTCTACTAATAATTACCTTCTTGGTTTCCAGGCACCATAACTTGTAGCCTTTAACTTTAGGCTTATAACCAAGAAACACACACTTCATAGATCTAGGCTCCAATTTACCATTATCAACATGAGCATAGGCAGGACAACCAAAAATTCTTAAATTAAAGTAATCTGCAGGTTTATCCGACCATACCTCCTATGAAGTCTTCTTGTTAATAGCAATAAAAGGAGAGCGATTTACCAAGTAGCAAGCTGTAGAAGTAGCTTTAGCCCAAAATGACTTAGGTAGCCCAGCATTGGAGCGAATGCAACGTACCTTCTCCATTAATGTTCTATTCATTTGCTCTGCCATACCATTTTGCTGTGGAGTACGTCGGATTGTTAAATCCCTCATAATTCCTTCTAACTTATAGAAGCCATTAAATTTATCTGAACAAAACTCCAAGCCATTATCAGTGCGGTGATGTTTAACTGGCTTATCGGTTTGCTTTTCTACCACGGTCTTCCAATCTTTGAACGTAGCAAAAACATCATTCTTCTGCTTCAAAAAGAATGTCCATACCTTTCTATAGAAGTCATCTATAATCGTAAACATGTAACTAACACCACCATGAGAAGGAACAACAGATGGTCCCCAAAGGTCAGAATGAACATACTCTAAAATATCTTTTGTGTTGTGAATGTCTTTGCCAAATCTGACTCTCCTTTGTTTCTCAAACACATAATGCTCACAAAACTCTATCTAGCCTATGCACTATACATCAAGCAATCCTCTTTTACTTAACTCTACCATCCCAAGCTCACTCATATGCCTCAATCGCATATGCCATAACTTAGTGAGATCACTATCAGACATAGTAGATGTAGTAACAGCTGCATCTCAAATAATTGTAGTCCCCCTTAGAACAGTCAAACCAGCAGTCTTCTTCTGCCTTTTCATCATAACAAGAGCACCTTTGCTGACTTTCAAAACTCCACCTTCACTGGAGTACCTATACCCTTTTGAATCTAGAGCACTCAAGGGAATTAAATTCCTCCTCAGATCAGGGACATGCCTCACTTCACCCAGTGTCCTTACTACTCCATCATACATCTTGATCGTAACAGTTCCAATACCAACAATCTTGCATGGAGTGTTATTACCCATCAAAATAGAGCCTTTAGATACTGTTTCATATGTTAAAAACCAGTCCCGGTTGGGACACATATGAAATGTACATGCAGAGTCAAGAACCTAATCCTCATAGTGTAACACCCCTTAATTCGGACGTCACAGATGTCGTTACATACTTACATTCGTACATGCATAAGCTTTAAACTTATAAATAATATCAAACTTAAACTTACATAACCAAGATCCATTCATACATTTTTTTTTTTACTTATCATTGTTTAGAATAAGATTGTTTAATTTACTCCATATCATAATTTATACAATTATACTTAAATTAATCATAAGCTTGTTTAATAATATAGGTTTATTAAGTTATAAAAATAAGGACTTATAAAACATCACATTAAATCTCTTTGATCAACACATCATTTGGAAATCCATTTATTCCCATAGTTCGGCAGGCCGAACTTCGGACTTCGGCAGGCCAAACATCATCGGCAAGCCGGAGCTTCCTCAGCCGGTAGATCGGTAGAGGCCATGCAATTCGGACCAAAAATTCCTTCATGTTCGGCAGGCCAAAAAATTCGATCGGCAGGCTGAACTTCTGGTCTTCGGCAGGCCGGCCACAGAGTTCGGCAGGCCGTCCGAGACCAAATTCCCTTGGAAAACTTAATTTAAAACATACCAACTTTACGTAAAATATAGCGGAAGTTCATAATTCATAAAAAAAATGATAAAATATCTTATAAAACCATAATATAAGTATTCTTAAAACTTAACATAAAAATATATGTTCAAAATATAAAACTTGATTAAATCATAAAATGGTTTTTCTTGGCGTGCTTCCTGTTACAATTCATCGTTCATGATGCTCACACGCCTTCCCATGTCCTCCACCTATTCCATGATTCTCTTACCCTTATCTGCAACATGACATATAAAACATGATTAAGCTAATGCTTAGTAAGTACATATAATTCTCACATTTTAAAACATTTCATAAACATCATCATCATCATCATTGTCATCATATCATAAAAGTGCCTTAAGCACAATTTCATAGAAACATATCTTTCATAACATTGACCATTTTAAAACTTATTCCATTTTATCTTAAGGGCCCAAGTGTTGCACCATAAACATCATCATAGGCGCGCCGTCATGAGAGGAGAAGGGTAGCTAATCCCAAACCAAACATGACATCATAACATAACATTTCATAACATTGGGTGTGCAACACTTATTAGGTGATACATATATACATACTTTTCATACTTTGAAACATGTCATCATCATACATACATATCTTTTAAATCATGAAAATCTTTCATAAGAAATCCTTTAAGGAAAAATCATCATGAACATCCTTGTAAACATATCATCAAACCTTGAAAAAGGTGTCATGTTGCAGGTGAGAATGTACTTACCTTAAAGATAGCTTACTTAACCTTAAAAATGCACTTGGTGACGATGCAGCGGTCTCGATGTGCTCGCTTCCTTGAGTGTTCATGCCATTTATCATTTAAAGATGCAATAATAATCAATACTTATCATGAAATATCCATACACATAACATTCATTCGTACAATATTCACATATACATACACTTATGTATACATTCATCACATTTCAGACATATCCCATAACATTAAACGCTATTCATAACATGCTTCCTTAAAATTAAAACATTTCATATATTGTAACGATGAAAATCTTTTTGAAAAACATTTCCTAATAATTTAAAACATATATATTTAATTTAAAACTCCATACAATCATCATATTATCATGCATAAATTCATTATATTATCATAAAATCATGTAAATACATAAAACATTTAATAAAACAAAAATTCCAAAAACAACATTATCAAAACATTTCATAATCATAAAATACATTCATCTTACATACTCATACATATGCATATTTTAACAACTTTTCAAAAAAACATCATATTTACCCCTTGAATGAACATTACATTTTATTCATCAAAATTAAACAGTAACATTACTGCGAAGGATAGAAGACAGAAATATCCATTTTCATAAAAACCGAGAAGACATGAAACGTGAAGAATCATCACATGAACATCGTAATAAAAACTCAAAACAAAAATACAATTCCTAGAGAGGATATTGTAGACGAAACGAGAAGAAAAAGTTCTCTTCAAAAACACAAAGAAAACTGAGTTCTTACCTTGGAATTTCTTCCCAAAACTCTTGATTTCACCAATGAAACAAAACTTTTTCTTTCAATATACTCAGAAAATTTTCGTGGGAGAGAGAGAGATTTCGTGAAGAAGAAGGGAAGAGGAAGATAAGGAAATCAGAAAATGTCTCATATTTTTTTTTTTTTTGAGGGAGAGAGAGAGAGGAGAGAAAATAATAAAAAGAAGAAACGTTAAATTTTTTTTTAACGTAATAACATAATGAGCATTCATGGCCTTCATTAAGTCAGGAAATTCTGACTGTTGGGGGCGTGAGGCGTGGGAAGAGGAAGAGAAGGAAGGAAAGTCAAATCCAGTAGTCACACTTGCCATATCTTGCCCTCTTAAAATGGGAAATCATTTATAATTATACAAATTAATGCAAAGTCAAACCCTTTAATTTCCTTAACTAATAAAAACATTCCATTATTATGCCAATTAATCACATTAATTCATCCAATTAACGTAATTAACTCAGCCATAACTCTGGAGAGATTTCTGCTGACTGCTCGTCAGCCATGTTCGGCCTGCCGATTTTCCCCTTCGGCCTGCCGGTTCCAGCAAGTTAGGCCTGCCGGTGGGTTTCTTCGGCCTGCCGATCTCGGGCAGAAAGTTCGGCCTGCCGATCTTAAAAGTTTGGCCTGCCGATCTGTCATTAAATACCATACAATAAAACATTCATGCATTGTTGCATCATAAAATAAATATATTGCATCATAAAGAAACATATACTTAGAATTTCACATGAACACTAGAGCACAACGATCCCATGCGGTCGTCACCTGTCACAAAACTTGACATAAAAAGTTAGTAACATGCACATCACATATCATATCATATAACGTTATTTATTAATAACATTCCTTAATAACGTTACTAACTTAATCGTGGTCTGTTACATAAAATAGGCGGGTGTTACAATTCTCCCCACCTTATAAAAGTTTCATCCTCGAAACTTAGAATAAATGCGGATACATAACTTTCATGTCATCTTCACGTTCCCATGTAGCTTCTTCAATTTGCTGATTTCGTCATAACACCTTGACCAATGGAATTTCTTTATTTCTCAAAGTCTTGGTTTTTCGATCGAGTATCTTCGTTGGCTTTTCTTCGTAACTTAAATCTTCTCGTATCTCGATCACTTGTGGCTCAATCACATGCGTAGGTCCAGAACATACTTCTTGAGCATGGAGACATGAAATACATCGTGCATTACGGACATTTCAGATGGCAACTTTAGTTGATAAGCTACTTTGCCTATTCGTTTAACAACTTCATAAGGACCGATGAATCTTAGGCTCAACTTGCTTTTCTTTCCAAACTTCATAACTCCTTTCATTGGTGCAACTTTCAAGAACACATATTCGCCTACAGCAAACTCTAAAGGTCTTCTTCTTTTGTCAGCATAACTCTTTTGACGGCTTTGGTCGGTCTCTATTCTTCTTCTTATCAACTTTATCATCTCTGACGTTTCATTTACAAAATCGGTTCTTTCAGCATCTACGCTTTCCATCAACTTCTTTTCACCAGCTTCGTGCCAACATATAGGTGACCTGCATTTTCGTCCATACAGTGCTTCATATGGCGCCATTCCAATTGTTGCCTGAAAGCTGTTGTTCTAAGCAAACTCTGCTAACGGCAACATTTTACACCAGTTGGTCTTAAAATCGAGAGAACAAGCCCGTAGCATATATTCTAGAATCAAGTTTGTCCTCTCTGTTTGGCCGTCAGTCTGAGGATGAAAAGCTGTGCTGAAATGAAGCTTGATTCCCATTGCAGTCTATACACTCTTCTAAAACTTAGATGTGAACCTGCCATCATGATCTGAGATAATTGACTTGGGAATCCCATGAAGTCGTACAATCTCCTTAACATAGAGCTCCGCTAACCGTTCCATAGAGCAAGTGATCTTAATAGGGATGAAGTGCGCCGTCTTCGTCAGTCGATCCACAACTACCCAAATTGCATCATAGCCATTCATAGTTCTGGACAAACCAGTAATGAAATCCATAGCTATTTCTTCCCATTTCCATTCTGGTATTTGGATAGACTGCAGTTCACCACCAGGTCTCTGGTGTTCAGCCTTTACTTGTTGACATGTCATACATTTCTTCACATACTTTGCAACATCACGTTTCATTCCAAACCACTAGAAGTTACCCTTTAGATCATTATACATCTTTGTTGCACCTGGATGAATAGAGTAAGGAGTGTCATGAATTTCTTCCAAGATCCTTTCCCTTAAATCATCAACATTGGGAACACATAAACGGTCCTTAAGGTATAGAGTTCCGTCATTCGCAATACGAAACTCTTGACATTCTCCCTCTTTCATTTCTTGCTTGATCCTTACAAGGCTTACATCGTCGTCTTGCTTACTCCGAATTTCATCATACATCGTCGGAGCAAGAGAGAGTGCTGATAGCTGGCCTGCTACAAGTTCTAAACCGAAGTCTAGAATTTCCTTCCTTGAAAGTGGAGACATAGCTTGCATTGACATTAACGTAGCAACTGACTTCCTACTTAAAGCATCAGCAACTCGGTTAGCTTTACGAGGATGATAAAGGATTTCACAATCATAATCCTTCACCAACTCTAGCCATCTTCGTTGTCTCATATTCAGGTCTCTTTGCATGAAGAAGTACTTCAGACTCTGATGATCAGTGAAGATCTTGCATTGGACCCCATACAAATAGTGTCTCCATATCTTCAACGTAAAAACGACTGCTGCTAACTCGAGATCATGAGTAGGATAGTTCTTTTCATAATCCTTTAGTTGCCTTGAAGCATAAGCAATCACCTTTTCATTCTGCAGCAATACAGCTCTAAGGCCCATCTTGGATGCATCACTATAGATTACGAACCCATCATTTCCCTCAGGAATTGCCAACACTGGAGCCGTCGTTAATCTTTTCTTCAATTCTTGAAAACTCTTTTCACATGCATCCATCCATTCATACTTCTTTCCTTTGCGAGTCAAGTTTATGAGTGGAGCTGCTATCTTGAAGAAATCTTCTACGAATCTCCGATAGTAACCTGCTAGACCTAAGAAGCTCCTTATTTCACTTGCGTTCATCGGTTGCTTCCAATTGAGTACAGCTTCTACTTTAGCAGGGTCCGCCATTATTCCTTCCTTTGAAATGACATGCCCTAAGAATGACACTTTATCAAGCTAAAACTCGCATTTGGAGAACTTATCATATAGCTGGTGTCTTCTTAAAGTCTCCAGCACAATCCTTCCAATCATCATATTATCATGCATAAAATCATTATATTATCATAAAATCATGTAAATACATAAACGTTTAATAAAACGAAAATCCCAAAAACAACATTATCAAAACATTTCATAATCATAAAATACATTCATCTTACATACTCATACATATGCATATTTTAACAACTTTTCATGAAAACATCATATTTACCCCTTGAATGAACATTACATTTTATTCATCAAAATTAAACAGTAACATTACTGCGAAGGGTAGAAGACAGAAATATCCATTTTCATAAAAACCGAGAAGACATGAAACGTGAAGAATCATCACATGAACATCGTAATAAAAACTCAGAACAAAAATACAATTCCTAGAGAGGATATTGTAGACGAAACGAGAAGAAAAAGTTCTTTTCAAAAACACAAAGAAAACTGAGTTCTTACCTTGGAATTTCTTCCCAAAACTCTTGATTTCACCAATGAAACAAAACTTTTTCTTTCAATATACTCAGAAAATTTTTGTGGGAGAGAGAGAGATGTCGTGAAGAAGAAGGGAAGAGGAAGATAGGGAAATCAAAAAATGTCTAAGATTTTTTTTTTTTTGAGAGAGAGAGAGAGGAGAGAAAATAATAAAAAGAAGAAACGTTAATTTTTTTTTAACGTAATAAACATAATGAGCATTCATGGCCTTCATTAAGTCAGGAAATTCTGACTGTTGGGGGCGTGAGGTGTGGGAAGAGGAAGAGAAGGAAGGAAAGTCAAATCCAGTAGTCACACTTGCCATATCTTGCCCTCTTAAAATGGGAAATCATTTATAATTATACAAATTAATGCAAGGTCAAACCCTTTAATTTCCTTAACTGATAAAAACATTCTATTATTATGCCAATTAATCACATTAATTCATCCAATTAACGTAATTAACTCAGCCATAACTCTGGAGAGATTTCTACTGACTGCTCGTCAGCCATGTTCGGCCTGCCGATTTTCCCCTTCGGCCTGTCGGTTCTAGCAAGTTCGGCCTGCCGGTGGGTTTCTTCGGCCTGCCAATCTCAGGCAGAATGTTCGGCCTACCGATCTGTTATTAAATACCATACAATAAAACATTCATGCATTGTTGCATCATAAAATAAACATATTGCATCATAAAGAAACATATACTTAGAATTTCACATGAACACTAGAGCACAACGATCCCATGCGGTCGTCACCTGTCACAAAACTTGACATAAAAAGTTAGTAGCATGCACATCACATATCATATCATATAACGTTATTTATTAATAACATTTCTTAATAACGTTACTAACTTAATCGTGGTCCGTTACATAAAATAGGCGGGTGTTACACATAGGGTTTGGATTCACCATCAGAAATCACCAAGAGCTCCCCTTCAGAAACTTCTTCCACAACATGGGCCTCACCGGTTTTATTTGTTTTCTTTCCCTTTTGATCAGCTGCTTTCTTATTCTTGTTTTGCAGTTTATAGCAGTCAATCTTAATGTGCCCCTTTTTCTTACAATAATTGCATATTTTGTCCTTGTGCCTGGACTTCGATCTGCCCCTCATATCAGCACCAGAACTCCTCTCCTGAGTCCTACCACGAATAACAAGGCCTTCTCGCTGAGTCGCAGGTTCAGTCACAAGCTGCTTCATCTTTTCTTTAGATAGCAAGGCATCATAAACTTCATCCAAAGTAAGTGTATCTCGGCCATACATAATTGTATCTCTAAACGTTGCATCTAATGAGGGCAGCGAACACAACAAGATTAACCCTAAGTCTTCTTCCTCATACTTAACGTCTATGGCCTCCCAATCAGAGACAATCTCCTTAAAAACGGTTAAGTGTTCTTCAAGAGATGCACCTTCAGCCATCTTGTATAGATGCAAACGCTGCTTTAGATGCAGCTTACTGGTAAGACTTTTCGTTATACACAATTGTTCCAACTTCAACCATAACGCAGTGGCAGTTTTCTCCTTCAAAATTCTCTTCGACAGATGAAGTTGAATTTGGGTTAAAGCCTTCCGATCCTTACGTTGTTTCTCCTCTGTCGTCCACGATGAGGGCATCTTCTTAAACCCTAACAGCGCTTCTTCCAAATCCATTTGCGCCAACACAACCCACATCTTAACTTGCCAAAGAATAAACCTGGTGTCGCGATCCAAAAGTGTAATGTCGTACTTCATTGTTGCCATTGCCGAAATCAAAGCCTCGCTCTGATACCACTTATTACGAAATTAATGCGATAGAAACAAAGATAAAAAACACGCAAAGAATTTACGTGGAAACCCAAAACGGGAAAAAACCACAGGCAGAGGAGAAGAAAATCACTAAACTCGTGAAGATTACAATGGAGGCGCTAAGGAGGCTCAAAATTCGCTAATAAATGAAGCCCTAAGGTAATACATCATATATATAGGTATAGGGAAAACCCTATGGGCCCGAAAACATAAATTAAACGGCCCAACAACAAAGGTCAGTACCGTGGGGCTCCACCCTCGCACCCCTGGCGGGATAGTGGTGGGCTACGGGATCGGGTCTATTGGCCCGATCCCTCCGCTACCAGCATAGATCTCATGAAAAATCTCACTTTTGTTTTTTACCACAATTTGTCGCACCGCGAACTTTTCAGGTCGGACCAAATTGAATTCGAGTCACCATACTTTTACAATTTGATTTGTCTTTGATACGGTTTATAAATATTTTTTTAACGATTTTTTGGAGAAGGTGGAAAAAGATGTATTTTGGTTTGGGGAGGGATTTTTTTTTTTTGTTACATAATTTTTTTTAATGTGTTAAATAAAATGGTAAATTGGACTTTTTTGAGTAAAGTAAATTGGACGTTTTAACAATACAGTTTTGATATTTTTCAAACATCACAGTATTGATGTTTTATCAAAATATAAGGTGCTAGATTGATAACTTTTTTTTAAAGAGACTTTTTTGGTAGATATTGAAAAGTAATTTGTTGGCAAATATCTGTCTTTTAGTTGTAAGATTAAAAAAAAGGATTTTGATTAGGTTTAATAGTTAAAAACAAAATTCTAGCGAGGCAAATTGCACCCAAAAAACGACCCTTTAAAGAAAGGGAAAAATTCCCAATGAACTTGAAATTTGAAAATTTTACCCAAAAAGACAAAAATTATAGGGTGAGGAAAAGCAAGTTTCTCCTCATTTGAAATTCTGAATAACCAGAGGCTACGTTTTGGCCTGGGGGCAATTTGCCGGGATGTGGGACAGTCGTTCATAATGACAAGACCCACAAAAAAAAAAAAAAATCTTTCTTGCGGCTAATTGCGAAGAGGTTTGGCTGTATTTTTCTCCATCATTTTCTATATAAATGTATAGAATATTCAGTGTATATATGGCTATAGTCTTTGTTATATTCAAAGTTTTCGTTGACGATTTGAAGTTGTCAGCACCGTGATGACCACTGGGCGCCGGACATTCTGTGTAAGCGCTGGTACGGTGATGGGATGATTTGGTGCCTACAAATATGGTAGAAAGGTCCTATCTTGTGAGCTTATCAATGCTGGTAATGGCGAATGTGCAGAACTTCGATGTTTGCTGAAGTGTGTTGTAAATGCCCTACAATCTTATTTACAACATATATAGTGGAAACCAGAGGAAATATCTTAATATCAGTATCGGTAAATATATCAATACTCTATTCTATAGAAATATCAAAGAAAATATCAATATTAATGAAAATATCAAAAAAAATTTACAAAAATTACTAAAATTTACATTAGAACATGATTTTTTCCTTTCTGATAGCATGAACATTAAAAAGATACATAAATAAACAAGTTTCACATAATAAAATCATGCATATTATATTTTTTAATACCAAAAGAAAGTTTATGAGGTTCAAATGTAGTCGAAATCCTATCTTGATTCAAAGAGTATTGGTAGCATAGCATATTAATGGAATAATATTGAACATAGTTACAAATATGCCACATATATGTTTGTTGATCGCTTCCTACTATATTTTCATGAATTAGAAACTGTGAATTTTTCTAATTGTTTGCCTGATAAGGCGGTATTATGTTCGGATCAAGGATGAAAATATCGATATAGATAAAAATATCAGTATTTTAAATTTACAAAAATTTTAAAAAATATATTGATATCGGTAGAAATATTGAAAAAATTATAAAAATTATGAATATTTGTTTTATATTAAAATTTTGATATAAACTAAGATTATGTAAAAAACAATACCCTACAACTCTTGATAAATTAATATTTTTAAAATTTATTATAGTATTAACCAAAATTTTCTTTAAATTTTAACGTTCGGACAAAAATTTCTCAATATTTTTAAAATTTTCTTTGAAATTTTAGAATTTCAAAAGTTTCAAACATCTTTAAAGATTAGATTAAAACACCTCTCAAATTTTTTAAAAATTTTTAATAAATATCCAAAAAAATTATTTACATCCAACAATAAATATTTCAAAACTTTTAAATTATAAAAATTTTGGTGGAAATTTTAAAAATATGGAAGAATCTTTTAACCGTGATAACCAGAGGTTACGTTCTGGCCTCTAGGGGCAATTTGTCGGGATATGGGACAGTCATTCATAATGACAAGACCCAAAAAAAAAGAAAAAAAAGAAAAAGAAAAGTCTTTCTTGCGGCTAATTGCGAAGATATTTGGCTGCATTTTCTCCATCATTTTCTATTTAAATGCATAGAATATTCAGTGCATATATGGCTGTAATCTTTGTTATATTCAAAACTTTCGTTGACGATTTGAAGTTGTCAGCATCGTGATGACCACTGGGCGCCAGACATTCTATGCAAAGCGCTGGTACGGTGATGGGATGATTTGGTGCCCAGAAATATGGTTGAAAGGTCCTGTTTTGTGAGCTTATCAATACTGGTAACGACAAATGTGTAGGACTTCGATGTTTGCTGAAGTGTGTTGTAAATGCCCTACAATCTTATTTACGACATATATAGTGGAAACCAGAGGAAGCATTCCAAAGACAATATGAACACCATGACAATAAATTAATCGTGCTATGAAGTCATTGAATTTTATTCAACTGAACTCAATCCTTCCTCCCTAATGTAGCATAGCTACAAATTATACTTCTTCAAAAGATAAGAATACATTATTAAAGCTACGCTATGTTACGCCCTAAATCGAGGTTTAGTAGAGAAGTACAATGATAAAAAAAAGTAAAACAAAATACTTAACTTAAACTAGGAAACATAAACTGCGTTGAAACTAATCACATGTATATACTTCGTTGTCTTAAAAACATAATAATTATATAACAGTTTTGTAAAATACTGTTTTTCTCAAGAGTACGATATGGGATAGTGCCGAATAATATAATTTATGCACATGGCACATTGTTACTGTGAATTATAAAACGAAAAAAAGAAAGAGACAAACCGTCTCGAACCTTGATCTTTCAAACTGCTTCGTCAACAAACTGTACTGTAAAACTAACTGCTATCTTTGGAAGGGAAAAAGTAAGACAAATGCTCAGTACGATAAAAGGGATAAAAAAAAAAACAATACCAAAAACAGGGCTTCTGACTTCAATTAAATACTAACTCCAATACAGATGTTCAAATGTGTAAAAACTATCAAACCTCAACAGATGCGATTCAATACAAAGTGACACCAATCGTCAAGTATTTTAAAACTTCTATAAAATACTATATCTTTTTATGTACAACTCAAGAATAAGTGAAAAGCTGAAAAAAAAAAAAACACATTTATATAAATCTAGATTTAATGAACATTGAGATTCATGGAAATCATTATTTAGTAAATGATTATCTGAATGGTAATATTTAAATTAATTGATATATCTTTTATCAAATATACGTATACTTAAGTGCTTTAGCAGTTTACCCATGTTGCTGGAGTGTCCTCATTGAGGTTTAGGGCCCAACAACTAGGGTTATGCTCTAGTAACCCAATCTTTGAGGTAATGTAAAAACCGACCACCAGAGCCATACATATGCTCGGCGGTGTTTGAAAATTATTCATGCTCGGAATTTTTCATTCCGAGTCTAAGTCATTATCCATTTTTCAAAACTTTCTTCTAAAAACCATGATTCATGAACTTATGTTTTTTGAAGGGTTTATATATATATAATCTTAATAGATATATACATGTATATATATATATAAATATATACATACTTCAAAACTTTACCTAAAACCTCAATATTGTTGAAAAACCAATTTTTAAACCGAACTATAAAATATCTAAACAAGTCTAAAAGAGAAAACCAATGTAAGAGGGGAAATCGATGTAGACTAGAGCAAAATAATTCAAGACCACTCATGGTATAATTATGTGAAGTAAGACTATATGCATAATGTTTTAAAATATGAAAATAGAAAGTTTCTAAGTAAAACTTCACAAGTGCGCAATTCGAGCTATAAAATCCTAAACAAGGCGATTCAAACTAGTCACATATCCCAATTAACATGTTCTAAAAGGTTGTAGGGTTGGTTTGGGTATTGCCATTAACTATAAAAAAGTTACGGTTTTCAGTTCTTAGTTTTATTGATTTTCAAAAAAAAAAAAAAAGTAGGCTTAGTTACTGTTGTGGGAGTATTTGTAAAATAATTTTTGTGCCTCAGAAAATTACAAAATCAAGGCCTAAACAAAGATAAGACCTAAACCTTTAAAAAGCCATCATATGCTTAATTTTGACTCTATTAAGGTCTACAAAAATGTGTCAGAATCTGACTATAAGGTTTTTTTTTTTGTAGAAATGTTGACATTTGCCTTCAAAATCACATAACATAGGCTACGAGTGTCCAAATAAGAGGGTACTTACGGCTTCACAGAGCTTAGGAAGTATATTTTGATGTCTTTTAGTTGTTTGGGCAATAAACTAAGTGAGGATATTCCATTTTATACTTTTGTCAAGGCAATTACTATGTCACTTTTTTCAATCTCACCGTTTCTCACCTATAATGCCAAATCATACTTTACACACTATTTAAGTTATTTAGCACATCATCTGTCTAAATTAAATCACACCCTCTATTTAATCCTAAACGATGTTTGTCCAGAATCAAAGGCCTACAATTTCCTTTAATCAACACTTGCCAATATAATGTAGAATAAAATATTCACATGTCATAAAAACTAAGCTAAACTACTCCCTTCTATGAGATCCATTACATAAAACCTGAAAAGAAACATTTTTCAATTTATCCTCAGCCCCCCAATTTTCGTGATTATCAATATAACATGGAAACAACTCCATATTCACTTATATCATGTCTCTATGTAAGTAACAGATTTTAACAATTATATAGATTCTAATTTCTTCGATTCATATACTCAAACAACTAAAATCTAAAGGTTAAACAAACAATATTGGCCTTATAAGCATACTCCAAAAGTAAAAATAAAACCTTCTAATTTATTAACTAAAACCCAAGTCATATAAAGTGAATCAACTAAAATGCCATAGATTCTTTTACTTTAAAAATTTTCTTTTACTTTAAAAATTTAGCAAACATCCTACATACATGTATCTACTAACAAAATTTAACACAAATTCATCATTTTCTAACTACATAGCACTTCATGCCTCCTCAAAAGTTATCCATTCAATAACGTTTCTCATCAGACCACTCAAATTGAACATGAACTATTGTGTGACATTCTTGGGCCATGTGATCTCTAAAGATGGTGTGATGGTTGATCCTACAAAGGTGGAAGTTATTAACAGTTGGAGTCGACCAAAGTATGTTAGTGAGTTAAAAAGCTTCTTGGGATTAGCAGGATATTACAAGAAGTTTGTAGAAGGTTTTTCCAAGTTGGCTATGCCTCTAATAGCACTTACTCGAAAAGGGAAGAAGTTTGAATGGAGTGATGAATGTGAGCAAAGTTTCCAAGAGTTAAAAAAGAGATTAATTAGCACACCTATTCTGACAATTCTGGAAGACGATGAAGAGTTTGCAATCTACGGTGATGCTTCAAAAATGAGTCTTGGTGCCGTGTTGATGCAACACAAGAAAGCAATAGCCTACACCTCAAGATAGTTGAAAGATTATGAGAAGAAATACCCCACTCATGATTTGGAATTGGTTGTTGTGGTTTTCGCGCTTAAGATATGGAGGCATTATTTGTACAGAGTCCATTGCAAGTTTTTCACTGATCACCAAAGCTTGAAGTACTTATTCACACAGAAAGACTTGAATATGAGGTAATGCAGATGGTTGGAATTAGTACAAAGACTATAACTATGAGATCCTTTATCATCCAGGCAAGGGGAACAAGGTGGCTGATGCATTGAGTAGAAACTTTTCTGCGACATGCATTTCAATACATAAAAGATCCTAGTCGTTTCAAAAAGAGATTGTGGATTTTGGGATAGAGTTGATTTCAAGACGACTATCATCTATGACTTTGGCTCGAACATTGTTTGATAACATTCAAGAGAAACAAGATCGAGATCTCAGTCTTCTAAGGATCAAACAGGAGGTAAAAGAGGGGAAATGCAATGGTTTTCATGTGTCTAACAATGGAGTTCTATTTTTGGAAAATCGATTACGTGTGCTAAACGTTGATGACTTGAGGAAGAAAATGTTGGAAGAAGCACATGTTACACCCTATAATATGCATCCTAGTTCCACTAAGATGTATAATGACATGAAAAACAGTTTTTGGTGGTTCGAAATGAAGAGAAATGTGGCTAAATATGCGAAGAAATGCTTGACTTGCCAGCAAGTCATGGCAGAACACCAGAGACCAGAGAGGAGTGTTGTAGTCTATTCAAATACCTGAGTGGAAATGGGAAGATATAACTATGGACTTCATAAATGGGTTATCCAAGACTATCAACGGATTTGATGCTATTTGGGTGATAGTCGACAGGCTGACAAAATCGACGCGTTTTTTACCAGTGAGGATGACGTATTCATTAGAGAAGCTTGCCTAGCTATATGTCAACGAGATAGTAAGACTTTATGGTGTTCCCAAATCTATTATCTTGGGTAGAAATAGTAGATTTACATCACACTTTTGGAAAAGTGTTCAGGTCGCTATGGGAACGAAACTACAGTTTAGTACTGCTTTTCATCCTTAGACAGATGGACAGACTGAGAGGACTAATCAGATATTAGAGGATATACTCCGTGCCTATGCTTTAGACTTCAAAGGAAGTTGGTGCGAGAAATTATTATTGGTAGAATTTACTTACAATAATAGTTATCAGGCAACGATAGGGATGGCACCCTACGAAACTTTGTATGGGAGGCGGTGTAGGATGTTGATTTATTAGCACGAGGCAGGAGAGAAGAAAGAGATGGAAACTGAGATGAAAAAGAAAACAAACTTTGTAGATGAGATGACAAAAGTAGTAAAGATCATTCGCCAAAGAATTGAGACTACTCTTCGCCGACAAAAGAGCTACCCTGATGTACGATGAAGGCCTCTAGAGTTTACCATGGGTAACTTTATTTTTATCAAAGTGGCCTTGATGAAGAGAGTAATGAGATTCGGCTAGAAAGGGAAGCTTAGTCCGTGTTATGTAGGACCTTACGAGATTACCAAGCGAGTTGGCTATATGGCTTATGAGTTAGACTTGTCTGAGGAGATGTCGACCATTTACAATGTTTTTCATGTCTCAATGTTAAAGAAGTATGTAGCAGACCCTGAACATGTGATCAAACCACAAACAATACAGGTTCGAGAAGACTTAAATTATGAGGAGAAACCTGTAAAGATTTTGGACAGGGAAGTTCAAAAGCTGAGGAGCAAAGAGATTGCATTGGTGAAAGTGTTATGGCATAAGCATTGAGTACAGGAGGCAACATGGGAGCGAGAAGATGGTATGAAAACTAGATATCCTAAATTGTTTTAAGTTTCGAGGATGAAACTTTTAGAAGATAGGAGAGATTGTAACACCCAAGTTTTCTGTTTAATGGCAAATAGAGAGTCTAATGTTAAAATTGAAAACAATGATATTTCTATTAACATGTTATTTAGTGATATTATAAGTGACAACGATAAAGGGTTTGATGTACTAAGAAATGTTCATGTCAATTATGTAGGGATTACAGTTATCTATGATATAACAATATGATGATGTGTTTTGTTTTGTTTTAATTGAATAGAGTATAATAAGAAGAAATAAATTAATTAAATAGTTTTTATTTAATATATGTGTATATATATATATATTAACATATATATATATATATGTTAAATTGCATGTAAAATATATTAGTTATACGTACATATGAATGTAATGTAGACATTTAAATTATGAAGGCCTTGGGCCAAGAGTTGGGCTTTGCGGCAAACCTTTGCCGAGTAGGAATAGGAAAAGAAAAAAAAAAGAGGAAAAAAAGAAAAAAAAAGGAAAAAAAGAATTACAAGTTAAAAAAAAGAGTCTTAGGGTTTTAGTTTACGCATAAAATCTATATAAAGACCTCTTATCAATGACCCTAGACTCACACTTTATTCATTCTTCATTGATTGGCTTCATGCTTGGTTGGTTTTCTTTGGCTTTATCAAGATTTCAAATCTCCATAATTTCATTCATCTTGGTAAGTGTATCAATCATTTAACATGTTTGTTTGATGTTTTGGTGTACTATGTTAGTATTAGAATTATTATTATCATCACATGGATTCTTTTATTATCTATATTTTATGTCAATCGGTGATTGAAAAGAGTTAGTGATTTGGTTGTTTTGATTAACCTCTTATTAAACCCTAAATTAGAGATATCATAGATTTTTATATTTTTGTCATGTAGATCTTTATGGGTGCATTTTATTAGCAATTAGCATCATGTTAATTATGTGTTTGCAATTTTAATTGAGGTTTTATTTGGTTATGGATTGGTATTGAATTTTTTTTTATGCCTTATGCCTACTTTTCATACAAACACCTAATAGCCGTCATGTTTCAATAATTTTGATTCTTTATTGCTCTATTTATATTTTTTCTTATATTTTTCCCAATACTAGACATCTTTAGCTTTCTTTTGGATTTTGAAGCGCTTGAATTGGAGTTTCTTTAAATAGTTATGATTTTTTGAAATTGACCCTGAAAGCTGTATAGTTTTACATAGACTTGAAATTTAGATTGGATTTCGAGGACTTTTTCTTCATGCAAATTATTGTCAAAATTTGCATGTAATTTATCAAATTCTTTGTTTTTGAGTCTAGTTTCTAATGCCACTAGATTTGGCTGATTTGAAGTTAAGATGAAATTATTATGAGTTTTTAAGTGAATAAAGGTCATTCTGCCTACTTTAGGGAATTATGCCTTAGGTTCATAAACTGTGATTTTGTGCTTCTTGATGTTATTACATAATAAGGTGATATTCAATGATAGTATGAGATGTATAAATGTTGTTAATAGTATTATTAGTGAGATTGGTCAATATAAATGTTTAGCATGAACTCTTTAAAGAAGCGAGCACACCGAAAACCCGAATCGCCGTGTCACCTACCATAAAAGGTTGAGTAAGTCTAGAAATTAGGTAAGTACACCTCTCACATGCAATATGATTGTTCAAAATTAAAAAGATTGATGTTGATGATATGTTATGAAGACATTTTGAGATGAGGATTTTTAATAATGAGGAAATTGATGGAAAACAATGAAAGATAATGTTATTTTTACCTCATTATTCTATTTGATAGAAACTTTTTTATGAAAATCTATATATATGTATTATCTATATTATTATTTTCATGTTTTAAAAAGGCGTTGTACACTTGACGGATTGATGGTGATGATGGTGAGCGGTCGCTTCATCTTTGTCACGATTGGTTTGGGGGTCACTCTCTCACTCTTTCCGTGGCTAGCGTGCCATGGCGATGACGGTACAATGCTAGGGCCTTACTATATGACATTTTTAAGTATTACTATATATATGTACATATTATTTAAAAAATATTTATTTAATGGTGAATTTATTTATTAAACATTGTTAATTGATGAAAATGCTTTGTGAAAGTTAGGGTGTACTTACTAAGCATTATGCTTACTAGATGTTTCTCATATTGCAGTCAGAAACAAGAGTTGGGTATGAGGATGGAGGAGCTCGGTGTGGGTGTGTGCGTGATGGTGGAAACAGAATATCAAATTGATGCATCCTAAGTTAATGATGATTTAAAATTTTATTCAATTATTTCTGTAAATTTTAATTTTTCAATTATTTTAGGAGATTTTGCAAGTTAAAAATATTTTGTTAAGTTTAATGTTTTTGGTAATATTACACCTATATTTATATTGTTAGATGAAGTTACATGATTTGATTAAAAAGTCTTTTTTTAAAAAAAAAAATTAAGCTATTTCATATTACTTTGTTTTTTAAATTCTATAAAAAAATTATATTTTACTATAAGTAATAGATATTATGAGACGATAATAATAACGTCCCGTGAGGAGGCGTTAGATTCCATTCTAAATGGATTAAGTGCACTATCATTTTCTTACTTTTGAAAACATTTGTAATTAAGGACTTAATTACCACACTTAACTAAATTTAAGGATTCAATTAATATAGAAAAAGGTTTAAGGACCACATTGTAAAAAAGCCTAAAATTTAGGAGGTAAATTTGTCAAAAACCCAAAAAATATATATACATTGTCAACGAATAAGACAAATTGAGCGTACATTTGTATATACACTTCATCGTACCACAGTTATTTATTCCCCTCCTTGAGCATTTCTTTGTTGTTCACGGTAGATACTGAAAAGAGATTTAAAAAGAGATTTAAAAAATATATATGATTTTTATCCTAAATTGGGATAAAATTTTATGAGTTAAGATAAATAGATTTTGTCAAGTGGAAGGCAAGAAGGTATCTCAACTCGTTCTGAGCAATCTACCTCAAGTGTGTCCACTACGAGGGTTACCTTTCCCTCTGTCTCACCGCGGGTAAAGGATCCCCACTAGATCTTTTTTTGCCTTTTATTCTACCTCTGTTTATTATAAATGTAAGATCTTGTGAAATACAAGTATAAGAACAAAGCTATTGAACTGAGTCCAGTAAGCAACCAATAGTAGAAATCAAGATGAGCCCGGTTTAGATTATTTGAAAACCAGCTATCTCGGCCATCTTCACCAGTGGCTTCCTCAATGATGGATACCAAAAAGCTGCTTAGAAAACTTCCCACGCCGAAAATACTGAGATAGAGGGAGAGTCCAACACTCCTTAATTCTGTAGGGACCTGATCATAGAATAGCTCTTGCAGACCAACCATTGTGAACGCATCAGCTATTCCAGACAAGAGGTATTGAGGTACCAACCACCAGACGCTCATTGGGACAGTCATGCCTGGCGTATCAACAAGATCATATTCTTGAGCGGTTTGAAGCCTTTTAATCTCGACCAGAGCTGCAATTACCATGGAAAGAACAGATAAAAGCATCCCAGTTCCTATTCTCTGTAGCATTGTAATGCCAGATGGTTTACCAGTGAATGCTCTAGCAACGGGTACAATAACTCGGTCATAAATTGGAATGAAGACAAGAATGGCAAGTGAAACGAAGGATTGAAGAGAGGCAGGTGGTATGTCAAAGCCCGGCACAACTGTTCTCTCCATAGTAGCTCCTTGCTTGGTAAAGAAGGTAGCGCTTTGTGCACCCACAATGCCATATACCAAGCATGTTCCCCAAATTGGAACAAGTCGAAGTACAGCCTTTGCTTCCTCTACTTCATCCATGCTGCAAACTGTCCCTTCTTCATTCAAGCCATCTAGTGCAAGCAAGGCTTTATTGAGAAACCTGTAAGAATATGTAATCCAAATCACTTGAGAGAGTTATGCTAGAATTTAGAGTTCATTCATTCATCTTACAATTAGGCTGTGGTTGTATGAGTTATACTGGAATTTAGAGCATAAAGTTGCTTTTATGTAAATCAAGAATTGCATTCTGTTACAAGCAAATGGTAGCTCTACTATAGTTCAACAAGTATCATAAGGGTTACAATTCAACCTTGAACAATTACTAGTAAATAAATGGAGTGTCCGACATAAAATAATTTATGTAGTCAGAATTTTCAATTTGTGGGATATTCTGCCATCCCAAATGTGAAATGATAAGGAGAAAAGGAATAAGTGCAGATAGAATGTTATTAGAGATTTGTTTACACAACAAGCTCATGTCAGATGCTGGAAAAAGTAAAAAATATCATAAAAGTTCACTCACTTCAAACAAAATCTCTCTTGCAATATAGCCCCTGTTTGGTTAATAGGTTTGAACCACAATGCAAATCTTTTTGCTACAATGTTTTCTCTCATAAAAATTTAAATTTCTGTTTAAATTATTTGTTCAAACCAATAAACAAAACGGACCAGTAATTTTCAAGAATGGCATGTTAAACAAGAGCTTTAAGAAGCCTGTTTTGGGTTTAGGATTTTTAAAGTGTTTAATTTATGGTAAGGTTAATCACTTACTTGAATTGTTCATAGCTTTCGTACGGTAGGGTTCCATGGAATTCTTCTTTACTGATGATTGCTGATGAGCTTGTGCTCCGGTTCCTAAATGCTGCAATAAACACCCTACCAATGCGCACAAATGCATTTCTCTCATACCGCCTATTGCTGTATCTATAAACTCTAGTTCCAAACAAGAAAACAACCAGACCTAGAATCATTGCGATGCAAGGGATTCCAAATCCAAAAGCCCAACTGATGTTGTCTTGTACATAGCTTAAAATTGTGACAGTGACCAAATAACCAAAGCATATACCAAAATACCACCAATTAAAGAACGAGCTTCTGGCTTTGCACTCTTCTGGATCTTTTCCATCAAACTGGTCGGCCCCAAAAGCCTGAACACAAGGCTTGTGTCCGCTCTGTGCAACCGCTACTAGGTATAGAGAGAAAAAGAGTAGTATTAATTGGATTTGGGAAGGAGAACATGGCATGATTTGGTTGGTTTGGCAGTCAGAAACACCAAGAGAAGGCAGTATGGCAGACAAAGTCAACAACGCCAGACCCTGCAGTTCAGTTATGTTAGATTAGCATTGTAAATGAATCATCTCATGCAAAAACAAAGAGGAAAAAAAAGGACGGTGAGAGGTCCACGGTAGCAGTTGTAGAAAATAGATTACATGACTTAATATATTGAAGTCAGAAATTTTTGAATCTGATTACAAGACAGTATAACTGGAACTAATCAGGACGGTAAAGAATTTTTTGTCATATTTATGGTGATTAAAGAAATAATGACCAAAAAAAAAGAAATAATGGCTTAGGAAGTTGGCGCCTGTGGAGCTTTGGCTACTTCATAATCTTTATTGTATTGGTTCAAGTTATCAGTCGTTTAAAAATTAAAGACAAGTTATGATACATCATCTAAACCGACAATGTTCCACAATCAATCCTAAGCTTTCACTCTAGAACTAGGACAGATTATGAACATATCTAAATTCAAATCCATATGCTTTTTCGCCATGTCAATTCACATATGACCTGTGTCCTACCACAACCACTCATAAGTCAGTTTCAACTTCTTTTTTCTTTTTTGAGATGAACTAATCTATCAACAATGATTTATATCAGCAAGTAGAACAGACAGGATTGGCTAAGGCATTTCCTTCAACCAAATGAGTTTATCATCAATCCTAAAAGGACAAAGAGCAAGACCAAGAGTACTCAACTTCAATTCATGGAAAATAGGACAAATAAACATTTACCGTCTCCAAGGCAAATGTGAGTGCCAGTACCTTATTTGGCACCAAAAAAATGTAAAAATAGCATATTTGATGGGCTATTCTATAAGTTTTAAAATTAATTTGGTACTGCATTAGATATGCTCTCAACACTAAATTCCCCCATTGAGCTCGAAAGGAGACTGAACCAAGGTCGTCAAGTACAACCAAAGCTTGTAATGCTGCTATCTTGAAGTAGATGTTCCATACAAATATAAGAAGATAAATTACAGTTAAGTTCCATTAGATTCTGCGAAAAGAATCCCATGAATGTGTTTGACTTAAAGAAAGAAAAGACGCCAAAAAGAGAGAAGCTACCAAAATGTAGAGGAGATTGGCGAGAATGATGGTGCGGTAGCGGCCAAGAAAAGAATCGGCGACGAAGGCTCCCAAGAGTGGCAGCAACGACGCCGTTCCGTCCCACGCATTGACGTTGGCCGCCGCAGCCGCCGTTGACTGCCCGAGCGGCCCAGTCAAATAGCTTATCAGGTTCGAGGCAATCCCACAATACGCGAATCTCTCAGCAATCTCCACACCTATATATATATATATATTAAATAAAATTAAATCTCAAACTTCAAAAAAAAATTGATGGGCACAAATAGAATCTTGAATGTTGGGGTGTTAAGTTACCAATGATGAAACCGGCGCATCTCCAACCGCCGGATTTGGATCGCAGGACAGGTCGGCCTTCGTAGTCAACGACGCCGTCGACAGTAGCGTCTAGAAGTGGGGTTTCGTCGTCGTCGGCCATTTGTACGTCTTCAAGTTCAAGGAGTAGATGATCCGAGCTACCCACACACCAGAAGAGGCAAAGCAGCACAAAACAAACATCCAGTCAAAATGTTGTCGTAAATCAAAACAATGTTATTTACTAGTATCCTACTCTATTTTTTTTCCCCAATAAGTGGCACGTTTTTCTTCTTGTTCTTGGGGGATTTGTCAGGCTTGCTACTATTTAGCCTTAACAAGAGGCATCGTCTAACCAATACGTTAGACTCAAGAAGTCGTGTAAGTATAGTTTCAACAAATTTTTGTTACAGCATGGTAACTTTTTTTTTTTTTTTTTTCTATAGCATTTAAAGGTTTTATATTGTGTCAAATGCATTATAAGTGTTGTTGACTTGTAAAATTCGTCTAACAAATATCTCTCTCTCAATTCTTTACTGATACGATCACTCATGAATAAAATAAATAAACATAAAAGAAAAATAACAAGAATGCATGAAAATTTATAGTAATTCACCTTAATTAAAAGCTACGTTTATTTTTGTTTTTTTTTAGTATAGGGATTTCATTATAAGAAAACTGTTTACAAAGCTAAACCTGCTAAGAATTGGACTTTAGGCTGCTCCTTCGAGCCAACCCCTACTTATAGTAGTTCGATTGGCTATAAGCTGATCCTCTAATTACAATTTAAATTCAAATAAGGGATAATCTCTTATCTAATTGGCTTGGTTGTACCATTGAGATCTCTTGAGGAGCTTATCTTCTCTCGATATCTAGGATTTTCTAGATTCTGATAAGATTGAGTGCTTATTGCTATTTTGGAGATCTATAGTTCAAATTTTGGACACGGTTGGACTATTTTATCCTTCTCAGGTATTATCCGCATGGACATGTTTTTTGGAATATCACCAAGGCTATATGGGCCAAGATCTGTTTCAAGCCTTTCTAGGCTCAATAAGCAATTGGGCCTTTATCGGTGACCCAACAACATTTGCCCTCCCAGATCGGAGTACTTCTTTGGTCGGTAGCTGAAGTGCCTCAAGGTCGCCATCGGTCAAACCTGGTCAAAGTCTTGCAGAAGAAGCTATGTTCACTTTGATAGTTAATGACGATTGTGGAGTTGAAGAGGGACCTTTATTCATTGGACTGTCAAGTCGTAAATGTCAATATCACGTGGTATGTTAGGGAAATGCATTGTGGCTGTTAATTCGACGTTGTGATTTCTTATCCAAATCTCAGTCATTGGATGAAAATCTTCATTGTGACTGTCGGATTAGGCTTCTTGTTGATCATATGACCGATATCTAAGGAGATATTTTTATAAATACACCTAAAAACCCCTCATTTCTTTGTCTTTTTGTTTCACCAAAGCCGAAACTCTATGCAATTTTTCCAGGCCACTCCTAACCTTTTCTTCACTTACCCTTGCACTCTCGATCTTCAAATCTTCTCAAAATTATCAATTACAGGCTTGTCAAAGCGCTGGAGGCATTTTCTCAGCAATTTCCCAATCTTCTGCTTCAAAACTTGTAAGTTTTAGCTTTCTAATCTCAACTTTACTTTTTCGCTTGTTTGTGCACTTTTTTAGGTCTGAAGAGTCTTGATTGTCCTTGTCAACGATGTTTGAGCATATTCTAGTACTTTTCTTCATTTTTTTAGCTAGTTTTTGATGATTTTAATAATGGTTTTTATTAAACCTTTTGAATTTAGGATGAACTCGGCCACCGAGTCCATACTCAGGATGAAACCCATAGGCATAGTTGTTTAACTTTGTAAGCAGGGGCTTCTTAACTATTAGGACTTAAAACTTTTTTTTATTTTGTTTGTTGTTGCACAGCAAAAAATGACTAAGGGCAAAAGTAGTGGCCGATAAGTAGCATGGCAGTTACATTACATTTTGACCATTCTATCCTGCTAAACACATCTAGTTGTGCCATGGCCTTGGATACGATGGAGATGATCGTTGACGAAACTTAGCTCAAGGCATGACATTAGAGGCGTCTATAGGAGTCAGCTTGGTCTACACCGGAGCCCGAGGATATCATGAAGCAAATCGATGATTACATGGATGAGTTGGGCCATGCTGAGAGTAGCTCTAACACAAAAGGCATGGTGGAGAATCTCTTGGAAGGTATTCTAATAAGCACCTGAGACGAGATGACCATGTAGTGATTAGACCCCGAGGTGGAAAGCTCACATCTGATCACTTTGGGTGATGACCTGGTTGAGGAATTGGTTGCTACGGGGTTTCAATCCAAAGCATGCCTCAGGGTGATCTCGAAGAAATTCCAGGAGTTCTTCTTCTCCTCTGACCTCAGTTACATCATGTCGACTCCTAAGGCTAAAGCATCTGATTCCCCTGAAGATACTATTGTTGTGTACACCAATACCTTCTCGTATGACATGTTCCTTCCCTATCCTCCCTTTCACGAGAAGATTTTCAATGAGTTCGGTCTAGCTCTTCCACAGCTTCACCCTAATGGATGGAGGATTTTTTTAGGGACCTACTTGTTGTAGAAAGTTCACCAAAAGGTCGAGGTTACTGTCTGCGAGATTTTGTATTATTATATGCTCAAGTTGGTGCCTAAGCAACCTGACTTTTATTACATTAGGTCATAGCCAAAAGTGGGTGACCACATAGTCAGGTGCCCTAGCTTTATGTACGATTGGAAAGAATCCTTTATCTTCTTGGACTTGAAAGGGGCCTTTCAAAAACACTTCACCAAGAGTGAGGCTCTTCTACCGATGCGATGTTGGTTCCCATTCTATGGTCGGTGTCCACATTTTTCTAATTCTTTTGTACCTAACTTGTCTAAGCTTGCACTAATGGTTCCTTTTTGCAGCTATTTCTCTTGCCCGACCTAGCCTTAACGAGGACAAGTTAGCTCGCATCGAAGCTGCCTTAAGTTCCCAAGCGATTTAGGTTGTACAACTCTTTAGCGATTGGGATCAACTTGTTTTAATCAAGGCTTAGCAATTTGGTTGTCCCTTTATCCACCATTACAGAGGGAGAAATAGAAGAGGCCGGTGATCAAGTTTCCTAGTAGCAGGACATTCCTATTGTTGACCTTGAGAGTGAAGAAGAGCAAGAAGGTATTAGTTCTATACTTCCTTATATTCAATCTTTTATATTCCACTTTAATTTTTGAAAAAGTAGATGAATGTACATGACTGACGAGGTTACTTGTTGACAGGAATGGTTTCTAAATGTTAGGGGCTGAAGAGGTCTAGTAAGAGTTCTTCCCAAGACGTTGAGAAGGAGAGGGGGAAAAACAAAGAGAACTGACACCTTCTTAAACGAGAAACATATTCCTCCAACCTACATGGAAGCGGGCTTTTCGGCCAAAGGTGGCCAGGACACTACCCGACCTCCTTCCTAGCTGCCACCATTAGCTCTAGCCCAAATTTTCTTTTCTCAGAGGTCTTCACGAGGGTAGCAAGTGCAACAAGTGTCCACCCAACTACTTGATGACCTAGCTATTGCCATTTCTTGATACCCTCCATGGATAAGCTCGGTGATGGAGACTTTGAGATAGAATCATGGCGAGGGAAAATTGTAACACCCACCTAAATTTTATGTAATGAATCACGTTAAGTTAGTAACGACGTTAAGGAATCTTTATCAATAATTTATGTTATATGTTATAATTCATGATTTTATGTTACTAACTTTTATGTCAAGTTTTATGACAGGTTACTACCGCATGGAATCGTTGTGCTCAAGTGTTCATGATCATTTTAATGTATGTTTATTTATGATGTAATAATGAATTGAATTGTTATAATGTATGGCATTTAAGGACAGTTTGGCAGGCCGAAAAGTCTGCCCAAGATCGGCAGGTCGAAGGAAACCATCAGCAGGCCGAACTTGGTGGAACCGGCAGGCCGAAGGGGAAAATCGGCAGGCCAAACACGGCTGACGAGCAGTCAGCAGAAATCTCTCCAAATTTATGGCTGAGATAATTACGTTAAATGAGTGATTTATTGTGATTAATTGGCACAATAATGGAATGTTTTATCAGTTAAGGAAATTAAAAAGTTTGACTTCGCATTGATTTTTCTGATTTTAAATGGTTTTCTATTTTAAGAGGGCAAAACATGGTAAGTGAGGAGAGATTGTTTGACTTTCCCTCTTTTCTCTCCTTCCTCCACACCAATGAGCCATCAATGAGTCAGAAAATTCTAACTTAATGGAGGGTAATGAATCTTCATTATGCTCATAACGTTAAAAAAAAAATTTAACATTCTTTTCCCTCAGATATTTTCTCTTCTTTTCCCTCTCAGTTCTAAGACGTTTACTCATTCTTTATTCTTCTTCCCCTCTTCTCCACGAATCCCATCTCCATCTCTTTCAAAAATTCTCTACAAGTATTGAAAGAAAAAGTCATATTTTGTTGGTTAAATTCAAGGATTTCAAGAAGAAATTCTTAAGGTAAGAACTTTTTCGGTAATTTTGAAAAGAATTCTTCTCCTCCAATCGTTTGCAATATCTTTCTATAGGTATTGTATTTTTGCCTGAGTTTTTGTTATGATGTTCATGTATGTATTATGTGATGTTTTTTCAAGTTTCATGTCATTTCGGTGTTTTTATGAAAATATGAATCTTCTATCTCTACCCCTCACAGTAAAATATTATTGTTTAATTTTGATGCATGAAAAAAAATGTAATGTTTATTCAAGAGGTAAATGAATGATGTTTTTCATAAAAGTTGTCAAGAATGTGCATGTATAATGTATGATGAATGTATTTTATGTTATGAAATTTTATGAGATTACATTAAGAAAACTGTTTTAATAATGTTATTTCTGGATTTTTGTTTATGAAATGTTATATATGTTTAAATGATTTTATGATAATGAAATAATTTTATGCATGATAATAAGATGTTTGTATGAATTTTTTATTAAAATATATGTAATTTAATTGTTTGAAAACATTTTTTTAAAAGATATTTATGTTTAAAATATATGGTTTGTTTTTATATGCTTAAGGTAATTTTTATGATTTAAGAAAAATCATGATAACATGTTTATGTGATGACAACTTTTATTATGGCTATGAATTATGTTTGTAATATGTGATGAATGTATACATAAATGTTATATGAATGGATGTTATATGAATGGATTATTTACGCTATGATGATAAATATTGATTTTATTGTATTTTAAATGGAGTAATGGCATGAACACACAAAGGAACGAGCACTTCGAGACCGCGGCGTCGTCACCAAATCACGTGAAGGTTAAGTAAGCTAGCTTTAAGGTAAGTACATTCTCACTTGCAACATGATACGTTTTACAAGGTTAGATGATATGTTTACAATGATATTCATGATGATTTTATGGTTGTTTTCCTTAAAGGATTTCTTATGAAAGATTATCATGATTTAAAGTTATGCATGTATGATGATGACATGTTTTATAGTATAAAAATTATGTATATATGTATCACCTAATAAGTGTTGCACACCAATGTTATGACATGATATGTTATGATGTCATGTTTGGTTTGGGATTAGCTACCCTTCTCCTCTCATGACGGCGTGCCTACGATGATGTTCATGGTGCAACACTTAGGCCCTTAAGATAAAATGGAAGATGTTTTAACATAGTCAATGAAATGAAAGATATGTTTCCATGAAATTGTGCTTAAGGCACTTTTATGATATGATGACAATGATGATGATGAAGTATATGAAATGTTTTAATTGTGAGAATTATATGTACTTATTAAGCATTAGCTTAATCATGTTTTATATCATGTTGCAGATAAGGGTAAGAAAATCATGGAATAGGCGGAGGACATGGGAAGGCGTGTGAGCACAAGCACGATGAATTGTAACAGAAAGAACGCCAAAAAGAATGTTTTTATGTTTTTAATCAAGTTTCATATTTTGAACACATTTTTTATGATAAATATTTAAAGGATTCTTGAACTATGTTTTATATTTTATTTCATTATCTTAAGTATTATGATCTTCCGCATTTTTATGAAAGGTTGGTTTGTTTTAAAAATTAAGTTTTTCCAAGAATTTTTAGCTCGGTTGGCCTGCCGATGTCCAAAAGTTCAGCCTGCCGGACAATGATGAGTTTTAAGCCTGATTTGCAGAGCCTCTGCCGGCCTACCGGATGAAGGAACTCCGGCCTGCCGATCATGTTCAGCCTGCCGAAATCCCAAGTTCGGCCTGCCGAACTGTGGGAGTAAGTAAACTTTAAATGATGTGATGATTAATGAGATACGATGTGATGTTTTTATAAGTCCTGATTTTACAACTTGGTATATCTATTTTATTAAAATAAGTTTATGATTAATTTAAGTGATTTAGATTAAATTATGATATGGAATGAGTTAAGTTATTTAACAATGTTAAGTTAAAAAAAAAGAAGAAAAAAAGAAAAAAATGTATGAATGGATCCTGGTTAAGTATGTTTAATTATATATTTTCAATTTAAAGTATCGTATAAGTTTTGTTTTTGCGTTTGTATTTATAATTTAAACTAGTATGAATGTAAGAATGTAACGACATCTGTGACGTCCATAAAAGGGGCGTCACAAAAATGGGCCGAGCTACAAAAAATAAGGCCATTAGAACAACAGAAATTTTTTGTCGATCTCAACATGAGGGTAAGTTTCTTTCATTTAGTTTAATCACCAATGTATCTCCTTCAGCCGCTGAAATCTCTTTGTTCTTCAGGCTCTATTGGCTTCTCTTGTGTTACAATTTGCTGCTTGATTGCCTTTGTGAACTCTCACACAGAAGACATTGAAAAACAAGAACGAACAAAGAGGAAAGAAAAAGAACTAAGAACTGCCAAAAAAACTCCTTTTCATTTCATTTTTGCTCTTGGTTTTTCTACACCACATGGCAACGATTTTCAAGCATCATTTATTAGTATTAGATTGTACGCCTCAGCTAATTCTGATTGGCTACTCGTAAAATAGCCTAAGCAACTTTAACTATCTAAACAATCAATTCTCTACTAATCAGAACATACAAACACTGCACCAATACTCTTTTTCCACGTTACCATCCTAAAACCAAACAAGCTTATTAACGAAATGTCAGCCAATTCACAACAATTCTCCACCTTGGTTGCATTTTGCTTGTTATTGCTTTAGCCCAAACTTAAACGTATAGATCAGCCTCCTTTATATTCAACAAGTTCAAACAGCATTTGGACTTTGCTAAGGGTAAAGACTTAGTGATCATATCAGCTAGATTCTCTAAAGTTGGAATTTTCTTCAAATTCACCTTGCCACGAGATACAACCTCCCTGACAAAATAAAGTCTCACATCAATATGCTTAGTCCTTTCATGATAGACTTGATTTTTGGCTAAGTGAATAGTACTTTGGCTATCACAGTAGACTTCTGCTGTTGCATGCTGAAAGCCCAACTTGGTTGCTACCCCTTTCATCCAAATAGCCTCTTTCATAGCTTCTGTTAAAGCCATAAATTTGGCTTCAGTTGTTGAAAGTGTTACTACATGCTGTAGAGTTGCTTTCTAGCTCATAACATTCCCATAGAACTTGTATGCATATTCTGTAAAAGACCTCCTATTGTTTATACAACCTGCATAGTTTGAGTCAACAAAACGAACAACTATGCCTTCATGACTATTGCATTTACCATAAAGCAAACCAACACCAATTGTCCCCTTGAGATACCTGAACACCCACTTGATGGCCTTCTAATGTGCCTTCCCAGGATTCCCCATAATCTGCTAACAACACTTATAGCAAAGGCTAAATCTGGCCTTGTATACACCATTGCATACATGATGCTACCAATAGCACTAGTATAGGGAACTTTCAACCTCAAAGCTGCCTCCTGCTCACTTTTAGGTGAGTCAGTCATTGAGAGTTTGAAATGCATGCTCAATGGAGTCGACACTGCCTTGCATTGATCCATATTAAACCTTTTCAACATTCTTTCAAGGTAGCTTCTTTGTGACAAGAACAAAGTTCCTTCATGCCTATCTTTGAGAATCTCTATGCCCAGTATCTTCTTAGCTGCCCCCATTTCCTTCATTTCAAATTCACTCTTCAATAGCTGCTTGATGTCTTCAATGTTACTCCTGTCTTTACAGGCTAAAGCATGTCATCAACATACAGTAGTAAGTAAACCATATTCCCTCCTTTTCTTGGTTTACAATAAACGCAGTTGTCATATTCACACCTCACAAAGCCATTTTGAATCATAAAAAGTCAAAACGCTTATACCACTGTCGAGGGGACTGCTTTAGTCTATACAATGATCTCTTTAAGAGGCAAACATTGTCTTCTTTGCCCTTGTCAATAAATCGCTCTGGTTGTGACATGTAAATGCATTCTTCAAGCTCTCCGTGAAGGAATGCGATCTTGACATCAAACTGTTCTAGCTCCAAGTCCCCCATGAGCCGCCAATGACAACAACATTCTAATTGAACTGTGTTTAACTACTGATGAAAACACCTCATTATAATCTATTCCTTTACGCTGGGAAAAACCCTTTGCTACTAGCCTGGCTTTAAACCAAACTTCCTCTACACTTGCAATTTCGTCCTTGAATTTATACACCCGTTTACATCCCATAACCTTCTGTTTATCAGGCCTTTTAACTAATTCCCATGTTCTGTTTTTATATGAAGACTTCAACTCATCCATCATAGCCAATCTCCACTATTTGGAATATTTGCTATGAATAGCCTCTTTATAAGATTGAGGCTCATTATCTACCACTTCAGATGCTATAGTTAAAGCAAAAGAAATGAGATCTGCATATCCAAACCTATCTGGTGGTCTAACCTGTCTCCTCTATCTGTCTCTAGCAAGAGAATAATCTTGGAGATCACCTTCAGCTTCCTCAACTTGTTCTTCAAGCTGACTGTCTTCAGACTGTTGGCAATCATTTGAACTAGTGTGATGGAATGTCTCCACCTCAACTTGTAGTCTTCCTTTATCTATGTTCAGCACCTTTTGATCCTTATTGTCTTCACCAGGTTTGTTGTCTCTAACTCCATAATACATTTCATCTTCTTAAAGATAACATCCCTGCTTATAAAGACCTTAGGACTCCCTTTCTGAACAAACCAAAGCCTAAAACCTTTTACTCCTTCAGGAGAGTAGAAGAACATGCACTTTAAGGCCCTTGGTTTCAATTTCCCTTGACTCATATGTGCAAAAGCTACACAGCCAAACACCCTCAAATTGCTCAAATCTAGTAGATGACCATACCACATCTCATCTGGCATTTTAAGGCCAATTGCAACTGAAGGATTTCTATTGATCAAGTACGTTGCTGTTACCACAGCCTTAACCTAGAAAGTCTTTGGCAGGTTTACATTAGAGAGAAGACATCTGACTCTTTCCAGAATAGTCTTGTTCATCCTTTCTGCAAGGCCATTCTGTTGTGGAGTCTTCCTTACTGTGTGGTGTCTTGCAATCCCACTCTCTTTACAGAACTGATTAAACTCATCATTACAATACTCTAAACCATTATCAGTCCTTAACTTCTTCAATTTCCTTCCTGTTTGTGTTTCCGTTAGGACCTTCCATTCTTTAAAATGGCTACAAGCATCATTCTTGTTCTTTAAAATGTAGACCCACAGCTTTCTCAAGTAATCATCAATGATGGACAAGAAATACTTAGCTCCTAAATGAGCTAGTACTCTTGATGCCCCCCACAGGTCTGAGTGAACATAATCCATTACTACCTTTGTGGAATGGATGGCCTTAGGAAATTTTACCCTTCTAGACTTTCCATAAACACAATGTTCATAGAAATCGAATTCTTATAACCTATCCTTTCCTAAAAGCCCTTTTTTGCACAATTATTTGAGTCCATTTTCACTAATATCGGCCAACCTCCTATGCTACAGAATTGTTGCTGAATCTCCCTTGTCAGAGCCAACTGCCACTGATCCGACAACTGTCTTCCCTTACAGGATGTAGATCCTATTCTTAAGGATTCCTTTCATCAAGACCAAAGAACCCTTAATTACTTTGATCACACCCTTTTCAGCTTTGAAGGCATACCCTTGTGAATCAAGTGCTCTAAGAGAAATTAAATTTCTCTTCAAGACTGGAACATGTCTTACCTCTGACAAAATTCTATAAGCACCATCTTCCATCTTCAGCTTTATTGATCCAATTCCCAGAATCTTACAAGACTAGGTATTGCCTAGTAACACCTGTCCACCATTAATTTCCTTATAGCCATGAAACCAGCCTTATTGGGACACATATGGCAAAGAGCAACCTGAGTCCATAACCCATTCAAGAATCATTCTTCGCATTCAAGAATCATTCTTTCTTTAGTTATGCAAAGGAGATCAGAACTTTCATACCCGTCAGAAGCCACATCTGCATCTACAGTTTCTCAAAATTTATCTCCACTTTGTTTCTTCCCTTCAGGGCAATCCTTCTTGAATGCCCTTCTTTATGACAAAAAAAACATTTTTTTCAAAATTTCGATTTTGATCTGGCCTTGAACTTCAGATGCGTTTCCCTCTTCTTAAGTCTTCCTTTGACATTGAGTCCCTCTGCTTTGATTTCTTCTTTACTATCTGCCTTTCTCTTCAATTCCTTCGAGAATAACGCTGACTGAACTTCATCCAGGGTGAGAGAATCCCTGCCATAGATGAGCGTATCTGACAAATTCTCATATTCCATTAACAGAGATCTCAGCAATAGCAACGCCTAATCTTCGTCTTCAATCTTGATATCAATATTCTCAAGATCAAGAATGATCTTGTTGAAATCATCGATGTGATCTTCTTCGATCTCCCAGAGGCCATTTTGAACGTGTAGAGTCTCTGTTTTAGGAACAACCAGTTGGCTAAGGATTTTGTCATATACAAGCTCTCAAGTTTGGCCCAAAGGGCTGCTGCAGATTTCTCTTTCGAAACCTCCCTTAGAACCTTATCACCAAGACAAAGGATTAGGGTACTGTGAGCGTTGTCGAGGATATCCTTCCTTTCTTTCTCTGACAGAGTGGCTAGAAGATTCTTTTCACCGGCCAGAGCTTTCGTCCAAACCCTGTTGAACAAGAAGAGCTCTCATCTTCAATCTCCATAGAGTGAAATCATTCTTGCTAGAGAACTTCTCAATGTCAAATGTGGGTTGCCCCATGATTGATTTGCCACCAAACGGCTCTGATACCAAATTGTTACAATTTGCTGCTTGATTGCCTTTGTGAACTCTCACACAGAAGACATTGAAAAAACAAGAACGAACAAAGAGGAAAGAAAAAGAACTCAGAACTGCCAAAAAAACTCCTTTTTCATTTCATTTTTGCTCTTGGTTTTTCTACACCACATGGCAACGATTTTCTGGCATGATTTATTAGTATTAGATTGTACACGTCAGAATTAGCCTAAACAACTCTAACCAACTAAACAATTAATTCTCTACTAATCAGAACGTATAAACACTGCACCAATACCCTTTTTCCACGTTACCATCCTAAAACCAAACAAACTTATTAACAAAATTTCAGCCAATTTACAACATCTTGCTAGCTACGATCCTCACGCCGTGGCTTTGTTCCAAAAAGATAAGTTAGATGGCCAAGTGACTGACCTGGATGGGAAACTATCCACCAAGGAAGCCAAGGTGAAAAAAATAACTACTTAAGAAGAATGACCTGGAAGACCCTTTTGGTTGTGGAGGCTAAAAAAGATGAAAGTAGCTGAGAGGAAGCAAGGGGTTGATATAAATGAGAGGTTGGCCAGTGCCCTAGAAGCAGCTGTGGAGCAATTCAAGTCCTTTTTAGAGATGGATAACATTAGGGACAAATTTTTCGATTACAGGGTTGACACTGTGGTGAAGAGGTCAAATGAGAAATTCCCCGACTTGGACTTGAGCTTCCTCAAGCAACCACCTGAGGAGGAGACCACAGTTACTGGGGTGCCAGGTGTTGGAGCCGATGTTGCTGGGATAGATGCTTCTAGAGGCAGGGCCTGAGCTTTCACAAACCTGTTTTTTCTTTATGTTCATTTATATGGGTTTTTTAATGGCCATAAGGCCGAGACAATGGGCTCTATACCTGACCTTGTGAATATTTATTTCTGTTTTTATTTATAATTTATTTCCTGCAAAACAGGTATGTTAGTATTCATAAGCTTTTCTTTTTATAAGTGTGAATGCCTGTCTTGTGCTATAACGAAGCTTACGGAAACTTGCCTCTTATTTAGGCTAGGTGTGGTAACTTTAATGAAAATTTTCACATCTAAACGATCAAGCTAGCCTTAAAAATTGAGCAAGCTGGTAGCTAAGCTTCATGGCTTTAGGCTTTAGTTTATCACAAGTGTGAATTCCCATGTTTATCTTGGTTTTTGGTTCTTATGTACAAGTGTAAATAACCGAGATCACTGTGATTTGGGTTATATATTGGGCAAAGTGCAAACAACCAAACCAGACTTAGCTTTAAGCATCGATGTGAATTTTATTGATAGCCAAGCTGGGTTTATTACAAGGCCTGCTCTACATGACAATCCATGGTCTTCTAATGACCGAGCTTTTACTTTTAGCTCATGGGCTTTGTCATTATGATTTTGTCGGAGAAGCACTCTTGGGCTTTGGCATTTGGTAGTAGACACATATACCTTAATAGAAACATATAATTGCATGATGTTAGCATACTCTTACTCGTATTTCTCCTTTCTATGGGATAATTCTTTCATTTTTAATGTTTTTTTTTTCCTTCGATTGATGCTTCTATTTTATCCACAGATTATACAGTCTAATATAATGCTCGTACAAAACAACAATCATTAATTATCAAATAAAGAAGAAAAAGTGTTTCCTTGAAGCGGGTTTGATGTCATTGAATCGGAGATATGTTTCAACATGTTACATAGAATGCCCTTGGACGATATGTAATTTTTCTGTTTTTGCTGTATTTTTTGGTTTTTTTGGTGATGTTTTTGCTTTTGTTTTTGTTTTTTTTTTTTTTTTTTTTTTTTTTGCTGTAATATTTTTTACAGAGTTTCAGCATGTTTTAGATAGTTCTAGTGAGTTTCGAGATGTAACTGTTAGACCAAGTGCTTAAGGATTAAATGATGTAATAGTTTTTAGAGACATTTAATAAATAAAGAATTTAATATTTATTTCATATACTACATATGTCTCCTTTATGTTCATTTATGTTGAATATATGATAAGCAAATAAAAGTATGAGATTGTCAATCTAAACTTTTAAGATCGTGCATATGATGGACAGATTATGTAGAAAACATGAATCTTAAATTGATAGTCTAAATACATAAGGTCTGCAATCGTGGGAATAAAGTTAGACACTTTATTCATATTGAGATTGTTATGTTGTCTACATCCCTAATAGGAGATGGCTTGTCTTAGTCATCAAAGTTTGACTCCGCGAATAGAAACATTTGTGTATTATCATTGGTGACGATATATTGGATTGGACTAAAATTGAATTGATTTAATTAATAATTTCATTTGTTTAAATAAATTCACTTTAGACAATCATGTATGTTGCATCTTAATCCTGAAATGAAATACTGAGTCTGTATTCTTGACTTGTGTCTTTTAATGCACCAAAGGGTGACATCTAGAATTACATAAAGATACGCATATCGGTATGTTGTAGATATGACTCTTGAATGATGTAGACTCGTTATTCATAGATATAGAACCTATAGCTCTTTTGTAGAGTCAATAATATTCTCGTATAGGTATTATTCTGTAATTGAAAACTGGAGTGCTCAACTATCTTGACACATAAGTCTATCCTAATGTATACTATTTATATAGGTTATGAATAGTAAGTATTCCAATAGTGAGATAATAAGACATAAGACAAATATAATTAAAAAAGTAAAATAGAATTTATCCTTAAGCCGATTCTAAATATCATATGGAGATGTTACACATTATAATATGTCATGGACATTTAACTTATTAGAGTTTTGTAATTTATATATAGTTTGATAGTGCAGTGTTAAGCTTTTAGTAGCATAGCTTTCGAGTTGATAATTATAAAATATACATGTCAAGGATAAGTTATTTTATAATTATAGGAGCTTGATCTATATATGTCTATTGGGCCCCATTTGCTAACTGACATAATTTTCTGTAACAATACGACGTATTTTCTGACATATTAGTAACTTATGTTAATTCTTAAGATTGGGTAAAATTTGAATAATTGGATTTAATAATTTATGTTAGTTTCTTGGTTGAATTAATTTTATGAATTAATTCAAGATAAACATGTTGAATTATTTAAATATATTTTATTTGAATATGGGATTATATGTATATGATTGTTTTAATCAAATAACTTCTCTATTGGGTTATTTGACTTAAAATTGAGGCTCTATAAAGAATACCTGGGTCAAATAAAGTAGGAGTTATCCAATCGGTTCAAATCAGTTAAATCAGATAATTCTAAAAGGCTGAAAAAATGTGTCTACGAAGTCAGCACTGAATAGATAGTTGACTGCCATACAAAGGGGGTGGTCAACCGCCCCTGCTTTATTCAAATACACGTCTCGCATGTTTTCACTTTAAGATTTGACTAATTCAAATTTTGAAACCGAATCTGATAAGAATAAATGCCCAATGAGTCTCTATAAATAAATAACGTGTTCCTATGCTTTCATATCGTTATTAACACTAAAGGGAGGTCACTTGAGAGGTCTAGGAGAGAGATTTTTTAGAGAGAGAAATTCTACTACTCTGAGAGATAATTGTTCAACACCCTCTCTAGTGATTATGGGGAGAGCTACCACTGGAGAATTGAACGAAGTATGCCCACTCGCCTCCGATCGTGGAAAATATAATTACAAAGAAAACCAGTTGGTTGAGGCTTTTTTAGACGCAATTCTTAGGAATGGTTCTAATGATTTTCTATCAAAAGTGCGGTTCTAATTCTAATAAGAACGTAAGATCTTTTATTAATTTGTATATAGCATGTCTAACTCGCTTATGGAAAAGAGTTTATTCATTAAAAATTTTAAGATCCACTGCGTACTCCTCTTCCAACAATCAGCATCAAGGTCATGGTTTTATGGCGTTTTTAAGGAGTTTGTGATCATGCTATATACATAAATTATGTGATCTTAATCTATCCTATGCCTAAATTAAATTTTTAGTGAGTTGGCACTCTAAAGTTTCTATATTATTATATAGGTGTTTTACAGATTGGAGTCTACAGATTAGAGGTCAATCCATATACATCGGATTGGGATTTTTCCAATTCAAAATCAATCCATGAGAGTCCTAATCCAATCTGATCCAGCTCACAATCAACATATTTTACGGATTGGAATCTGCAAATTCACGGATTAGGGTTTAATCTAATTAAAAACACTAAGAATAAAAAAAAAGCATAATATGACATGAAATTCAATAAAATCTAGCAAGCTATAACCTAATCGAATGCAAGTCAGATAATAAATGAAATTGTAGTATTACAACAAAAAAACTTAATAAAACTATAGATATATATATTAAATTAAATGAAGTAGGGTAAATTTGGGCTTCATTTGGGCAACATTTTTATTTTTTTAATTAATAAACTATAAGAAATTCTACACGTAGCCTTCACACACATATATAATAATTTAGAAATTTATATATACATATATATAAATATATAAAATTTAAGTATTATATATATTGGATTCATGGATTACATGGATTGGGAGATACTTAATCCGTAATCCAATCTGTATATATTGGATTAGGAAAATCCCAATCCAAAATTAATCTGTATCTTTCATAATCCAATTTAATATGCCAGATTGGATTAGAATGAACGGATTATACGGATTGATGGATTCTGTGAACACCCCTATTATTATATGTTGTCATGAGATTATATAGTAAATGTTTATTAATTAATTATTGTTAATTAAATTTTTGGTTTAATTATTATTTTAATTAATTTTTGTCAGTTATGGTTCCTTAGAGGTTTGAAAGTGTATCTAAGTATTTCATATAATTAAATGACAGTCTATTATCACCATTTAGGGTTTGTTATTTTATTTTTTAGGAATTTTGTAACCCGGAAGTGGTATATGTTTTGGTTGTAAATTTCTATTAAAATATTGAAGATGGATCTTGAAGACGGAGATGATTGCTGGTTTATTTATTTTTGTGTTTATAAATTTTTTGTAAGTTTTTTTTTGTTTTAATTGTTATTAAATTAAAAGCTACAAAATAGTCAAGAAAACATTTTTTTTCCTAGAATGCAATAGAATTGTCGACCATACTATATAGTGGGCAGTCGACCGGCCACGGTTGAAAAGCCGTTCTGTCAAACAGAGTTGTTTGACCAGCCCTATGTATGGTGATCGACAACTAGAGAGTTGTTTTTGATTATTTTGAGATGTTTTTTATTTTATGAGACAATTTGAGAAAAACTTTGGAGATTTTATGATAACCAAACAAAAAAGTTTTGATCTATGTGAGATTGAAATTGAAGACGAATGCCATATAAAGAATGATACAACAAGAAGATGCAAAATGAAGAATCGATAAAATTTTTTGATTAAAAGTTTTGAAATCTTTATTTTCTTTTCTCTAAGATGGAACCATAATATTATGGTTATTTATTATATAGCTTGTAGCTTTGTTTATTACGTTGCTTGTTTGCTTTATAATATGTTTTGCTATGTATGTTGATAACATGCCATGTAGAATAGAAAGTACTACTCATTAAAATTGTTCATACATGTTAACATAAAATCTTGTTTTCTAAAATATTGAGTGGGACAAGATTTTTGAAGAGAGAACTTAAAACCTCTATCATTAATCCATAAGTAACACATGATGGTTTCGACTTCTAGGAAGGGATGCATCATGTACTAGGTTAGATCTCTGAAATGATAATTTGCTTTAGCATGTTTTATCATTATTCACCCCTAAGTGACAATTATAAACCATGGAAAAAGTAGTTGAAATAATGTTTAAACACCCAAGTTAATTTTATTTTTAACCTCCCCTAGGAACTATGTTAATAAAATTAATGATCAAAGAAAATGATTATTAGTATATACTAGATCAGACAAGTCTTAGATGATATATACTAATCAGATGGGATCCATGTTTCTAATTGAATTTTACAAATCTCCCCCTAGCAGCTTGTTAAATTTTGAGTTAGAAATTTTCGTTGAAAGGTTGTGATTTTTCATGGGTTTGACACATAAACACATTATATATGTTTGCGTGTATGTTTATACTATTTTACTAATAATTATTTTATCTTTGCTTTTGCTTGATATATGAATCTTTATTATAGAACAAAATGTCTAAAAGCGCATTATCATGGAAACTTGACAAAAAATACTTTAACTGACGAGAATTATAATGATAGGAAATAGAACTTGAACATTGTCCTGTCCTTGAAAAGCTGAAATTCGTCCTAACTACTCTATGTTCTCCAGCACCTACCGACGAATCCACTAATGAACAAATCCAAGCGCAGGCCTAATGCTATATCATGGCTAGCATGAATAACATGCTACAAGCTCAGTGTGAAAATCATGAACTGCTAGGCAGATCATGGATAATCTTAAGGACATGTTTGGAGGCCATGCTTTGACGAAGTTGCAAGAAGCAATTTGGAAGCTTCTCAACTGCAAGAAAAGAACTAGGGACTTCTATGAAGGATCACAAGATGTTAGTCATGGGTTACCTCGCTGAGGCTTAAACCTATAGAGCCGACATTGATGCTGAGTCACAGATGACTATGGTTTTCCAGACTCTATCTAAGGAGTTCATCTTGTTTAGAGTTTCATACAATTTGAGCAACAGACTGGATGTAACCTTAACTGAGTTAATAAAATCGTTGTAAGAGTTCGAAAACCTGATCAAGGAAGCTTTGGCTAGTGGCAAGGCGAACTTGGCAGTTGTATCTGGTTCCAACACCGATGGAAAAAAACAAAATGCCAAGAACAGAAAATCTTTTGTTTTCACAAAAGGCGAGGAAAAGAAGAAGAAGAAAAAGAGGAACCCGAGAAGCTAAAGTGCTTCTTCTACGAGAAGGTCAGGGCACTATTAAGAAGAATTGCAAAAACTTCATAGCTAAAAAAAGGTAAGTGCAAACTTATAGTTATTGAAACTTGTTTAGTTGAAGAATTAAGTAACACTTGGGTCATAGATTATAGAGCGACTAACCATTTTGTGTTTCTCTGTTCAAGGAAACAAGAAATCTGCTAAATAAGCACTTCAAGTTATAAATGGGCAATGGGATTCTAGTGTTACTGAAGCAGTAGGAGTTATCCATCTTAATTTCAATAGTTTAGGAATTTAGTTTTAAGAGATTTTTTTATATTCCTAAGCTTAAAAGGAATTTAATTTCTGTTTCTTGTTTATTTAAGGATTTTATTCAGTTTCTTTTAAAATACAATTATGATTCGTAAAAATAAATATTTTATCTATAGTAGATGGATGTAATAACCTATATTTTATCAAACCTAAGATGGAAACACTGCTAAACACTGAGATAAATAATAACTTTAAAAGGCTTAAAACTTCTCACTCTAATAAGACTTATTTTGACACTTATGTGATTAGGTCACATAAGCATTAATAGGATACAAAGGTTGGTAAAGGATGGACTTTTAGGCAATTTAGAGGTGGAATCTATACCATAGTGTGAATCTTGTTTAGACAGCAAAATGACTAAAGGACCATTCAAGTCTAAGGGCAATCAAGCTAAAGGGATTATAGATCTTGTGCATACTGATGTTTGTGGTCCCATGAACATCAAGAAGCGAGGCGGGTACAAGTATTTCATTACTTTTATCGATGACTACTAGAGATATGGGTATGTTTACCTTATGCATCATAAGGACAAACTTTTGACAAGTTCAAGGAGTTTCGAGCGGAAACGAAGAAGTAATTAGGTAAACACATAAAATCACTTTGATCCGATTAAGGTGCTGAATAACTATCTGATGAGTTCCTCAGACATTTAATAGAGAATGCGATTTTATCCCAATCGAGTATGCCTGGCACTTCGCAACAGAATGGCATAGCTGAAAAAGGAAATAGGACTTTGTTGGACACGGTTAGGTCCATGATGAGTCATTCTACATTGTCATTATATTTTTGGGGACATACACTACAAACCGCATGTTATCTTTTGAATAATGTGCTTTCAAAATTAGTTAGTCAATTCCTCATAAGTTATAAACAGGTACAAAGATATCCTTGAACCATATTGTCCTAGATGAGCAAGCAAATCAGTCAAAAGCACATTCAGAAGTATGTATATTTGTAGGATATCCAAAAGAGACAAAAGGCGGTTATTTATATAACCCAAAAACCAGTAAAGTCATGGTTTCTATGATTGTGACTTTCCTTGAAAAAAGTTACATGAATGACTTTAAGCCTCATAGTAGAGTAGTACTCGAGGAGATGGCAAGCAATATGATTACTTTAGCGGTTCCAGCAGAAACCAATCCAATCTATGTGAAAAAACTAGCAATACAACAACATAGGGAGCTTCAGCATAGTAGGAGGATCGGGCGTCAACCTGAAAGGTTTATGTTTGATGATAAAGCCTACTTGACTTGAACCGATTGATCATGACAAAGATCTTTACACTTACAAAGAGGCTAACGAGGATGTTGATTCAAAGCTTTGGATAGAAGCTATGAATACTAAGATGTAGTCTGTGAAGGCTAATCAAGTCTGGGAACTTGTAGACTTTTTCGAAGGGGTAAAACCTATAGCGTGTAAGTGGATCTACAAGAAAAGGAAAGGTATAGATGGGAAAGCTGAAACCTATAAGGCTAGACTGCTAGCAAAGGGATACATGCAAAAGGAATGAATCGATTACGAGAAAACCTTTTTGCCCATAGCCATGCTTAAGTCCATCCATATAGTCTTATCCATTATAGCCACTCTCGATTACGAGACTTGACAAATGGATGTCAAGATAACTTTCTTGAATGGCCATCTTGATGAGACCATTTATATGGTATAACCAGATGGGTTCAAAGTTAAAGGTTAAGAGAATAAAGTCTGTAGGTTGCCAAAGTTCTTTTTTTTTTAACTTAAGCAAGCTTCCCATTCTTGAAACATAAGATTTGATCAAGTGATCAAGACTTATGGGTTCAAACAAAACGTGGATGAACCATGTGTCTACAAACATATTCAAGATGGGAAAGTGGTGCTTCTATTGCTCTATGTTGATGACATTTTGCTTATTAGCAATGACTTTGAGGCATTATTATCGGTCAAAGTTTGGTTGACCATGCATCTTGACATGAAATACTTAGATGAAGCAAATTATGTTTTAGATTTCCAAATCTTTTGAGATGGGAATAACAAAATGATAGTTTTATCCTAAGCTTCCTACATAGATAAAATTCTTGATAAGTATGCAATGTAGAATTCTAAGAAAGGTGGGAAACCATCTAGATCTAGTATTACTCTTTCTAAGAAAGACTATTCAAAGTCTGATGAAGAAAGAGAATACATGAAGAAGGTGTCTTATGCTTCGACAGTAGGTAGTCTCATGTCTACTATACTTTGTACATGACCTGACATATGTTATGGGTCTAAATAATAAGTTGACTCCAATCGGATCCATGACCAAACCATTTTGTTATAGTCAAGTATATTTTCAATTACAAGAGATTATATGCTAGTATATTCTAGTGAGAATCTAATACCCTTGGATACACTAATTTGGATTTTTAATCCTGTCTGGATTCGAGAAGATTGACGTTAGGATTTATGTTTACTTTAGGAGAAGGAGCCATTGTTTGAAGAAGTGTTAAGCAAGATTGTACTTTTGATTCAATGATGAAGGCCAAATATGTGACTACCAGTGATGCTTTGAAAAAAGCAGTATCGCTCTACAAGATCTATAGGGATCTTAAGGTAATTCCTAGTATGGATAAGTTGCTAATGTTGTACTTGTTGAAAAAATAGTGCACAATAGAATTTTTAAAATTTTACATCAAAGTATTTTCTAAAACACAAGTTTGACATGCTATATGCATAAATTAACTAGATCTTACTAACCTTTGTATGCCAAAGAAATCCCGAAATTTGTGAAGAGAAGTAACGTTCCAAAAGAGCCTCAACCAACTAGTCTTCCTTGCTATTCTCTATCCACGACAGGAGTGAGTGTGGACTCACACATACAGCTCTTCCACGAGATGACCTTCCTTCCAACCAATCGAGAGAACCCAAAGCTAGAGTTTGTGATTTGTGAACAAAAGCTCTCAGGGAGTATTTTGATTCTCAACAATAGAGTATCACTCTTAATCTCTCAACTGATCTAAATAACTCTTAAGACTTATTTCCTATTTATAGAGGTTGGGTCTAGGGTCAGTCCTTATTAGATTAGGTCTCAAAAATTTGAATCAGAATCAAATTTGGATCAATATCTGATAAAATCCACGTGAAAACGCGTGATCTTATCATTCGCTTATCGGCAGGCCAGACTGTTGAATAAAAATCTTAACTAATCTTTTATTTTTCACCCGAGATTCTATAGAACAAAGTCTCAGTTTTAATTCAAATAACCCAATAGAAAAGTTGTCTGATTAAAAACAACTTTATCTAGATAATCTCCAACAAAATAAATGAATTCCTAATAATTCTACAAGTTTACCTTGATCTAATTTATCCAAAAAATTAAATCAACCGATAAACAGACATGAATTATCTGATCCCAATAATTCAACAAGTTTATCTTGAATTAATTTTTATCACAAAATTAATTCAACCGATAAACAGACATGAATTATTTGATTCTTTCAAATTTCAACCAATCTAATAAATATGATATAAGTTACCAATTATTGAAAAAGCATATCATATCGTTACAGGACATTGTGAGCTAGCAAATGGGACCAAATGGAACTATATAGTTCAAGCTCCCGATAATTATAAAACCCAATATCCTAGATATACATTTCATAATTATCAACTCCAACACTACTCCACTAAAAGCTTAGAGCTACACTCTCGAACTACATAGAATTACGAGGCCCGAATAGCTAAGTCTCCACGACATATCATAATATACCATATCACCATAGGATTATCCATAACCGGCTTAAGGACAAGTTATGTCTTACCTTCCCGATTATTTTTATCTTACATTCTATTATCTCACCATCGAAAAACTTACCATCTTAAAGACGGTATATTATTCGGTTACACCTATGTATCCAAATGGTTGAGCGCTCCAGTTTTTCAATCACAAGATAACGCATAGAAGAGGATATCCCTACTCCTAAAGAGGAGCTATGGATTTCATATCTATGAATAACAAGTCTACGCTATCAAGAGTCATGCCTCCAATGTACCAGTATGCATACCACTATTAAGATGTAGGTGTCATCCTTTGGTACATCAAAAGACACAAGTTAAGACAACAAGCTCACTATTCATCTCAAGATTAAGATACAATATAAATAATTGTCTAAAGTGAATCGATTTGTCGAGACAGAATTATTAATCCAAATCAATTCACTTTATGTCCCGATCTAACACATCGTCACCTATGACAACGTGCCAATGTTTCTATTCATGGAGTCCACCTCCGATGGTCAAGACAAACAATCTCCCAACAGGGATATAGACAACATAACAATCTTTACATGAATAACGCGCCCAAATTTATTCCGTTGATTGCGGATCTTATGATTTAGACCGTCACCTTAAGAATCGTGTCTTTCACATAATCTGACATCATATGCCCAATTCTTAAAGGTTTAGACTGACAGTTTCAGACTATTGTTTGCTTAACATACATTCAACAAATATGAACGTAAAAAGGACAAGATTTGGTATATAAACAATAAATAAATTCTTTATTGATAAAAATACCTCCAAAAACTTATTACATTTTTACTCCTTAGGGCATACATGTCTAACAATCTCCCACTTGCACTAAGTGAGTAAATATGACAAATCTCGCATTCCCATAGCCTCCACATGCCTTTCGAAGACTCTCCTAGTAAATGTCTTCGTAAATAGATCAGCTAAATTGTTCTCTGATGCGATCTTACACACCTTGACATGCCCGCCCTCAACGAAGTCCTTTATCACATGATACTTTTAATTAATATGCTTACTCTTCTTGTGAAATCTTGGTTCCTTAGCATTAGCTACTGCTGCACTATTATCACAGTACAGTGATACGGCCTTATCCATACCAGGAACTACCTCAAGATCCCAAGGAACTTGCAGAGCCACACTACTTCTTTCTAAGCATCACTAGCTGCCACATACTCGGCCTCCATCGTTGAATCCAAAGTGTAATCTTGCTTCACACTTCTCCAACTGATGGCACCACCGCCTAGAGTAAACACAAAACACGAAGTCGATTTCCTAGAATCTAGACATGATTGAAAATTCGAGTTAGTATATCCTAAAGGAGTCAAGTCCTTACCGGAATATATAAGCATATACCCTCGATTCCTTCTCAGGTACTTGAAAATATGCTTTACCACAACCCAATGGTTCAGTCCTAGATACGCCTAAAATCGACTTACAATCCCGACCGCATAACTAACATCTGGTCATGTGCAAAGCATGGCATACACGAGACTACCCTCCTGCCGAAGCATAAGGCACCTTCTTCATGTATTGTCTTTCTTCATAAGACTTTGGAGAGTCTTTCTTAGAAAGAGTAATTCCAGACCTAGATGGTTGCCCACCTTTCTTGGAATCCTGCATTGCAAACCTTCTGAGAATTTTATCTATGTAGCCAGCTTGGGATAAAGCTATCATTTTGTTCTTCCTATCTAGAAAGATCTGGATACTGAGAACAAAATTAGTCTTACCTAAGACTTTCATGTCAAACTGCTTGGTCAACCATAATTTGACCGATGACAATGCCTCAATGTCATTGCCAATCAGCAAAATGTCATTTACATAGAGTAGTAGAAAAACCACCTTCGCATCCTTAATGTGTTTGTAAACACATGGCTCATCCATATTTTGTGAGAACCCATAAGTCTTATGTTCCAAGAACGGGAAGCTTGCTTAAGTCCATAAATTGACTTTAGCAGCTTACAAACTTTATCCTCTTGACCTGTGACCTTGAACCTGTCTGGTTGTACCATATAAATGGACTCATCAAGATAGTCATTTAGAAAAGCCGTCTTGACATCCATCTGCCAAATCTCGTAGTTGAGAGCTGCAGCAATGGACAAGAGAATCTGGATGGACTTAAGCATGGCTACAGGCGAAAAGGTTTCCTTATAATCGATTCCTTCCTTTTGTGTATAACCCTTAGCTACTAGTCTACCCTTAAAGGTTTCGACCTTTACATCCACTCATGTTTTCCTCTTGTAGATCCACTTACACCCTATGGGTTTTACCCTTCGGGAAGATCCATAAGCTCCTAGACCTGATTAGTCTCCATAGACTTCATCTCTATGTTCATGGCCTCTGTCCAGAATTTTGAATCAACATCCTCTATAGCCTCTATGTAAGTATAAGGATCCCTATTATGTTCATCCGGTTCAGCCAAGAAGGCTTCCCCTATTGAACATATACCTTTCAGGTTGACGCCTGATCCTCCCACTACGCCAAAGCTCCTTAGGTTGTTGTTCAGGTTCATTTGGTTTTTTTACACTGATTGAAACAGTTTCATTCGAAACCTCCAGAGTGATCGGATCACTCTTTAACTCCTCAAACACCACTTTGCTTCGAGGTTTAAAGTCATCCATGTAACTCTCCTCAAGGAAAGTTGTATTAGTTGAAACCACGACTTTATTTTCCTTTGGGTTATAGAAATAACCCCCTTTAGTCCTTTTTGGATATCCTACAAACACGCAAACTTTCAAACGTGCTTCCAACTTATTCGGATCCTTAAACAGGACATGAGCCGGACATCCCCATATGCGAATATGGTTTAAGGATGTCTTCCTACCCATCCACAACTCATGAGGAGTTTTAGGGACCGATTTTGAAGGCACATTATTCAAAAGATAACATGCGGTTTGTAGTGCATATCCCCAAAAGGATAAAGGCAATGATGAATAACTCATCATGGATCTTATCATGTCTAATAAAGTTCTATTCTTTCTCTCTGCTACGCTATTTTGCTATGGAGTGCCCGACGTAGTTAAATGGGATAAAATCCCATTCTCTAATAAGTGTCCTAAGAACTCATCAGAAAGGTATTCACCACCTCGATCAGATCGAAGTGCCTTTGTGGGTCTATGCAATTGCTTTTCCACTTTAGCCTGAAACTCCCTGAACTTGTCAAAAGTTTCACTTTTGTGGTGCATCAGGTACATATACCCATATCTTGAGTAATCATCAATAAAAGAAACGAAGTACTCATACCCTACTCGTGCTCGGATGTTCATCGGTCTGCAAACATCACTATGCACAAGTTCTAGAACCCCTTTGGCCCTATTGCCCTTAGACCCGAATGGTCTTTTGGTCATTTTATCCTCTAAACAAGATTCACATTGAGCTATAGATTCCACCTTTAAGTCACTTAAAGGTCCATCCCTTACCAACCTTTGAATCCTATTCAAGTTAATATGACTAAGGCGCAAATGCCAAAGATAAGTCTTATTAAAGTGAGAAGTTTTAAGTCTTTTAGAGTTATTATCATTCATCTCAGCATTAAGCAATAAGTCCATCTTAGGTTTGATAAAATATAGATTATTTTGCATTCATCCTAGAACAAATAAAAGATTTGTTTTACAAATCACCACTTTATCTTTAAAAGAAACCAAATAGGAGTCTTTAAATAAACAAGCTACATAAATTAAATTCCTTTTAAATTTAGGAACATAAAAGCAATTTTGTAAAATTAAATTCCTATAATTATCAAAATAAAGATGGACGTCTCCCACTGCTTCCGCTGAGACCAAGGATCCATCGCCCATCTGAAGCGTGAAGTCTTCATGTAGCAGACTTCTCGTTTCTTTGAACCCTTGCAGAGAAACACAAACATGATTAGTTGCATTGGAATCTATGACCCAAATGTCACTAGATTCCTCAACCAAACAAGTTTCTAAATACAGAAGATTACACCTACCTCCTTTGGAAAGGAAGTCCTTGCAATGCTTCTTTATGTGCCCAACCTTCCCACAGAATAAGCACTTAAGCTTCTTCATGTTCTTCTTCTTCTTCTTCTTGCTCTTGGTGCTAGCAGAAATAGAAGACTTCCCGTTCTTGGCCCGTTGCTTCTTTCCATTCCCAGAGTTGGAATTGAAACCAGAAGTAGCTACCATATTAGCCTCACCACCCGCAGGAGACTCCTTGATCAGCAGTTCGAACTCCTGTGACTGTTTCATCAGTTTTGTTAAGGTCATATCACATCTATTGCTTAAATTAAAAGTAGCTTTAAACGGAATAAATTCCTTAGTCAGAGTCTCAAACACCATAGTCATCTGAGTTTCAGCATCGATGTTGGCTCCATTGGTTTGAGCCTCAGCGAGGTAACCCATGACCAACATCATGTGCTCCTTTACAGATGTCCCCGGTCTCTGCTTACAGTTTAAGAGTTTTTGAAGCGCCCCGTGTTGCTTTGTTATGACCTGGCCTCGAAACATGTCCTCAAGATTATCTAAGATCTGCTTCGCAGTCTTATAATCCTGATGTTGAGCCTGCAGCACGTTATTCATGCTTGCCATAACATAGCAACGGGCCTGATTATTAGCTTCTTTCCAGCGATCATACGCTTAGAATTGCTCATTAGTTGAGTCTCCCGTAGGCTCGGGAGGATAAGGGGTTGTCAGCATATATTTCAATTTCTCAAAGGAAATGACAATATCTAGGTTTCGTTTCCAATCATTATAATTATCTTCAGTTAATAGGTTTTTGTCAAGTATCAGAGATAAAGCATTTTTAGACATTTTTAATCTACAATAAAGAATCATATACCAAACATAAGCAAACATGTAATAATAATTTATTAAGATAACACAATCATGTAAAAACATACTAATGTGTTTATGTGTCAAAACCTTAAAAATCCCTTCCTAGGGGTCAAAACCGCTATGTTCTGCCTATGGACCAACGATGGAGGCCTTTGGTTCTCTCTTCGAAAACCTTTTCCCACTCAATCTTTTGAAATCAAGGTTTTATTTTAAGAACATGCATGAACAATTTTAATATGAGCGGCACTCCCTATTCTATATAACATGTTATCAATATACATGGCAAATTATATTATAATGCAGATAAGCAAAGCAATCAAACAAAGCTATAAGCAAAATAATAAATAACTGTAATATTATGGTTCCGCCTTAGAGAATAGAAAACTAAGATTACAAGAGAATAATCGAGACATATTATCGATTCTTTATTCTTGAATCCTTAAATTGTATCCTTCTTCATGTAATGCCCAACTTCAAGTCTTCAATCCCGTATGAATCGAATACTTCATATTTCTGGTCATATTCAAATTTAGTGTCTCTCAGAATTGTCCCAAAAATAAAATTAAAACTACATTGAAAAAATTGTACCTTTTCTGGAAAATTTCCAGCTCTCGATTGGTAGGCCGATTTGGGTGATCGACCTACCGGTCATGCCCATCAGCCCGCCGATCAAGAAGATCGACCCAGATTGGCCTGTCAGTCATGCCTATCGGCCTGCCGATTAGGAAGATCAGCCTGCCAACACATGAAAGATCGGCCTATCGAACTAAAAGTTCAACCTGCCACTAGAGTCTCCTGATTTCTACCCCGTTGTCGGCCTGCCGAACCTCACGTCCGGCCTGCAGATCTGTGACCATCGGCCTGTCGAACTGAAAGGTTCGGCATGTCGACCGAGCAGAAATCTCTCATTCTAAAAAGTACAATTTTTAATGCAATTCATCAATTTCTTTTCAACAATTCAAAAACATAAAATTAGATACTCAAGAAATACCTAGGAGCGCCATCATCAATCTTCTAGATCCGCCTTCTAGATCCATTTTCTTCGAATAATTATTTAATTATAAAATTCTTACAAATTTAAAATTAAATAATAATTCCTAGACAGAGATGATAGTTTGTTATCTAATTACATGAAAAACCTAAATACACATTCTAACCTCTAAGGAACCATAACTGGCTTAAATTAATAAATAATTAAATAACAATTTAATTAACTATAATTAATTAATAAACATTCACCATATAATCCATGACAACATATAAAATATAAAGAAACCTAGAGTGCCAACTCTCTACAAAATTAAATTCAAGCATAGGAAAGATTAAGATCACAAAATTTATACATATAACATGATCACAAACTCGTAAATTTATGTAAAAACCTGGCTCTGATACCAATTGTTGAAAAAATAGTGCGCAACAAAATTTTAAAAATTTTACATTAGAGTATTTTTCGACACACAAGTTTGACATGATATTTGCATAAATTAACCAGATCTTACTAAACTTTGTATGTTGAAGAACTCCCAAAATCTATGAAGAGAAGTAACGTTCCAAAAGAGCCTCAACCAACTAATCTTCCTTGTTATTCTCTATCCACAACCAGAGTGAGTGTGGGCTCACACGTACAGCTCTTCTACAAGGTGACTCTCCTTCCAACCAATTGAGAGAACCCAAAGCTAGAGTTCGTGATTTGTGAACAAAAGCTCTTAGGGAGTTTTTCGATTCTCAATAACAGAGTATCACTCTTAATCTCTCAACTGATCTAAATAACTCTTAAGACTTATTCCCTATTTATAGAGGTTAGGTCTAGGGTCAGTCCTTATTAGATTAGGTCTCAAAAATTTGAATCAGAATCAAATTCGGATCAATATCTGATAAAATCTGCGTAAAAACACGTGATCTTATCCTTCACTCATCGGCAGGCCGAACTGCCTAATCGACAGGCCGAACTTTCTCATTGGCAAGCCAAACTCAAGGATCGGCAGGCCGAATGAATAAAAATCTCTGTGAATCTTTTATTTTCTACCCAAGATTCTATAGGATAAAGTCTCAGTTTTAATTCAAATAATCCAATAGAAAAGTTATCTGAATAAAAACAACTTTATCTAGATAATCTCCAAGAAAATAAATGAATTCCTAATAATTCTATAAGTTTATCTTGATCTAATTTATCCAAAAAATTAAATCAATCGATATACAGACAAGAATTATCCGATCCCAATAATTCAACAAGTTTATCTTGAATTAATTTTTATCACAAAATTAATTCAACCGATAAACAGACATGAATTATTTGATTCTTCCAAATTTCAACCAATATAATAAATCTGACATAAGTAACCAATTATTAAAAAAGCACGTCGTATCGTTACAGGATGTTGTGAGTTAGCAAAGGGGACCAAATGGACCTATATAGTTCAAGCTCTTGATAATTATGAAACCCAATATCCCAGATATATATTTCATAATTATCAATTCCAACGCTACTTCACTAAAGGCTTCAAGCTGCACTCTCGAACTACATAGAATTACGAAGCCCGAATAGCTAAGTCGCCACGACATATCATAATGTATCATATCCCCATAAGATTATCCATAACCGGCTTAAAGACAAGTTTTGTCTTACCTTCCTGATTATTTTTATCTTACGTTCTATTATCTTACCATCGAAAAACTTACCATCTTAAAGACGGTATACCATTTGGTTACACCTATGTATCCAAAAGGTTGAATGCTCTAGTTTTCCAATCACAAGATAACGCATATAAGAGGATATCGCTACTCCTAAAGAGGAGCTATGGATTCCATATCTATGAATAACAAGTCTACGCTATCAAGAGTCATGCCTCTAACGTATTGGCATGCATACCACTATTAAGATGTAGGTGTCACCTTTTGGTACATCAAAAGACACAAGTCAAGACAACGGGCTCACTATGCATCTCAGGATTAAGATACAATATAAATGATTGTCTAAAGTGAATGGATTTACTGAGACAAAATTATTAATCCAAATCAATTTACTTTATGTCCCGATCCAACACATTGTCACCTATGACAACATGCCAATATTTCTATTCATGGAGTCCACCTTTGATGGTCAAGACAAACCATCTTCCAATAGGGATATAGACAACATAACAATCTTTACATGAATAAAGTGCCCAACTTTATTCCCTTGATTGTGGATCTTATGATTTAGACCGTCATCTTAAGAATCATGTCTTCCGCATAATTTGACATCATATGCCCAATTCTTAAAGATTTAGATTGACAGTCTCAGACTATTGTTTGCTTAACATACATTCAACAAATATGAACATAAAGTGGACAAGATTTGGTATATAAACAATAAATAAATTTTTTATTGATAAAAAAAGTCTCCAAAAACTTATTACATTTTTACTCCTTAGGGCATACATGTCTAATAGTACTGTAATAACACTACAGCTATAGCTAAGCCAAGAAACCAAGATTTCAAAAGACATATACATCAGAAGTATCATGTGATAAAGGACTTCGTAAAGAATGGGCATGTCGCAGTATGCAATATCGCATTCAAGGACAACATAACTGATCCTTTCACGAAAACGCTTCAAACAAGGGCTTTCGAGAAGCATGTAGAGGCTATGTGGATGTGTAGCGTGTCACATCTAATCACTTAGGGCAAGTGGGAGTTCGTTTGACTAGGTGCCCAAAGGCTTGAATAATGTAATAATTTTTTAGAGAAATTTAATCAATAAAGAGTTCAATATTTATTTCATATATCAAATATGTTACCTTTAGATTCATTTATGTTGAATGTATGATAAGCAAACAAAAGTCTAAGATTGTCAATCTAAACCTTTATAATTGTACATATGATGGATAGATTATGTAGAAAACATAAATCTTAAGGTGATAGTCTAAATATATAAGATCCACAATCGAGGTAATAAACTTGGGTACTTTGTTCATGTTAAGATTGTTATGTTCTTTATATTCCTAACGAGAGATAGCTTGTCTTGGTCATCGGAGTTGCATCTTAATTCTAAAATAAATCAGTAGGCCTATATTCTTGACTTTTGTCTTTTAATGTACCAATAGGTAACATCTAAAATTACATGAAGGTGAATGTTGAGGGAAATCTTCACGATGAAAAAACCGTATGAAGTTCACACCCTCTTTAAATCGAGCACCCGAATAGGTTGGCTGACATGTCCAATCCGACCAGGACAGGGACACGTCCGACCAGATACCCGTCCGACCAGGGATCTGTCCGACCAAGGACCCGTCCGACCAGGACAGGGCTGTCCGACCAGGGATCTGTCCGACCAGGGGCTTGTTCGACCAGGGACCCGTCCGACCAGGGACCTGTCCGACCAGGGATCTGTCCGACTAGAGACCCGTTCGACCAAGACAGGGCTGTCCGACCAGAGACCTGTCCGGCTAGGACCTGTCCGAACAGGATCTGTCCGACTTACCCAAAGACCACCACGTGGCACCATCTCAACCCTCCGTTGGGCAATCCTCCCTCTCCAGAGATCGTGACACCTGTCGCTGGACACTTGGGTTATGGGCCAAACCGGTCCATACCCGGATCCAAGCTAAACTCTATAAATAGGAGCTTCAACTCCACCATAAAGGGACGGGCATTTTTCCCTTGCCTACTCTGCCTCTCCCTTAGCTCTCCCCGGTCAGAACACTGACTTGAGTATCGGAGTGTCCTTGGCAGACACCAAACCGGTGTCCCCTTACTCCGAGGCCTTCTCTCTTCTTGCAGATCTGACCAGACTAGGCTGAGCCAGGCTGAACAAGAGGCAGAACATGGAACCCGACCACCGTGCGTCCCCGCATACGGTGTTGTGCCGAGCTTAGGCATCAACATTTTGGCGCTAGAAGGAGGGCCCCGCGCCTTTCCAGCAGCCTCAGCTTTTCCCCCCAGACATTCCCTGTACGACTAACCGAGACCCAAGGTCCAGGACGAAGAGTCCGACCAGGTCCGAGAAGGTTACAGCCGACCAGAAGAGGCCAGGTCCAAGCTACGGCCGACCAGGTCCAGGACGAAGAGTCCAACCAGGCCACGACCGAGACCCAAGGTTCAGGACGAAGAGTCTGACCAGGTCCGAGAAGGTTACAGCCGACCAGAAGAGGCCAGGTCCAGGCTACGGCCGACCAGGTCCAGGACGAAGAGTCCAACCAGGCCACGACCGAGACCCAAGGTCCAGGACGAAGAGTCCGACCAGGTCCGAGAAGGTTACAGCCGACCAGAAGAGGCTAGGTCAGGCTACGGCCGACCAGGTCTAGGACGAAGAGTCCAACCAGGCCACGACCGAGACCCAAGGTCCAGGACGAAGAGTCCGACCAGGTCCGAGAAGGTTACAGCCGACCAGAAGAGGCCACGACCGAGACCCAAGGTCCAGGACGAAGAGTCCGACCAGGTCTGAGAAGGTTACAGCTGACCAGAAGAGGCCAGGTCCAGGCTATGGCCGACCAGGTCCAGGACGAAGAGTCCAACCAGGCCACGACCGAGACCAAAGTCCAGGACGAAGAGTCCAACCAGGTCCGAGAAGGTTATAGCCGACCAGAAGAGGCCAGGTCCAGGCTACGGCAGACCAGGTCCAGGACGAAGAGTCCAACCAGGCCACGACCGAGACCCAAGGTCCAGGACGAAGAATCCGACCAGGTCTGAGAAGGTTACAGCCGACCAGAAGAGGCCACGACCGAGACCCAAGGTCCAGGACGAAGAGTCCGACCAGGTCCGAGAAGGTTACAGCCGACCAAAAGAGGCCAGGCCAGGTCTAGGACGAAGAGTCCAACCAGGCCACGACCGAGACCAAGGTCCAGGACGAAGAGTCCGACCAGGTCCGAGAAGGTTACAGCCGACCAGAAGAGGCCAGGTCCAGGCTACGGCCGACCAGGTCCAGGACGAAGAGTCCAACCAGGCTATGACCAAGACCCAAGGTCTAGGACGAAGAGTCTGACCAGGTCCGAGAAGGTTACAGCCAACCAGAAGAGGCCAGGTCCAAGCTACGGCCGACCAGGTCCAGGACGAAGATTCCAACCAGGTCCGAGAAGGTTATAGCCGACCAGAAGAGGCCAGGTCCAAGCTACAGCCGACCAGGTCCAGGACGAAGAGTCCGACCAGGTCCGAGAAGGTTATAGCCGACCAGAAGAGGCCAGGTCCAGGCTACAGCCGACCAGGTCCAGGACGAAGAGTCCAACCAGGCCACGATCGAGACCAAGGTCCAGGACGAAGAGTCCGACCAGGTCCGAGAAGGTTACAGCGGACTAGAAGAGGCCAGGTCCAGGCTACGGCTAACCAGGTCTAGGACGAAGAGTCCCGGCAGGATATGCTCACAAAAATATTTTCCAACCACATCAAGACTTCGGTGTTGATGACTTTTCCACCACCAAAGTCTTGGGGGGCTACTGTTGAGGGAAATCTTCACGATGAAAAAATCGTATGAAGTTCACACCCTCTTTAAATCAAGCACCCAAATAGGTTGGCTGAAATGTCCAATCCAGAAGAGGCCAGGTCCAAGCTACGGCCGACTAGGTCCAGGACAAAGATTCCAACCAGGTCCGAGAAGGTTATGGCCGACCAGAAGAGGCCAGGTCCAAGCTACAGCCGACCAGGTCCAGGACGAAGAGTCTGACCAGGTCCGAGAAGGTTATAGCCGACCAAAAAAGGCCACGTCCAGGCTACAGCCGACCAGGTCTAGGACGAAGAGTCCAACCAGGCCACGATCGAGACCAAGGTCCAAGACGAAGAGTCCGACCAGGTCCAAGAAGGTTACAGCGGACTAGAAGAGGCCAGGTCCAGGCTACGGCTGACCAGGTCTAGGACGAAGAGTTCCGGTAGGATATGCTCACAAAAATATTTTCCAACCACATCAAGACTTCGGTGTTGATGACTTTTCCACCACCAAAGTCTTGGGGGGCTACTGTTGAGGGAAATCTTCACGATGAAAAAATCGTATGAAGTTCACACCCTCTTTAAATCGAGCACCCGAATAGGTTGGCTGAAATGTCCAATCCGACCAAGACAGGGACACGTCCGACCTGAGACCCGTCAGACCAAGACAGAGCTGTCCGACAAGGGACCTGTCTGACCAAAGACCCGTCCGACCAAGGACCCGTCCGACCAAGGACCCGTCCGACCAGGACAAGGCTGTCCGACTAAGGATCTGTCCGACCAGGGACCCGTCCGACCAGGGACCTATCCGACCAGGGATCTGTCCGACCAGAGACCCATCCGACCAGGACAGGGTTGTCCGACCAGAGACCTGTCCGTCCAGGACGTGTCCGAATAGGATCTGTCTGACTTACCCAAAGACCACCACGTGGCACCATCTCAACCCTCCGTTGGGCAATCCTCCCTCTCCGGAGATCGTGACACCTGTCGCTGGACACCTGGGTTATGGGCTAAACCGGTCCATACCCGGATCCAAGCTAAACTCTATAAATAGGAGCTTCAACTCCACCATAAAGGGACGGGTATTTTTCCCTTGCCTACTCTGCCTCTCCTTTAGCTCTCCCCGGTTAGAACACTAACTTGAGCGTCTGAGTGTCCTTGGCAGACACCAAACCGGTGTCCCCTTACTCCAAGGCCTTCTCTCCTCTAGCAGATCTGACCAGACTAGGCCGAGCCAGGCTGAACAAGAGGCAGAACAGGGAACCCGACCACCGTGCGTCCCCGCACGCGGTGTTGTGCCGAGCTCAGGCATCAACAGTGAACATACCAATATGATGAAGAAATCACTCTTAAATGACATAGACTCATTATTCATAGATATAGAATCCATATTTTTTTGTAGAGTTAATGATATTCTCTTATAGGCATTATCTTGTAATTGAAAAACTAGAGCGCTCAACCATTTGATATGTATGTGTAACCTAATAGTATACTATTTGTATAGGTTATGAATAGTAAGTATTCTAATGGTGAGATAATAGAACAAAAGATAGATATAATTGAGAAGATAAAACAGAATTTATTCTTAAGCCTATTATGAATATCCTATGGGATGTTACACATGATGATATATCATAAACATCTAACTTATTAGAGTTTCATAATTTATATATAGTTCGAGAGTGCAGCCCTAAGCTTTAGTGGAATAGCTTTAAAGTTAATAATTATAAAATATACATGTTGTGGATATGTTATTTTATAATTATAGGAGCTTGATCTATATGTGTCTATCGGGTGTTAGCTCACATAATTTCCTATAACAATATGATATATTTTCTAACATACTGGTAACTTATGATAATTCTTAAGATTGGGTGAAATTTGAATAATTGAATTTAATAATTCATGTTTGCTTATTTGTTGAATTAATTCAAGATAAACATATTGAATTATTTACATATATTTTATTTAAACATCAGATTATCTGTATATGACTATTTTAATCAGAAAACTTATCTATTGGGTTATTTGACTTAAAATTAAGATTCTATGATACCATGGTCAAATAAAGTAAGAATTATCGAATTGATTCAAATTGGGTAAATCAGATAACTCTGAGAGGTTGAAAAACACGTCTGTTAGGTCAGCACTGACCAGGCAGTCGATTGCCATGCACCAGGGGTAGTAGATCGCCCTTGCTTTATCCAGATACGTGTCTCATGTGTTTTTGTTTCGAGATTTAATTCTAATTTGAATTTTAAGACTGAATATTATAAGAATAGATGCCCAATGACTCCCTATAAATAGGCAATGTGCTTCTATCCTTTCATGTCATTATTAACACCACAGGGAGATAACTTGAGAGGTTTTAGAGAGAGATTTTCTAGAGAGAGAAATTCTACTTCTCTGAGAGATTATTATTCAACACCTAGAACAATAATTATGATTTTTCTTTAGTGGTTGTAGGGAGAGTTATCAAGGAAGAATTAAACGACGTGTGCCCACTTGCATTCCAATTGTGGAAAAGAAAATATAAAAGAAGACTATTTGGTTGAGGCTCTTTCGGACTTGATTCTTAGTAGTGTTTCTGTCAAATGATTTTTTATCAAAAGTGCGGTTCTAATTCTAATAGGTACATAAGATCTTTTATTAATTTATCATATTTGGCATGCCTAACTCGTTTATGGAAAAGAGTTTCTCTATTAAAAATTTTAAAATCCGTTGCATACTCTTTTTCCAACAAGAACCTAGGTGGGTTCCGGATAGTTTGGGGATGAACCTAGCATATTCCGAGACGAAATTTAGTAGGTCCAAAAATATATGTTGAAATCTGATAGGCTCTAAGTTGGAACCTGACAGGATACAACCCTGCACCCGTGCTAGTGACCAAAGGTAGTTGACGCTTTTTTGTTTCAAAAAAAATATGTTAGAATCTAGTAGGTCCCAAGTTGGTACCTAACAAGTTACAACTTGACATCTGTGTCGGCGATCGAAGGTGGTTGGTGCTTTTTTGTTTCAAAAAAAAGGTTGAAATCTTTTAAGTTCCAAATTGGAACATTGCAGGCTACAATCTGGCGGAGCAGGTGCTGGCAGGTTCCAAGATGGAACTTGGTAGGTTTCATTTCGAGAGGAATGGTAGCTTAGTCTTTTAATAAATCCTCAACTTCTAATAAAGGGGCAGTTTTAATAAGTGATTTTTTGGAGGGCATTTTTAATAAAGTGGTGCATTTGGGGGACATTTTTGTAAGTTGCCCATTATCTTTTGAATAAAATTGAGTAAGGTATTTTCCATTTCATCTTTAGGCTTTTTTAAAAAGATTAGTTGAAAAGCACATGCTTTGCATGTATTAATATGTCAACAAAAAAGGGGAAATTTTCATAAACGTTATCTTTTAAGATTTAATTTTTATAAATGTCACACATGTTTATTTGTGACAACTTAACATATAATATAAATGATAGTATGACATAACTTTTTTGAAATATAGCATTGATAAAACTTTTAAAAGTGTGGCATAATATGTAATTTTTCCAAAGAAAAGTAAAAAAATTTAGAAATAAAAAATAAATATGTATGAAAATAAGACAATAATGAGCAAAAACAAATATGTGTGACAAAAATAAAGAGTAAAAGGATATGAAAGAAAATGGGAGAAAAGAGAAAGAAAAGAAAAAACTGAAAAGAAAATAAAAAGTTTCAGCATTTCAAACGCTTTGAGAGTGTCAGTCGAAACCTATTTTTTATATTATTGTTAAGGTTATTAAAGATATTTATAAGGTATATATATATAAAAAAAATGTAATTGAGAGGATTTTGAAACAAAGTTTAAATAGAAACATCTATAAAAAAAATTATTTGAGCAAGCCAATTTTGAAAAATAAATATGTTTATAAGAGATATTTTTTATCAATTTATAAGAGTGATTTTATTAATTACAAATTTATTTTCTATCCCCATAAAAAAATATTTTCCATTAGGATATTTGTTTTTCCTTTGTTGGCTTTAATTTTGGCATGCATAGAAGAAACAAAGATGCCAAATTACAAAGGAAATAATAAGATATTTAAGGGGTTTTAAATTTAAACAATTGTTGTAAATTGTTGTCCAATCAACACAATTAATAGTGATGAGCAGCGCATGCAACTCATGTGCAAAATTAGGACGCGTTACCTGATAGATCTCAAAATAACTAGACAAATAAAGTAAATGTTCTAATATTTTTGCACAACCAAATTTCACCTATACTAAATCAAGAGCATAGGAGTTTATTAAGTTAGTTTGACCTAATTAAGATTATACAAATAATCTTTTAATTACAATCTCTTGGTAGAAGAGAAAATCCTTTGATTTCGATAAATAAATGATAATTTTGAAATAGAATAAAATGATAAAACAATTTAATTTTAAGAAAAATTTTGAATTAATTTGAGATTGCTGTTGAACTTGAAATATATATATATATATATATATATATATATATATATTATTGAGCTGCCTACATACCGTTAAGCGATTTAAATTTTGAAATTTCTCTATATTTGTTATAAATTTTGCTTTCAGATTCGATTATTGAGAATCAGATAAGAGTTTTTTTTTTTTTTTGGCAATAAACATCATTGAAGAGTTTCTCCCTTTTTTTTGTTTTATTTGTTTGATTTATTTGAATTTGAATTTCTAGATATTCATTCTGATAAGAGTACATTTAGATAAGATTATATTTATATGACTAAATTAGAATTGAATTACATTTCTGCTTGGAGTAGGATTAGTGGTCTATTGCGTGTACATATATATACATATATATATATAGAGAGAGAGAGAGAGAGACTATGTACAGTCAATTTTAGTGACCAAGGCTTTTTTTCTTCTCTCTTTCTCTTTGTTTCGGTGAGTACAATTTCTTATTTTATTATTTTTTCTTTTCTTTGCTTTGTCACGTGCATTACTTCAAGCTCTCTCTCTCTCTCTCTTCTAATTTGACGCTCTTTTCTTTCTTCTGCGGATGCATTTGCATGGTAAAAGCAAAGTAAAAGAAAAAAGATTTCATTTTACTTTCTGACATCTATATTTATGGGCATTTGAAATAGACGGTTATGATTTGTTTAATCAATTCGGGTCCCACTTAGTCAACAACCTGGGGTCGAGTCAACAATAGCATGCGAGTGCGAGTGGCATGCGCCATGAACTGGAGCGTGGGTTACTCCTGTGGGTCCTGCCACGGTTTTTTGTTCCTTCTCCGGTAGAATTCTGTACTGCCTAACCCATTTGAGCCTGTTTCTTTAGTATATTGCCTGATTGACACGAGGGCAAAAGAAGAAGGCAGCCAATAAAATTGTGAAATGTGGCAAAAAGAAGTAAAAAAGTTTAAAACATTTCGTCTTTTCGAACTGTGAGAAAGTAATATCCGAAACACGTGCTCACTTTATATATATATATATATATATATATATATATATGTGCGTGTGTGTGTGTGTGTGTGTTTGTGTGTGTGTAAAAGATTAAAGACTAAAGATAGGATGATAGAAGGGACAACGATGACCTCTTTTTCTATTCAGTAAAAGTATTATTACTCTTTTTTTAATGTGGGGTATCTTACTCATAATAAATAAGAAAAATGTAAAAAATATCTAAAACCTTTTGCAAAATAGATAAATATATTTAAGGCATTTATCTGCTTAAATAGTATGCGTATTAAAATAAAAGTTTCCTACTAAACAAAATACCATGTATATTTTTCAACAAAAATGTCAAAGGGACGAAACAACTGTAAGTATTTTTTTTTAATTTTTAGCGGAAAAAATATTTTTTTGGATTTTGTTGTCCTAATATCAAGAAACACATTGAAAAAAAAAATATATATATATATATAGAGAGAGAGAGAGAGATTAAGAAACACATAATATTAATACGATAGATACCTTGAAATGTTTTGCTCGCAACTAGTTTCTTCCTCGACTAAAAGTAGACTTTTTCCTCACAAAGGACTCTTCTGTTGGCGCATTTTATGCAATTTTTCATGCATATTTTGCAAACGCATGCCCTTCAAAATAAGCATAGACTTAACACTATAACATGTTTGTTTCGATACTCAAATCACAATTTAAATTATTTTATTATAGTATTTTTTCTCTTAAAAATTTAAATCTTTATTTAAATATTCCTCGAACCAAACAAGCACTATATTTTATTTTCTCCCTAGTTTAACACATTCCCATGTTTCTTTGTTAATATCTCCTGGGGCTTGTACTCGAGACTCAGTACATTAAAAACTACTGACACCCACCCATTAGGCACCTATTGAATTAAATTAAATAATGTAAATCACACGACAAACCGATTGAAAGTTTGCTACTTACGAAAAAAAATCATCCACATTTCAAGGTCATTCTGGTGGCATTCTTGAACTGTGGATGACATTAGACAAACAACTCATTTTAAACAAAATACAACAATTAGAACTTCAACATTTTTTAGTCCCAAACACCTATAAATTGCATATTACATTATCTGTGGTATCAAATTTAATTTGGAGCATCACGTCACTAATTAAAGACTACAATTACACAACAGAGTATTATTATTATTATTGTTTTTGTGCTATTCTATCACTTTTTACTATAAATGTAAGACCTTGCGAAATACAAGTACAAGAACAATGCAATTGAACTAAGTCCAGTAAGTAACCAATAGTAGTAATCAAGATGAGCCCGGTTTAGATTATTTGAAAACCAGCTATCTCGGCCATCTCCACCAGTTACTTCCTCAATGATGGAGATCAGAAAGCTGCTTAGAAAACTTCCCACGCCGAAAATACTGAGATAGAGGGAGAGTCCTACACTCCTTAATTCTGTTGGGACCTGATCGTAGAAGAATTCTTGTAGACCAACCATCGTGAAAACATCGGATATTCCAGACAAGAGGTACTGAGGCACCAACCACCACACACTCATCGGGACAGTCATGCCTGGCTTATCAACAAGGTCATATTCTCGAGCGGTTTGCAGCCTCTTAATCTCAACTAGAGCTGCAAATACCATGGAGAGAACTGATAAAAACATCCCAGCCCCTATTCTCTGTAGCATTGTAATGCCAGATGGTTTACCAGTGAAAACTCTCGCAATGGGAACAATAACACGGTCATAAATTGGAACAAAAACAAGAATCGCAAGAGATACAAAGGATTGGAGTGAAGCAGGTGGTACGTCAAAGCCTGGCATGATTGTTCTCTCCATTGTAGCTCCTTGCTTGGTAAAGAAGGTTGGGCACTGTGCAAACACAATGCCATATACCAAGCATGTTCCCCAAATCGGAACAAGTCGAAGTACAGCCTTTGCTTCTTCAACTTCATCCATGCTGCAAACTGTCACATCTTGATTCAAACCATCTGGTGCAAGCAAGGCTTTGTTGAGGAACCTGTGAGATTAGAGTGATCTAAACGACTTGAGAGAGACTTTGATTTAGCTAAATAATTTTAGCATGTAAAATGAATATTTCATTCATCCATCTAGCAATAAGAGTATGGTCCTGTGAGTTATACAAGAATTACATTCTGTTATAAAGCTAATGGTAGCTCTACTGTTAATTCAACATAAGGGTCGCCATGCAACTTTGAACAATTACTGGTAAGTAAACGGACTATCTGAGATAAAATAAATTATATGGTCAGAATTTTCAATTCACAAGATCTTATGCTATCCCAAATGTAAAATGATGATTAGAAAATAAATTAGTGCAAATAGATTGTTATTGGAGACTTACATACGCAACAAAATCGTGTTAGATACTGGGAAAAAAAAATTACTTGCTTCATTCAAATTCTCTCCAGCTTTGTATCCTTTATAAGAACAGCATAAAAAGAGCTTTAAGATGGCTTTTCATCTCTCTAATCAGAAAAGTTGGTCACTTACTTGAATTTTGAATTATAAAAAGAGCTTTAGGATGCTTTTTCATCTCTCTAATTAGAAAAGTTGATCACTTACTTGAATTGTTCATAGCTTTCATGAGGCAGAATTCCACGAGATTCCTCTTTAGTGGCCATCGCTGATGAGCTTGTGTGCCGGTTCTGAAATGCTGCAATATACACCCTCCCGATGCGCACAAATGGGTTTTTCTCATCCTGCCTGATGCTATACCTATAAGTTCTTGCTCCAAACAAGAAAACAACCAGACCAAGAATCATCACGACACAAGGGATTCCAAACCCCAGAGCCCAACTGATGTTGTCTTGCACATAACTCAAAATTGTGACAGTCGCCATGGAACCTAAGCATATACCAAAATACCACCAATTGAAGAATGAGCTTCTGGCTTTGCACTCCTCTGGATCTTTTCCATCAAACTGATCGGCCCCGAAAGCCTGAACACAAGGCTTGTGTCCGCTCTGTCCAATCGCTACTAGATATAGAGAGCTGAAAAATAGTATTACTTGGATTTGGGAAGGAAAACATGACGCGATTTGGTTGGTTTGGCAAGCAGAAGCACCGAGAGAAGGCAGGATGGCAGATAGAGACAACAAAGCCAATCCCTGTAATTCATTTCAATTTAAGCACTTAAATTAGTATCATAGTCATTTACAACAAATAGAACGAAATATCTAATGCAAGAGCAGGGAGAGAGAGCGAGAAAGATAACAAAAAGATTTAAGAAAAAGGAAGAGGTCCTATTTCTCAGCAGAAGTTGCATCATAAAGTTTGATTCCGACTTGCGACACAAAATCCATGTTCACAAAATTACCAGAATGTAGAGGAGGTTGGCGAGAATGATGGTGCGGTACCGGCCAAGAAAAGCATCGGCGACGAAGGCCCCCAAGAGTGGCAGCAACGACGCTACTCCGGCCCACGCATTGACGTTGGCCGCCGCAGCCGCCGTTGACTGTCCGAGCGGGCCGGTCAAATAGCTTATGAGGTTCGATTCGATCCCATAATAGGCAAATCTCTCCGCAACCTCCACACCTATATTAATGACATTATGAAATTCAATCCCAAAGGATAATCGATGGGCATAAATTGAATCTTGAATTGACTGTTGGGGTCGTTCCGTTTACCGATTATGAATCCGGCGGATCTCCAACCACCGGATTTGGATCGCTGGACAGGTTGGCCTTCGTAGTCAACGACACCGTCGATGGTGTCGTCTAGAAGTGGGGTTTCGTCCTCGGCCATTGTAGTAGCAGTAGATGATCCAAGACCAGAAGAGGCAGAGCAAAGAGCAAATCCAAAGCAAAAGCAAAAGTAAAATTACTGACTTCCACCAAAAAAAGAATCATTTCAAGTCTAGTTACGACGGCTTAGAAGGAACAATAATTGAAGGGATCTTTTGTTCTGATTCTGCACAAATATCGTGATGCTGTCGATGTCTGTGTTGTCCTATTGTATAATGGTGAATAAGACGGGTGCATTTGTCCGACTGATCTACGCGGACGAGCACCACTGACCGACGATTTCCAAGGAAAAAAAATTGTTTTAAAATTGGACCAAATAATACCCTTTTTAATTCTTAATATAAGTAAATAATAAATTTTTTTATTTATATTTTATATTTTTTTTTTGTTTTGTATGTTTTTTTTTATGTTATTGTATAAAAAATAAATTTGTTTTAATTTATTCTGACGGAAGAGGTCATTTTGTTCTGATTGTAAACAAATGTCGTGATTGCTGTTGATGTCTGATGTGTCGTATTGTAGTAATAGTGAATAAAACGGGTGCATGAGTTTGACTGATCTGCGCGGACGAACACCAGTGACCGACGATTTCAAGGCAAAAAAAAAAAAGAAAAACAAATTTCAAATAGCGCCGTTTTAATCCTTAACGTAGATAAATAATACATTCTTTTTTTTTCTTTTTTTATTTTTATTTTTGTTACCTTGCTATTTTGCATTTCTTTTTACGTCATTTTATGTAAGCATAAATTTTGTTTTAATTTAAATAAGTTATTTACTAAACACTATTATATTTTTATCTATTTATTTTTATTTTCAATTAATGATTGGCTAATTCTTACCTTCTTTTAAAATCTTTTTTCTTCTCTTAAAGTTATAATCTTACTATTTATAAAACTATAAATCCAATCTTAGTAATGTACTTTTAGACTAGATTTTATTATTTTGTTAATAATAAAGTTACAACACCATAGATTAAATAGGATTATCCAAACAAATATACTCGCTTAACTTTGTACCCCTAATTCACCCCTCAAGATATATAAATCTTCGCCAATCCTCATTCCGTGAACGGCTGTCTATTATAGTGACGAAAATGTTGAGTTGGCTTCAATTTACAGGTTAATGAAGGGCAAATTAGTAAAAACATAATAAGATTAAGAGGGATAAGAAAAGAAAAACAAAGAAAAAAGAAAAAGAAAAAGTGAGATCAGACTAACTACACATTACAAAATTGGGCAAATAAGGGTTTGTTGAGGTGAGGCGAAAATTAGAGTAAGACCTTATAAATAAGAGATTCAAGACATTATTGATGGGAAGAGTGAAGAAATCTGTAGAGGTTCCAATCCCTCATTATGGTTAGTTTCTGATATTTTAACAGAAATTTAACCCCAAAAAAATCACCATCGTCATCAATATTGATGGAGCCCCTTGGAATTTGTGGATCAATCCAGCTTAGATGGCCTCAGCTTTCATTAACATCTTTCTGAAATTTTCAAAAATGAAAAACAATTACTAAAACAGAGTTTAATATAAAGCATTCTTTGGGAAAAAAAGAAGAAGAAGCCACCACTAATTTCAATAGAACCAGAAATTAACAAACATCGTTTCGTCTTTTATCTTCACATTCAAATAACCTTTTCTACTCTCTTAGCACCAAAGTCACGAAATCAAATTATGGAATTTACTGCATTCAACAACCAGGTTATAGTTCCCAAACCCATCTTTCGCAATTATAACGTGAGCGATTTTATTCAACAACTTGAGTATGGTCTGCAAAACCACCCATGTAATCATTACTGTGCCTCCATGTTGATTGGATGAACTGGGCATGGCTTCTCAATCTGCAAAACAGGAGCAAGACCGATTATTTAGAGTGTATTTATTTCGGTTTTTAATTTACGGATTTGAATCATTTTATTATTTTTTATGATAAAAATTTAAATTTTCATTCAAATATTATGCCTAATACTAGTACAAAACGCATGTTTTGGAGGAAAGGGTATTAATTGTGGTCGTGAGTAAATGTATCCCAATAACCTATAAATTGAAGCCAACTTAGTATTTATGTTGGTAAAATAGATGGCTAGAGACAGAAGGAGGCTCGTTGAAGCTTTTATACATCTTGGGGGTGAAATGAATGCTTGTGAAATTTTGGGGGCATATTGAATTAGGGCATAAAATTCAGGGATATTTTTGAAATTAATCCTTTCAATTAAAAGAAAAATTGGAGGCCAGAACATGGGCCACCTCCTGCATACAAGACCTGAACTTGAGGACTGCCAAGCCCACTTGCAAAAAGCATGAGCACATCTGCACAAGCATCGCCGGATTATTGATCCACTTGAAGGAAACAAAACCTAACCAAGAAACTTAACATTGATAGAGTCCACTAAGCTAACACCACCAGGCATTCAGTACAAGGTAAGATATGATTAAACATGTCCACACTGATTTTAGAGTCACCATCATTCCCGCGTTTTTACTTTATAATATTGTTTAGAATGAAGTTTTTACCTTTATTTTGCACAAAAAAAAGGAATTTAGTGCACCCTAACAAAATGGATTTAACTGAGCTTTACATCGTTTTAACTATAATTTTTACTCTCATATAAAAATTTAGGTTAATTTCACTTTTAGTGCTTAAATTATATAACTTGTCCTATTTTGACGTTTAAACTTTAAAACATAACATATGACACTCTTGAACTATACAACTTATTTCAATTTAACCCCTAAACTAAAAAAGTAACAAATCACACCCCAAAGTATGCAACTTGTCCCATTTTCATCGTTCTATTACTAAATTTATTAAATACTTGATAGATTGAGGTGCATGATTCTCACTTTTTATTTAATAAGGGCTATTTTAGAAAATTTCTATTTACCAATCAATGATCCGTTATAAACACAATGCACGTTTCTAGTAGAGGCGATATATATTTGTTGCATTAATTATATATTCAGTCGTCAAATTTAATTATGAACTGTCAATTTGGTTTGTTCTTATATATATTTAGTTTCTCATGCATTTATTTTACTTCTCGGATGGTTTAATATGATCATATGTTATATATATATGTTTTTTAATTTTTGTATCACGGTGAAATTCGCTTGTTTTCCCAAGTTATGTTTTTTCCATGATTTGTTTATAGTTTAGTTTTCATTTTAGCCTATCAATATTTAATATATTTAGTAAGAAAAGTGTCGAAATAGGATATGTTGCATAATTTAAAGGTATAATTTGTCACTTTTTCAAGTTTCGGAATCAAAATAGGACAAGTTTATAGTTTAGGGGTGCCATATGTCACATTTTAAAGTTTGGCCAAAATACAACAAGTTGTATAGTTTAGGGGCCAAAAGTAAAATTAACCCAAAAAATTTTCTTGATCTTTACTCCTTCAAATTTTCAAGAAATTAAAATATGATTTTTGTCTTTATAGATCAAATGTTAGTAATCAATAACTAATTAGATCTTTCTAAATTAGTTAATTATCATTTGAATGCTCAATCTTTCATAAAAAATTTAAAAGTTATAACAAAATTGTATAAATTGAAAAAAAAAAGTTAAGGAAGAGATATAAGTTTTTAAAAATGGTAAAACAAAACCAAAAAAAAAATAAAATAAAAAACACTCTCACTTTCTTTCTCTCTAAAATATAGGGGAGCTATGATGTGGGGACAATGGAGAGGGAGGGACGATGGCAAAGGGGGGAGGGTGTGATAGGGTGAGGGACGTAATGGGGAGGGGGCAAAATAGGGTGGGGTAGGTAACTGGGTGAAAGTACTATGGGTACGGGGCGTAACATGGTGGGATTGCTACAAGTGGACGACATGAAGGTAGGGCTCACTTAGTGGCTAGGATTTTTTTCCCCAAATTTAGACATTTTTAGATCAAATTAATGGTTGTGATTCAGTGCTTTTAAATCGATGGTTGAGATTAAAATGGCACTTCATCATTTTACATTGAATATTAACAAAGGTAAGTCGATGGGGCTTCAATGTAATTAGTTTTGATCAATAGAATGTTTCTGTTATTTTAGCAAAACATAAGAATATATGTGTACTTAACCAAAAAAATCCCGCATTTAGAACAATGTTTGATTGGAGGGAGAGGGATGGAGAAACATGAAAAGCGGTGGAGGGATGTAGTCTCCCTCCAAATCCATCAAATTGGATACCTCTACTGATGGAATAATTCAAGTAATCCATCAACATTAAAACTTGGGTGAGGGGATGGATGGGTACATATGGAGTAAAATATTTGTAGTTTTCCCCCAAATATTTAAAAATTAAAATTTCATCCTAGTTTTCATGAATTTTTATACTCTAGTTTAATTATGAATCTTAAAAATAAACCAAATTTTTGGGTGTTGCTTCATTAGGCTTAGGATTTCCTCTAAAACATAAGATGTTCGGATCGGTGCCCTAAGGAACAAATATTTTATTTGTAAGTAAAGGCATTTTGGATTAAATGAATAAATAAATAATAATGCGAATATTTTATGTATTAATAATGGTCTTCACATTGCTTTATAATAATTAAGCTCTTAAATAAACATGTGATCCATGACTATTATAACCAAATCTGGGCCTTGGGACATATGGAGTTTATATGTTGTATAGATACGCCTATGAGATTAGTAGTATAAATATTATAGTCCGCATTCTATGTATTTAGCTGGGCATTTATACATGACAAGATTGTAAGGGAGATCTATGTCCAATTAGGAAGATGGTTTATCTAACTGTCGAAATGGTTGACTCATAGTAGACACATTAGTGTGGTAAACCTAGTGATAGTCGCACATTGAATTACACTTAAAGTGTAATTGAGTTAATAATAATTCTATTTAACTTAAATCAATTAACTTTCATAATCATCTATGTGTAATCTTAATCTTAAAGTGAATTCATGACTCCATCTTTATAGCTTATATTTTTTGACATACTAAAGGCAGGGGTTTTGATGATTGAAGGCTCTATTGTCGGCATGTTAGAGATGCAACTTATATTTGATGAGAGCATAATCTACATACACGAAACCTATAGCTCTTTAATAAAGAGTTAATGTTATCCTCCTAAATAGATTATTCAAGAAGTTAGAAAAGAACAAGGCCTTGATCATCTACATATATATGGTAACTTGTTGATTTTCCATTTGTGTTATTTATAAATAGAATTTTCCAAATAAGTGAAATAAAGGAACTTTGAGATAAAATAATCAGAAAGTAAAATAGAACTAAGTCTTTTATCCGATTATAGATAATGATTATCTATAGGAGATAAAATAATCAGAAAGTAAACTAGAACTAAGTCCTTTATCCGATTATAGATAATGATAATCTATAGGGATAGACATAGGGCCAGTAATACGGGTTACGACACGACGATACGACATAAACCTAATATACCTTTTTGACGGATTAGGGCCAAAAAAATTAACCACAAGTCATTTTAGTGTCAACTCAAAACTGACCCATCGAAAAACAAGTCGTGTTCGAGTCAACCCGCATGACATTAAAATGAACCGTCTGATTTGTGATTAATTATTTAAATATTTTTTAAACTATTTTCTCCTATTATCAAATATAATCATAAGATAAAACCCTATCTCACTTAATTTTAGACCAAGTTTCAAAACTAAGTTGATTTTAAGTCTTGAACAATAAGAAGATGATCTTAGCTTGATCACTTGACACTATTTTATTTTGTTGGACTTGCCATTTTGTTAGTGTTGGATTTATTATTTTGTTAGATGTTTTTAAAAATTTTAGAACAATTTTTTATTGTTATAGTGTGGAACTCATTTGATTTTGAAAAAAAAAATTGTTTTATGTTTGTTTTTATCTTATATTAGTGTAAATTTAAAGCCAAAAAAGTTACGGGTTAGTGTGGGTTACAATGAGTCATTGACCTTTTTATAGGTTGCATAAGCTATGGGTTAGTATGAGTCATGTTTGTATCAATCTGTGTCAGAGTACGTCGTGTTAGTGCTAAGATTTCTTAACTCGTTCATGTTATAGGTTGGGTTAGTGTTGAGATAGTTTATGTAAAAATTGACCCTCAACCTGACCTGAACCCAATCCACCTACATGAATTGTCACCCCTAGATAGACATATGAATGAAAGGTCATGAACAAGAATAATTATATTACTAGAGTCTCATAATACAGTATATTATCAAATGTGTAACTTTGGGTTTATAGTAGAGTGACACCAAAATTAATAACTAAAAGGATCATTAATCAAAGATTAATTTGTCTGTTATTGTTGGGGATTGATAAATATATGTCCATCAAATGCCAATGATAGCTCACTAATACCTTAATAAGTTGCGTAGATATGGTTTACTACATGTCATTTGACCTGTTTGTATACACGCACATAGTCTCGTTAGACTGTGCATATTATACTGTGTGAAGCCAAGCATAGTCCAATTGGATTGTTGGCGCCAACTCCAAGTGTTTGTAGACAATTCATTATTTAATTAATTTCAAAAAAAATTATTTAAATTAATTATTAGGTTTCGTAATAATTAATTATTTGTATCTGAATAATTGATTTAAATCCTAATTATATTTGAATTTAAATAAAGTATAATTATTTATAATTAGAAAATTAATTATTTCAGTTGGAATTATCTAGAATGATGTAGATAATGATAGAACCCTACACTCTAATTGGCAAAGTTCTTAAATATCTCTACTAGGGAAAGCGTGTAACACTGAGTGGATCCTTAGTAAAAGTGTAATAGAGGAGAGAGAATATTCTTTTCTAATCCTAATAGACTTTTGACTTCTCTAACTTATTCTATATGTAGAGGTCTTGGGTCCTCATTTATTTTTAAACTGTCATAGTACAAATTATATAGAATAGAGCTTTGATCGCTCCCCTTTTGCGATCCCTCCCCTTTTGTGATCTTAGTTCCTCAAGCACTATAGTAGTTAGAAGGAGAAAAGCTATGGTGGAGATCTGTTGATTGTACCTACACATACAACCGCTTGAAGGAAGAGACATAACATTGAAGGTCCAAGGGTTCAGTTTTCTTATATCAGTCAAAAGTGACATTTTTGGTCTTTAACAGATGCAATAGATTAATATTCTATTTCAAGTTTTATAGCAATCTGAGTTAGATTATGGATGATCATATAATAATTTTTAAAACTCTGTCAAGTCATTGAATCAATTTTTCCAACACAAAACACATCCATTTATCACCCCAAAAAGTGAAAAAAAAGATAAGAAACAAAAAAACACATCCTTCAACACGTAATGCGGATTATAAAAAGGAAAGAAATAAACTCTTGACTTTATATAAGAGTTCATTTCTCAATAATGCATACGGTAAAAATCACGTCAAAATAATAATAAAAAGGCATACAAAATTAATAGAATGTAATACTGTGAGGCCTCTTTAACTGCAGGCCTTTACACGTGAAGGGTGTAGACTTCGTGTCCTCCTTTGATTGATTCGAGTACGGTAACTAAGTTGGAGCTTATAGTTTTAATTTATTTCTCAAACAAAGACTCAATGTGACAATGAACTCGGTGAAACTTCAATGACATAAGTTTGCAAGTTTAAATGATATTTTTCTCAGCATATAAGACTTGAATACTCTCTCTCTCTCTCTATATATATATATTGAGTTGAAATAAATTAGGTCATACACTACTTTTACAATGCACTTGGTCATCCATATTACTTTCCACAGCAAAGGGACAAATTTACCCTTTTATTGCATTAAACAAAACTTTAATTACTTTAAACATAAATCTAGCAAATTATTCCACACAAAAGAAAAATCAAACAAATTTAAATTACTTTAATTTATTAAAACCTTCCAGATTCAATTTCATATATTCATTTTTTCTCCACACTTTCTTCGAAGCCAAACATGGCACAGAATAATCTCAAAAAAAAAAAAAAAAGTGTTACAAAATAATCCAGCGAGAATTACAGCAATGGCAGTGGATCGCGTAGCAGCGATCGCGGTAGCGACGGATCTCCCCGGGATACGTTGAGAAGAAGCCGGTCTCGACGGGACACGTCGATCTGGCATCTCTTCACCGATAGATCTGCAAGAAAAGTTGCCGTCAAGATCAATCGCAAGTTGTGGTGGCTTTATCGGCAAAAAGTCAATCTGCCGGAGCGCAATGCGTGGTGAGATTTGCTGGATCTGTAGTGGAGTCGCAAGGGGAGGGAGCTGTCAGATTTGCAGCAGCGTCGCGTCAGAAGTTGATGGAGCTCCGACGCAGAGATCGCGACCACTGCGACGCTCAGGAGAAGTTGATGGTGATGCAGATCTTGCTACTACGCCATGGGGAAGCACTGATTTCGCCGTTGGAGATCTCTGCTTAATGACAATGGCGTGACGGAAGCTTGATTTGTGTGGCGGTATGAAGCATGAGAGCATTGGGAGAAGAAAGAGGAAGAGAAAAAAAGTACATAAATCTGATAGAGAAATTGAATAATTTTTTTTTTATAGAAACAAATGATAAAATAACGAAGTAAGAAAGCAGCATTTTTTTTTTTTTTATAACACATTAATGCAGTCAATGAATTAGTGCAGTACATTGATGTCCTGGAGCGTATCATCGGTAAACTACATCTAATTTACTCTTGGGCTCGATGTTGTCCGCATTTTGTAGATCGGAGTTCAACGAGTCAATTTGTGGCTGCAATGTCATCAAACGCGTGGTGGCAAGGGACGGCAGCAGGCGGTTCTTTGTGGTCTCCGACAGACTGGAATAGAGCTGGCTTTTGAGATTTTTTCTGAATCTCTATTGATTTAAAACTATTGAGATGAACTTAAAAGTCTATAAGTGAAATCTCAAGGTCATCAGTGATATATTAAAGGGCATCAGTGATTAGACAAGGATATTATAGACAAACTTGAGTCCATTGATGAAAGATAGAAAATCTTAATTCTAGATATTTACTATTCTTTAAAACCCTAGAATAATATTATCATGTGAGATTATCAATAAATTGAATCAAAGAATAAATACATGCACTCATAGCATAGCAGCAGCTATAAATTCTTTTACAGAATTACTTTGATAATAGATAAAGGAGTTATTATCTTTTATAATCAAGTCACCTCAATTTTTCTATGAGTTGTTTTTCTTATAGATGTGAGAGAAAAAAATTATAGAATAATTTGATGTTTTGAAGCTCATAACCTATAATGTTTTTATATACTTTTCTATTAAGATCCGATTAAACCTAGTTGGGTTAATATTGAGTATCTACTCATTAAACACATACCCAATTAATAATTTATGGGCTTTCCATAATTAGATTACTAAAAAAATAACCTATTATAATCAAATAGCCATAATATAACTATTACATTTAATACGTTGCCTACAACATAATAAGAAACTTAAAAGTTTTCCAAAATTTCCCAACAAAAGACTCAAGGTTAATTTGCCTTTCTATTTCCTAAAAGTACGTTTCGAATTTTCTTCACAAAAGTAAATGAATCAAAAATACTACCACGCTGGTGGTATCTATCAAACTGACCCATTGTTCTTAAAAATAATAAGACATACGAATTTTAAACTTTTTTTTCCTCCACAAACTTTTTCCTTTTCTTACTTTTTTTACGCACGTGAACATCAATTCACACTCATTCATATAATAATACAATAATATTGAAATAGTTATTGATCCATGATTAGAAAAAAATGAGACACGAGCTTTAAATTTTTTCCCTCTCAAATTTCCTTCGTTATATGAGTGACATTTTGGGGATAAATCCGCAAGAATATCGACGTATATATCCAGATATTCGGATAAAATAGTAAAAGAAAAGAAAACTGATACATTATGGATATATAGTTTGAAAAGAATCTTTATTCACAAATATTTAGGGAAGACATAAATTTACGAATATATCGCGGAAATATGAGATTGTTAATGTTTTCATGCTATACAAGACGTGTGACATGCATGCGTAAGATGAGTTTTATCTTTTCTTAAGCTATATTTTGCCATATGCCAATTGAAAAAAAAAAAAAAAAAGAGACGAGCCTAGTTAGAAATTAAAGCTGGAAAATTATATCATAGACTCCAAGAAGCAGTCAACTGGAATATATATTAGGAGCCATTTCAGAGGCTCCACCAAAGGGATGCCATGCATATTGTCCTTGAACCAAAGACGAAATCACACAAGTAAGAAGCAAATGTTCTCTATTAACAAGTTCTCTTTCAATCTAGTCCTTTTTTCTGACAACTAAATACAAATCAAATTATTCCACTTCAAATACGTAATTTTATAATTTAAGCGTGCGCCAGAAAGTTATGTTACTTCATTTCCAAATCAGCAGACAGATAAGAATATTCGGTGTTGCAATACAATGTTATAACATTAAGATAAATGATGACTAGAATAAACTTCCAATGCCCAAAAAAAAAAAAAAGGAATGCTACTCACTCCTTAGGGCTCATCCGAATACATGCACGCTTAAGGGAAGATCTGAGGTTCAAATCCTATATTGTATAAAAGGATAAAAAAAAAAAAAAAGTGACCATTCGAATTTCCCATGAATCTCACTTGCCAACCACAATTGGCAATTGGCCTCCGGAAGGAACCACACTATACCTGGATTAATTTCACAAAAACATTCATTTTTATGTATACAGTTAATTTGGGATGACATATTATCTTGTTGTTAACAAAACTTAGGTCATACCTTCTTCAGACCAACGTATGGTTATGGAGTAATTGAGTTATGTATATGTATCGGAAACCTTTTCCATGCACACTTACCGTTTTGCTAAAATGTTGTACTCATCAATGTAATGAACAAAATCTGCAATATTGAATCAGTAACTCTCAAACCAGTTCATACATAGGTTGTAAAAACGTTCAGGGCCGTGGGTACTTGTCAATTGTATGGTACCTAAAAAAAATTTTATTTGCCCACATGAAAAATCTGATAATTAAGGTAAATATTAGATCAATGACTGTTCTTCTCTTCAAAAATTAAAAAAATAAAATAAAATAAAATAAAAGATCAATGCTTCTTGTTGATTGAATCATATATGTTCATAAAAGTTAAAAACCACTAGGCAAGTCAAACAATCAACTGCAAAACTTCGAACACGCAATGAGCCTAAAGAAAAGAGAAATAAGCTTTATGGAATAAAAATTTCCCAAATAAATAGTAGGGAATGTGGGGATAAAAATAGAAGCATATTGAAGGGTACATATATGTTCCAATACATAACTACATTAACTACAACTTTTTTTTTTTTGGCCGATTTAAATAATGGAAACAAACTTATACAAACTAAGCAAATTCTGCCAAGTCGAAACGAATATATATCTTAATAATGGATAACTTATCACTCCCCCCCAACTGGCGTATTGGAGAAGAATGCAACAAAGAAGGTCTTTATATATATAAAGTACAAAGTGGACTCAAAAACCACCATGATGAACCTCCAGTGAAATCTCATAAATCTACTAGTTACAATAATACAAAATAATACGAAGGCGTTTTTTAGTACCTTCGGCTGGCTATTCTTTGCCTGTGCATTTGCATCTCCTTTGATGCTCTGAGAGTTCCTGCCATTTTCAAAGTTATTAAAAATGTAAATATTTCGGCTGCGTGTAGCCACCTTCAAGAATCAAAGGCACGTACTCAAATAAATTAATTCCATCCTAGCTCTTGCCTATACTTAAAGAGGATTTACATCCTTGATTACAGGACATCGCTATTCATTAATTATAGGATTGATTGTAGATATCTTATTATTTTAGTTTTCTTATTTGATTTTGTATTTTAAACAAGACAATAAATATTAGAGAATAGAATTATTCTCAATTCTCTATTTTTGTCTTATGTTTTCGTGGTATCAGAGCCATGAAAGTAGTCTCTCTAATAATTCCCTCTTTTCCACTTGAATTTATTTCCTGTTTATCTTCCCGTCTTCTGTTTTTTTTTCCTTTTTTTTTTCCATTAGAGTTTCGTCCGTACTTCCTTTTCCAGTGGTTTCTTCCATTCTGGTGGTCTGCATCCTTTTCCACTTTAATTTCTTTTTGACGGTTTCTTCTCTTCCCAGTTGTCATATGTTTTGATGATGACACTAGTGTTTCACATGTGTGTGGAAGCGTTTATACATTGAGGCAGGGTTTGCTTCTCTTTTATTTCCTTCCTATAGAGGTGCAACCCAGTTCAGCAAGCCCAGCAGCAAGACTAGTAGGCCAATTAGTCCACTCGGTAGCTCATTCAGAAAAATGCCTTTTTTTTTCTTCCGTTGATCAGAGTGACTTTGATAGTTGACCAATCCGAACCCTTTTTTTTTTTTTGCCACACCTCTTATAAGGTGTTTGACATGATGGTAGAAACCATTGATTAGAACCATTTTTATTGTAACATATGAAAACTTTATACTGTTTATAACTGAGGTAGTGGTTCAAACTACTCTTGCCAATCAGCATGTTAGTAAGTTCCTCCAATGGCTCAAACTCATTTTGATAGTAGTCAATCTATTTTGATTATATTCAACGGTTCCGATTACAATTGTGGGCCTCAAGCGATGAGAAGTTTTTTGAAAGACGTAAGACTTTGGAGTTGTGCTATAGCTGCCTGTAGGAGATATCAATGTACTAATTGCAGAAGATTCTCAGACAACCCTAAAGCTTGAAGCCCACCTTAATGATTGGGACAGTAATAATCACAAGATTATTATGCAGACTACAAACCTACGATGAAAATGTCCACGACATTGTCAACATTACCATTACCATGACATTGCTCAAATTTTGAAGTCTCGACATAAATAAAGGAAAAAAAGATACCTTTCCCCGACAAAATGTCCACAATGTCCATTGATGTCCACAGTGGTGGGGAATGCCTATTAATATCCAAGATATTTTTTAAAATTTCCTTAAATTTTCAAAAAATATTAGGAAAATTTTCTTCTTTTTTGTCCCACAAAAAACAAGTTTTGTATTTTGTTTTCTATGCTTTTCAATTAAATGTGACTAACATTAGTCAACCAAAAAAATAAAAAATAATTATTAAAACATTAAGTTTTTGAAGAATTTTTACTTTTTTAATGAATAGAATTAAAATTTTGATTTTCAACTTTTTCCTCCTTTGAAGACCATATTCATAACTTTAATTTTCATATTTTCACTCTTCAAATTAAGAACATATTAATGAGATTTTTTCATGTTTTCTTTTGCAAAGAGTTTAGTCCTTATGTCACGTAGATGTAATATAAAACTAAAATAGTTTCTCGTCATAATTGTGTATTCTCCAAAACAAATAGATGCGGATATGTCATTATTATAGATCCATCAAGACGATTCATTAAGTCAAATAAACCAAGGGAAATGGTAGGGTCATTCTCTTGATCAGTCTCTTAGTTTTCCTCTTGCCACATATTATCTCACTTTCCAATAAATACAAAACATAATTATAATTCATCAATTTACCTTTTTATGCCTTTCTATCAATTCTTTTGTATCGTTTATTAAGGCTTTTCTTTTCTTTTTGTTTTAATCAAATCGTTTTCCAATAATTTCTTTGATCACTTGTACATTATACAAAAATATATATAACATTTTTTAACCCAATACATATAATATATTTATCCGCATATATGTACATAATATCTGGTTCTAATGACTATTTACCAGTAGTGACTATTTCTTAACGGTCAAGATTGCAAGTTACGGTGATTAATGAAGTTGCTCCACCAAAACATTGTGGACTGGCACGTACCCTAAAAGAAAAAAAAAAAAAAAAAAAGCAAACAAACAAACAAACTTGCACTCACCTAACCTTGACCCCTTTTCTTTAAACAAATCTCGACTCAATTGAAACCGTCGTCAACCTCATGACAAACATTATCCGAGCATCCGCCTCCCTCCCTACCCTACACCACCGCCAGTCCGCCATTGCCCCAAAGCATCCATGATCTCGACGGCCTCCACACCATTGCCTCCTGCCTTTCTTGCTGGAACCGCTTACCGATCACCGAGACTACACCTCAGCGCCGTGCAAACGTCGGTGGTTAGTCAATTCCGATCAATTTTGATTCCTTACTGTGACGTCAATTCTTTTAAAAACTATTTTGGTTATTTTTTTTTTTATTCATGTTGTCAATATCGGGCTTCTTGTATTCTTTGTTGTGTGGTTTTCAAGTCGCAAGACTTGAATTGGAGTGGAAGAAAAATAGTGAAAGAACGTGGCTTCACCAAAGCTCTATGAAGAAGGCCACCAAACACTATACGTGAAAGAAAAAGGGGGATTAAAGGGGGTTAAAAATGAAGAACCGAAAAGGGAAAAAATTATTAAAGGGATTCAGCCATATTTCACAGCTCCAGAAAGGGAATTCTGATGGAGAAGTCAGAACTTCATGGATATATTTCACAATTTTTTTAATTTGTTTGGTACTAAAATTACCAAATTACCCTTTCACATTCATAAGACTTCAACAGCGAACTCGTCAACTTTTACAACTTCACACCAAGCTTCGAATCATGTGCAACCAAGCATATTAATCATATCTTATACTAAACAGCCAAACCTTACCCACCATCTAATTGGACACTACCGGAAGTGCACCAGGACCAAGCCCTGCCACAGATTTCCCCATATATTTACACACGCTATACTGTAACAGTTTTCAAGCCAGTAGACTATTTATACGTATATGCATATAATATACGATTTTAACGTTTTTCTTTCGCCATCGTTTTGAATATATATCTATATATGATTATACGTGTATACATATATACATATGCATATGTACATACACATATGTACATACATTTGTATATATGCTACGTTTTTTACGATGAATACGAGATAAACATCACACACAAACACAAATATATATATATACACACACGCATCCTTTTTTCTGTTATTTTTACATAATAATTTTATATTATGTTATAGATTGCAAACCATACAAAATTCTTTTCTTTTTACCAATACAAGAATGAAATGGCATAATTGTAATAAAAAGATAAAATGATAGTTTATAATTATGCTTTATTTTTATTGACAAGTCAGATGACATGTGGCAAGAGGAGAACTAACGAAGTGAGAAAGAGAGTAACCAAGAAAGTGATCCTAGCATGCGACAATCTGTCATCATTTGGGTCGTACCTTAACACTTTTCTTACTTACATAGCTATAGAAATCTAAGAATAATTTTTTTTTTCACCTAAGTGACTCACCACCCCAATTATGATTAGGGTTAACTTGGCATTAAGGGGTTGGACCACATCAAGGGATGTGATGGTCCAATCCAAACTCTTTGGGTGTCCCCTTGGTGGGGCCCCCTTACTTTTCATTGTATAATTTTTTACCGTACAATATTTTTCTCATACCGTTAGGGTAAAACCGAAGAAAAAATGTACTTAAGCGATCTAAAATATTCTAACTTACTCTTTGGTTCTCTTTCGAAACCCAAACACAGTATTACATTTATCTGTGTTTTACTTAAGTAGTGTACTTACACTGCATAATACTCCTTTTACATTGTTTCAGGTTTAGCATGCTTTTCCACTTTATCTAATACTTTAATCTTTTATTAATTTATATCACAACACTATGATTAATAGTAATATAAAAATCATTTTAAGGATATTAGTTACAAATTTTTGAGCATTGAAGCTCACAAATTTTGTATTTATCAATATCTAAAATTGCATAAAATTCACAGTCAAATTTCCTATTAGAATTGTTCATATATGCGTTATCGTAATTTATAAAAATATGATTTATAAGAATAAATAAATTAATTAAATCTAAATAAGTAATAGATTGAATAATGAATTTTCCTTGAACATTACAATCTACCCTCCTTAAAAATTTTCGTCCTAGAAAATTAGAATAATTTTGGGTACTTTTTTCCCATCTCATCCTCTTGTTCCCAAGTTGCTTCCTCTACCTGTTGACTGCGCCATAAAACTTTGACAAGTGGCATCTTCTTGAATTCCTTAATTCCTTCTCTTCCCATGCCAGGATTTGAATTGGTTTTTCCTAATATGACAAATTTTCCTATATCTCAAGTGGCTCATGTTGAAGTACATGCGATGTATCTGGTACATACTTTTTTAAGCATTAACACATGAAATACATTATGTACCGACGCCATTTCGGGAGATAGGGCTAATTTGTAGGCAACATTGCCCACCCTTTTTAGAATTTCGAACGGTCCAATATACCTTGAACTAAGTTTTTCCTTTTTCTCGAACCTTATTACCCCTTTCATTGGCGTTACCTTCAAAAAGACCAAGTTCCTCACTTGAAATTCTAGAGGCCTCCATCGCCAATTGGCATAACTCATTTGACGACTGTGACTAGTTTCCATTCGTTGTCGAATTAATTTTACGTCCTTCGTTGTTCTTTATACAAAGTCCTGTGGTTGATAACTCCTTTTCTTTGGTTTCATACTAATGCAAAGGTGATCTACATCTCCTTTCGTAAAGAGCTTCATATGGAGCCATACCTATAGAGGTTTGAAAACTGTTGTTGTAAGTGAATTCAATTAATGGAAGCTTTTTATCCCATCCTCCTTTGAAGTCTAGCACACAGGCTCTTAACATATCTTTCAGAGTTTGGATAGTTCTATCAGACTGATAATCTATTTGAGAGTGGAAAGCTGTACTGAAAGTCAACTTTGTACCCATTGATGAACGCTCTTCCAAAACTTAGAGGTGAATCGACCATCACAATAAAAAATAATGGATTTTAGAACTCTATGTTATCTAACTATTTGAGCAACGTATAATGCAGCTAGCTATTCCACGAAGCTGCTAAGTTTAATGGGCAAAAAGTGTACAGATTTAGTTAATCTATGATTACCTATATAGCATCATGTTCTCTGGTAGTTTTGGGTAATCCGGTCACAAGATCCATGGTTATCTGATCCCATTTCCATACTAAAATTTCAATCTTTTACAATTCTCATGCCGATCAATGTTCAGCTTTTACATTTTGACAAGTGAGATGTTTGCTGATAAACCAAACGACATCATTTTTCATTCCATGTCACCAATAGTGCTCCTTTAGGTCTTTGTACATTTTGGTAGCTTCTAGATGAATAGAGTTAGAATACTTAAGATCGCTAAAGTATATTTTTTTCTCCGGTTTTACCCTAATAGTATGAGATCTTACCATGTTGCAATCCACTGTATCTTACGATATGTTAAAGGAACATTGTGCCATGGGCTTCATTACTATGTACATTCTTCGCTAGAACTCCATGCTTATTTGACTATTGACTACGAGAGGAATACTATTCATAGGCGCTCCTCTACTGTTTTTTTTTTTTTTTTAATTTTTCTGGGTGACTTTCATTTCTTAGAGCAGTAAGAAACAAATAGCTATCATTTCTCGTCCGGTACTAAAGCCGTAGATTGTGCACTGGATGGAACTACTTCTGAACCATTATGGCTACATTAGTTGCTTCAAGATTTAGGAGTGGCACTACAATCTCCAATTAAACGTCATTGTTATAATCAAAGTACTATTCAAATTGCCCACAATGATGTTTTTCCTGAGCGTACAAAACATACTGAGATTGACTATAATTTTGTTTATCATCATCTACAAAAGAGGCACTTGCGACTTTGTTGAATGAACGATCCGATATCTTAACAAGCCTCTATCTCCTGAACTAGTCATGTACTTAATTTCCAAATTTGATATGGCTTCCAGAACACCACTTGAGTTCAAGGGGGAATGTTAATGTTATTCTATTAAGGGATTCACGGAGATCTCCATCCCTTGATTATGGGTTTGACTAATCTCTAATCAACTCTAGACATCTCATTAGTTGAGTTTTCCTATTTAATTGTCTTTTACATGTATAAATACCCCTCTAATTATAAATTTCCCTCTTGTACTCTTAACAACATATAATTTAGAGGATATACAACTCTCCTTATTTCTCTATTTTCTCTTTCTATGTTTTCAGCTTCCAAGTATAAATGTAAAACACAGACATATCACATAAATTGTCAGTAATCAAAATATGAATTCACAAATTCCAAAGATTTTCCAGATTTATATAAGATACATAACAAGTTTCTTGAGCAACAGTAAGAAGATACCTGAATCTGTCTCTGAAGGTATTTCACATACTCCACAGCTTCTTCTAACATATCAGCAGTATTTGTTTGCTGCAAGCAAAATGGAAAAAGAATGTCCAAAACCATATAGTTACTTATTTAAGATAGTTGGGGAAAATTAATATCCATACTATGAAATTCTTGACGTGAATACAGTTTCAAGATACTAAAGAAAAAAGAAAAACGGGTAAACTTTTCATTATCAAACTTTTATAATCATCTATCCAAGTTGTGATTCTACGTATGCAAGAGTTCCCATCTCCATGACTTCATTTGAAGCCGTAACTAATAGCTGAATGATTAATAACTTGAAAGTTAACATAATTACCTTAATAGTATTTTTTGACTTTATTTGCATTTACTTATATATTAGGAAATTTCTTGATTTTAGTCTTATGTAACTTACCCAATTATGTGCATGTAATGTGCCCTTATATTGAGCCCCATTCATATTGCTCCTTACTAATGAATTCTCACTTTGTTTCTAGTCCGTGGACACTGCCAAACCACAATAGATCCCTTTGCCTCCTCCTCCATTTTTCTCTATTTAATTATTTTAGTATCGGACCTATGCTATCAAATGATTTCCTTGATATTCCATGGCTGACACCTCTATTTTCTTCTTGTGTGCCTTTCAATCCTAGGTTAAGAGCCTCCAAATCATAGGTTGTGCGCCGCCTCCTCCCAAGGCCATGTGGCTCCATTCGCCAAGACATGCATATTCAACAATTCTTCTATGCCTTCTTCGTGCCTTTGTACCCATTCTCTATGTCCTCAATGATTGACATCCCTTTTAAGCACCTATGCACCTTCGATGATTACCATGATAGTCCAAATTGATATTTTCCTTTTTTTGGGATTTTATTCCAAATAAAACACAATCATATTGACTATTCAAGCATGCACCACTATATATGACCACAGAGTCTAAGAGGTGGCATGATGTAAAACAATCCAACTCTCGTGCAATAGTAATCTTATCAATATAATTGCTAGAGTGTTTTTTTGTGTAATTAAATAATCATTGGCTTGTAATGAGAGAATTTATTACGGTTATATAAGTTCCGATATTAATTCCCTTTTAACATGGAAGTAATACCAAAGGTGTTGCAACAATTGACAACCCCTTTCTTCATTCCTTATATTGTATGGGGCGGTATTTAACATTCCAACATGCTCAATAATTGTTCTAGGCGGACGCTCAAGCTCCTTATTCCATAGGGCTTATACTAGTTATGTTATAATTGTTCTAGGTGGGAAATTTTGGTATTTAACATTCCAACATGCTCTATAATTGTTCTAGGTGGACGCTCACGCTCCTATGGGGCTTATACTAGTTATGTTATAATTGTTCTATTCCATATGGGAGTTGGGCTTATAAACTCACTAGTTATGTTATAATTGTTCCAAACATTATCGACACTAACCTAGTGCTAGCTCTTTCCTATTTGGCAGCTTCACTCGACTATTAGTATTTGACACTTTGACGGGCTTCCTCAATGCATCTTTAATCCAACCTTGATACCAATTGTTATAAATCCATTAAGTAGAATTCACTATTGCAAAACCGGCTTGCAGGGGAGGGAACCCAAGGGCTTATAAACCCACTAGTTATCTTATAATTGTTCCATGTTGGACTTTTTGTTATCCAACAATATCCTTTAAGAATTGCCAAGTAACTGATGCCCTACAGTCTGGTACTCTTATAAGAATCAATGGATTTTCGTTTTTCTTGACTATGACCATTCACTAATAGTTTCTTACTCTACTTACTTCATAAATCTACAATTTTTTCTATAAATACCTACTATATGTAAATTCATACAACTAATAAATTTCAGTAAGGTGTAGCCTAAATTGGTACTTGTCTTTTCTTTAAACGTCTACTGGATTGCAAATTAAAAGTTTTTTCATCCACATTGAGACAGGGAAAAGATTAGCATATTGATCCAAAAGTTGAAAATGTTGGGTCACATAAAATTTCAACAAAGACGCATCTTATTATAGAGAGATTTAGATGACATCACATGATGAATACTATTTCTTAATTTTCTTGGAATATTATTGATGGATTAAATGTGCTATCTATAATCTTTCCACAACACAAGGTTTGCTTACTTGTAACAATTAATCTCTCAAAAATTGTAGTATATAGCATTTTTTGAAACTTAAATAGTAGGCTTAAGATATATGAAGTAAGTAGTAACATATTTACTAGATAAATAAAAAATTAATACTTCACTAAAATTCAAAAAACCTATTATTTACTTCTTTATCATCATAAAAAAGGACTTTATAAAATATGCTTGTGGGATCACTCAGCTCCAACAAATTAAAACATTACAAGACTATAATGCAGGAAAAATCACATCTTAAATGGAGACAGAAAAATAAGCACAATTAAATTCTACTAAAAAGAAAAAATTAGGAGTAACCTTATCCATGTTGGGCACAAGCTCTTGAAGTTTTCTTATACGGTCACTAATTCGAGTCCTTCGAACCTATCCGTGAAAGCATTTCAGAAGAGCAACTAAAAAAATCAAAGGAATAATCACAAAAAAAAACATCAAGATAGATAAAGCAATGGATCTAACCCTCTCTGCAATGCTCCGTGGATGCGTAGCACAACCACGCTTGGCTCTAACCCGACAAGGAACTGAATCTTCCAAAAGCTTCTCCATCTCCATATCTATCAAACCAGAAACTTGTCCACCTTGCTCCATTTTCTACCAAACAAAATAGAACCCAAACTAATGAATCCACCAGTGTGTAGCTAAAAACTAATTAGTTTACCATCAAGATAAGTACTTAGTTTCGTATACAAGATGGTGTATTTTGTTTAACTGCACTTGTCTAATAGAATAACAAAACAAACAACTATAGGTATACATCAAGGGAACCCAAAACCGAAGAAAAAAAAATAACAAGAAGTAGATATCCAAATCAACAAAAAGGAAAAGTGCAGAAATGTATGCCAATAACTAGTGATGGTCCTTACACAAAAATACAGTTTAATTGTTTCAGCAGAGCTTGTATTTCTTTTGATTAATTTGCAACAATTCAAATAGATTAAGCGAGAGCAACATAAAGGACAAGTAAACCACCCAATAGGAACTGAGAAAATACATAAAGGCACCCTGGAAATATGAAAAACTAGTCATAAAAGTTTGTCTACTAACAGCGATGTTCCAGTTCCATGTACAAGTAAACTACCCCATCTCATTAATAGCAAAAAAAAAAAAAAAAAAAAAAACAAAAAACTATAACCTATTTGTTTTTATTTTTAAAATTTTAAAAAATATTTTCATATATTTTTTAAGCAAAAATTTTAAAAATAACCCTAATACAATTCTCAAAAAAAAATTATTTTTTAAAATAAAAATATTTTCGCTGATTTTAAAAAGAATATTAAACAGCCCCTACTACTACTCTTACTACCCATCTCATTTTCTTACACAAAATTTCGTGTCTTCACACTAAAACCTAAAACTTGTACTTTACTTTGAAAAAGTAAGTAATAAAACTTGTACTTCTTAACTATATATACATACATATATATATATATACATAAAGCTGTAATTGCAGGTATAATACAGCGAAAAATCCACGCCTCACCTCCATAGTTCAAATCTTTCACCCGAATTATTAAAAAATAAAAAAATAATAAGTAAAAAACTGAGCTCATAATTGATGAAAAAAAAAAGGGTAAAGAGTGGCAGACTCACTATCGGATTGGAGAGCTTAGGCGAGGAGAAGTGCTGAGGAGTACTGCCTTCGACATCCCTGGAGCGCTTACTGCCGGAGCTCAAATTCCCTGAGGCCGCCAAGTCGAAGCGGGGCGGACCGACTCCGAAGTTGGCCGAGAGCAACCCATCACCGAGAAAATCCGCCGGAGAGCTGTTCTGACGGAGAAACCCCGCATCGTCGTAGGAGCTGAGATCGGCGGCGGGAGAAGAAGAAGAAGAAGTGCCAAATGGGTTAACGGAGGCGATTCTGGCAGTGGCTGAAGAGGAGGAGTTTTCAGTGAGGAGTTGCGTCAAACACTGGTCCGGCTTTAATGGGTCCTCTTCTTCGTCCTCCAGTAGAGCATCCAGCCACGTCGCCGGTGCTGAGGCGAACCGGGAAAGTCCTGCTCGACTCACTCCGCCACCGCCGTCGCTGCCGCCGCCAGGTGTCGGTTGCATCTGCTTTACAGTCTGACGGTTTGAGTCGGTTTCTTCCCTGATTTTTTTTTTTCTTTTTTTCCCTCTTTCTTCTTCGCCTTGTGAAGGTTCGAGTGAGCAACAAAAATCAGATGTTTTCTTTTGTTGTTTGTTTTGTTTTTTTCTTTTTTTTTTGGGCTTTCTTTTCTGTGCGCAGAAGAAGCTTTTGGTGGAGCAAGTTCAAGAAACAATTATAGACCGTCATGAGTTTTTAAGCTCACAATGTGGGCCCATCAAAAGTGATGGACGGTGGGTGACTGGCGATATCAGTTAAGGCGTGTAAGGCTGATAAGGCTCAACGTCAGCGTTTTCAGGAATTTGGCTTTCAGAGTGTTATGTGGGAGCGGAATTGCAGGATCCGCGCGTGACGGCACGTGTGGTATTGAATTGAAGAATTTGGCGCGTGAAAGTTCTATGTCTGGTGGGTGTGGCTTAGTAATGTTGATGAGGTCATTTGATTTTTATGCCTTTTGGTCTATTGACTTAAAGTTTTTGCTTTTTACTTTTTTGGGCAAATTTAAGGAGAGAAGACCTCTTTTGCGGCATTTCCTTGAATGCACATGTCTGTACACAAATCAAAGTTTTGGCTAGACACGCGGACTCAATTTTTGCTTTTCCTTTCCTTTCCTTTTTCTTTTTTTTTTTGCCCTTTTGTAATTTATAATAACTTCAATTAATTCACTTATTTTGGTGAAACTGGTCGAAAAACCACTGTTTAATGCATCATTTAGACAATTTAGGTTGCGTTTAGCGGGGAGATAAAGAAAAGAAAAGAAAAGAAAAGAAAAGACAATCTTTCAATGATGGTAGGGTGTTTGGTTTAAGAAACGAAAAGACAATCTCTGGATAATAGTAGGGTGTTTGGTTTAATTGAAACACTCTAAAATATAAGAGTTTATTTTTACTTTATACTACAATAATAAGACTTTATGCTATTCATAGTTGAAACACATATATCTATCAAACATACTATTTATCTTATTATTGGAAGCGCTATTTAATAGAGAAGAATAACAATTCATCATATTTGATGGAATTATCATAAAATCAATAGTAAAGAGGAAATTATTCTATTTTAGGTTTTTTTAACATTAATTCTTAAGGTTGTACCCTATGTCCCATTAGTCTAATTGAGGTACACGGTGGCCCCCCAAAAAAAAAAATCATGTGAATGCTTTGCTTCGCTTGTTTCATATATTTAACTACAATTAAGACCTTTTTATTGAATTATTTTCTTTTACAAAAATTTAAATTTCTATTTGCATTGCCATATCTATAACATACATATATAGTATCTCTCTCTCTCTATATATACACATATACTCAAACTCCAAAATCATTTTCTAAGTCTCAATATCAGCGTAAAATAAAGTCTTAAATCAAATGTTAAGATTTCTAAAAACAAGCGCAGAAGGAAAATAAATGCAAACTCATGTTCAATAATATAGGATTTAAATAATGAACATGCTTAGTTCAATATCAATGAAGCATCATGTTTTTGAACCCAAAAGCAATTAATAAAATAAGATGATAAGCAAAGCATGGAAAGTCTTCTCTAACAATCCAAAATAAAATATCATGAGACTATATTCAAAGTATTAGATCAAAATATTGCATATTTAAGATGGGTAATCTTGCCAATATCATTCTCTAAGTGAATCTTGCTTAGTTCCTTAGAAATTATCATCGGTGTGTTAGGTTTTTGATCGCTAGTAATGTTCAAATGCTTAAAGGTTGTCTAGTTAGGAATAACCAACTATCATGATATGTCCAAACACAAGGGTCAACCTACAGATCAATTTGGATAAAAGAAGAGGAATAACCAACTACCATGACATGTCCAAACAAAGGGTCAACCTACACATCAATTTGGGTAAAAAAGAATGGGACCTTTGTGTACTTTTGGGTTAAATTTAGTTGGCTGCTGGGTCACGTCCAGTAGGCAGGTAAAGGGACAGAGTGTAATCTGACAACTTTCCCTAGTTTTCACCAAACTTATAAAATTCACCAAAAAATTGCTTATCATCCGAATCGGGCACATGAGAACTTATTGGAAAGATCTAAACATCTATTTTTCAAATATCTAATCCATTCTATATTTTCTTTCAAACTTAGAATTCAATACAAGAAAAGTTGTTCATGAAAGATTGGTTTATTGGCTTCACACCAAACTTGCATATTGCCTAACTTAAGCTATTAGAATCGTTTTACAATGATTCAAAAACAAAAATTTAACTTACGAATTCTCCTTTAAGATATCAATAAAATTTAAAGTTAATCCTCAATACAAATCTCAAGTTGAAGGTGTAAGACCTGACAGATTAAACAAATAGTATTTTGTGTGCACAAAACATGTTCTCTATACCATGTTTGTACAATAACTAAAAGTAATAGCTATGTAAAGTAAAAGTATAAAATATAAAAATGAATACGATGATATGATTATTTAGCATGGCTAAAAAACCTTGTCAGAAAAACACCACAGGTGCTAATCATAGCAGATATAAGAAGGATTCATTAATACCTAATTATGGTTACAATGATTGGGATTACAAATGTGACTAGTAACTACAACAATGTAGGAACCTACAATACGTTCTTCTACGGCTCGCATTCAGACTCCTTGTCCTGCTAAGTCTCTATATTCATTTTCTTCGTAACTAACATAATTCGAGCTTTCAATCCATGAACAACTCCTTCTCGGGCTTTCTTGATTGGAACAATGTACAATGGCAACACAGGGTTTGAGTGCAATATTCAAAAGTCTAAGAACCCTAAAAGATCACTCTGGTTTTCTCATTTTGAAGCTCTGAAATGAAAGTCACAAGTCAACTTCCTTAAACAAGCAATGCCTATGTATAAGATGTGTTTTGATACATCCACTAAACCCTAAGGTCAGATCTCAACTAATCCAACTTGAAATTTGAATTCCGTTATTACAAATGTGCTTGATTTTACTTGAATTGAAATTCTATTACAGCCAAGGCAACAGAGCGTGATCTTTGTAGGCTACATCTACAATCACCTTAAAAAATTCAATTAAAAAAATTTTAACTGCAAGTGTTATATGTTAGTTTCCCAACATGAAATTTGAAATGAATTCGATCTTATCACGAGAAATCTTTGCATAAACTTCCAAAAAAAACTTAAATATTAAATTACGTTAATCATAAATGAACCTAGAATAAAATTATGCTCAAGATTAAATTAAGAAAAATTCAAATTAATAGATTTAGATAATCCTTATGGCACAAATTCAAATTTAAATGCCATAATCTCCAACCAACAACTAGATAAATCCTGATTTTAAACAATCTCCTCGATATCCAAGCATCCACATAAATTCAAAATAACTTACCACACAAGAAACAAACCAAATTGATTAGATTTGAAATTTAAGCACACATAAATCTAGATTAACTTCATCAAAACCTGTAGGAATACCTTGCCCTACTAGAAATTGTAGAACACACAACGCTCAATAAATGACAGTTTCTTATAAACTATCGTGTTAAACAGGGAAAAACACAAGGGGAGTACACGTAAAACACTAAAACCATCGTGGTAGTGAACGGAAAATTCCACTACAGTTTTTATGAAAAACGGTCGTGGTAGGCAAAATATTACACGATGGTTTTTAGTAAAAACCGTCATGAAAGATAATCAGCAAAATTTTAAAAGCCCGCCCTAACCATAATTAGCGAAATTTTAAAAGCCCGCTCGTAATCTCTCTCTTCTTATTTGAATCAACACTTAAACCCAACCCTACCTTTCTCTAACCCCTCAAACCCTCCCTCTCTCTACAATGACCCTCGCCATCACCGTCTTTGCCTCGACCCAATATGTCATCATTAGCCCTGAGGCCTCCACAACCTACAAGCTCGTCGTAGTATTTTTTTTGCTATCCTATGAAAAATTAGAAATTCTGGTTTTTTTTTTTTTTTTGTTGATAACCAATCTTTCACGATGGTTTTTCATAAAAACCGTTATAGAAACTATACCTTAAATGACAGTTTTTATAGAAAATTGTCGTGTAAAGTAGAAAATTACTAATGTTACACAACAGTTTTGGTTTTTGATAAAAACCGTCGTGGAAACTATACCTTACACAACGGTTTTTATACAAAAATCTATCGTGTAAAGTACAAAATTACCAAGATTACACGACAGTTTTCAATGAAAACAGTTGTGTAATCTACCAATTCCATGACTTTTTGTCAAAACTATTGTGGTTGGCTCCTGTACAACACTCTTAATACCCGTCATTAATAGCATCCTACGACGGTAAAAAACCATCATTAAAAGTCTCTTCAGTATCACGATGGATGATATCACGACGGTTTGTGTAATCCTTAGTTTTTAGTAGTGTTGCCGCACAAGAAGCAAACAAAACACCAATGTAAAATTACATACATGTAGGGTTAAAAAATCCTAACAGTAGGACTTTTGATAGAAAAGCTTATTGTCATAGTCCTTACTCTTCTTAACTAAGAATTACTTCCAAATCCCTAAGTATCTCCTTAATCAAGTCCTAATGTGATCAAATAAGGTCCTCAAACCCTTAATCAAGAGCCTTATTCAAAAGTGCTACCTAACCATATATTAACATAGGATTCATAAATTCTCCAAGCAACTCTTTACTCATGAGGTAGCCATTGCTAATATTTTTGTAATAACCATATTTTAATTGTTGTTAGTTACATTAATTTGGTGTGATTGGTAAGCCAATTTAAATTTAATTCATTATTAGCATTAATTTAAAATTTATGTTGCAATATTTTAATTTTAAAGCATTTTAAAATCTATTATTTAATTTTAAATTTAATTAATCATCTATGTTTACTTATTTACACATATCCTGCCACTTTTCCATTTAATTACAACGTTGCCGTTGGTCAAACACTTTGTCATTCATGTAGACCCACCTGAAAAGAAGCCTCGCAAGGCTTAATTTCAAGCTCCTAAAATCTAAATATGACATCCCATATGAGACGCTTTTCCACTTATACAGAAACCACTCACACAAATCTCAAGCGAAATAAAGTTCCACACACATATAAGATACCCCAAACTCTCTCTTTTTCACTCTCTCCATGCCTCCCTCTCTCCCATTCTTTGATGCAAAACACAAAAGACCAGCTAATACTCACATCAAAAACCAAGAAATAACTCCTCTCAAGCTAGGATTTAAGGTTGATCAAAGTGCTAATTTCATTCTTAAATTTTGAAGTAAGGTCTTGAACCCAAAGACCTGAATTCTTTTTCTCCTTTCATTGAATTGAACTTTTGAGAATGTTTAGGCACAATCAATCTTTGTTGAAATCTAAGTTTGTTAGTTCTTGAGGATGCATGTATGTTTTAGAGACTTATGAGCATAGTTGTGGATCATGTGAAAAATATTTGAATGATCTATGATTTGATTAAATAAGATTGATGTTAGGATCTAAACATATTTAATTTTGCGGTTATGTTGATTGCTCATCAAGAAATTTGAATGAATCCATGCTTTTGATTTCTATTAAAGATTTCTAGGTTTTATTTTGTATGAAGTTTCGATCTCAGACTATGATTTGTCATTTTTATGTTAAAACTTGGGGAAGATATATTTCTATGTTATTTGAAGTTTATAGAAGTGTTTTGAATGCTTTTGTCTCTTTGGAAACTATGCTTAACAAGTTAAATCGAGTTTTTCTTATTTTGGACTTGGGTGAGAGAACTAAAAGGTCCTAGTTTTTTGACGAATCAGCAAGTCAGTATATTCGGCAGGCCAACTACTGCTTGGAAAAAATTCTCTACTTGTTTGATTGGCTAGCCGTAAACTTCAGATCGACAGGCTAGATTTCAAGTCCATGTTGTGTTATTTTGATCCCGTTTGACTTATTTATTTTATTTTAAAGCATTTTAAATAATTGTTTACGACTAGGATAATGTTAATTTTTTAACATGTTAGTTTATTTCAATGATTTGTTGCACGTTTTTACATATTTTTAATAAATAACACACTAAGAAATCAAATGACATGATTGTGTGATGGATGTAGGATTATTAGTGCCCTAAGTCGTTAAATATTTGTATGTAAATAATGCTATATTACATGGTCAATAAGAAAATTTTCCTATTTGCTTTCATATAGTTGATTTTATGACAAGCAAACAAAATGTCTGTGACTATTTTTTACTAAATCTTGAATCATGTATAAATGGTATTTATATTCAAAAAGATATGATTACAAGATTAGTAGTCTAAAACGATAGTCTGTAGCTCGTGGAACAAAGATGGTGACTTTATTCTTGATAAAGTTCTAATGAGGATCTACATCCAATTAAAGAGGTGGCTTATTTTGATCGACAGGAAAAAGTGAGGCTCCATGGTAGACACAATGATGTATTAATCTAAGTAGAGATTATACATCAATCTGGATCTGAAGTGCTAATTAATTTATTAATAATTCTATTTACATAAGTCAATTTGCTTTGGTAACCATTTGTGTATTATCTTAATCTTGAAGTAGGTTCATGTGACTATGCTTATAGCTTAAGTCTTTTGCTATACTAAAGAAGATAGATAATTAATTATTTAAGTATTGAATTTAAACAAGATAATTAATTATTTAAGTATTGAATTTAAACAATTAACTTAAATCCTAATTGAATTTGAATTAAGGATAAATCATTATTCATGATTATTTAAATTAGATAATTTTCATCGTGATGTTATTTCAATTTAAATTAGAATTATTTGAACTAAAAATATTTTAGGTAATGTAGAAATAGCAGTTTCCTATTTTTAAGAGGGAAAAAAATGAAACTGCACAACTAGGCGCATTTGGCGCCAATCCAAAGGAGTTTTCATGTAGGCCGTGTGTTCCACAAGGAAATTCCCTTGTGGTAGGCACACACAGTAGGGTTTCTTAGGAAACAACTTTCTCAAATTTCTCAATTTGAATATAATACCTCCTACCACATTCTATAAATAGAGACTTTGGGTCTTCATATTTTCTTTAGACTGCCTAAGTAGAATTTTAGAGAGAGAATTAATTTCTCATATTTAGCAATTGATTTTTATGAGCACTTTAGTGGTTGGAATGTGAAACCTGGTGGCGAAGATGTTGTGTTGTGACCACACACAAGACAATCTGCTGAAAGAGAATAGTGTTAGAGATCTGTTGGTAGGAATTCACTTTTTTTTTTGTTTATGATGGTTGGTTTTTGTTTCTGAAAGGTATATATATTAAATTATGTAATAATTTATTGTTCATCACAGCATGCGTTAGAATCTAATAAAAATTTATATTCTTGCTACGTCTGTATGGCCATTTTACCAATAGGATGTTAATTCCTTTAGAAATTAGTTAGTTTCTAATCTTATTAATGCTATTAAAGGTTACCGAACATAGTGGAGCATATATTTGAGCTATAATTGGTTCGGTGAGCAAGCAGTACCAAAACTTGCTTCATTCGGGTAGGAATCAATATCTTCTCTTGATAGCTATGATTTAAATTGTTTTGGCTTAAAATATTCTTTAATGATTTTTAAGAATTGATTTGACATTTTTTTTGAAGCATATCTGGTAATATGGATTTTTCAGAGGGCTTGCATAAATGAATTTAAGCTTTAAAATGACAATTTCCGAGTGAAAAAGTTAAAAAGAGCTTTCAAACACTATTTGGCATGAGATTCTTCGGATAGTTAAGCTTTAAAAGTACGGTGTTTTTAATGATTAGGTCATATAGAGAGCGACTTTAGAGGTAGGTCTTAAAAACCTGTAGGGCCTACTATAGTGGTGATTCTAGGCCTTGCAACAAGAGTAAGTATTTAATTATGCTTTTTGAAAAATCATATGAAGTGGTCCAGTGAGTGGTTTAATGACTTAATTATTTTATAACTTTTAAAATTATTATTTTAATGTTATGGTTTAAAGATAATCCTATCGAGCTTGTCGCTCACTATTGAACGCCTAAATTGTGTATAAATAAAGCAGTCATTGGTAACCCAGAATAGGTGGTCGATCTTACAAGAAGATGATAAAACAACAAACTCAAAAGATTATTAAAATTAAATGTTAGAAGAGAAAAACGTAAAGAGAATGAACGTTTTTGAAATTTTTGTAAGAATAAAATATAAAATATAAAATAAATAAAATGAAATGCAAGAAAAGATAGAAGTGAGAATTCTTAATTATCTACATCATTTTTAAAATACTAAAACATAAATTGATTCCAATTACTCTTCTTAAAGCTGGCGTTGTTTACAAATTTCTTTAAATCGACTATACTCTCTAGGCATAAAGTAGTAAAGGACAAATACGTAAAATGCTTGCCAAATAAATTCTCCTAAATCGACTATATACTTTTTGGCATAAAGTAGTAAAGGATAAATTAATTTAACAATTGACAATCCAGATGAAATAAACACAATGTAGTCACTCAAAAAGTTTTTAGATCAAACACAAAATAGAAGAATAAAATAAAAGCAATAAGTTGAAATAATATTGAGAAGATAACTATATAAATAAAACTTTCGAACAAAGTAATTTCAACAGAAACGTCTCACTCGCTAAAGAAGCGTGTCACTCAACTCAGCCTATGAAATATACTAAAGAAACAAGAAATTAAGAAAGATAAGAAAATGTTTTATTTGAGAGAATATTGAAAATTCTCTCAATTCTTAATGAAAAACAAAGGTTGCTAACAAATGTATTTATTGTATATCGAGGTGCAAAGCAATCCAAGAAGGTTGGATCAGCCCAAATTAGAGGGAAAATGCTTGAACAAATTTACACAAGGAGTTTTAAATAGCCCGGTCGGGTTATAACTCGATCCCCTCACATAAGATGGGTCCATCTCATGTAAAGAGTCCGGAGGTGGAAAAGAGTTTTTCAATTTGCACACTCGGATATGCCACGTGGCATTTGTGGATTGGAAAATTGGAGTAAGTCATGGCGCGCACTAATGGGAAGACCAAGGTGGCTTGTGCTGGAGCTAAGACGTCTGGCGGAGCGGATTCATGCAAGAGACAGGTGGGACCCATGATGATCAGATGTGTGAACGGAAGGTGAAACTCACTGCGGTGTGCGTGCATGCTAGAAAGTGCGCGAAAGCCGCAGTTGGGAGACGAGCTCAATGCTAACATTGGAGCCCATGTTGACGCACTCATTGCTGACTCTAACGCGGCTTAACTGGTTGGCTCGGCTAGACTTGTTTGACTCAGTAACTGTGGCTCACCTGGAACTTGGCTTGGTTGGAGATTTGTTTCAATGTGTCTTTTCATTTCTTGGTTGCATGACTTTTATATTGCATTTTATTTAGCAAATAAATAAGCAAAAATTAGACATTCTACTTTTAAAATATTTTAACAAAACTCATGAAAAATATTTAATTAAAGCTTAAATAATTTAATCATCTATCCAACAATAAACAGTACTAAATGTACATTTTTGCGTGTTTATCACTCACTGCACTTTTATTTTGTGTCTTTTTACTTAAACCCCCTCCCCCGTTGGTGGTAGGAACGTTGTAGAGTCATTTTGAGTTTAGTCGTAGCTTGCAGAGTTTATGAGCTACAGATTTAACTTTATTTACAATTTAATTGTATTTCTACAAAGGCATGTGATAATTTATTTTAATGCGCTTTCTATTTTAAAGCGGTTTGGATGTTTGTTTTATGTTTTTAATTTTATTTATAGATGTGGTTTGGTGGGATCCTGTTGATATCGTGTATGTTTTAATTTCCTAAGTTGATGTTGTTTAGTGTCTTGTAAACCTGTTTTTATATTATTTTATTTATTAAATAACTTGGTAAATTATTCTAGTTATAAAATGAACAGACTTAGGTTATTTAGTAAAAACTGGTCTTGATTGGAATTTTTATATTTATCTTTTCTCAATTTTTTCATTGAATTCTAAATTAAGTAATTCATGATTAACTTTTAATTTAGATTATTTTTCAAATTAAGTCGCCACATCATTATCTCTTTTTTTGGGGCGTGACAATTTTCTTTTGAGGAACAAAACTGAAGGGAAAATATATGCACATCAATCCTTTAAAATTAGGCATAAATCATCCAGGTCCGATAGAAACTTATTTGGCAATATAAATTACACTTTCTACTACCTAAGCCAAAGTTTCATAAGGAAAAAATTATAAAACATACAAACCAAGCCCTTGAGTATATTCTATTTAATATTTCATAATAAGAAACCATTCCAAAATCATTGAAACCAAATCACAACTTGGATTGTTGAACGTTTATCGAAAATTAGTTCTTTGATTTACGAAAACCAAGTAAATAACAAAATTTACAATACGTGAAACGAAAACCAAGATTAAATCTAGAATAAAGCAAGTAAATCAAAAATCAAAGAGAATGAGAAAATAAACCCAATCTCAATCCTTTGAATGTATAAATAACCCTTCAAATACGATAGCCAATAAGGTAGAACAGACATGAAATCAAGAAGGGAAATTTGAATTTGACACATGCATGAAGTTCATAAAACTAAAGAATTAAAAACTCTACCTTAATTCTTTAAAAAAACTCCTTGACTCCCTTTCTTCTAGCTTCAAAAACAACTCCATATCCACATTACTATTAAAAAACCAAGTGAAAACCCTCCATTTTTGAAGCTTAAACAACACCTCCTATGGAGGAGAGAGAAACCGTGAGACACAGAGAGGGGAAGAGAGTGTGTAAAGAAGAGGAAAGGAGAGAGATACCATAAAAAGAAAAGGGAAAGAAAGCATTAGAGATATCAAACGTGCCAGCCCGACCTGTTTAAAATAGGCTCGAACGTGTTTCATGTCGTGCTTAGGCCAACTTATTTATTTATTGTGTCATGTTAGGCTGTGTTATTTTATGACATCAAACTTGGCCTACAGTCCATTTATATCCGTATTGTGCCCTTAATGTGCTCGTATTTTTATTGCGCCTAATACTAAATTATAAATAAACAAGAATATAAGTATTGAACACAATTAAAATTTTAACTTATAATGAAGTAAAATATAGAAAAATTCAAATGATGTATAATCTTGCTTTGAAAAAATAGTATATTAAATTTTTATAAGAAAATTGTTAAAATTACATAATAAAAGGTAATATTGTTGTGCGATTGTGATTGTCATCATGCTTATTGTGCCGGTGTCGTGCCTTTGGCGTGTCATGCCATTAGTGTGCTTCGTTCCTAAAACTCACATTATGTTTGACTTATTTAATAACCGTGTTGGGCTAGGCTTATTTTAATAACATGTCGTGTCGTGTTATGTCGTGTCAGGCTTATCTTTTAGTGTATTATGCTTGTACCAGCCCACTAGGCTTGGCCCATTTTGATATTTCTAGAATGAATAAAAAAAAGGAAATAAAGGAATTGGGCCTACTGTCACTAATAAGTCTCCGATTAGTTTCTAATAAAGTAACACACTCGGTGAAAGACCTATTAGTTTCTAATAAAGTAACACACTCGGTGAAATTGTTAAAATGATTTTCATAATTCATCTCCATTCTGTCAAGCAATATACTTTGAAATAATAAATTTAATAAAAATTTTATTCTAATGATCATCTACCAAATAATTCCACTTTTTTGAAAATTAAAGAAATAAACCACCTCTTATGATCTTTATAAACATAACTAAATTAAATAACGTTCAATAAAATCCACAAAAAGCTTATTTGAAACTTTTTTTTTTTTCAGTAGTTGGGCCAAACTATAGTCATTGAAAGGTTGTCGATTCAAACTATAATTTCTAAAAATAATCCTAAATTGCAAAAAGATATACGAAACCAAGTAAATTTGTTTAAGATTATCCTCTTTTCCCAAATTAATTAATTAACATAACTACAAAATCAATTATTCCGGTTGTTATACAACAAAACTCGAAAAATATCCCAACAATGGATTTACTAGTAGATAAGTTTGCAGATTTACTAATAAATTCGTGGATTTCTAGATATACTAACGAAACAAGTAAAAAATAAAATGAAATAAAATAAAGCCCTCACCGAGGTGCTCATTGGCGCAGAGGTCAGTGAGGGCAACCAGATGTCGTCACAAGAAAACCGGTCAGATCCCTTCTTGTGGAACTCCATAGCAAGCTCAGACACTTGGACGACAACACCAGGTTTTTGGGTAGGTTGTATTTGAGGATTAATTCTAAATATGCTATTTATTTTATTTTTAAAAAATTCTGATATTATTTTCTAATTCCCTTCTGAATTATCCTATTTCTTCGTACTCTATTTATATGTACTATACCATTAATCATGACCATGTAGTATTTAAATAAGACCACCTATGTTGCTTAAAGAATTTCTTATAAACTTCGTTCAAATTGTTCAATTTATCAAATATTAGAGTCAATAGTTCTCATAGTTGGATGTTGTCACAACTGAATGCCCCTAATATTAAACAGGAGATTTAAGTTTATTTTTTAAAAGTCGTTCAGTTTAAATCACAATATTAAAGTTAACAATCCTTATAGTTAGATGTTGTCATGACAAAACACTCCAAATATAAGAGATGAAAATAATTTTATCAATAGAAATATTGATACTTAATTTTACGAAAATTTTATAAAAAAATATCGATATTGATGAAAATATATAAAAATTTATTAAAATTATAAAAGTTTACATTCAAAACATATTTATGATATTTTAGTGATAGAATGAACATTAAAAAATACATAAAGAAACATGTTTTACATGAAAAACTTCATATATATATTAAGCTTCTCAATACCTAAAGGAAATTTTATGAGGTTCAAACATGTTGGAATGCCATCTTAGTTTAAGCAATACTGTTACGACATATCGGAATAACGTTGAATTGTTATGGACATAACATACGTATAAGTTTGTTGGTATCTTTCCATTGTATTTGCATAAATTACTAGAGGACAAAGACTCAATCAAGTAGACTAGAAAGTATTAATAACTTAATTATGTTTTGTGAAAGAAAAGTTCAAACAACTTAAATTTTTAGTTTCTAATTGTTAGGAGTATGCTTGGCACCCTTTCCTGAAGAGCTCACCTCAGTTGTCCGACCATCCTACTTGGACAAAAGTCATTTCTTGAGCTTACACAACTACCCGCTGATCGGCGCACTTTCCCGAGGTGGTCCTCGGGGCCTTTTTTAACTGTCAATCGAGATGTCGTCTCTTTGGAAAGAGCATGTGCTTGGGGCGAATGGATATAACATGAAGCCAGGTAAACAACCTATTCATAAGGCCATCATATGACCTCATTACAGCTCTTAGATGAAGGGTTGTCCACCTTTTGGGATTGTGACACTCGTCACCTACCCCCCGACACCATCATATGGAGTACTCAGGTCAAGGGTCAAAACCTGCTTTGCACCTGGTCCAAGTGGTGGTCTATAAATAGGAGCATTTACTCCACCATCGAGGTAAGTGGACTCTCTCATATCTCCTACTCCCACTCTTAGCCGAACAGGTACCTGACTTGAGCATCAGAGAGCCATTGGTTGGCGCCATACCAATGTCCCCTTGACTTTTTGAAGCATTCCCTCTTCTTGTTGCAGGTCCCTCCAAGAGGCTGAGACGAGCAGGACAGGTAATCCTACCACCATGCTCAACTGCACGTGGTGTGGAATGAGGGCACCATGCATAACATTTTGGCGCTAGAAGAAGGGCACCATGCTCGAACAGCATTTCCATTTAACATGGCTATAAGAGGACACACTCAGGACAAAGTACCCCGATAAGAGGGGTCGAAGAACGGCCAAAATCAAAACCTAGGCAGACCTTGAGAAAGATCCTGTGTGGCCTGGTCCCGAGCAGGTGGGCAGGCCAACAAGGGTAGAGCAGCGCCAACTACCGAGGACACAATTTGAGAGCTAACTGTGGTAGTTCGTCTCTTTACGGAGCAAATGGCACAACAACAAGCAAGACAACAACTACACCCAGCACTCCTTCCACTAGCCTAGGAAGACCAGGCAGGTGGTCGAGTAAGGTTGAAGGACGGGTCCTATAGTGAAGGAGACTCTAAGCATGTCAAAACTTAAGCTTCGAAGAGTGCCTCCTGAAGCAACCGCTTAATCCATGATGGTCGGCTCGGGCCCTAAGATGGCCGTGAACACTCCTTGTAAGGCAATGGCAGGGCAAAAAGTGGAGCCCTGTACCAGGTAGAGCTGCCTGAAGATACCATTAGCCAGCAGCTACGTGACCTACAATAGCAAATCGACCAAATTAGAAGTAGCCGGTATGGGGTCAATGAAGGTGGCATGCCTGACATGCCCTTTATCGATGCGATCAATAAGGCTTTTATGTTGAACAAGTTTAAGGTGCCATAAATAAAAGCATATGATGGAACAATGGATAGTGATGAGCACACAGAACTCTAAAGGGGCCATATGATGTTACAGACTGTCAGCAATGCAGCAATGTGCAAGGCGTTCTTGTTGACTTTGACTGGTTCTACTGGACATGGTTCAAGCGCATAGATTTGAGCACAATGGGCTCCTTATAACAGCTTTCTAAAGCGTTTTCAACAACTTTTGCCCCATCCAGATTGAGAAAGAATCAGGTTACTCACCTTTATGCTGTGAAGCAAGGCGATAAGGAAGTAAGGGATTATATAAACCGTTTCACCTAAGCAAATTTGGAGGTGAGGCACATCGAGGATGAGACCCTTAGATAAGCCTTCCGTAAAAGGTTGTAGGATAAAGGCCTGCTCTGGTCGTTTACTTTGAAACAACCAAGCAACTTCTCCCAGATGCTCGCGTACGCTAAAAAAACATGTGGACATTGCAGACTATATGAAGAGTCATCGAGAAGGAGAAGGGAGTAAGAAAGGAAAAAAGAATAAGCAAGACCTGCTTGATCAGAGTGGAGCCAACCAGAGCAAGAATCCAAAGACTGATAAGCCAAGGATTTCCCACCAAGAAGTTTCAAAGCTACATGTCTCTAGTTGCCACTATAAACAAGGTGTTGAATCAAGTGAGTAATCATAATCTACTAGTGGACCTGCTGTCACAACCTGCCTTTTTTGGGCTGTGATGAACCTTTTTCTTACTTACGTATAAAGGAAAAACTTAGGAATTTTTTTTTTTTTTTATAAATATTTTACATATACTGGTTTTAACAACTTTTGAAACATGAACATATACATATATTTACATAAACAACCTTTCTTTTACAATATTGTTTGCTAAACATTACATTTTAAAATAACATAAAATATGTTACAGCGGAAACAAAACTATGGCGGTATCAATACCTATTTTGCATATTGCTCATCCCTCTGTCAGCTCAACTATGAAATTATTTTGACCTTCTTGTTGGAATGCCTACAGCATGAAACACTTAATGAGCTTACGTCCAGTAAGTCCCAATACAGCCCACATGTACATTCATTACAATGCATGATCCAGTTATGCTTTCTTATGGACATTCTTTATCCTTTTCATATCTTATCTTTGATTAGGGCCCAAGTGTTCGTACCATTATACACATAGGTCTTCGTGACACCGACACCATACTATATCCTTAAACTTCTATTGAGTTAGGAGTCGGTACGACACTCTTCTTAATTCTGGTTATGTGTTTACAAGTCCAATTATTATGGTTATCATACCATGCATGAAGTAATAATCACATGTTATACGCAACATAAATATCTTGTACGGTATAATACATATAGGTACATACTTTATATACACCCAAGTACACATTAATATACACACAGGTATTTAATTATATACTCACACGTATACATTAATATACTTTTAGGTATTCGTATCATAGCATACATACACAGGTATGCATCTTAATATACACATAGGTATACATATACATATTTCACATTCTATACCTATAATTCTATATTGTAGGTGAGATTGGTACTTACTTGGAATAGGTTTCCACGCACTTTAACTTCAATTCCCTCTCTTCTAAACTTCTAAGATCCTGTTGGCTAATTACAAAGCTATTAGCCAAATGTTCACTACTTCTTCAAGGTTTTATGTATCATTACAAAATGATCAGTAATTAATAACTCGAGTTGCATAACTGTATACAACTCTGAAAATCATTGGATTTCTTATTCTTATCTTATTCTACCCTATCATCTCTAACGAAGCGCGGAAATCTTTCTAATCATTCCCTTTTTCCCTTTTTGGTGATGTTTCGGGTTACTCAGGGAAAAATGACAGTTTTGCCCCTAGCGGGCCTACTAAGTTTCTCGAGTTCAACTTTGCTATTTTAGTAAAAATAACCACGTATCAACCTTAGAATAATACCCTGGGGTGTCGGGTCTCCTTATTTTACTTCTATACCCTATTTAGTAAGACTTCGCAATTTTTTCCCTTTTTAAAAATTTTGACGATTTTACCCTTGGGACCGAAATTAATCTTTTTAAACTATAATTTTTCATTTTTCATGAGGAACATTTTTGCTTAAAGTACCATATTCAAAATCCTTTGAAAAAATGACATTTTTTCCTTTTAATTTTTTTTTTCTCAATTTTAACAAATTCTTGTAAAATTAAAATCTCACAAACGGTTGAGATTTTTAACGAACAATCCGCAATACTTAATAGTTTCATCGAGATCTACAATTTTGTGTTTTAACTTTTTTGAAATTTTCACTATACAGGGATGTTTTTGGACATTTTTCAATTCTGCCGAGAAGGAACTTTTTCTTTCAATTTAGTCATTGGGACATTTTTGTAAAAATTTGTTTTTAAACAGCATATCTACCCCTGTGAAGACAGTTCCAGCCCTTGTCCAAATCATTTTCACGCCTAATATCTATTTTTTCAAAACTAGCATTGAAATTACAAAATAACCCATTTTTCAAAAACTACCATTTTGCACAATAAACACTAAATTTTCACAACATCAACATACCATAAATCATATATCTATGGGATTTAACTAAAAATTTACTTGAACACCCACGTACCTTTGAAAGAATAAAAATCAAAATAAAAACCACAAAATTTCAAAACTTTAAAAAATCAAAACTTACTCCAAATAACATTTTGTGCTTCTAGCCTTCCAAAGCTTCTTTGAAACTCCCTCCTAGAAATTATTTTCATGCAAAACACTTTGAATTACTTCCCTTCCTTAATCCATGAAAAAAAACCCAAGAAACCTTGAAAAAGTTTAGGTTTTTACCTTAAAACTTAATAAAATTCCTTAAATTTTGCCTCTTGAACTTGATTGGGGCTAATTTTGTAAGGAGTTGGATTTGAAAATTTTTTTGGGAAGCTTCATCAATGGCTGCCGTGTGCTAGAGGAAGAAGAAAAATGAATTTTTTTTGGCTAAAATCACATTTAATGCATGCTTATCCAATGGGTGACTCACTAAGTAAACCATGAGTCTACCTAATGTGGCATAAGGTGATTGGGCCACCTCTCATGGTATGTGGCCCAATGAAACTAAAATGGGTGTCCATTTGGTAGGCTGCAAAAATTTACACTGTATAATTTTTCATCACATAGTATTTTTCTTATACTGTCATGGTCAAATCAGTGCAAAACATATTCTTAGACTGTATAAAATATTTTACTTGCCTTTGGTGTGTTTTTGGAGGCCAAACATAACATTTTCTATATTTGCGTTTTCCACTTTGCAGTATACTTATACTGCTTTAGCCCCTTTTTCTACTAGGTTAGGGTTTTGGTGAACTCTATATCTTATTTATACCTTAACTACCTATCCATTTATATCACAATTTTATAATTAATTGCGATATAAAATTTATTTTATGGATATTATTTACAAATTCTTGAGTATTTAAACTCATAAAATTTATATTTACAAATCCAACATTGCATCACATTCGTAGTGGAATTTCTAATTAATATCGCTTATTTATACATTATCACAATGTTTACAAAAAATACAATTTTAAAGGGTAAATTCATTAATTAAACCTAATTAATTATTAGATTTTATTAATGAATTTTTCCTAGTCATTACAACCTACCCCCTTTAAGAAATTCGTCCTCGAAAATCAAAACAATTCGTGGTAGACTCTTCTCATTTCATCTTCTTGTTCCTAGATTGCTTCCTCCACTTGCTGGTTGCACCACAAAACTTTGATTAGAGGTATCTTCTCGTTCCTTAATTCTTTTTCTTCTTGTAGTAGAATCTAAACTGGTTTCTCTTCATAGGATAGATTTTCCTGTACTTCAATTTCCTCAGGTTGCAGAACATGTGATGGATTAGGTACATACTTCTTTAGCATGGATACATGAAAAACGTGTTGTACAGATGCCATTTCAAGGGGTAAAGCCAACTTATAAGCTACACTGCCTACTCTTTCTAGGATTTAAAACGGTCCAATAAACCTTGGGCTGAGTTTTCCTCTCGTTCTAAATCTTATTACTCCTTTCATTGGCGTTACCTTTAGGAAAACCAAATCCCCTACTTGAAACTCCAAGTGTCTTCGTCGCTGATCTACATAACTCTTCTAATGGCTAAAAGTAGTTTCCATCCATTGACGGATTAGTTTCACATCCTCTGTCGTCCTTTGCACGAAATCCATAGTCGATAACGTCTTTTCTCTAGTTTCATACTAATGCAGTGGCGATCTACATCTTCTCCCATAGAAAGCTTCGTATGGAACCATTCCTATAGAGTTTTGATAGCTATTATTGTAAGCGAATTCAATCAATGGAAGCTTTTTATCCCATCCTCCTTTAAAATCTAACACACAGTCTCTCAGCATATCTTCCAAAGTTTGAATGGTCTTTTCAGACTGACCATCCGTTTGAGGGTGGAAGGCTGTGCTGAACGTCAGCTTTGTTTCGATTGCTCGATGAACTCTCCTCCAGAATTTGGAAGTAAACAGGCCATCACAATCAGAGATGATGGATTTCAGGACTCCATTGTATCTAACTATCTAGGTAACGTACAGTTCAGCTAGTCGTTCTATGGAACTGCTGAGTTTAATGGGTAAAAGTGTACCGACTTGGTCAATCTGTCCACGATTACCCATATAGCATCGTGTCTTTCCGTAGTCTTGGGTAACCCAGTTACTAGATCCATAGTTATCTGGTCCTATTTCCACTCTAAAATATCTATCTTTTGCAGCTCACCTACCAGTCGTTGATGTTCAGCCTTCACCTTTTGACACGTGAGACATTTGCTGACGAATCTCACAACATCATTCTTCAGTCCATGCCACCATTAGTACTCTTTCAAATCTTGATACATTTTGGTAGCTATTGGATAAGTAGCATACGGCGCTTCATGAGCCGCCTCTAATATTTGCCTCTTTAATTCTTCATCGTTGGGAATGCATAATCTACCTTTATAACGGAGAATGCCATCTTCCAAGATGCTAAATTCTGCTTCTTTGTTCTCAAGGACCTCATTCCTATATCTGAGCAGCGATGGATCTGCTTCTTATCACACCTTTAAATTCTCCCAGATAGCTGGTCGGAAGGATAGATTGGCTAGTCCTCCAGTGATTATCTCTATTCCCGCTTCTAACAAGTCTTTCTGAAGAGGTCTTGGTATCAGTTGCACCATTGCAAGCGAAGACGTTGTTCTACAACTGAGTGCATTAGCTACTCGGTTAGCCTTCCGAGGGTGATATAAAATTTCACAGTCGTAGTCTTTAATCAGCTTGAGCCATCTTCGTTGTCTCATGTTGAGCTCTTTCTGTGTAAAGATATATTTCAGACTCTGGTGGTTCATATAAATCTCGCATTTAGCTCCATACAAATAGTGGCGCCAAATCTTTAGTGCAAATACGACCACCGCTAACTCTAAGTCATGCGTCGGATAGTTCCTTTTATGATCCTTCAGCTGTAGGGATGCGTACGCAATCACCTTTTCGTTTTGCATAAGTACGGCTCCCAAGCTTGTCTTTGACACATCATTGTAAATCACGAAGTTTCCTAGGTTCAGATCCGGTATGGTCAGTATCGGGGCACTCGTGAGTCATCTTTTTAGTTCTTGGAAACTTTCCTTGCACTTCTTGGTCCATTCATACTTTGTTGTTTTCCGTGTAAGAGCCGTAAACCATGCTGCAAGCCTGGAGAATCCTTCTACAAAACGTCGGTAATAGCCTACTAGACCGAGAAAACTCCTGATTTTGATAACACTCTTTGGTGTAGGCCCTTTATTTACCGCTTCAACTTTGGAAGGATCATCAGTTACTCCATCTTGTGAGACCACATGTCCTAAGAAATGAACTTTTTCCAGCCAAAATTCACATTTTGAGAACTTGGCATAAATTGATGCTTCCTTAGCAACTACAATGCAAGCTTCAAATGTTCCTTATGCTCTTCTAATGTTCTTGAGTAAATCAAGATATCGTTGATGAAAACAATGACGAACTTGTTGAGGTAGTCCTTGAAAATCCGGTTCATAAGGTCCATAAATGCTACCGGGGCATTGGTCAGTCCGAATGGCATAACGCAAAATTCGTAATGCCCATAGCGTGTTTGAAACGTTGTCTTTGGCACGTCCTCTTCCTTGACTCGAAGTTGATGATATCCAGAGCGTAAGTCAATCTTTGAAAATACCGACGCTCCTTTCAATTGATCAAATAGGTCGTCAATTCTCAGTAGTGGATACTTATTCTTAATTGTGACTTTGCTCAATTCTCGGTAATCGATGCACATCCATAACGTTCCATCTTTCTTCTTGACGAATAAAACATGCGCTCCCCATGGAGAAAGACTCGGCCGAATAAACCCTTTGTCCAACAATCCTTGTAATTGCACCTGAAGCTCTTTGAGTTCTCCTAGAGCCATACGATATGGTGCCTTCAAAGTCGGGGTTGTTCCTAGGGTCAATTCAATCTCGAACGAAATCTCCCGTTCCAGTGGTAAGCCCGGTAACTCGTCCAAAAACACGTCAATGAATTCTTTTACTATGGGAACATTCTCTGGTCCTAACTGAGCCTCTTGTTCCTTGTTTACTAGATCCACCAAATAACTGGTGCATCCACCCTCCAACATCTTCTTTGCTTTCAACGCTGAAATTAGCGCCTTTAGAGCCTTTGGAATCTTCCCCGAATACATGAACTTCTCACTTCCGGAAGGTCGAAACATAACCTTGTGATGTCGGCTTTAATCTTGGTAGTGTACTTTCCTAGGAAATCTATTCCCAAGATAACGTCATAATCTTGTATATCGATTATTATTAAATCAATATACAATTTCCTTGCACAAATGATGATGGGTACGTGACGTAACCAATAATCAGAATTTAATACCTCCCCAGAGGAAAGTGCAGTCCTAAAAGTCTGTTATATCCTATCCCCTTCATGTCCTATCCACTTAGCAAACTTAAGTGATGTGAAAGAATGCATTGCTCTAGAATCAAATAAAACATAGGCATCAGTATTGGCAACAGAAAACTAACCTGTCACCACTGTTGAAGTTCCCACATCATCCTCTTCTTTGTATAGGCATAAATCCGTCCACTAGTTTTCGGAGCTTCCAAGCATCCCAAACTAATGCTAGGGCCTTCAATCTGCGCTTGGACTGCATGAAGCTGGGTTCCCTAGGGCCTTTGCTGATTCTGAGTATGCTGATTCTAGGGATTGGAAAAACAGTTTCTGGCATAGTGTCCTTCTTTGCCACAGATGAACACTTATTGGTGCCAACTTTGCACTCTCCCGCATGTCTCATACCGCATTGACCATAGAGAGGCTTGTTGTTTCCTCCATCACTAATCCTCTTCTGGGGTTGTCCCTTTTGATTCTTTGGATTAATCATGTTCCATTTCCTCTTATTATTAGCATTACGGTTGCATCCAGCTGGATGGCTCTAGGACTGTCCTTGATTCGAAACGCTTCCTTGTCCTTTTGCTTGTATGGCTTGACTCTGTTTGGCTAAAGCTTTCTCTTCCTTTTGAGCTTTAAAAATTCTTGCTCTCTCTTCCTTATCACGGGCAATTCTAAACTCAGCCCTAGTAGCCCATTCGATGCAATCTTCCACATCCTTAGGAGTTTGCCCTCCACTATCGACTACAAGGGCGATGTCAGTTCGGAACATCCGCATTATCTGCATTAGTTTTCTTATTAGCTCCCGATCAATCGGTACCAGTTTGGGGCAAAGATACGCTAATTGGTTGAATCTCTTCATAGTGATAGCCACTGACATATTGCCTTGTTTAAAGTTGTTGAATTCTTCTTGCTGGGCTGCCATTGTTTCCACATTGAAGTAAGCCCTTCGAAATTCTTCCATGAAATCTAGCCACAACATTTCGTTTACGTTCTTTCTACGTTCTACTGACTCCCACCATTTCCTAGCATCTTTAGTGAGAGAAAATGAGACACATAAGACTTTCTCACGATCACTGAGCCCCAAAAATTTCAGAACCCTCTCTATGCCAGTAAGCCAATCATCGGCTTCTAGTGGATCAGTAGATTCAACAAATTTTGGGGCTTTCATCCATCAGAATCGTTCATAAAATTCAGTAGCAGATGCTACTGGAGCAGCTGGAACAATTGGTGCAGCTGGTTCTGCTTGTTGAGGCGGTGGTACCAGGGGTGGCGAGTTTGCGCAGGCTTATGGTACCGGATTCTGGTTTGTTAATTGTTCTCCTAACTCTTGTATTTCTAACTCGTAAGCTTGGAGTTTCTGTTGTAACTCCGTGATCATGGTCATTAGGTCTGGGTTCGTAGGTCCTTCAGGTATATCAGCCATTGATAGTAAAGTTTGTTCACAGGCCTACCGTACAATTTTGTTATTACGTCAGTATATACTATTAACTTAATAGTATTTAAAAGAAATATTTTTTGAATAGTATAAATACATGCAAACATGAACAATAACATAAACTTAATATCTCATTTCATACAGTTCATTTCAATAACTTCTTCCTTTTCTTTTACATTCTCCATTCCCGAAACATTACATAAGTGACTATCATACATACTTACTTTCCTTTCTTACATAAACTATTCATATCATTTCCAGGAGCAGTTATCTCTTCCGGCTACATATACCCTATCCCCGTGAAGAGTACCACTTGTCAGATGTACACTCATATACAAAAGCAACAAGCCAAAACTGTGCTAATCACACCTCTACATACATTTTTGTACATACAGATCTTTATAGGTCCATTTACTTTCTAATCTGACTCTACTCTTGACATGTCATTGTGTTCAGGATCCTTCTTAGGGTTCTCTTCCTCCTCTTTTTCACTAGAATCAGTAGACTCATCGTCACTGGTGATAATAGGTTCCGGAGGTGCTGTAATGAATTCAAGCTCTTCATCATCATCCTCGCCATCAACATCATCTTCGTCCATTTCTACTGGGGGATCCTTTAAGGGCACGGCCACATTTTGCTTCGCATGCAATACTTCCATAATGAAATCATTGAGACTTAAAAAATCTCTAGGGTACTGTACCTGTTGTTGGACTGCGTCGGCAAGGTCTCTTCAGATAAGATCACAAATTCATCTCAAGGGTATTTCTGGTGGGATCAACGGTATCATAGTACGACAAAATATAAGGATATAATGTTCTACTGGCTCACCTACGTACCTACCCCATAACGGTTCTACACACAGATACAACTGACAACACCAATCTGCCCATAACATCGAAATCACCTAAACTTGCATATCGTCAACGGGTGGTAGAGGTGCAAATTCTGCTAGAATTTGTTCCCTAAAGCCTTGCCAGTCCCTAGGTTGTTCATCAAGTCCGATCCTGAGGCACCATGCGAGCGCTTCTCTCTACAACCGACCCAAACCTAATAAAACTGAAGGTGCGGTGGAGTGTGGCATGTAGCAAAGATTACTTCTATAGCGTGAAGCCACTCAGTTAGAACCATGGGCTGTCGACTCCCATAATATCGAGGTGGCATCATGTCTTGAAATGTGATACTTGCTCTTTGGTCCGCTTCCGCATTGAGTTCATTAGGTGGTGCCGCCATCTACTGCATTTATTTTAATTAATACAACAATTCCATATAAAGTAAAAACTTAGCATTCTTATACTTAAAAGTAAAATATCTTACTTGAGCTATGATGGTAGAACAAACAGTAATGTACAGTAAGGTGACAAGATTTTCGGTTCAATACAAACTGTCACAACTCACATTTTTCAGGCTGTGATAAACATTTTTCTTACTTATGAATAAAGGAAAAACTTAGAATTTTTTTTTCTCTTTTTATATTTTATGGATGAGTAATGTGCAGAATGGGTATACATACCGCCGTAATTTTGTTTCCGCTGTAACAACTTTTAAAATACAAACATATACATATATTTACATAAACAACCTTTCTTTTACAATATTGTTTGCTAAATACTACATTTTAAAATAACATAAAATATGTACAGCGGAAACAAAATTACGGCGGTATGTATACCCATTCTGCACATTACTCATCCCTCCGCTAGCTTAAATATGAAATTATTCTGATCTTCTTGTCGGAATACCTACAGCTTGAAACACTTAATGAGCTTACGCCTAGTAAGTCCCAATACAGCCCACATGCACATTCATTACAATGCGTGATCCAGTTATGCTTTCTTATGGACATTCTTTATCCTTTTCATATCTTATCTTTGACCAGGGCTCAAGTGTTCGTACCATTGTACACATAGGTCTTCGTGACACTGAGACCACACTATATCCTTAAACTTCTCTTGAGTTAGGAGTCGGTACGACACTCTTCTTAATTCTGGTTATGTGTTTACCAGTCCAATTATTATGGTTATCATACTATACATGAAGCAATAATCACATGTTATACGCAACATAAATACTCTTGTACGGTATAGTACACACAAGTACGTACTTTAAATACACCTAGATACACATTAATATACACACAGGTACATGACATGAAAGACATATGGGTATGTAATTGTATACTCACAGGTACACATTAATAAACTTATAGGTATTCGTATCATAGCATACATATACAGGTATGTACCTTGATATACACACAGGTATACATATACATATTTCACATTCTATACCTATAATTCTATATTGTAAGTGGGATGGGTACTTACTTGGTATAGGTTTCCGTGCACTTTAACTTCAATTCCCTCTCTTCTAGACTTCTAAGATCCTGTTGGCCAATTACAAAGCTATTAGCCAAATGTTCACTACTTCTTCAAGGTTATATGTATCATTACAAAATGATCGTTAATTAATAACTCAAGTTGCATAACTGTATACAACTCTGAAAATTATTGAATTTCTTATTCTTATCTTATTCTACCCTATCGTCTCTAACGAAGGGCAAAAATCTTTCTAATCATTCCCTTTTTCCCTTTTTGGGGATGTTTTGGGTTGCTTGGAGAAAAATGATAGTTTTGCCCCTAGCGGGCCTACTAAGTTTTTCGAGTTCAACTTCGCTATTTTAGTGAAAATAACCACGTATCGACTTTAGAATAATACCCTGGGGTATCGAGTCTCCTTATTTTACTTCTATACCCTATTTAGTAAAACTTTGCAATTTTGTTCCTTTTAAAAAAATTTGACGATTTTACCCTTGGGACCGAAATTAATCTTTTTAAACCATAATTTTTCATTTTTCATGAGGAACATTTTTGCTCAAAGTACCATATTCAAAATCCTTTGAAAAAAATGACATTTTTGCCCTTTAATTTTTTTTTCAATTTTAACAAATTTTTGTAAAATTAAAATCTCACAAACGGTTGAGATTTTCAACAAACTATTCACGGTGCCTAACAGTTTTGTTGAGATCTACAATTTTGTGTTTTAACTTTTTTGAAATTCCCACTATACAGGAGTGTTTTTAGGCATTTTCCAATTCTATTGAGAATGAACTTTTTCTTTCAATTTAGTCTTTGGGGTATTTTTGTAAAAATCTGTTTTCAAACAGCATATCTACCCCTGTGAAGACAATTCCAGCCCTTGTCCAAATCATTTTCACGCCCAATATCCATTTTTACAAAACTAACATTAAAATTATAAAAATAATCTATTTTGTAAAAACTACCATTTTGCACAATAAACCCTGAATTTTCACAATATCAACGTACCATAAATCATATATCTATGGGATTTAACCAAAAATTTACATGAAAACCCACATACCTTTGAAAGAATAAAAATTAAAATAAAAACCACAAAATTTCAAAACTTTAAAAAATCAAATATTACCCCAAATAATACTTTGTGCTTCTAGCCTTTCAAAGCTTCTTTGAAACTCCCTCCTAGACATTATTTTCGTGCAAAACACTTTGAATTACTTTCCATCCTTAATCTATGAAAAAAAAAAAACCCAAGAAACCTTGAAAAAGTTTAGGCTTTTACCTTAAAACTTGATAAAATTCCTTAAATTTTTCCTCTTGAACTTGATTGGGGCTAATTTTGCAAAGAGTTGGATTTGAGAAAATTTTTGGGAAGCTTCATCAATGGCTGCCGTGGGCTAGAGGAAGAAGAAAAATGAATTTTTTTTGGGCTAAAATCACATTTAATGCATGCTTATCCAATGGGTGACTCACTAAGTAATCCATGAGTCTACCTAATGTGGCATAAGGTGATTGGGCCACCTCTCATGGCATGTGGCACAATGAAACTCTAATGGGTGTCCACTTGGTGGGCCCCAAAAATTTACACTATGTAATATTTCATCATATAGTATTTTTCTTATACTACCGTGGTCAAATCAGTGCAAAATATATTCTTAGACTGTATAAAATATTTTACTTGCCTTTGGTGTGTTTTTGGAGGCCAAACATAACATTTTTTATATCTGCATTTTTCACTTTGCAGTATACTTATACTGCTTTGGCCCCCTTTTCCTACTGGGTTAGGGTTTTTGTGAACTCTATATCTTATTTATACCTTAACTACCTATCCGTTTATATCATAATTTTACAATTAATTGCGATACAAAAATCATTTTATGAATATTATTTACAAATTTATGAGTATTTAAACTCATAAAATTTGTATTTACAATATCCAACATTGCCTCACATTCACAATGAAATTTTTAATTAATACCGCTTATTTATACATTATCATAATTTTTACAAAAAAATACAATTTTTAAGGGTAAATTCATTAATTAAACCTAATTAATTATTAGATTTTATTAATGAATTTTTCCTAGTCATTACAACTACCGCCTGTAAAAGGAAAATGAGCAAAAAGAGATCAAAATAAATATTGCAAATTCCATATAGACCTTGGGCACAGTACGCGAGATTGCATCCAGCTAAAGGATCAAATTGAAAAGCTCATCCAAGACGGACACCTTAGAGAGTTTGTTGAATGAGTTCTCACACTCGGAGACAACACTAGGAGAGACAACTAGCCAGCTTAGGAAGGCCAACCAAGGATATTATCAGTGGTTGGCAGGCCTATGTCCAGGAAGCCTACTTGGTTGAGAGAGGAGATCTGATGAATATGTCCAAGCATATCAACAAGATATGCCAGTAGGAAGACATTGTTATTACCTTTACCGAGGAGGAGGCGGAGAGGCTTATTCACCTACACAACGATGCCGTAACGTGTGAGCTTCTGATTATAAACAACATGGACTGATGTGTGCTGATCGACAACAATAACTTGACAGATATCCTGTTCAAACAGGCATTTGACAAGTTGAAAATAAGCAACGTGGTGCTCATCTCGGTACAAACCCCCTTGTATGGCTTCTTGGGAGAGTGTGTCTGAACAGTGGGCAAAATTTGTTTGCTAGTCACATTTGGCGAAGATCGTCCTTGGGTCACATGACTGGTCGAATTTTTGGTGGTCAACAATCGTCCCAACACAACATCATCATCGGGAGGCCAACCCTAAACGCCTTGAAAGCCATAGCTTCCACTTACTACCTGGCCATGAAATTTTCCACAGAGAATGGAGTTAGAATGACAAGGTCAAAGCAAAAAGACTTTTGGGACTATTATGTTAAGGCCATGAAGGAGGCAGCAGCTCAGCTAATGAACGTCTCAGCCATTTACAAAGTGGACAAGATCGAGTTCCCTGCCAAGGAAAGAGCGAAGATGTTGTTTGACCTAGACCCGTGGTTCCCCGAGGAAGAAGTATGAGCAACGCCCGTGGAGGATCTCATCCCATATCACCTAGACCCCGAGCATCCCGATCGAACGATCATGCTCAGGTCTCAGCTAAAGCCTAAGATACGAGCCGACTTGGAGAAATTCCTAACGAAATATCAGGATGTGTTCGCCTGGTCCCATGAGGACAAGCTTAGAATTAACCTGAGTGTTATCAGCCATCATTTGAATGTAAACTCCAAGCATAAACCTGTCATCTAGAAAAAAAAGAGCCTTTATCCTAGAAAGGTACGCTACTATAAATCAGGAGGTGCAGAAGTTGTTGGAAGCCGGGTTCATCTGAGAGGTCACCTATACTAAGTGGCTAGCGAATGTCGTCCTAGTAAAAAAAGGCCAATGAAAAATGGTGAGTTTGTATTGCTTTACAAACTTAAACAAAGCCTACCTAAAGGACTGCTTCCCCTACCTTGGATCAACCAGTTAGTAGATGTGACCGCCGACCATGAACTATTGAGCTTCATGGATGCATACTTAGGATAAAATCAAATAAGAATGGCTAACGAGGACAAAGTTAAAACTGCTTTCACGACCAATGAAGGCCTATTTTGCTATGTTGTTATGCTGTTCGTGTTGAAGAATGCTAGGACCACATATCAACACCTGATGAACAAGATGTTTACTTGGCAGATTAGGAAAACCATGGAGGTATATGTCGATGATATGCTCATGAAGTTGGTTTGAGTAACTGATCACATTACTGATCTCTGAGACAGCTTCAATGTCCTCTTTGAGTACAACATGAGGCTCAATCTGACAAAAAGCTTGTTCGGAGTGGAATCTAGGAAGTTCCTCGGGTTCATGGTCAATCATCACGGCATCGATGTCAACCTAACTAAGTCCTGAGTACTTGCAAATATATGTTGCCCCTACATTGTTAAGGAGGTGCAAACGCTCACTGGAATGGTCACTGCTCTGTCGAGATTTGTCTCTCAATCTACCAACAAGTTCCAACCTTTTTTTCTACACTCAACAGGAGGTTTGAGTGGAGCAGAGAATGTGAAGCAGCATTCCAAAGCTTTACAAGGTACCTAGCTATACCTCCTCTCCTATCCAAACTTCAATAAGGGGAAATACTTTATGCCTATTTGGTAGTATCCAAGAAGGTAGTTAGTCCTAGTCTGGGAAGAAGAAAAAATTAAGAAGCTTGTCTACTACACCAATAAAGCCTTCTAAAGAGCCGAGTAGAGATATTTGCCATTTAAAAAGCTAGCCTTGGCCCTTGTTACTTCTGCTCGAAAGCTCCAACCATACTTTTAGTGGCACACTATCTGAATCCCGACCAATTATCCCATGCACCAAGTCCTCTAAAATCCAAAAATCTCTAATTAGATGGCCAAGTGGTCGGTTGAGCTCAGGGAATTCAAGATTCAATTCGTGCCCTGGATGGCCATTAAAGCACAAGCTCTGACTGACTTTATAACTGAGTTCACGAGGGCCGATCAAGCCACCCACTCAACTGAATAGGCACCCGTGGAAGACCTTGACCCTACTAGCAGCAGTACAAGCAGATATGAGCTCGAGTGGAAATTATGTATAGACGGATCATCTAGTATGAACGATTCATGTGTTGGACTCGTCCTCGTCAGCCCGGGTGCCTAATTATGTGTTGCAGTTTGATTTCAAGGCCTCCAACAACAAAGCCGAATATGAGGTGTTGATAGCTTGTCTTAAAATTACACGGGAGCTAAAGAATGGACCACATCCGTGTTCGTAGCGATTCCATGCTCGCGTTCCAACAAGTGATTGGCAGATTCCAAGCCTAAAACGAATGCATGACGGCATATCTAAATGAAGTTAAAGCCCTACTTGGCTAGTTCAAGAGCTTTTTAGTTACACAAATTTCTAAAGCCCAGAATATAGAAGCTGATGTACTCGAACAGCTAGAAATTGGGCCTTGAAGACAACAGCTTGATGTTGGTACCAACCGAGAGGCTAGCCGAGCCAAGCATTAAAAGAACAAAATCTATGAGTGAAGTGCCAAACAAATTGAAACCTGGATGGACCCATTCATCTGATATCTTACCACAGTTGAAATATCTAAGGACCGAGAAGAAGCCCGGTGCATTTGTAAGAACTTGGCCATAGAGCTCGACACCCTTTCCTGAAGAGCTCACCTCGGCTATCCGACCACCCTACTCGAACAAAAGTCATTTCTTGAGCTTACACAACTCCCTGCTGATCGGTGCACTTTCCTAAGGTGGCCCTTAGGGCCTTCTTTAACCACCAATCGAGATGTTGCCTCCTCGGGAAGAACATGCGCTCAGGACAAATGGATATAACATGAAGCCAAGTAAACAACCCATTCCCAAGGCCACCACATGGCCTTATTATAGCCCTTAGATGAAGGGTTGTCTATCTTTTGGGATTGTGACGCTTGTCACCTACCCCTTGACACCACCATATGGAGCAGTTGTTGGAAAACAGTATGCAACAGAATTTTAAAAATTTTAAATTAGATTATTTTTTAAAACATAAGTTTGACATGCTAAATACATGAATTAATGATAGATCTTGCTAGCCTTTTACATAAAAAGGCAGGAATTTATGAAGAGAGGAACATTCTAGAAGAGCCTCAACCAACTAGTCTTCTTTGCTATTCTCTATCCACAATCGAAGTGTAGGTAGTCACATGTCGTTCGGCTTTTCCTTCGGTAATTCTCCTTCCAACCACTTGAGAAAACATAGAGCTAAGGTTCTTGATGTTGAACAATAGCTCTTAGGGAGTTTTAGAGTTTCTCGTAGTCACTATATGCTTCTCAAATGATCTAAATAACTAAGAAAACTCACCCCTATTTATAGTAGTCGAATTTGGGGTTAAATCTTAACAGATTAAGCCTCAAAATTTGAGTCTAGATCAACTTCTAATGAAAAATGCGTCAAAAATGCATATATTGATTATCGCATATTCGGCAAGCCGATCGGGGAAAGCAGCCTGTCAAACTTACTCCATCGGTCTAATGAAGTTTCCCATTGGCCTGCCAACCATGTGATAATCTGGAATCCTCAGAATATCTTATTTTCACTTGGGAATCTTAGATAGAGACTCGGTTTTAATTTAAATAACCCAAACAGAAGTTATCTGATTAAAACAATCATATACAGATAATCCTATAGTAAATAAAATATTATCCAAATAATTCAACATGTTTTTCTTGAATTAATTCACAAAATTAATTCAACCGATAAACTAACATTAATTATTAAATCCACTATTATCAAATTTTAGCCAGTCTAATAATTCAACACAAGTCATCAATATATAGGAAAAACACGTTATATCGTTACAAGATTATTATGAGCTAGCAAAGGGGACCCGATAGATATATATAGGTCAAGCTCCTATAGTTATAAAATACAATATCCCAAATACATATTTTATAATTATCAACTCTAATGCTACTCCAACACTCTCGAACTATATAAAATTACAAAGCTTCAATAAGCTAACCGTCTATGACGTATTATAATGTGTCATATCTCCATAGCATATTCATAATCAGCTTAAAGATAAATTTTGTTTTACCTTCTCGATTATTTTTATCTTACAAACCATTATCACACTATTAAAATACTTACTATTCATGGATGGTATATCATTTGATTACACTTATATATCCAAATTGTTGAGTGGTCCAGTCTTCTAATTATATGATAATGCATATAAGAGAATATCATTAACTCTACAAAGAGTTATAGATTTCATACCTATGAATAATGAGTCTACGTGAATCAAGAGTCATGCCTCCAACGTGCCGGTATATGTACCATCATTAAATCAGGATGTCACCTTTTGGAACATCGAAAGACATAAGTCAAGAATACAGGCCCATTAGTCATTTTTGGATTAAGACACAATACATATGATTGTCTAAAGTGAATTGATTTCAACAAACAGAATTATTAACCAAATCAATTCAACTTTTTGTCCCGATCCAATACATCATCACCTATAAGAATGCAGCAATGTTTCTACTCACGAAGTCCCACTCCGATGACCAAGACAAGCCATCTCCTGTTAGGGATGTAGACAACATAACAATCTTAGCATGAATAAAGCACCCAACTTTATTCCCTCGATTACGAATCTTATGATTTAGACCATCACCTTTAAAATTCATGTCTTCTGCATAATCTGTTCATCATATGCACGATTCTTAAAGGTTAGACCGACAGTCTCAAACTTTTATTTGCTTATCATACATTCAATAGAAATAAATATAAAGATGACAACATTCTGTATATGAATAATAAATAAACTCTTTATTGATAAAATGTCTCTAAAAACATATTACAATATTTTATTTCTTAAGGCATTATGTCTAACAACATTTGGGTCAAGGGTCAAAACCCGCTTTACCTTGGTCCAAGTGGTGGTTTATAAATAGGAGCATTTAGTCCACCATCAAGGTAAGTGGACTCTCTCATACCTAATCCTACTCTCACTCTCGGCCGAACAGGTACCGGACTTGAGCATCAAAGAGCCCTTGGTTGGCTCTACATCGATGTCCCCTTGACCTCCGAAGCATTCCCTCTTTTTATTGTAGGTCCTCCAAGAAGTCCATACTAACAGAACAGGTAGTTTGACCACCATACGCAGCCGCACATGGTGTTGAGTGATAGCAAGACATCAACATCAATAGTGGTCAAATCCGAAATCTTGAAATTTTTGAAATTTTGTAAAATAATTACACTAAACGAGTTTCGTTATTTATATTTCAACGGATATTCACCCCCTGTTTGGCATTGTGGTGGGAACCGTGGTTTCCACCACAAACTCAGTTATAAACAGTGTAAAGCTCTCACATGCTACAGTAATAATTTAAAAAATTGCTACAGTATAAAGATTTCACATGCTACAGTAAAAATGGTTCCCACCACCTTCCAAACACCACCTCACTAATATTTCTCCCATATTACGATGAAAAGATTTTACAGGCAAAGGATGTTTTAGTATCTCTAAACAACCAAATTTTGATGAAATTTTCGTCCATGCCCAGTACTAAACAAGAGATTTAAGTTCATTTTGCATCCTTCTTACTAGAAGTCCCCGCCAATAGCTCTTTCCTCTCTTGCCCACAGTTCCTTATTTCGCGCCAAAGCGGCGACCCTAGCATCCATGTGTCGCCTTTCGCCGCTGGCATACAGGCATAGATAATGGCAAAAGAAAAAAGTTGCCCAAAACACCAAAAGTCCACACACAAGTCACATGCTCTCAGGGTTTTCCCCCATTATAAAAATCCTAAATTCATGTGGGCAACTGTCGCTGCAACCATATAGAAATTTCCTCAAAACAACAATCCCAAAAACACACAAAAGTCGTCGCCCTCCAAACCCAAACCCAAACCCAGAGCGATGAATCCAACCGATCTCCATCTCTACCTCATCAGACGGCCACGATCTTCCCATCAACGAAGCGGATCATGCTAGCCGCCGCTGCCGCCGCGTCATCCTCGTCGTCCACTTGGCTGCGGGCCCGCCCGATCCGCTACCTTGTGCTCTTGCTCTGTTCGCCGATCCTCCTCCCTTTCCTCTGCGCCGTCTTCCCCCTCCTCTGTGCCGCCGAGCTCTGCCTCTGCCTCTGCCGCCGCCGCCGTCGCAGGAAGATTTCCGATAGGTCGGAGGAGGACGATGACCGGCTCAGGCGGTGCGAGGAGGGGCACTGCGGATCGGCGGAGCCTGGCGGAGAAGAAGTTGGGATCTTGTTGCTGCAGAGGTACTTGGAGGACCAGCTTCTTCTCGTAGGATCGATGTACGACTGCGGCGACGATGCCGAACTGGAGGAGGATTTCGGCGCCACTGAGGATGAATCTAGTGCTAGGGCTCCTCTTTTGAATTGATTTGATTCAGAGCCCTGTTTTGTTTTGTTTTGTTTTGTGTTTTTTATTTGTGTAAATTCGACACAAATTCATAGTGCTTAGATTGCCATTAACTGTCTATTACTTGTTTTGTTTTCTTTGTGAGTATCTTGTCGATTGTCATGATTTGAGGAATCTATCGTTAGAGTTTCGCTTCTGTAGAGATGAACGAAATCGTTTATAGTACTCTGGAATTCCTTCCGATAACAGGGGGAGCATGGAAAGCGCTGGAGCCATCATTGCGTCCTTGCGGTTGATTCTCATTAACCAAATAAATAATAGTATATCACCAGGATATTTTCTTTTTCAAGGGAATGTCTAGCAAGTTTTTGAGAGAGGCAATTCATTAAATTTCACTAAACAAAAACATATTCGTTAATTTTATTTAATTGTGATTTATTTTCTCTTAATTTGATACAATTTTGATGTCATTACAGTTTAAATACAATTGGGATTTATGTGATGTTCGCTGCACACACGAAAAAGTTTCGGTTGAGACAAGTTTTGCTATAATATTTTTATTCATATAATTTGAGTTTTTGTATTGTTTTTAAAGCGATCCAAACATCCTAATATCTCTTAAACATGTAATTCTCAATGAATTTAAATCGTTCAAAATTGTATGGTGACTGATGTACGGTGATTCCAATTGGTCTCTAGTGTCCTTGAAAAAAAAAAAAAGGGTCTGCAGTGAATGTGTGAGAATTGTTCATTTGTTCTCAATATGTCCGGTCTTGGGTTTAAATTTCAAAGAACATTGATTTTCTTTTGAAGTATGAAAGCGTTACACCATAGTACCGCCCGTGAGTTTAGGCATTGATTGGCAACCTTTCAACTGTTACAGTGTAAAGGTTTTAAATGCTACATAGTGTAAAGTAAAAATTTACTATAATATAAAGCACTTATATGCTTCAGTATTTTGGTTCTAACTTTTAGTTTTAATTATATTCCTAAATACTCTATTAATAGTTAATTATCTCAAACACACTCTCTCTAACACTCTCTCTCTCACACACACATGTATATGTATTACACGTTAGTCCATCGCTTATGATTTGAAGAATCAAAACTTCATTCCAATTTGAAGAATCAAAACTTCATTCCAATTGTGACTATCCTGATTGATCCCAGTGGTTGAGCTATATTAAAGGCTATCGAATAGATAGGCAAACTGGAGTCAGATGTTACCCAATTACCCTTAATATAAACCTGTCTCCTTTTGTAAGATGGAAATTTTGGAGAGAAAAAGCCCATAGTTATATCTTTGTTCTCGGATCTCATCCTCTGCACTAGTTTGTTTCTTTTCTTACGTAGTTAAAACTTTTTTTATGTTATCTTTCTGACTAGATTATTAGATTCAGAAATAAAAAAGGAGAAAATTACACTAAATAACACAATTTCCAATTCTCAATGTAAGCAAATAATATACTTATAAAAATATTTAAGTATATAACATTTTTAAAATTATGTCTTTTTATTAAACACTTAATTTTTTTATTTTACTCCCTCTTTTTTCTTATTTTTCTTCTTCTATTTCTTTTTGTTTTAGTTTTTCGTTATCTCAAAGTTGTTTTGTATTTTTTTTATATCATTTTATATCAAAATAAATTTCGTTTCAATCTAAAAGGGCTATTTACTTAACATTGTTATGTTTTGGTCTATTTATTTTTAATCCTAATAAATGTTAGTCTAATTCCCTCTTTCTCCCTAAAAAATAGTATTTATTAGCTCATTTCATTCATATGTTTAAAGAGAAAGTTTGAACATAAATTTAATGTTTTATAAGGAAAAACATTATAGCAAAATAGTTTAAACAGATATTCGAGCTTATGAATCAAACGGGCAGTAAATTTTCCAACCACTGAGAAAACTTCGTTTCAAATTTGCGTCGCCTTTGGTCTATCTTACGCTGTTTCCTTTGTTTCAAAGTTCCCCAGACCATTGCCAAATTTCTTGGTGGCTTGTATTACATCTAGGATTTTTTTTTTTATTTGCAGCATTTGATTTGATCTAATCTGAAGAGGGAAAAAAAAAAGTGTGAGAAAAGGTAGAGATTTGTTAACTTTTTTCTCAAAGGTATTTAAAAGAAAAAGAATAGGAAATTGAAGAAAAAATGAGAAGAAAAAAGGATGAAGCAACGATGGAGTCATCAAACTTTCAACAACAGTCACCATTCTTGGTGGTAACAAATGAGCTCTAGCCTATGAGATACACATAGCTCGTGCTTCACCGAAACGTTGGACAGAGAATTCCGCCAATGGTTCTTCAATCGACCTTCTTGCCCAAAAACCGAGCGAATCTCTGCTAGCTTCATGAATAGCGATGGCGGTGTAAACAACACAGAAGTTGAGGGTTCTTAAAAGGTCAACGACAACAACACCAAAGCACCAGAATCAGTGGATTCTTCAGGATCAGAATCAACAAGAACAAAGTAATAATAACATCGACAATAATTACTGGCCTTCTTCTTCTCCTAAGCTTCTACCAGAGCTCGTCAAAGCCGCCTTTGTTGAACGGGGCTTGAGTTCTGGTAACAACAATGAAAGGTCTTATTGAATGGGTACGAATTATCTTCTGCCAATTAGTAGTCCAATCTCATTAGGCACACTACTAGTATTTCGATGGTGTTCATAACGTTGGAAAATATTTAAAGAAGTGGGTTTTCAAATAACATGAAAAATTTAATCGTTCTACAAAATAAAGTTATTTTAGTCACTTCTTGATATTTAAATTACTATATTCTTGAGATTTTAATTTCATTTTCAGTAATTAATCAATAATTAAACACAATAATTATAGAAACAATATTCTTATTCACTCTTTATTACTTGTATATGACCATATATACTTTCGTGTAATTAGCAAAGAACAAGCACTAGTAGAAATTTGAGATTATACTACTCTCATTTAACGATTTCTTTCTTAAAACCGTCGTGGTAAGAGAAAAAAATGCAGGGAGTTCGCTCGAGAAGATGAAAAACGTCGTGATAGGATGCGGCATGAAGCGTCTTTCACGATGGTCTTTAAGAAAAACCGTCGTATAAGATTACATTATATACGATAGTTTTAATAAAAGATAGTTGTGTAAGATGATACTTTCCACAACAGTTTTTCATAAAAACCGTCATGGAAGGTGCATTAAAATCCCTATTCTAGCTTGACAATTAGATACGAATCACAAACACAACTCTTAAAAATACATCCAGAACCTCCCGAAACTGTAGTCGCCATCCTTCTCCGCCTTCATCCTCCTTAATCTCCTTCCTAATTGTAAGTGTTTAATTATGTATATTTATAAATAGGTTTTGACTTTGTTGATTAGCTTTTGGCTTGTGAATTTATAATTTTGATCAGTTATTTAGATATGTTGGGCATGATTAATTATGGATCAATTAGTATTATTGGTCAATGTTTATTATTTTACAGAAGTGATTAGTTATTTGGATATGAGTATAATTAATTTATTGATTTTTTAGTATGATTAGTTATTTGAATATGATGGGTATGATAAATTTGTTTTATGGATATGATTTATTATTTGAATATGATGGGTATGTGTAATTTGTGGATATTTGAGTATGATTTGCTTTATAGAAATTGATGGGTATGAATAATTTGTGAAATTTATGGATTTATGATATGATTTATTTATGGTATAGGTTAATTAATCTGTGAAGTTGTCTTTAATTAAATTGCATTATATATGTTTTGATTTAGGACTTGTGAAATGAATAAGAAATAGATGTGGGATTTTTGATTGACTAGAGAATATGTGAATGGTGTAGAAGAGTCTTGAATTTTGTCAAAACTCACGCCCAAGGTGATAAAATTTGGTGTTTTTTGTATTCAATGTGAAAACCATAGATCTCATTCAATTCGAATTGTTAAAGGAAATTTATTTCAAAATAGGATTATAAGTAGTTATCAAATGTGGCATTTTCATGGCGAGTCTAAGTTCAATCCAACTTTAGTAAGTAAAGAAAAAGAACCTATTGTGGAAGATAATATGGATGATCACGACAATGTGGTTGACCGTCTAGACTTATTTGAGACAACGATGAATGCTGCTGAAACACCTATGTATGAGGGATGTAGCAATTTCACCAAATTGTCCACTTTATTTGAATTATGGAATTTGAAAGCATCGGGTGAATGGTAAAATTCTAATTTCACAAATCTTTTGTAATATCTAGGAAGGCTTCCACCGAAGGGTAATAAATTACCAACTAATATGTATGAGGCTAAAAAGACTTTGAGCTCTTTGAGAATGGAGTCTGAGAAAATTCATGCTTGTGAAAATGATTGTGTTCTTTATAGGAATAAGTATAAGGACGAGAATTATTGTCTAGTTTGTAAAGAGTCAAGGTAGAAAAAAGGAAAGGAGCCAAAAGACGGTAAAAATGGAGTGCCGATGAAGGTGTTGCGGTACATTCTATTGGCACCATGTTTAAGGCATTTATTTAGAAACGTAGAGTATGCCAAGAATTTAACATGGCATCATGACAAGTGAGTTGACGATGATATGCTTAGATATTCGGCAGATTCAACACAATGGAAGATTTTTGAAGCCGATCATCTTAAGTTTAGTGTGGATCCAAGAAATATATATTTCGCTTTGTCAATAGATGGAATGAACCCACATGGTAACATGAGCAGTAGGCATAGCACTTGTCCCATAATACTTATTAACTACAATCTCTCTCCCAAAGTGTGCATGAAGTGGAAGTTCTTAATGTTGTCTTTATTGATTTCAGGTCCTCACCAACCTGGGAATGACATTGATGTGTACTTGGCACCATTAATCAATGACCTAAAGAACTTGTAGAAAAATGGAATCGAAATAAGAGATACTTATCGAGAAGAGACGTTCACACTCTGTGCAATATTGATATGGACAATTAACGACTACCCTACATATGATAATTTATCTAGTTATTCGGTAAAGAATTCTATTAGTTGTCCTATTTGCATGAAGGAAACATCTCACAAACGGTTGAAGAATGGTAAAAAAATCATTTTTCCTGGTCATAGAAGATGGTTGTCAAGAGATCATTGTTGCCATAAACAAAAGAAAGCCTTTGATGGCAACATCAAAGAAAAAGACCTTCCTTGGCCTTTGGCGGGTGAACAATTATTTGAAATGGTAAAAGATATGAAAGTGGTACTCAGGAGGAGAAAGAGAGGTAAGGACGAGCCGCCGATAGATGAATCACGAAAAAAGAGATCAATCTTTTTTTACCTTCCATATTAGAAGACACTTTTTGTTTACCATTGTTTGGATGTTATGCATATTGAGAAAAACATTTATGAGTCAATAGTCGACACGTTGCTTAACATTCTTGGCAAGACTAAAGATAATGAAAAAGCATAGTTGGATCTTATGGAAATAAAGATTAGGCCTAATTTGTTTCCCTAGAAAAAAGGAAACTGCACTTACTTACCTCCGGCAAAGCACACGTTATTAAGAGGGGGAAAGAAAAAGTTTTGTTAAGATTGTTGTTTCTTCTAAGTTAATTTACACTTATTGTTAAGGTTCTATCGTCTAAGTAATTATACTTATTAAAATTCTATTAACCGTTCCAATTTAATTCATATTTCTTTTTGTTAAAATTCCAAAATCACAAAAAAAAAAAAATCTAAAAATGGAAAAAAGTAAAAATGTGTAAATATCATAAATAAATTGTAAGTAACTAACTTTAATCCTCAAATTTTCAGCTAATAGATAAATAAAAATAGAATAACTGATATATTGGACCTTTGCAATACTTTTTTCCCTGTGTGATCGACCTCAGATTCATCCGAGTTTTATTACTTGGATAACTTTATAGTTGAGGTTATATCAGGACTTATACTTTTAGACCTGAACAGTTACTCATATGTATGCTCTTCCTACATTATCATTAAGCCTCCTACACTTTGTTTTTAAAGTGAAAAATATGATTAAAACTCAATAATGAGTTACAAACTCACGTACACGAACTGCACCAATAGGTGTAAATGATCCATTAATAAAATTTGATGATGCTGAGAGAAGAAAGCTATGCTAAAGACCTAATGGCGAGAAAGTATCTCAACATACTAAGATCGAGCACACATGATGCTCTTTTTAATGATGAACACTTATACTTAATGGGGTTTTCCGATCGATCGAAGGCCAAGACTAAGTAGCATTAGGGCCATGCCAACTTTGTCTAGAGCCAACTCTAGCGATAAACAAAAACCCACCTAGTCTTTGATCTGTTGAGAACATAGCAAATCTAAAAGTGGAAGAACCACCACCATTTCCTTTATTACAAACGAAAAAAAAAAAAACTAAAAGAGCCAAAAACAATGCCTTTATTTGCCTAAACAACAAGTAAAAATCCCAACATAGAAACAACTATAGGAGCCAATCCAACCACCACATGTAAAGAGTCTCTGGCACATGATATTCAATAGATTGGGAGCATAGTAGAACGAGCACCTTTCCTCCCATGTGTGACCCCTGCTAATCTCCGACGAGAAACAAAAGTTGCATTGTCCTTGGAGCAAAGTACTCATCCATTGATCTCCCCTTCAATAACACCCCAAATGGAAGTTAGTAGTTAAATACAATTTTCCTCAAAAATACGACTTAGGACAAAAGCCGAATAATATGTTTCATACACATGGCACATTGCAATTGAGAATTCAAGAACGAAAAATAGAAAGAGACAAACTGTCTCGAACCTAGAGCCTTTAGACTGCTTTATCAATGAATTGTGCTACAAAAGTAAGTCCTATCTTTGTAGAGGGAAAACATTTAAAACAAGGGTGAGCCAAATGCTCAGTAAGGGGAAAGGGATAACGATGATAAAATTGTAAAACCATATCAAAAATAGAGACTCTGACATTAGTTAATCATAATGCATAACCCGAATGTAGATGTTAAAAATATGTAAAAGCTATCAAATCTTAACATATGCGATTCAATGCAAAGTGAGACCAATAATCAAGTATTTTGAAAACTTTTGTAAAAATATTGTCTTTTTAAGTGCAACTTAGACAATAGGCGAAAAATCTCAATGCAACATAATCTTATGCAGAAATAGAATTTACATAAAAGGTAAAATTCCTACAAGTTATAATCCATAACCATTTATCTAAATGGTATGCATTTAAATTATTTGATATATCTAACTTCAGTGTACATATATACTTACAATACTCTTTGCCAATCACCCATGCCACAGAGTGCTTCAATCAAGACTCAAGAGCCTGGCACGAATGTTATATCTCATAACCCGATCTCTATAGTCATCTTTTCAAAAGCAACTGCTTAGAGGTGCTTACTCTTTGACAATGTTTGCAAACCATTTATGCTAAGAATTTCTTATTCTAAGTCTAAATATCATTTTAAAAACCATGATTCATGAAGGTTTTTGGAAGGTTTTTCAATATATGTAATCCATATATATACACATACTCTAAATTTTTATTCCAATATCTTAATGTCAAAGAAAAACCAAAATTTTAAATCGAATCATGAGATATCTAAACAAGTCTGAAAAACAAAAACAATGTAAAATGGAAAATCAACATAGACTCAAGCAAAAATAATTCAAAACCACTCATGGTATAATCATGTCAAGTAAGATCATATGCATATATTTAAAACATGAAAATGGAAAGTTTCTAAATAAAATTTCACATGAGCACAACTTGGGCTACAAAATCCTAAATGAGGCTATTCCAAGTGCTATACGTCACTTTTGACATATTTTAAGAGGTTGTGGAGTTGGTTTAAATGCAACCAATAACTGTCAAAAAGTGGTGGTTTTAGTTCTTAGTTTTATTATTAAACTTTGAAAAATGCAGGTTTGATGACTGTTACAGGAATATTTATAAAATATTTTACATACCTTCAAAAATTACAAAATTAGTGCTTAAACAAAGCTAAGACCCAGAGTTTCAAAGAGGCATCATATGCTTATTTTCGACTTCATTAAAGACTCCAAAACATTTATCTAACTGTATATTAAATTTTTTAGCAAAATTGGTGAAATTTGTGTAAACTTTAAAGATATAATTAACTTAAGCTACAATTATCCAATTAACATGATTCTTGTGGCTACTCAAAGTTTAAAACATATATTTAAGGTTTTAAAAAGTTCCGAGCCTAAAAATTCAACAAAAGGTATAGTTTTTTATTCTAATATAGGCAGCCCCTATATGAGAACACCAAGCATGTATATATAGGCAACGACTAAGATCTTTATTTATGGACCGTCTAGACAACATAACATTTTTGATAGGCTAATAATAATGTGTTATATTAAATATAACATCAAACTTTGATCATCAAACATTGTCGTATATTTTGTTCTAGAAAAGGATATATCATATCCTTAATGTAGAGACACCAAATTAAAAAAAAAATGTGGAAGATCTAAAATAACTATGCTTTTTTAGGGCCACACTTAAAACCATTCACTTGAGTTAGAATAGTAAAAAAGAACAGTGGAAAAGAAAAAAATAAATGGTTTTTATTGTAATAAATAAGTTTGAATTAAGAATTTTGATTTGGACTAATTAATCAAATTGATTTTTTTCTTTTAACGTTGACAAACACCTGTTTGTGTTTGTACTAAATTTTTAGGTCCAAACTATGGTTCCCAAGAGTCGTAATGTTTCTAAAAAAAAAAGCATAACTATTTCAAATCTTTTATATTTTTTTAATTTGGTGTCTGCACATTAAGAATATATTCTTTTCTAGAACAAAATATATGATAATATTAGATGATCAAATCTTGATTTTATGTTCAATAGAACACATTTTTTTCAACACAATGTTTCTAAAAAAAAGTGTAGCTATTTCAAATCTTTTACATTTTTTTAATTTGATGTCGGCACATTAAGGATATATTCTCTTCTAGAACAAAATATATGACAACATTAAATGATCAAAGCTTGATGTTATGTTCGATAGAACACATTATTATCATCCTATCAAAAAATATTACGCTGTCTAAACGGTCCGTAAATGCTCTCATATATATATAATGTTTAGAAAAGTAATTTAAATTATCAGTTTGATTTAAAAACTTTAACATATAAAAGCTTTACATCGTTTATAACTCAAATTATTGATTTAAACTATTTTTCTAAACACTCTAATAATATTCTTTCTTGATTATAAGTGCGACTACAAAAGCTGCACAAGATTCTACGTTGATCATTTAGCAATTTAGAAAAGCTACCTAGATTCCTTTCACGGAGAAAAAAAAAAAAAAAAAAAGCAAAAGCAAAAGGTTGTAGGTATTTTTCCCTTAAAAAAGGAATTTTAATTTGTAAATTAGTTTGGTTGCTTTTTGATTTAATATTAATAATATTAATTTAATTTGTTTGGGATTTTAATTTAAGTTGTTTCTTATGCGCGGCACGAGGGCTGTGCAACAGTGCTAGAATAATAAACGAGGGTTATGCAACAGTGTAAGAATAATAATTAGAATGTAAATTGGGGGTTAATCACATTGCTTGGTATGTCCTATTTCCTAATCATGATGCCACTAACGAAGGGCCCATTTGTTTGGCATATTAAAAAAAAAATTTAGACTTTGAGTTCAAAGAAACCTTTGAATATATGTTTGTTTTCTCAAAATTTAAATCAAATGAATCTTTTGAATCCAAGTTTTTATATTTTTACTCCCCCTTGAACTCTTTGGACTCGGATAAGTTTGCTACAATAAAATCTCATATTTTTTCTCCTACATTTATAGAAAAAAAATCATAAGTTATTTATTTGATATTTGATTGAGACAATTTTTCTTTCATTGCATTCTTTATGAAGAGAGGAATAAATCAAGATCCATATTGTATATATTTTTTTAATATCATGAACATTAATATTTTGTGAAATTTGCTAATAAATCAAAAACTTTTTCCACTCCCTATTCAAATATAGATTTCAATTTTATTCCTTATTTAAATTAGCATTATAAATGTACATCCAAACGTCAATTGGAATAACAATTCAAATCACATAATTCAAATTGAAATAATCTAAATCAACATAATTCAAATCCATATACAAAACGGACCTGAAGAGAACAAAGATGACTCTGTTGACTCCTTCCCAAGATTTCGAGATGCTCTAATCAAGATAAGAGCATGTCCAATGCAATATTAAATTGATGTGTTAATGATAAATTTAATATTTGAGTATAAAAAAAACTCCAATATAATTTTATTTTTTATGGCAAATTTGCTATAAGCTAAACTTTGTGACAAATTTAAATTTGATTTTGTTTGTTGGTAGATTGACTTTTTTATTTTAATAATTATAGCATTCTTACTTCTTTATTATTTTAAGATTAAAAATTTACTTTTACAAGTTTTAAGGTTTTATAATTATAACAAAAGACAAATACGGCATCTTACGTAGTATCATACATTGGAGTATAAAATAAAAAATACATCAATTATGTTATTTTTATACTTTTTGGTGGCAAATATAACATTGATATTGATATTTGTATTGGAGATGATCTAAAGATATGAATGATTGAAGTGTCAAACCTTATGAGAGGAAGCAGCGGTGGACCCGAAAATTTTTTCAGGAGAATATAATAGAACACAAACTTTGAACTAAAACTACAATGTGGTCATATTCTTTTTCTTTTATTTTTATTATTGTTTTTTTACTTCATTTTGCCTACTAAATAGGTTTGAACTAAATAGGTTTTCATAGTACTGTAGATGATTTTTGATTTAAAAGCAAAAAATTTGGGATATAATTGAAATATTTTACAAATTATACTGCTATAATGCAAATTATAGGACTTTCAAGGGCGAGTAATAAAAAAATCATAAGAATATTCTTTTAGAGGGGTTCTCTCTGGGTCCAACATAGCTCTGCCCATGAGAGGGAGAGGGAGAGAGGGACAGTGATAAGGAAACAAACAAACCAGAACGTCACAAAATACCACTCAGGTACCGATGCCAATGTCAACGAAACCCATTTAAAAGGACATTCACACGTAAAGGATTATCAAACTTTTTAAAGCATTCATTGGTTTGGAATCATGTTGACATAAATTGCTACACTAGAATTACAGAAAAGCGTGGTAGAAAAGAGCATTTACATTGTTCCTCTCCTGTTATAAATGTAAGATCTAGCAAAATGCAAGAACACGGCAAAGCCTACAGCATCAAGTCCAGCAAGTAGCCAACAGAAATAATCAAGATGAGCTCGATTTAGATTATTCCAAAACCAGCTATCCCTGCCCGCCCCGCCAGTTGCTTTCTCAATGACAGAGGCCATAAAGCTGCTTAAGAAGCTCCCAACATCAAATATACCAAGGTAAAGGACAAGTCCGATGCTTCTTAGTTAGGTAGGCACCTGATCATAGAAGAATTATTGCAGACCAACCAAGGTGAGGGCTTCGGATATTCCACATAATAAGTACAGAGGTAACAACCACCAGATGCTCATCGGGATCGTCACACTTGGCTTATCAAGGAGGTTGCATTCCTCAGCAGTTCTGAGGCGTTTATTCTCAACTAGAGCTGCAATTATCATTATGAAAACAGATGAGAAAATTCCAGCTCCTATTCTCTGTAATGTTGTGATGCCAGATGGTTTTCTTGTGAAAACTCGAGCACACAGCACAAAAATGCGGTCATAAAGGGGAATGAGAATAAGAATAGCAATGCCCATGAAGCACTGTAGTGAAGCAGCTGGTATTTTAAAGCCAGATACAATCGCTCTCCATTGTAGCCCCTTGCTTCATAAAGAAAGTCACGGACTGAGCAGACAAAATACCATATACCAAGCATGTCGCCCAAATCGGAACAAGTCTAAGTACAGCCTTTGCTTCTTCAACCTCAGCTACACGACAAACCCAACCATCTTCATTCAAATGGTTTGGTACGATCAAGGCTTTGTCAAGAAATCTGCCAGAACACAAGGTCGAAAATACATTAGAGGGGCTTGAATTCTTTAAATATTGAAAAGCAGTTTAAGCAAAATCTCATTTTCCACCTATGTAAAGATATAAAATCTTTTAAACGAGCAGGAACATGGTAATGTTAAGCAAATGATCAAGTCATTCATACTATACGAGTTTCGTTTAGTTTGCTATCAGTATTGGGTGGTGAAGTACTTTAAAACCAAAAAAGTGCAAACTTACACTAATGTCTAATGGAGTTTCATCCTACAAGTAAATACAGTTACTTCAACAGCTAGTATGGACGCAATAATGCATCATGGAAACCCTTAGATATAAAAATAATACAGAAAATCACATGATAATCTGTATAAGAATTTCCTATTTTAATAGGTCTTGTTTTTCATTAGATTGAGTGTGGGTTATTACAAATTGTTCTTTACGACACCTATGATGGGCAATTTTAATGTTTCAACTCACACGTGTCCTAAACAACATATGCACAAAGCTAAGTTCCTTACTTATATTGTGCAGAATTTTGGTGAGACAAGAGCCAGTTCCTAAAAGCTGCAACGAACACCCTACCAATCCTCAAAAATGGACCATTCTCATTGTGTGCAATACTAAACCTGTAAGTTGTAGTTCCCAGCAAGGAAACAACCAATACAATAACCATTGCAATACAAGGAATCCCAAATCCAAGTGCCCAACTGGGATTTTCTTGTATGTAGCTCACAATTGCAATTGTTACCAAGGCACCAGCACATACACCAAAACACCACCAGTTGAAGAATGAGCTTTTGGCTTTGCACTCTTCTGGATCTTCACCATCAAACTGGTCCGCCCCAAAAGCCTGAGTGCATGGCTTGTGTCCACCTTGAGCAAATGCTACTAGATGTAGAGCAAAGAAGAATAATATTACTTGGAACAAAGGAGGAGAACAAAACATGATCTCATTGGCTTTGCATTCAGAACCATTCAGAGATGGCAGAACAGCTGATAGAGTCAACAAACCTAGTCCCTGTCATTGATCAAAATTTAAGCCAAGAGTTAATACCAACTTAATATGCCACACTGTGAAGGGTGAATCATAGGAGCATTTCTCAGTTATTTCCCCAAAAAGAAACTTAGGAACAATCATATTTTACATATCATTTATGCATATAGTTTTATGGTTGCAATTTTCAAAAGAAAGCCTTTCCAAAATATTCAAATGAGTTTGATGGTGAAATGTTTGCTCTGCAAGTCCTACTTTGAACAGATCTAAACCGGCCTGCAGAAAGGCAAGAGCTCATGGAAAACAAAACTTATGCCTTATTGGTGAAACGTGAACATGGCAATTCAACCAAAAAAAAAAAAAAAGACTAAGATGTTTATCTTTTTCCTCCTCATCATGGCTTGAACTCGGGGCAGGCAAACTACACCTATCTTTCAACTGACTTTCACAGAAAATAAAAAATTAACTCCCAAAAAAAAAAAAAAAACGAGTGCTTTTGGAAGAACACGGAACCCAAAAGGTGCCCCTGTTGCAAACTTAGAAAAAAAAACGTAAAAAATCATGTTACAATTTTTGGATCACATACATTTCTTATTTTTTTTTTAAAAAAAAGAATGGCATTGTAAAAAAAAAAAAAAAAGATTATCAATTAAACTAATAAATTAATTCATCAGTATATTTTACTAAAGAAATCTAATCCAGCAGCATTTACTATTGACCCAAATAGCAAAATTATGGTTTCTATCAAAAATACCACAAATCTGGATTCTACAGTACTTAACTAGAGCAGAATTCTGTATCCTGCTCACCACCCTGAAGGATGGACTTATAAAGGAAACAAAACAACATTAACAAGAATTAACGAAATTAATATTATGAACAATGTATTATTCTTTTACTTACCACACATACATGTATATACACATATTGTTCCTGTTAATGAGAGCTCATTTTCGTCGTTTTCTATTTTTTGAGTGGAATCTTCAATGACGGGAAAAAAGTGAAAAAGAAAATCGTGAGACAAAGCAGAACATAGAGAAGGGAAGCGAGGGCGATGGTACGGTAGCGGTCGAGAAAAGAATCGGCAACGAAAGCCCCCAACAGAGGCAGCAACGACGCCGTTTCCCTCCACGCGTTGACGCTCGCGGCCGCCGCCGCCGCCGTCGACTGCCGGAGCGGCCCTGTCAGTTACGTTATGAGGTTGGAGGCGATTCCATAGTAGGCGAATCTCTCCCCAATCTCCACGCCTGTCATAAGCAATCAACCGATCAAAACATGGAAACACAAGACAATCGACAAACAATGTCTTGCGTTTTGCTCTTACAAACTCAGTCACCTATGATAAAAGCCGCCGATCTCCAACCGTCGGAGCTCGATCTGGAGGCTGGACGGCCCTTGTAGTTGACGGCGCCGTCGACGACTGTGTTTTCGAGCATCGGAGTTTCGGCGTCGTCATCGGCTCCGACGCGGTTAGATTTGGAAATGTCCATTAATGACTACTATAGAAGAAGCACAACAACCAATTTTAGCTTTGTGTAGAGAACTCGTTATCAGCGTATCTTTTTGAACCAATAAACAAGTTTCTCGCGTGGTTTGCTTCTTATTAAAGTAATGAGAACGTGAAAGAGGACAGTAGAATATGCGCAATGGGAATGGACATGGATAAGGATGGGCACGATCAAGAGTCGATAGGACATTAATGTGAAGAATGGGAGTCAAAATATTGTTTACTTGCACCGCATTTTGGACCAAGGTTGGAAAGGAAAGGGATGTTTGGTGGTTGTGGCTTGGTCTAATTTTTTTTAATTATAAATAATGTAAAGTTTTTATATGTTACAGTGATAATAAAAAAATTGTTACAGTATAAAGCTTTTATATGCTATGATAAAAATAGTTCTAACCATCCTCTTAAGTGTCCTATGAAAATCATAGACAAAGTTGGAGAGAGAGAATTATAGGAACATTTTACTTGGTTTGGTAGAATGAAGAGAGAGTTGAAAGAACGAATCATAGTTATTTATGAAATTAGTATAGAGAAATTGTACCAAATAGTAGATTTTGCTATTCAATTGGTAAATAATATTAGTAGTTTTAAAAATGTATGGAGATAGCATATTTAATATTTTCAAGCATAAAAAGCCCAAAATACCTCAATTTAAATCTAATATTTAATTCTCTTAATTTCAAAAAAAAAAAAATTCCTCTTCCTCTATCGGTCTTTTTCTCTCTTTCTAACCCTTAATTGTTAGATCTCCTCCGACAACGGAATCCGCACTCACGGCCAAGCTCCGATGCCACCATCTTCAAAATGAGCTCTGAAGATCAGCAAACATCCGAGGAGTATCTTTGACGAGTTAAGGGCCAGCTTCCGATAGAGATCATGATCGCTATCAAGAAGAGTCGTGACATTTTCCTCATCAACAACAACAAAGTTAAGCGAGGATCATCGAGGTTTTGCCTGCTGCCGGCTTCTGAGTCGATTGACAAAGAATGTGAGCAACGAGGCACAAAAGACGAGCAAGAGGGACGACCGCAGTGACATCGCTAATGCGGACAATTTTGTTGGTTAATTTTTATATTTACATAGAAATACTATATTTTCATGATAATACAGTATTTTGCGATTGCCAGTGTTGGTGTCAGCGCCGATGATGTATGGTAATGTAACTAATAAATTTTTGTATTTAGATGAAAATACGATATTTTCATGCAAATACAATATTTCTCTACCGTCGGTGAAGTTGCCACTAATTTTTTGTATTTACATAGAAAAATAATATTTATGTGTAAATATAGCATCGACAACATTGTCAGTGTTGGTAATATTCTGCAATATTTTTGGTAAATTTTTATATTTACAAGTTAATACTGTGTTTTTTATCGATCGGCAAGGTTATAGGTAAATGTTTGTATTTACATGAAAATACAGTATTAACATGTAAATATTGTATTTCCCAACCACCGACAATGCTGGTGAGAAAGGAGGAAGAGGGAAAGAGCAGAGAAAAAGCTAAGAGTATTTTGGGTGTTTTGTTTTCAATTTCTCATGAGATAAATCTCAATTTCTCATAATATGCTATTTATTATATATTTTGAAAATATATGATATTATTCACTAATTCTTAGCCCAAATCTATCTGCTCTTTCTCGCATTAATATATTGTATATTTGTATTATTTGTTAAATAATTTATTTAAAAGGTAAAATGATATTTCAAAGTTTAAAGTAGAGGAATTACTTGGATCCCTCCATTAATAGAAGAGTCCAAACTAGTGAACCTAAAGAGAGAGACTCTCTGTCCATATCTACTCTCCCTCCTCTCTTCCCACTTACCAAATAATGGATCCATCCTCTCCTTGCACTACTTTTCCTCCACCCCTCTCCTCCTTCCACCTCTTCCTCCTAATAAACATAATGTTGGTTATAGAATTCACAATGATTTCTCGTAAAGTTACTTATATACCCTCTAAATAAATTTTTATCTTCAATTTAAAAATTATTTTTTAGAATAATTTAGAAATTAAATTCTACGCATTATATTAATGTTAATTATAATCTGAATAATTTACAATGTTAGGAAATTATAAATATAAACTGGGAAATATCTCTCATATAGCACCTAGAAAGAGCCGATTGCATCTAGCAAACTGTTGACAACAGTTAGATGTATGTTATGCGGTGTAGATTGGATGGAGGTACCCAATAAGAAACTTGGACGAATATTTAGGTAAAAAAGTAGTTAGGTTATATAAAAGAGAAAAAAAAAAATAATGAACGGAATATGGTTAAAACGACGGTCGTTTAAAATAGGCTTTGCTATTAGGGTTCAATTAGAGTTACGTCATGTTTGGAATGACTTATTTGTTTTTGGCTTATTCAGCCCAAAAGTTATTTTTGGGTGTGTTTGGATATACAAGTTAATTGAGCTTTTGGCTTTTATAATAAGCACTTTTAATATAAGTCACTTCTTTAGTGCTTATGAAAAAAGTACTTATAAAAACCTTTTTTATTTACCCTTTTAACATTTTATTTTCAAATTACAAATTACAAATTCCATGTATATCTTTAAGTAAGATTAGTTTTTTATAATAATAAGAGCTTTTGACTTGTTTAACAAACCAAGTTCAAAAGTTCTTCTGCAGTCAAAAAGAATTTTTTTATGTATTATCGAAACACTAATTAAAAAACTCTAACTTATGTTTTTCTTCTTCTACTGATCAAAAACAAAAGCACAAGCTTTCTAAATGGCCTCTTACCCATTAAAGAGAGAGAGAGAGGCACAAGAATACCCCTTAAAATGCATATTTTTAAGACCACCATCCTAAAAATCTCTTTTTGAAACTGCATCTTTAATTAAAAAAGATAATTTATTATAAGTCTAAGTCACCATTCCTCCTTTAATTAGAAATGATGATTTATTAAAAGACTAAAAGAATAAAAATCATCACTTTTTGCAAAACTATAAGATGTAAGGATGTGTTTGACATTTTATCCTTTTATTTTATCTAATTGACTTTATGAAACATGTACAAAATTATTTAGTTATTGTAGATGTTGGATCTATAATTAAATATGAATTTTTTAGATTAATTTAATATTTTGCTGTTTATAAGTTTGGAGTTAAGATTTGTTTAGCTTCAAAAAGCACCATTAAAATAATTACAGAAAATAAATTAGAACAAATCTAAGAACAAACAATTCTAGAAAAATAAATTATACCACACGTAGAGATATATAGTGGTTCACTTTATAACGAGAGCTATGTCCATTGTTCTTCACTATAGATGAATAAAATGAGTACAAGTTACAAGAATATCAAATGATTTGAAAATGAGAAAGTATTTCTACAAAGTTTTTGTAGAGTTTTTTTGTCCCTCCCTAATGAAGTTGCTAATGCCTTTATATAGAGGACAACACAAGATCGTAGTCCCCAAACTGATGGAAGGAGTAGGGGCAGTGATGTACATAGTAGTGGGAATCGTGTCGATTCGTGATAAGGGCATAAGAATCAGACTTTTTGCATGTCTTTAGTTCGAGGCTCGGCTCATTTCCTTTTGTACCTTCCAGGTCTTGTATATCGATTCCATCAAACCGATACTAAAACAAATCTGCAATAATAAAGATTGTTGATTCAAACAACGAAATGAATAGCTACAATCGAACTGTAACCTTCGATTGAATCGAAGCCGCAACTCGACCGAGTATTGGGCAAATAGTGCTTTTTGTATCAGCCTGCCTCAAATCGAACACTGCTGTTGGGCTCCATTCGTTCCGATTATAATTCAGATTTCTCATTTTGAGGCCTTTATAGAATGACTTGGATCTGACCAAATCATATCCCAACAATTATATTTCTAAAAATATGTGTTGAGCACATTACAAAATCAATAGTACTTAAAAACACTAGGTAATTAATTATTAATATGTAAGTAATTAATAAGTTAGTAATATGCAAATAATTATTAGTTTATTGGCAATTAGTTAGTATATTAGTAAACAATAATTAGTATATCAATAGTTTATTAGTATGCTAGTTACTGGTAACAAAATATTAGTAATCACATGATATATTAGTAAATAATCATTGTATTTAATTACTAATTTTAGTATAGTTAGTAAATTTGTAATTTAAATATTTATTTATATAGTTAATTGCATAATTTTTAATTAATTAATTTATTATTAAAATTTTATTATAAGTACAGGGCTATATTAGATAATTATTTCTTAAAATAGTTACTTTGTTAGTCTCTAACTAATTATTAATTCTTATTAATTATTTAAGTATTAACACATTACATAATGAACATTTATTAATTAATCTTTAATTAACTATCAATAATTAATATTTTATTATTGTTGATTAATTAAATTAGAAAATTGATATGTAGTATTTCTTATTTAATCAATAATTATCTATTGTTAATTAACTTTACTTACTAAATTATAAAATTTTTGTCAGTTACCTAATTATTTATATGTTACGTATTCAATAACAAGTCATTAATCCTTAAAAAATAAAAAGTAATTAATTATTATTTGTTTAACGTAGAATTGTTGATAAGTCATAGGCAAAGAAAAAAAAAGAAAATAACTTGTGGGCCTTTTTTAAGGCAAAAATTGAGATTGAATCCAAACTATGTGCAAATCATTTTGAAAATACGTAGTGAATTAAGAAATGATTTAAAAAAAACTTTATTACAAAACATAAAAAACGTTTAAAAGTTGATACCAAACAATTATATTACTTTTCAAATAAAAGGGGTTTACTTTAAAGTTGACTTCAAGAATTTTTAATTACTTAATTTATTATTGAAATTTTATAATAAGTAAAGAGCTATATTAAATAATTGTTCTTAAAATAGTTAGTTTATTAGTCTCTAACAAATTATTACTTCTTTTTTATTAATTATTTAATTAATAACACATTACATAATAAAGATTTGGTAATTAATCTTTAATTAACTATCAATAAATAATATTTTATTATTGTTGATAAATTAAATTAGAAATTGATATATAGTATTTAATATTTAATCAATAATTCTCTATTTGTTAGTTAACTTTACTTACTAAATTATAAAATTTTTACTAGTTAATACCTAATTATGAATATGCTATATAATCAATAACAAGTATTTAATCCCTAAAAGATAACAAATTATTAATTATTAATTGTTTTTGATAAGTCATAGGAAAAGGAAAAAAAAGAAATTAACTTTTGGGCCTTTTCTTAAACAAAAATTGAGACTAAATTCAAACTATATAGTTGAATCTACCGCTTTAGGGTATTACATTTCCATCACTGTGATTTGGCTAGAAGTCTAATAATTTTTTCTAATTACATCCTCTGAAATAGAAGAAAAAAATAAAGTGGAACAAGTTACCAAGGTATTAACCTCAGCAACTGCATTTTATTATAAGAAGTTCATTTCTTATGATGATGCTCAACAATGGTATCTCGATCAGCAATTTAATTTATTGGATGAAGAAAGACTCATGAAGTTTATTGTTTATTGGGATTCCAATTGTATCTATACATTCCAATTATTTTATTTTTTGTTCGGGTTGCTAACTCAACGGTAGAGTACTTGACTTTTAAGTACAACTAGCAACTTTTACACATTTGCATGAAGCAACTGATTTGTCTATATCATCAGTATAGTTTTTAAGTCCACGATTGATCTTGAAAGGAATGAATGGAAAAAGCAGCATATCGTATCGATAGAAAATTCTAAAAATATTTAATTCTTACCATATAGGTCCAAAACCTTGTGTAAATTGTTTATATTCTTGGCATAGAACATTGAAAGTCTCAATTCCTATCCGCCCAAGGTAGAGAGTTCAATTTCAAATCCAACGATTTATTTACCTACGAATCTGCTATTACGCAACTCAACCCTTCTCCGCTGTTGGATGCGCAAAACAACCTATTCCCCTTTCCGACGACTCGGTGACCTTTGACACGTTACACCTGGTTGCACGTAATCTTGACTAGTGACTTTGAACCTTGAGACCGAGCCCTTGCAATGAACCGAAAGGTGAGAGGCAGGGAAAGGCTAAAAAGAAAAAAGGCAGCTTTCGGCGGACACAAGCCCTCGGGACTTGACACTTGGACACCGGGAAGCTTGCCCCCTTGAGACTAGGTCTTTCATTTGGAACTACCCTTTTCATTTTGTAAGCCCTTTCAAGCTCCCACCTAGCCATAATCTAAGGTTAGAATCCTACAAACAAATTTAATATTTCATTTGTAAACTTTTATATCCAAAAGTTTGTTCAAATTTGTGTTCTTGGACTTGAGTTTTCATGAGAAAGTATATATTTATATGTTGTTGTTTTGGTATATGTGTATAAAATCTAAGTTTATATGCTTTAAATAGAGCTTATATTGTATAGAAATAATTATATATTGTTTTTATGCTTAAAAAGCTGTTAGAAAAACCAAGATTAGAAAAAAAACTAAAAACATTTAAATTTGGGGTTCTCGATAAGAGTTTTTCCAGGTGAAGAAACTACATGTCGTTTTTCTTAGAAAACTACGTCTCATTTTCTTAAAAATGACATATAGTTTTTCTAAAAGAGAGATGTAATAAAATTAGAGGTGAATTTTAGCTCCAAGCAAGATTCAAACCTTTAACCTCAAAGATAAATAAAGGAGACCAAACTACTAAAACAAGGGTAGTTATTTGACAACTTATGTTTCAGAAATAATAAATAGTTTTTTTATAAAATTTGTAATTTCAAATAATTTTATGAATATCAAACTTTATAATTATTTTATTTCTAAATATTTTTTAAAATCATATTATTTATTTTAAAAATCTAATTTAACATATTTTGCACCAAAATAAAATTCGTATAATTTATTTTATTGTTATTTTATAAATTACTAAAATTAAGTTGAAAAAAATTAATATTTACAATTTTAGCACGTTACTAATTATGGCACCCTAATAGAAATAAATGATAAATTAGCATAATTAAAAATTAGCACATAAGTTAAAGTATGATTATTTTATACGTTTTAGGATAACGACGTATTTGGAGCTTACGTAGTGAATTGTGTAATCTAAAAATTATCAGTGGATATTTGTAAAGAGGTAGGGATTCTATTACTCATCTTTTGTGAGGTTTTGATAAATTAAAATTTGGTTGTTTTACATCACAAAATATTTATATAATATTTTGAATATATATGATTATACTCATAATACGAGGATATGTAACTCATCTTGTATGGTACAGTGAGGAACATAATGATTTGATACATGTTGTTGTAAATTGAGAAGCATAGTTAGGAAAACTATCTCTATAAATAATGATTGATTATAGAGGAATGATGAGACGTGAAGAGGGTGGCGATTACTTCTTTGGGCATGAATACCCTAAAAGGTAAAATAGAGGAAGGTGATGGCGCTTCCTTGGGTTGAAAGTCCTAAAATGTACTGTACAGGAATCAACTTGATAAAGTCCAGGGCTTGTTGTCCCTTCACCGGACACCCTTGGAATGATTAGAGGGTGGTCAAGTGTGCCTATTTGGGTTTCATTGAGTTTAGTGATGAATACTCTATTAGAACATGGATACCTAGGAACATTAATGAACTGTAATATCTATATATTTATATGTATGAAACTCGGTAATGAATAATAAATGGTATCCACGAAATATGATCATAATGAATCTCATAAATTGGATAATGATGTGAACTAACTAACCATGCAGGTTTAATATGGTAATAAATAACACCTAAAGGTAAGAAATGGTTTTTTCCCATTGGGCATGTCGATGCTCATACCTATTACATTTACAGCTCTCAAGTGAAACTTATCTGATGAGGAATAAGCGACAACACTGCCGGTCTCATGTTAAAAGAATCCTAGTTTATTTGTAACTCGTCTAAATCATGTAAGATTTGCAATATCTTTGTTGTGGCTGTGTTAAGTTATATATGTGATTGGGAATTGTATTATGGTGATGATGACTGTATTTTAAATATTTAGTGCTACACTAAAACTATGTTTTGTATTTAAAGTTTATCTTATTTTCTGTTTATTTCAAAGACCCATGGGCATTGTTTTATTATTTTAAAATGATATTGTATTTAAGTTTATTCTTATTTATTCAATACTGCTAACCCCCACATAGGGGCGCTATAGATTTTGGTATCAAAGCCTAAGTTTGGTTAACCTATGGGGTGAAGAACCACCTCAAAAATTGATCTTTTGAAATGGTTTTGATGTTAAGTGTTAATGTCATAATCATTGGGTACTAATCCTGGTTAAATTTACACAGTTAGTAGAAAACTATGCCGCCAAGACGTCAAGTACAATCGTTTGAGTAATCACAACCAGTTGAACACGCTTAAGAAGTTGAGTAACTTGAGCCAATGGAACAAGCTTAAGGAGTTGAGCAACCTCGACAGATAGCATAGCCCCAACCAACTACACTGGAAGTAAACCATTTGGGAAAAATGCTTCAAGCCTTGCAAAATGTGCAAAGACCTACCAAGGCTTATGATCCCAAGCAACGTCATTTGATTTTGCTAAAAGAGTTTATGAAGCGGAAACCCCTTGCATTTAGCAGAGAACCTAATCATGTCATGGTAGAACAATGGCTTAAGGTGGTCAAAAAGAAGTTGGATACCTTGAGAATTCCACAAGAATATTGGGTTAGCTTTACAACACATATATTTAAGGGAAAAGTCGAAGAATGGTGGGATCTACAGAAGGATGACTATGACATGCCAAACCTCACATGGGATCAGTTCGAGACCATATTTTGTAACACTTATATTCCCTAGAGCCATAGGCAAATGATGATGCAAGAATTCAAAAATTTGGTGTAAGGAGATATGACGGTAACTAAATATCAAGCTTGATTTATAGAATTGTCTCATTACAATCCTGGAGCTATATCGGACCCCATGGTGAGGTTTGAGAAATTCCAAAATAATCTGGGACCAAAAATCAGATAAATGATAACTGCTATCCCATTGACAATTTTTTTTAAACTTGTAACCGCTGCTCAATGGGTAGAGATAGAACTCAATAACTCCTATAAAGAGTACAAGGGTTCTGGTGGGCGTACAAAGAAAATAAATAAAAAGGAGAGGTCTCAAGGGTAGGTCACCCAACATCGTGGAGTGACTATTGGTGATAGATCTTTTGACAGCGGTCGTTTCTAACCCTACACTTGTCATAATTGTGGATAGGTAGGACATCTGAGAAAGAATTGCCCTAACCGCCCTACACAACCGTCTTTTGCTCCAAGACTACAAAGAAGTCATTTTGGCTTTACTATATAGGGAAGAAGTCAAAACCGAGGAGCATCCCAGCAAAACTTGCCAGCTTCCAAAGTTTTAGTTACTTAATCATGAGGGTTCCAACCCCAATACAACTATCAACCACTACCACAAGGTTCCAATTTCTATCCTCATCAGAATTTCCAACCAACTCCACAAGGTTCAGTGAATCAAAGACCATATTTTCCTAGGAGGAATAATAATAATGCTAGTAGTAGCCAGGGAAATCGAGAGAAGAATGATAAAGGAAAAGCATCGGCTTAGGGTTATGCTGTTACGGATGCAACTGAACAAGCAAAGTAGGTTTACCACTTCGTTGTAGACGGTATGATCCATGTGTCTCATTCTTGGGCTCATGTATTGTTTGACACCAACGCTATTCATTCATTTATATCTATACTATTTGCTTCTATATTACATCTAGAAACAGAAATGTATAGCTCACCACTAACCCTTAGTACACCAATGGGTGAAATAGCTGAAGTTTCCATAATTTATAAATCAGTGTGTATTGTTATAGGGGAACATAAACTATCAGTTGACCTATATGTAATAACTATGACGGAGTTTAATGTAATCTTACAAATGGATTGGTTAACTAGATATTAGGCGATAGTAGATTGTCATAGGAAACGCGTCTCTTTGTTCACCAAGAATGGACAAGTCATCTATTTTTAAGTAAAGACAGGGATAGTGACACCAGCCCTTGTGCTAAAGGCTTGCATCAAAGGACGAAGGAATTTCACTAGTCTTGGAATGATCTTTGCTTCAAAGGAAGAACAAAAAAGGAACGATTCCTTTTCTTGCATTCTTGTGTTGGACGAATTCCCAGATGTTTTTCTAGATGAATTGCCTAGACTTTCGCCTGATAGAGAAATCGATTTTGCCATCAACCTAGTTCTGAGAGCAATGCCTATTTCTATTGCTTTGTACCGGATGGCACCTACTTAGAAGGTGGAATTAAGGAAACAGTTAGATGAACTATTAGAAAAAAGATTTATTCGACCAAGTACATCACCTTGGGGAGCTCTAGTGTTATTCGCGAAGAAACATGATGGATCATTGAGACTTTGTGTCGATTATCGCTAGCTCCATCGACTGACCATTAAGAACAAGTATCATTTGCCCCGAATCAACGAGTTATTCGATCAATTAGGAGGATCTAGATACTTTTCAAAGATTGACTTGCGGTTTGGATATCACCAACTGAAGATAAGGGAAGAAGACATTCCAAAGACGGCTTTCCGAACTTGCTACAGTCACTTTGAATTCCTTATCATGCCTTTTGGATTAACCAATGCACCAGCGGCTTTCATGGACTTGATGAACCATGTCTTTCGACCGTACTTAGATCAAGTTATCATTGTCTTCATAGATGATATCTTGATCTATTCCAAAACTAAAGAAAAGCATGCTGAACATTTGAGGATTGCTTTATAGACGTTAAGAGAACACGGCCTGTATGCAAAGAAGGAAAAGTATGACTTCTGGATGACAAAGGTCAAGTTCTTAGGACACGTCGTCTTCAAAAAAACATTTTGGTGGACCCCTTCAAGATTGAAGTGGTGCTAAATTGGGAATGACCAAAGAACGTGTTGGAGATTCGAAGTTTCCTTAGATTAGTTGGATACTATCGACGCTTTATGGAAAACTTTTCAAAGATTGCTTCTCCATTGACAAGACTTACAAGGAAGAATGTTTAGTTCGTGTGGGATGATAAATGTGAAGAAGCATTCGTGGAATTGAAGCAGAGACTCACTAGTGCATCTGTACTTATCATACCTAACATAAGGAGCCTTACATTGTGTACACTGATGTCTCGGGAAATGGTTTGGGTTGTGTGGTAATGTAACATAGACGAGTAGTTACCTACGCCTTATGCCAATTGAAACCCCACGAGAGGAATTACCCTACACGTGATCTTCAGTTAGCTGCTGTGGTTTTCATGCTCAAGATTTGAAGATGTTACCTATATGGCGCAAGGTTCGAGCTCTATACGGATCATCAAAGTTTGAAATATTTATTTACTCAAAAGGATCTCAACTTAAGGCAACAGAGATTGACTAAGTGCATGGTAGATTATGACTTTAGTATTCAATTCCACCCTAGAAAAGCAAATACGGTGACGGATGCTCTAAGTCGTAAGAACAACAAAATCATGGCCAGCCTGGCAATGGAGGATTGGAGTTGAGCAATTACCATTGCCAACTATAACTTGCAATATTATGAAGATGATGAAAGAACCTTCCTGTTCAATGTGATAGCAACTCTTACATTAATCCAGCAAGTAAAACGATGACAATGGCATAATGGAGGATTACATATAATTTGGGAACAACTAGATGGATAACAGATTGAGCCAGAAGGGTTCTTACTTTACAAAGGGAGATTGGTTGTTCCAAAGGATCATTATCTTAGACATGTAGTGTTGGATGAAGACAGAGTTCAAAGTTCGCTATTCATCCTAGAAGCTCTAAAATGTATATGGATTTGAAATGACAATAATGGCGGCGAGGAATGAAATAAGATGTAGCAACGTTTGTCTGTAAGTGCATGACATGTCAGCAGGTCAAAGCAGAACATCAAAAGCTTGGAGGTGAACTAAAGAGCCTACCTATTCCAAAATGAAAGTGAGACCATGTGACGATGGATTTTGTAACTGGATTCCTTAGAACTCAAGTGGGACATGATGCCGTTTGGGTAATCGTGGATCGTTTAACTTAAACAACCTATTTTATCCCAATCAAAACAATCTATAATGTCTCAAAGCTATGTCAATTGTATGTGGAAAAGATAGTGGCATTGCATGGAGTGCCAATGTCGATCGTTTTTTATAGGGACACACGTTTTACATCGAAGTTCTAGAGAGGATTGCAAAAAGCTTTGGGAATCCAACTAAATTTCAGTACAACTTTTTATCCTCAAATAGATGGACAATTTAAATATGTCATTTAGATTCTCAAGGATATGCTTCAAGCTTGTGTGTTAGACTTTGGAACCAATTGGGCTACACAACTGCCATACGTTGAGTTCGCATATAATAACAGTTGTTAGGCAAGTATTGGAAAGGCTCCATATGAAACTTTATATGGTAGGCCTTGTAGATCTCAATTGTGTTGGACTGAAAAGGAAGAGTGCCTTGACCTTGGGCCTCAATTTATCAGAAAAACAATAGAAAAGATCCAGATTATTTACGAACGCCTTAAGACAGCTCAAAGTCGATAAAAGAGCTATGCGAATAAGAGAAGTTGACCTTTAGAGTTAATGGTCGGAGACTTTGTGTTTTTGAAAGTAAAACCGAAATGTGGTGTATCTCGATATGGTGTTAAAGGAAAGTTAGCACTAAAGTATACGGGACCGTTCGAGATTGTGGAACGCATTGGAGCATTGGCATATCGTTTAAACCTACTACCACAATTGTCTCATATACATAACATATTCCATATATCGATGTTGAGAAAGAATGAACCCAACTCTTCACATGTGATCATGTGGACAGATGTCCTAGTTCAGGGAGATACGACTTATGAAGAAGTACCTGTTCAGATATTAAATCATGAGATAAAAATGTTACATCGTCATGAAATTCCTCTAGTGAAAGTGATGTAGCAACATCATGATATAGAGGAAAATACATGGGAACTCAAGTCTGAAATGAGGGAAAAATACCATATTTGTTTTAATATTGTGATTTGTTGTAGGAAATTTCAGGGACGAAATTTTTAAAAGAGAGGAGAGCTCTAACAACTGTTATTTTAACGAGAATGATTTTGTAAAATTAATGTATAAAATATGATAATTTAAAATTTTGTTGCATTTAAAATTTTGTTGTGTTTAAAAAAATTTACCAAATTGTTCTTCGAAGTTTCATTTATTTACAAAAATATCACTTTGGCATTTTCTTGTAAAAGTCTCCAAAGGAGATAATCAACACCAAACAATCAACTAACCCTTTGTCAGCTCCTTCATTTTTCTTCCATGAATTGCTGCCTTGTCCCCCTCCCTTCAATTATATTGCCTCCTTTTTAATCAACTCTTCCTCCATCCCATGTTTGCCCTCACTCTCTTTCTTTCTCACTTTAAAATTATGCTTAAGAATATAGAGCACAAAGCTCTCTTTGCAACCAAACAAAAGCTCCATTCCCAAGCATATCCAAAGCCAAGAAGCCAGTTTTGAAGCCCTTTGAAGCTCCCATTTAGCTATAATTTGAGGTTAGAATCTTGTAGATGAATTTAATCTTTCATTTGTAAACTTTTTTTATCCAAAAGTTTGTTCAAATTTTTGTTCTTGAACTTGAGTTTTCATGAGAAAGTAGATATGTATATGTAGTTATTTTGGTTCATGTGTTTAAAATCTAAGTTTACATGCTTTAAACAGAGTTTATATTGTATAGAAATAATTATATATTATTTATATATTGTTTTTATGCTTAAAAAGCTATTAGAAAAAACAAGATTAGAAAAAAACTCAAAAAAATTCATATTTGGGGTTCTCTATAAGAGTTTTTCTAGGTGAAAAACGACGTGTCATTTTCTTAAAAACAATGGCCCCGTTTGGTTTCGTTCTTAGAATTTTTGGAAATGTTTTCACACATTTTTCTGAGGCAAAAATTTTAAAAACACTCTTAGCACAATTCCCAAAAAACTTTCATTTTTCAAAATGAAAACATTTTCACCTATTTTGAAAATAAAACCAAACGGCCCCGAAATGTCATTTTTCTAAAAGAGAGATTTAATAAAATTATAGGCAAATTTTAACTCCAAGCAAGATTCGAACCTCCAACCTCAGGGATAAATAAAGGAGACCAAACCACTAAGACAAGGGTAGTTATTTTACAACTCATGTTTCGTAAATAAATAGTTTTCTATAAAGTTTGTAATTTCAAATAATTTTATGAATATCAAAACTTTTTAATTATTTTATTTCTAAATAATTTTTAAAATCATATTATTTATTTTAAAAATCTAATTTAACATATTTTGTACCAAAATTAAATTCGTATAATTTTATTTTATTGTTATTTTATAATTTATTAAAATTAAGTTGGAAAAATTGATATTCACAATTTTAGTCCATTAATAATTATGGCACACTAATAAAAATAAATGATAAATTGACATAATTAAAAATTAGCACATAGGTTAAAGTATTGTTATTTTATATGTTTTAGGATAACAGTATACTTGGAGTTTACGTGGTGAATTGTATAAGCTGAAAATAATTAAATTGACATAATTTATTTTATTGTTATTTTATAATTTATTAAAATTAAGTTGAAAAAATTGATATTCACAATTTTAGTACATTAATAATTATGGCACACTAATAAAAATAAATGATAAATTGACATAATTAAAAATTAGCACATAAGTTAAAGTATTGTTATTTTATATGTTTTAGGATAACGGTATACTTGGAGCTTACGTGGTGAATTGTATAAGCTGAAAATTATCAGTGGATATTTGTAAAGAGGTAAGGATTCTATTACTCATCTTTTGTGAGGTTTTGATAAATTTAAATTTGGTTGTTTTACGTTGCAAAATATGTATATGCTATTTTGAATGTATATGATTATACCCATAACACGAGGATGTGGAACTCGTCCTGTATTATAAAGCGAGGAACATAATGATTTGACATATGTTGTTGTAAATTGAGAAACATAGGTTAGAAAAACTAACTCTATACATAATGATTGATTATAGAAGAATGGTGAGACTGTGAAGAGGGCAGTGGTTACGTCATTGGGCACGAATACTCTAAAGGTAAAATAGAAGGGAGGTGATGACGCTTCCTTTGGTCGAAAGTCCCAAAATGCACTATACAGGAATCGACTTTGTGAGGATACTGGGGCTTGTTGTCCCCTCACTGAACACCCTTGGAATGATTGAAGAGTGGTCAAGCATGCCTATTTAGGTTTCATTAAGTTGAGTGAAGAATACTCTATTGGAATGTGGATACCTAGAAACATTAATGAGCTGTAATATCTATATATATTTATATGTATGGAACTTGGTCATGAATAACATATGGTATCAATGAAATATGATCATAATGAATCTCATAAATTGGATAATGATGTGAAGTAACTAACTATGCAGGTTTAATATGGTAATGAACAAAACTTAAAGGTGAGTAATGGTTTTTCCCTACTGGGCATGTTGATGCTCATACCTATTCCATTTATATCTCTCAGGTGGAACTCAGTGTAACTTATCTGAAGAGGAATAAGAGACAACACTGTTGGTCTCTTGTTGAAAGAATCTTAGTTTATTTGTAACTCGTCTAAATCATATCAGATTCGTAATAACTTTGTGGTGGCTGTGTTAAGTAATATATGTGATTGGAAATTGTACTATGGTGATGATGACTGTATTTTAAATATTTGATGCTATACTAAAACTGTGGTTTGTATTTAAAGTTTATTCTTATTTTCTATTTATTTCAAAGACCCATGGACATTGTTTTATTGTTTAAAAATGATATTGTATTTAAGTTTTTTTTATTTATTCAATAATGTTAACCCTTATACAGGGGCATTATGTTAACCCTTATACAGGGGCATTATAGGATCTTTTATTGTCAATGCCTTGCTGTTGCTTCCACTAGATCAATGGGATCCCAATCTCGATTTACTAGGTATACTTGCCCTGTTCAGAAACTAAAGCTGCTTTTTCTTTTTCACTACACCAAACCCACGAACTTTCACCTAAATGCATACAGTTGATTCTATGGGTATCATGGGCAACGCTACTAACACATGGTAGACTACAAAACTTATTGCCTTACCCATTAGAGGAAGGAAAAAAAATAACTTAGCTGTTGACAATCAGAACCTTATGATATTCAAGAACTCGTTACCGGGTAGGGTAAAACCAATAGCACAAAGGCTCTGCAGTAGTAGGAGCCACAAAGATGATTGTAGAAGGATACCAAAATTATACTCAAACAATAGCTAAGATACTCTCCAAAGTAAACCTTGAAAAAAAAGGTGCTACACTAATTGTAGTAACCAAAACAGGGCCCTGGCCCCCAGATACTATGGAACACTTTTCCTTCTATGCCAAAGGCAACTGCTTCGACTAAGCAACCAATTATTACCCTAAAACGTAGCCACTCACTTATGAAAAATTCCTGCTTAGATCTCAATCCTAAACTCTTTCTCTTCTACTGCCATACTTAGGCAAGCTCGGTAAATCATTTTCAGAATACATAGTGAATTAAGAAATGATTTAATAAAACAACTTTATTGCAAAACGTAAAAATGTTTAAAAGACGATGCCAAACAATTTATTTACTTTTCAAATGAAAAGGGTTGGTTTTAAAATTGACTTCAAGAATAAGGAGCTCAAAATAAAACAATTCTCACTCTTCAACTCATTATAAGTTACAATTTCAATATTCTGGCATCATTTCATTATTTGTTCATCAATTTTCTTAATGGTTTTACTAGAAGTGCTATTCAAATGACCTATGTGTGATCAAAATGGTAAAATAATATTCCTTCATCAACCAATTATACAACCTCACATGTGTTTTTAAAAATTAATGATCAATGTCACAAGACAATCGCCATCGCAATTATTTTTATTTTTTTAAAAAAAAAAATAGGATAATTTTTCTGTTAAAAAACCTTTTTTTTTTTTTAAAGACCATTTATCCGATTAGGAATTTTTTTTTTTTGGCCCCTTTTTTCAAATTCTTCCGTAGTAGTTGCGTAGTTATTGTTTCTAATGGATATTTCCACTTCCAACGGGATCGAAGCTGACGACGATGCCGAAACTCCAATGCTGGAAAACGCCGTCGTCGATGGCGCCGTCGACTACAAGGGCCGTCCGGTCTCCAGATCCAGCTCCGGCGGTTGGAGATCGGCTGGTTTCGTTATAGGTAAGTGACAACGAAACACGAAACGCAAGAAATTGTTTGTCGTTTGTCATGTTATTCGACGTTTTTTTGGGTTAACAATGACAGGTGTGGAGATCGGCGAGAGATTCGCTTACTATGGGATCTCCGCCAACCTCATAACGTATCTTACAGGGCCGCTCCGGCAGTCGACGGCGGCGGCGGCGGCGAGCGTCAACGCGTGGAGCGGAACTGCGTTGTTGCTGCCTCTGTTGGGGGCTTTCGTTGCCGACTCTTTTCTTGGCCGCTACCGCACCATCGCCCTCTCTTCTCTGCTCTATATTTTGGTTTGTTTCTCTGATTTCAACGGTTTTTTTTTTTTTTTTTAATGATCCACATGAGAAAAGAAAACGACGAAAACGAACTGTCAACTGGAACACAGAAAAACACTTTTTTTTCCCTCTGAAAATCAACAAAAGAGAGTTGAAATTTGTTCAAGCCATAATGCCGAGGAAAAGAAGTCACTCAGAAATGTCTTGCATAATTATTATTTTTTTCTTTTTTTGCTAGAAAAGATTGAAATGAAAATGTGAAAAGGTCATGTTTCACCAATGGTTTCTGAAGGGCTTAAGGTTAACGGTTTAGAAGTGCTCGTATTATTCACTGTGGCGTATTAGATTGTTATATAACTCTTGGCTTAAATTTGGGTCGATGACAGGGCCTAGGTTTGTTGACTCTTTCGGCTGTTCTGCCATCTCTGAGTGGTTCTGAATGCCGAACCAACGATATCATGTCATGTTCTCCTCCTTTGTTCCGAGTAATATTATTCTTCTTTGCTCTATATCTAGTAGCATTTGCTCAAGGTGGACACAAGCCATGCGCTCAGGCTTTTGGGGCTGATCAGTTTGATGGTGAAGATCCGGAAGAGTGCAAAGCCAAGAGCTCATTCTTCAATTGGTGGTATTTTGGTGTATGTGCTGGTGCTTTAGTAGCAATTGCGATTGTGAGCTACATACAAGACAATCTGAGTTGGGCAGTTGGATTTGGGATTCCTTGTATTGCCATGGTTATTGCATTGGTTGTTTTCTTGGTCGGAACTACAACTTACAGGTTTATCACTACACACAATGAGCATGGTCCGTTTGTGAGGATAGGTAGGGTGTTTGTTGCAGCGTTAAGGAATTGGCAACGAGCTCCATTGACTCTAGCCACTGAAGTGGAAGTATTGCCTCACCACCAGAGATCTGAACAATTCAAGTAAGGACTAAGGAACTTCTTCATGCGTATGTTTGAATTAAAAGGGCAACAGAACTGAAGATAAATTTGAAATTTCATTAAGTACTTTTAAATTATTAAAATTGCCTGTCATGTATATCCTAAAGAATATTTTCTATTATACCGCACACTCAAAAAGAAACCAAGCTTGTCCAGTAATACTACATATGGTTTTATTATTTTTTGTTTTAAAGATTGGAAATAAGGAAAAAAGGGGATCATATGTAAAATGAAATTCTCGTTATACAAATTATGATGTGACTTTCTGCATTTGGTTTCTATTTTACAGGTTTCCATGATGCATTATTGCCTTCATAACACCCATTGAAGTGGTTTCTTATTTATTTATTTATTTTTGTTATTATTAGTTTATTTTTATGTGTGTGTTTGTGGCTGGGATTCAAGTAATTCTGTGTGTGTGTGTTTTTAATTATGTTGGATTCCAGTAATTATTTTTATGTGTAGAATAAAACTTTTTATTCGACACCAATGTAAGTTTGCACGTTCTAAGTTCTGAACTGTTTAAACCCCCAAAACCAACCCCAAACTGAAAGAAACTTGTAGTATGGATGGGTTAGTTGACCTATTTGATTACTTTATTCTGTTCCTGTTCTGCTTGTCTAGAACAAAAGTTGGGCCAAGGAGTTTTTGCTTAAACTGCATTTCAAAAATTACTTGAATCAAAGCTCCCTCTAATGTATTTTGGACCCTATGATCTTGCAGATTCCTCGACAAAGCCTTGATTGCACCAAATCATTTAAAGGAAGATGGTTGGGTTTGTAGTGTAGCTGAGGTTGAAGAAGCAAAGGGTGTACTTAGAATTGTTCCAATTTGGGGGGCATGCTTGCTATATGGCATTGCGTTTGCTCAGCTCGAAACTTTCTTTACAAAGCAAGGGGCTATAATGGAGAGAACGATTGTATCTGGCTTTAAAATACCAGCTGCATCACTACAATGCTTTATCAGCATTGCCATTCTCATGTCCATTCCTGTTTACGACCGCATTTTTGTTCCGTTTGCTAGAGCTTTTACTGGAAAACCATCTGGTATCACAACGCTACAGAGAATAGGAGCTGGACTTGTCTTATCTGTTTTCACAATGATAATTGCAGCTCTAGTTGAGATTAAACGACTTGAAACCGCTAAAGAATACCACCTTGTTGATAAGCCAAGTGTGACAATCCCAATGAGTATCTGGTGGTTGTTACCTCAATACATCTTATTTGGAATATCCGAAACTCTCACCATGGTTGGTCTGCAAGAGTTCTTTTATGATCAGGTGCCAATAGAACTAAGAAGCATCGGACTTGCCCTTTATAATAGCATATTTGGTGTAGGGAACTTCTTAAGCAGCTTTCTTGTCTTAGTCATTGAGAAGGCAACTAGCGGGACAGGTGGAGATAGCTGGTTTTCAAACAATCTAAACCGAGCTCATCTTGATTACTTCTATTGGCTCCTTGCTGGACTCTGTACTGTAGGATTTGCTGCCTTCTTCCACTTTGCAAGATCTTACATTTATAATAGGAGAGGAACAATGTAAATGCTCTGTTCTATTACCCATGTGTAATTAGTGTAGCAATTGTCAACAGGATTTCATACCAAACATTGCTTTAAAAGCTTAGATCTTTTTGAAATTGCTTTAGAGGCCTAAAGTCTTCCCTTGTAAATGTCCTTTTAAGGTGTTCTTATTAATATTGGCATAGGTCTCCTAGGGGTTTGCGTCGTATTGGTTTCTGGGGTATGTTTCATTTTGTTTCTTTCTATCATCATCATCGTCATCATCAGTAATGATGAAAATATGGATGTAGAAAGAGTTGAGGTTTTGACTTACAAATGCTGGGAAAAAAGGGTATTTGAGGAATTTCCCTTCTTGAAATTTCAAAAAACAATGAATATTGCTTAATTTGAACTAATTTAATAATAAAATTAACACATTTTGATCGAATATGAAAATTATCTCGCATTTTATATGATAGGAAATCATTGTACTTATATATTGATTATAATTTCAATAATATTTTATATACTCATTACAAATACGATATAATAACACTATGGGGTCCATAAATATTAACTGCCAAACATAATAATGTCTATAAACTTCAAGTGTTTTTAATATTTAAAAGGAATGTTTAACAAGTGGAAAGTATTAGGTAGGTTCCGATTTTGATTTGAATAATGCATTTGCTAAGATATAATCATTGAATGTTAATTGCTAATGTGCACTTGTATGTTTGTTCATCTATTCGCATTATTAACCTATAAATAGGATATTATTAATTTATCTAACTTAATAAATAATCTTAGTGAATACATAGTGACATATTCACATTTGTTTGTGGTGAATACACATACATTAAAAAAAAAATTTGATTTTACACATCTAAACTAGATCCTATTTGAGAGCTACTTCGAGCTCAAATTTGTCATGGGTTGATAGCAGGAATTGAACTTCATGATACCTAACCTCATGTCCTTCAATGGCCTAGTGGTAGAGCAGTTGGCTATTATTTGACTAGTCATATTTTTGAATGCTATTTGGGGAAATTTGATTTATAATTCGGAATGAAAGGGTTCACTTTGACTATTGAGAGTAGGTCACACATTTCTTGTCTCTTTGTTTCTACCATGTTCTATCTCATTGTATCACATTTTATTATATGATATTTGAGAATCACCGTCAATTCCTCGGCATAGGTTTAGGATAATTTATAGTCTGGCACTATTTATAACTATTTATTTAAGAATTGTTAAATATACTGGTACTAGCAAGTGCATCAAAGATATAGTCATCAATTTGCACGAGGCCACAATTAATTGTGAGCAAACATATTAATGATAAGGAAAACATTTTTGCTATACTACTAATACTTGTGCTCAAGAGTGGATAGACATATATACGAGCAGGGGCACGTGCTCCTACTCACATTTTAAAGATTCAACTTTTCCCCCTAACTTTTGTGTAAAACTTTAGTTATGCCCCATTAATTTCAATTTTGCCCCTCACTTATAAAAAAAAATTATAACTTTCCCCCTACTTAATAATTGAAACATATTATTATATCCCCATTAACAAAATATTATCCCTAATTTTTTTTTTAGTGCTGCTGTTAATAATACTTTCTAGTTATGTCACAAGGGATCATATGTTGGAATTCTATTAGAAAACGCCGCAAAAAATGGATCTGTTGACAAATAAAATTTTCTCAAAAGTTTGTGTATTGGAAATCGGTATATAATTTTAAGGTTAAATTACACAGACACCCATTATATTTTACCACCCAATGTAACCAAACTAATCACATTGATATCTACTATGCCAAAACTAATTACACTGGCACCCCCTAACTGTTCAAAAAAATTACAAGGAGACCCCCTTTATTAGTTGATTGTGAGTTGACCATTAATTTTGAATGTTAATTTTTTTCAAATACCAAAATGCCCTTCCATCCATAAAAAATGATTTTGATTTTTTGTATGGCATGAAATGACAATTTTACCTTTCTTTGACATTAAAAATAAGTTAAAATAATTTTGTATACACTTGTAATTATAAATTTCACATTGATAGAAGATAAAATATTTTTTTGTTTTTCTTTTTCTCTTTCTCCAAAGATGATAATTATATCCAAAATAAGATAAAATACAAAGATTAAAATTATATACTCTAAAAAAACTCAGCAAATTAATTCTTCAAAGTAATCACGGCAACACATGCTAATTAAAAGCATAATTCAATCTCAACAAAATTAAAACAAATTGATTAAAACAAAACCAAAATTAATTAATTTTAATAAAATAATAATACAATTATAAAGAAATAGTTACTTTTCATAAACTAACTAATTTTAATAAAACCCAATAAATTCCCACTCTTCCTTAGTGCTCTATTTTCATAAAAGATTAAAAGATCATAACAGAATTATAAAAACATAAATGAAAAAAATATTTTTAAGAAATAAAAAAGAAAAAACCAATATAAAACTTTAGAAATCTTAAAATAAAATTAAAAAGATACTACAATCTTCCAAGCCAAGCCTCCCTCTCTCCCCTCTGTCTGCTGGCAACCACCTTTTGTCTGACCTCCATATGGCTGGCATCCCTTCAACGATTTGACCACCAGGCCGCCCAACATAGCCTGTCACCACTGCTGTCAAGCCCAACCCTGCCCAACCCCATTCCCATCGCGCCAACACCACCTTAACCCCTGCCCATCAAGGCTGGCGGGCCATCAAGCCTAGCCCCGCCAGCCTTCCTTTCCTCGAGTCTAACACCACCCACCAACCCCCTTCTCGTTGCACTTAGCCCCTCGTTGGGCCCCCTACCTTGTTGCCTCCAACCCTATCGTCCCCCTCTTTGATACTACAATCTTCCAAGCTAAGCCTCCATCCCAATGGAATTCTGCTTCTATCATGTATTCAACAAATGAAATAAAAAAAAAAAACTTTTTTTAAATAGAACTCTCAGTGTTTCTCTTTGGAGACTCAGAAATATGAAGTATGTGAAAATTGTTATCTCCACACTTTTTATAACTGAACAGTTACTTATTTTTTAATTAATTTTAAATTTTCTAAAAATTTAAAACCATCAACGTATCTCCTGAATGGGTGAACTACATGCCTATAGTAGGGAAAAAAAAAATCTCCGAAGCAGACATGTGAAGGAAGTACACTTAGGCTTGGCACTTCCATATACATATATATGATATACTATATAATTTCTATTTAGATCTAATTTTTAATTAATTAATTTTGTGTCAATGTTGTCATAGGCATAGTGTGGTCCTACCACACATATGTTACACAAAATTAAAATATATTATTGTTTAAATATAATTAATTATTGCTTAGTTAAATGTGACATATTTTTTACATCATATTATATATCGCTGAGAACATTTTTTATGTCATATTAATATTTTTAGTGTGATATAATTAATGTAGACTTCAATGATTTCAAATTACATATAATTCATTCTATGCTTTCATTCTTAATCTAATACAACATTACAGAGGTGGCATTGGGGACCTATAGACTTATAATTCAAGCTCTAATAAATTCAAAAATTAATTAATCTCTTTAATTAATATGTCAAATTTATTAATTTCAGTGTTACTCCATTAAAAACTAGAAACTACACTCTTTAAATTGTAGTAATAATTACTCAAAAAAATAATGAGTAGTCCATCTATATAATCATTACATATAAGTCAATCCTTTATAAATATTTTATTATAAAAGCTAGGTTCAATTTTCATTTGCCTTTCTTATCTTCTATATCCCTAAGTTTCAGTGATTCTCTAATGAACAGTTAATTTATAATCTTATCATGAATGAGCGCTTTACTGTTTAAGTCTTGAATCATCACTCAAGAAAACTATTTTTCTAACATCCATTAGGAAGGAATGGACTCTATATCTGTATATTATCATTTCTAGTCATTTCTTCCATTATATTTCTAAGATGCAAAGTTTTAATCCATCTTTAGACACATTTTACTAAGCAAGTAAAAAAAACATAATGTCATAAATAGGAGTCTAATAAATTATGGAGGATTTTATTGGATTATAAGATGTAAAGTATTGCATGATTAATAAGATAGATTTCTTTTATTCTCCTATATGGATATCTTGTTAAACACACACACACACACACATATACAAATCTCAACAAGGATCCAATACTTGTTAAAGTACATAATCATGTATGTGAAGTGTTTATATTATAGAGGATATGATTATGTGCACTTAGTATAAACTTTGGTTTACAATCAGTAGATAAAGTTGGACACTTTATCTTGCTTAAGATAGTGATGTCATCTATTCCCAGCTTGGTAGACTGATTTTATTCGGATCATAGTAATAGTGATGATTAATAGATAGAGACGTCAGTATGTTTAGAAGACATGGATAGAATTTAAGTTCTCGTGTAATTTTGTGACAAGAAATTAGAATTCTATTACTTTGATCATTTTATGGATCTCACCTTAATCCCAAGGTGATTAATGGACTCACATCTATTTACTATATCTTTTGACTGCCAATAAGTGAGATCTGTAACATCCATGATCTGTACCTCAATATATTAGAAACATACTAATATAGGTAGCTAGGAACACTATTTACATATATGGAATCCGCAGCTCTTATAGGATGAAGAGATAATATTCCTATGAATATTAGTTCGGGAACTTGGGTGAAGAGTATTCGCTATTTGATATGGGATATCAAATATTATTCAAATCCTCATTTATGATTTGTTCATAAATAGGTCGCCCAACAGAGTGTTAACAGAACCCATGGTCAAAGATGTAATTAAAGAGATTATACAAAAATCTATAAACCAAACTCTTATTATGAATATTATAATGGAGGGTATTATCACATAGAAAATGATTTTATCAATGGATGACCTTGTCAACGACATTTATTTTTTAGATTCCTTATAATTTTGTATATAATTTAAGAGTGTAACCTCAGTTTCTGATAGTAGTACAAACCAGCGTTAATAATTATTAACTTAATTATAAGATAATTAAATTATAAATAATTATTGGAGCTTAGATTATATATGTCAATTGGGTCCCCTTGCTAACTCTATAATATTCTTTTAGATGGATCAATGGAAATTTGTTTGAATAAATTTTTTCAACAGAGGCAAAATTGTAATTTCGCGCAGCAGTCCATCAGGACTATATATGACGCCACATATTGGAGCTCTGGGAGTCTATGTGGCACCACTCCATGATTTTAGGAAACAAATAGATCACATGATATTTATGTAATCTATTTGTTATCTTGTTACAGAGAAGAAATTTTTTCAAGAGTTGAAATAGATTATGCAGATAATTATTTGAATTATAGGATAATTTATATAATTAAGAAAATCATGAAAGATATTTATTTTAAAAGTTAAAATAAATAAAATCTCAGTTTGAACTAAAATTAGATATATAGAATCACACAGTTGAAGGTTGTGAAGACATGTGTCACACCACCATTGGAAGAAGGAAGATCACGCTCACCACAGCTGGAGTAGGTGTGATTTGTAGAGAATCCTAGAAGGATTCTGTTTCAAATTTCCAAACCTCTATCTATATCTATAAATAGACCTTGGAGGTTCTATTTTCAATAGATTTTTCTATGGCCTCCATCTAGTGTTCTTAAAGGTCTCCCCTTTAGAGTTTAAGAAACCTCTATAGATAAAGGTTGGAAGGAGATTATCCAATAGATATCACTAATGCCCACACACCAGTTGATCCAAAGAGAGGATAATAGCAAGGAAAATCTAAAGGCTTTGGAATGCTTGATCATCCAAAGCTATTGCAAACTTGTAAGTTTGTGGTTTATTCAGTTATTGTATATAGCATCATGAGTAAGATCTTGAAAGTTTATGAAAAATTTTAGAACTCTATTCTACTATGTTTTTCATGATTTTTGAGCCCACAAACCAAAAGATTTTCCTATATCCTTAGCGATGAGAGTGTGTCCATACAGATTTGAAATGATGCTTGAGTGAAATAGTAGGATTTGTTGGTCTTATGGGTAGAATAGCTTCCTAAGAGAGGGCCTTAAATGGCTGGAACAGTTTCTAGAGGGAGGGTCCTTGATAGGTGGGGTAGTTTGACACTTAAAGAGAGAACGTTTAGAGGGAGAAAATATGGTGAATTTTTAATGGTGGTTTTAGTATTTCTTGACTATGAGCTTCCTTTGGGCTATTAAAGGATGTGATTTTGATGGAGTCTTGTGGCATTCTTGTGTTCAAGAGAGGTAGTGTATGGGTTTTGATCTCTTTTGAGGTTATCCAAAAATATAGAGTTTTGAGTTTTTGGAAAATGAAGGCGGCTAATTCAGGTCATGGTATTATTCTTCCTTGACAATTTGAGATTGGTGATAGTGTTTACGGGTGCTTTGAGATAGGTTAGGAAAGGTTAAAATGGTTATGTGGTGGTTAGAACCTAAAGGAGGTGGTGACTATGGTGTTTTATGGTGGAAGAGGTAGTACAGGTGTAAGGAAGGAATCGTGGCCATGGAGTTTGAGGTGTTTTCCCCTTGGTTTGGCTTTGGTAGTTTGAATGGCTAAGGGTGGCATTGGCCTCCTTTGACGGTCGCAATAGGGCTATTTATAGGGAGAAGAAGGAGCTCTAGTCCGGTTAAGGGTTTTCCACTTTGAGTGTCTAGTTGGAGAAAGTTCCACAGGAGAAGCCAAAAAAGGAAGTTTCCTACCATGAGAATAGTTTCCTTGTAACCTATAAATTTGGGCAGGAATATAATATAAGGGTGGTAGGTGTTGTAGTGCTTAGCCAGCCTAGCAAGTCTACTTCGAGTGGCTTGCCATAGAGGGGTCTAAAATGTGAAGGCTTTGTCTTACCATTTTGGGCATGGGTCAGGTAATTGACTTAGACTTCCCATTGACTTGCTTTGGTAAAAGGGGTATTTTGTCTCTCATAGCAAGAGTCACATGGCCTTGTCATGGGGTTCCCTTGGGTGGACTGCTAAGCTGACCTAGCAAATGAGTTGGCAGGCTGATGTGTCAAGTGGGCTAAATGGACTTTTCCTAGTATTGGGCTAAGGCTTTTGGGATGGGTTGTTTGCCTATGTTCTACTCTAAATTCCTCCATACCTATTTTATTCTAATTCTAGTTAGACTTAAAACCTTCTAAGTAGGTTGAAAGTTTAATTGGACCAAATAAAATGGGCCCGTTCACGTTCCTTGGCCTTCTAAACTACGGCCCACTTAAAAGACCCTAGAACGTGGGCTGGTTCCACGCATCTTACCTTGGGCCATATCATGAGATATGGGTTGGGTTATGCCTTGTGAAAAAATAGGAATCAACAATCATCATTGTGATAAATTTGAATACTCTATTTATAACAAAAGATTTTAGAGATTCGTAATTTATCTTATCGAACCCTATATAATTTCATTATTTAGAGTACCTCCAATCTAATGTTTCCATATTAATAGCCCCGACAAGACTACTTCATTCTTAATGGGATTGGACCACACTTGTAATATTTAATTAAAGACCCCAAACTTTAATTAATTATTATAGACTATTTAAATTATTATTTATAAATTTAATCCTCATGCACAACAAGTATATGCTAAATTTATAGTCACATTAATAATCATGAGAATTTCTTGATGTTTATTAAAGTATTCACAAGACACATAAGCAACAAAAACAAATATAATGTCATTTTATTTAATTAATCAACAACATGTACAATATCTTTTAGAGCATCAAATCCAACATCATCATCGTCATCTAGCTTGTCTGCTACTTCAAACAAGTCTAATAACCATTTCAAACTGAAATTCTCTTAACTTCGTAATTGAGGGTAATATAATTTGTTGCAAATCTAGTTTCTTCTAGCTTGTCCTAATACTTGTTATTCGCACTTTTTTTTAATATCCTTGAACATGAGATACTTATACAATGTTGTATCTAGAGGCCAATAAAGATTATACTTTTCCATCATATATTTCTTTCAGTCTTCATAAATAAACTATTGTCAATGCAATTAATTTTCCTTACCTATTTCTTCTACCATACATTTCAATAATGATATTATGCATATTTATTGGGTATATATATACACATATATATTCATCATATTTCTCATTTGAATCATTTGAATTATTGTGATACCCTTAAATTTCTCATAGCTCCTCACTTATGTCTTTAAATATGATAACTTATTTCTTTTTTTTTTTTTGCTACATCTTGTTTTTCCTTATCAATTTAATATTTCTTTTCGTACTTTAGGTTAAACATATTAGGACATTGTTTACTATTTTTTAAGATTAATTTCAGCTAAATGAAACTTAAAGCGAGTGATTCCTCTATTTTTCATGACATTGTCATACTAGTTACATATAGTGCATACTTTTTACCATCTAATAGTGTGCAATAGTGCCATGCAAGGTGAAGTTTACTAAAACTTTGTCATGATATATACGTTACATAAATTATATAGATTAGTAACTTATTACACACTAATTAAAATTTATTATGACTAATATGAAGCCAATAAACTCGATTTTCAATAATGAACAATATTAATATAAACTTAATTAACTTTAACTACTCATACAATTGGTAATTTATACTTAAGATACACTAAAAATATTAATTTCCACTAATATTAACACTATAAATCTATTTTTTTATATTCATTGTACTTGATACTTCTTAATTGCTCTAAACATAAATATACTTGTGTTGGAAAAATTAGTTTGATGACACAATAGAATTTTAAAAATTTTTATTTAATCACCAAGAAACTAACTCATGATTCTATAAATAATAAATCAAATCTAATTTAACGTACCAGTTAAAGACCAAAAACAATACTTCTGACCGAACAATTTTTAAGAAGGAATCTCTACCATTAGATTTTCAATGTTATTCTTTTCTTTCAGATAGTTATGTGTATATGCACAACTCAACAAATCTGCACCACAACTACTCCCCTTCCAACTACTTAAGTATTGTTGAGGAACTAAGATTATTACAGATGAATAATCTAAGCTCTACTCTCTAAGTTACATTTAGACCGTCTTAGAATAAATGAAGACTCTAGGTCTCTAATTATAGAAGTAGAAGGAGGAGTCAGAAGTCTATTAGAATTAAGAGATAATTTTCTTTCTCCTACCCTTGAAATTGAACATGCCACATAGAGGATCTCCATCTGCTTGTACATGCCACCCACTAACTTGGGAATTTAAAATTTCTAGCCAATTACAAGGTAAGGTTATGTAATTATATGCATCATCTAAGATATTCTAATTTAAATAATTCCAATTTAAATTAGAATTTCATTATTTAAAATATTAATCCAATTTAAATAATTGTGAAAAATTAACCATGATTCAAATTTAACTAGGATTTAAATTGATTATTCAAATACCAAATTTAAATAATTAATTATCTAAAATCTCGATTATCAATTTGAATGATTATTTTTCAAAACTAATTAAATAATTAATTCTTCAAAAAATAACTGATGTGGCACCTACCCTAGTAGGCCTAAACCTACTATCAGTCCAATAGAACTGTGGCCCACAAACCCATCAAATCCGATGGCCCCACTCGTGTATACTTTTGTCTTAACCGTGGTAATTTACATTCACCCGATCTATCATAAAGAAGTTATTGAGCTAGCATTAAGACCCAATGGATACATATTATCAACTATCAAGCTCTAATGATAACAGATAAATTAATCTCTAATTAATTATCCGTTTAATTATAAACTTCAATATCACTCTATTGTAGTCCCAAAGTTGCACTATTGATAATGTATTGTATTATGAAACTCTTGACATATAAGTCTTATCCATGACCTATCATATTATGTGTATCCCCATGGATTATCCATAATAGGATGAAGGACTTAGTACCATTTTACTTTTTAATTATCTTATCTGAAATTTTCATTATTTAACTATTGCAAAATTCCTTCCTTTTGTAACACATACAAACTGAATATCATCTGATTACAAAATGTATCCAGATGACCGAGGCCTTCTTATATTTTTTAATACTTGAATAATGTCTTTGAAAGGTAATAATGACCCTTTGTTAGAGAGCTATGGATTCTGTGTCTGTACATTATGCTTTTATCGAATATCGATTGCATCTTGAACATATATTGACAATTAAGCCTTTGTTCATCAGATCTCCTACATTTAGCATATCAAAAGATACTAGCTATAAGCATGGAGTTATGAATTCACTTCAGGATTAAGATGACACATAAATGATTATCAAAGTGGATGATTTAAATGAAAGAATAAGTATTGTTGGGGCTCTTTCACGACGAGCCTTCACATATAGAGGATAGAGACTTCGTCGCCTCTTTTGATTAGCTCGAAAGCTTTGTCTATCAAGAGCTGAGGTGGTAGCACGTCGAGTGATGGAAGTTGATAATTGTTCTGGCATATTCTAGGAACGTATTACGGTAACCCTCGACTACGCTATGGCTAAACCTAGGTAACAGTCCAAGGGAGAAACCTGTTGCGATCTTTAATCCATTGAAGATGAAAACTTCATCGAAGAAGATCCTCAAGCGCGGTAGTGGTGTAGGAAAAGAACATGAGCAATTATGGAGGATATTCCTATGTCTTTCATGATAAAAATAAGCCTATTAAGTTTGAGTGAAATATTGAGGGCCAATGGTCTCTCGAGTGGAACAGTTTCTAAAGAGAGTAAGTATTGTCTCTAACGAGTGCGGTAGTTTAACACTTAAATAAAGAAAGTTTAAAGAGAGAAAAGGTGGCAAATTTTTTATGGTGGTTTTGGTCTTTCTTTTTATAGGGCTTATTTGGGTCATGCAAAAAATGTAGTTTGGACAAGATTGCATGGCATTTTTGGGTTCAAATGAGGTAGTGTTTGGGTTTTGAGTGTTCTCGAAGCTCTCAAGAATCCATAGAGTTCTTGGGTTTCTAGCAAAGGGTAGTTGATGATTTGGGTCATGGAGTTCCCTTCCTGTGGTCGTGTGGGGCCGGTAGTGGGATTTATGGAACCCCTTGAGGCGATTTTTGAAGGGTTGAGATGGTGATGTAGGGGGTTTTAGCTTAGTGGATATGGTGGTTATAGATTTTTCATGGTGGTTGAATCACTTTCTAGAGGGTGATCATCGGTGGAAAAGATGATGGAGGTGGAGAGGAAAATGATGACCATGGAGATGTTGGGATGCTTTTTGATGGTTTTTGTCTTGGTTTTTTCTTTTGTTCCTCGTGCCTTGAGGGTGGTAATTAGGGGTATTTATAGAAGAAGAGGTGGCCTTAGTTTATTTGAGGGTCTTCTATTTAGGGTGCCCAGTTGAGGGGGTTGCTGGACTTAGTTCTACAGGGGGAGGGAGCAAAAAAGGAAGCTTCCCATCACGGGATGAGCTTCCCTTTGTGTTTAAAGTCAGTCAGGAATATGGTATAGGGTTGGCAAGTGCCCTGGTGCTTAACTGACCTAGCAAGCCCACTTTAGGTGGCCTACCATGTAGGGATCCAAGATGTGAAGACTTGTCTTGCCATTTTGGACGTGAATCAGGTTTTTTTGACTTAGACCTTCCATTGACTTGCTTTAATAAAGGGTTTTTTTTTTTTTTTTTTTGTCTCTTATGATAGAGGGTCACATGGCCTTGTAGTTGGGTTCCTTTGGTTGGATTGTCAAGCTGATTTGGTAGGTGGGTTGATGGGCTGATATGTTTGGTGGGCCAAACAGGCCTTTTACTAGTATTAGGCTAGGGCTTGCAAATGGGCATTTTGGCTTTGTTTTATCCTATTTTCCTCCATACCCTTTTTATTCTAATTCCAATTAGACTTCAAACATCCCAAGTGGGTTTAAAGTTTAATTGGACTAAATAAAATGGGTCAGTTCACGTTTTTTAACCTTCTAAACCATGGCCCACTTAAAGAACCCTGTCTCATGGCTTGGGTCTAGGTACCTTACCTTGGGCCATATCACGGGGTATGGATTGGGCTTGTGCCTTGCGATCAACAATTATTAAATTACTTCAACATTAGGTCCAGTCCAATGTATCACTGCCATTAGGCTACCACATCAATGTGTCTATGATGGAGTCAACCTACTCCGAAGGCCAAAATAAATTATCTCCCGAATTGGACATAGATCAGCATTATAGTATTGTCATGTATAAAGTGCCCAACTAAATATACATAGATAGCGAACTATATAATTGAGACCAATATTCTCTGAATTGGATCTATTCACATATAAATACCATATATGCCCAATTCTAAGATTTGGTTCTCATAATCACATATCATATGTTTGCTAATGTACAATCATTAATATAAAAGTAATATGAAGATCATTACCAATACACAAAATAATCACATTATTATTTATTTCACCAAAAAAAAGTCATAAATACAATTGAAGTTTTATTTTTTAAGACACAAATCCTTACAATTTGTACTTAAAAACAAAGTTTAGAATACAATAATATCAACTTACAAGCCTAACTAAAACAATGAGGCAATAATTATAAACGTAGTTAATATAAACGGTATTGTTTGCATGATCAAAATAGTCAACTGAAAAAAACTACGCAAGGCTAGTTGATATTTTAGATTATTTCAAGAATGTTATAAGATAATTATAGTATAATTGATCTTAACATATATTTATTCAAATAAAATATTCTCATTATAAAATAGTATGAATTAATTATATAATTTTTCCTCTTAGTTTTAAGTATTTCTTAATTTGTCTTTCTGTTTTTAAAAAACTACAAAAGATCCTTTAAATTTAAAAAATTATTCAATTTCATCTCTGTGAATAGAAAAAAATTAGACAAAAACAATATAACTACCTAATAATAGTTATGAAAAATATTTTATAGTTTTAAGAACATAAAATATCTGAAAACAAAACATCAATTTTTTTAAAAACATGATCTTAAGTTTTATGACTTTTTTAATTTTAAAAACTTTTTAAAATATGTCTCAACAAGAAAAAATATGTTTAAAAAAAATGATCTAATTAAAGGTATCTTCATTTTATCTTCATGTTTTTTCTATCTTCATGTTTTTTTATTGAAAAAAAAAATCTATGAGAGATAAAATTAAAAAAAGTTTTTTAAATTCATATGATACCTTTGTAGTTTCTAAAAACAGAAAAATAAATTAAGAAATAATTAAAATTATGAGATGTAATTATATAATTAATGCTTATAAATATTAAATGTACAAAAACTATATAACAACTATAACAAAATAAAATTATATCAATTGTTACCTTAAATACCAATGGACATGCTGATAATTGGAGTATAGCAGGGATTAGTGAATTTATAAGACAATAAGAGTACAAAAAGGCTGAAGCTTTGTTAAAAAAAAAAAAAGGAATCTTTTGAATATATATATATATATATATATATATATATTTTACAAAGAAGAAAAAAGTGAAGATTGACGAATCATATGCTGCCCATTGATTGACAACTTAGACATGACTAAAATATTAATTTCTGAATGAAATATATACATTTAGAATTAATAATTATTTAAAAATTAATACAAGATGAATTTTGCTATAAAATTGATTTTAGTGCAAGAATGAAAAAGTATTTTTGGCCCTTTTAAGCATTACGTGGACATTTTTAAAAATATCTTGAATATTCACAGATACTTGTTGGCATTGTAGGTATTTTTGGACATTAAAAACATTTTGTGGACATGTTGGCAAAATATCTTTTTTTAGGGATAAAAATATCTTGTTCTTTGTTATGAGTTTTTTTTTTAATTTATAAGGTGGAGGATTCAAACTCTACTTGTTGTGGTGAAATTAGGATGTAGAATTGTCAGTAAGCTATACCTATAAGAATTTTCTTCCTACTATTTATGTTAGAGACTTCAAAATATAAACATTCTTGTGCAATATCAACAATATTATGAAAATTTTTCATACATGATTACAAGTATGGTTCATAACTGTTGAATTAATGTAACATTTCGTAAACTTCCATGGAAAAAGAGTAGCACTACAATTTTGAATAATATTTGACACGTTGCCCCTTGAATTTGTCTTACACTTGTAATTTGTCTTTGAACTTTAAATTGTAATAAGTTGTACTATAAACTTACAAATCTGTAATAAATTGCCGCCCCCACCCATTAATAACAATTTTAATTTTTAGAGTAAAACTGAAATGTGATTTTTATATGGGTTGTTAATTAAGAATATAAGAAGTTTTTTTTTTTAAATAACTGTTGTTCTAAATTTATATTCAAAACATAGTTAATTTAAAATTTTCTATTTTGATAAAAATTTAGTTAAAGATGTTAATCACAATAAATTTAGTTAACATATACAACAATAACCATTCATATCATTAATCAACTATTTATGTGTAAATTATATATTAATTTCTGTTAAAAAAATTAAAATTGTTAACAATTGGACGTAATTTGTTGCAGATTTATAAGTTTAAAAAATTATAAGTTCAATTGTCCATAGTACCCAGGCCGTTAGATTCAAAGTCCAGAGTGCTAACCACTACACCATGGAACCAGTTGTTGGAGGACTGACGACGATATTAAATTTGGTTAAACAACGGCAACTTTTCGTCTCAGCAGAGCCTTCAAACCAATAACGTTCATTTTTAGTATCTGGTGAAAATCGGACCCAATATAATTTAATTCTATATACAAAATGGGCTAGTTAAGAATTAACTAGCTTTATTATTTCTTAACCTTTTGCAGGTTTTTTTTTTTTTTTTTTTTTAAGAGAAGTATGCTATTGAACAGGCTTACAAAATCTGAGCTTTCTTATGTACCCTGAATAAGTTTGAGAGTTAAACTCAACATTTTTGGTTTCTCAAGGAAACAAGTTGAGAAAAACTTTGTCGAGGAGTATAGACTTGGATAATTGCACTCAATCGAATGCTGATGTAGATATTTGATTTTTGGTCAACGGTGTGCCACACTTTACTCTACAGAACTCTATATTCAAATATATGCTTTATGTATGGGCTACCTGTCAAAAATTTACAAAACAATCAACCCTAACTCAATATGAGAATTGTCTTAAAAGTAAGAATACCATAAGCCTAGAATCCATATCATACTAGATTATTGAGGATAAAATTAACAAATAAAATACATAGATCCATTGATATTGATCAAACAGCGGAACTGATAGTATGTGATCTTCCTCAACCAAAACGCCTTTAATTCCTCAATGGGACTGTTGTCACTTTTCCTGATGGGGAGAAAAGAGACTTCATCGTGTTTTTGGTATATTAGGGACCATAACCAGAAAATGTCTCTATATAGGGTTCCCATAATCCCCTAAATGGTATCTACTCAATTTACTCCATATCAGTTTTCATAATTAACAGGTTTTATTATTAAAACGAGATCACCAAAATTTCAACCCGTATTAAATAGCATTATATAATTGATTCAAAATTATATGTTGCCCAATATAGGAAATATGATTTCCTAGTAATTAACTAATCTAGGAAATCTAATTTCCTAACACTACCCATTCTACCATGTTTTCTTTAAGATCAAATCCTTTTCTTTTTTTTTTCAAAAGTTGTAGTAAAATATTTCTTTTTTTTTCTTTATTTTAGTAAGTGTCCGGAATTTAACTAACCAGATTTACTTAATGTATAAGATTTATTAACTGACTTAGCCATTAAATATGGTACATATCCAACTTTACCAATTAATTTTAGTAGATAACTATGTGATTTATAGTTAGAGATAATATTTAAGATTAATGTCAGAGACAGCAACTTAATCCCTACTAAGTTTTGAATTGTCATTAATGTATAGGTAGATATAACTTAATAATATGAAAATCTTTTAATTACCTACTAATAGAACATGGTAAGTTCGCTACATGATTTACATGCTCTCCTCTGATAATGTTAATTGAGGTGCAGAGGGATGGTGTCTCATAGGTTCTAAGTTATCCTGAGGTCAAGAGTTCGAGGCTTTCTCACCCCATTTATTTAATTTTTTTTTTTTTTGGGAGGCAGAGAGAGCACCAATGCATCGGTTTTATGTAAGAAACGCCCTCAGCTAAACATTACCAGACCATTTTGGAAAACATCTCAAAACATAACCGGCAGCCACAGCATTAAAAAAGAAATTGCTTAAATGTTGCTTGAGCTTTGAGAATTTCATCAATGAATTGACTACTAATTTAAAAATCAAAATGTGTCAACTAAACGGGAGTGTTTAATGACTTCTAACCGAATACAAACTCTTACAACAAGTGAAATCAATCCAACTCCTCTGTTTCCTTTACACCTAACCCTGCCTAAATTTCTAGCCGTATCCCGCTTTTAGTCCGAGAAAAGAATTTAGCAAAACCATTTCGGTTCTTCTCAGAGCTGACATGAGTTGACAATACCATAGCAGAAGTTGATGATGATGATGATGAGGATGAGGGAGGCGAGCGATTCTCTTGGTTTTGTTTTAGTGAAGTAACAGAACTTTCATCGCCCATTTTCAATGAGTTAGAATCTCTTTTAGGCGAAAATGTCTGGTTAGAGTGCAACTTCCACTGCTCCCCGGTTCTAGGAATCAGTGATGCAGCTGCAGAGAACTCGGGTAGGTTCGAAGCATCGATCAAGAAATCTTCTAGTGTTGCCAGAGCCTTAAGTTGATTCCCAAGAGATGCTATCGTTTGCTGGCATTCAGCAAGTTTGCCTGTAGCCGTTGCCATATCCTCCTGCAGATAGAAAATGCCGCAATGATTAAGCACGTCGATTTGACTGCAAAAGAGAAGTTTGAATTCATATAACAACACAGGCTTCAGATAGGATAGTCAATAAGAACCAACCTGTTTTATCTTCAATTCACCATTAAAGCCTGCATTTTTTCTAAGTCTGATTTCCTCCTTCTCTCTTGATAGCTCCTCTTGTAGTTCTTGGCACTTTATAGCAATATCTGTAGACAAAGCCCTCTCCCTCTTAATCTCTTCTTCTAAGTGGTTGACCTTTGTGGACATCGTAAGAGCTTCCGCTTCCAAGCTGACAAGCTGAGACTCAACCCTCTGCTTTGATTCTTTTGCAATTTCCAATTCTCGTTTCAACACCTCGACTTCCATTTCTGCTTCCATTAGCTGGAGTTGTGAGGCCTCAGTACATTCCTGACTTTTTGTTAAAGCAGCCTCCAATTCGGACTTGTCCGTCTCCAACTTCTCAAGTTTCTTTTCCAGTTCAGATGTTTGAAGAATCATGGCTTCAAGTTCATTCCTCAGGGCACTCTCTCCAGTTCTGGATTCAACCTTTTCTGTTTCCAACTTCTCTAGTTTCTTCTCCAATTCAGCTGTTTGGTGAATCATGGCATCGAGTTCAGTTCTCAGGACGCTCTCCCTATTTCTAGACTCAACCTTTTCTGTTTCCAACTTGTCTAGTTTCTCTTCCAACTCAGCCGTTCGATGAATCATGGCATCAAGTTCAGTTCTCAGGACACTCTCTCCATTCCTAGATTCAGCCTTTTCTGTTTCCAACATCATCAATTTGTCCTCTAATTCAGCCGTTCGACGAACCATGGCATCGAGTTGAGTTCTCAAGACACTTTCTCCACTTATGGATTCAGCCAATTCTGTTTCCAGCTTCCTTAACTTCTCTTCTAGTTCAGCTGTCTGATGAATCATGGCTTCAAGTTTGGTTCTGAGGACACTTTCTCCATTTCTCGAGGCATCCTTTTCTGTTTCCAACTCCTTCAATTTCTCCTCTAAATGATCTGTTCGTTGGATCCTGGCTGCAAGTTCAGTTCTTAGGATGCTTCCTATATACTCCAGCTCAGCATTTTCTGTTTCCAGCTTCTCTAACTTATCTTCCAATTCTGTTGTTTGACGAATCCTGGCTTCAAGTTCAGTTTTCAGAAAGGTTTCTCGATCCTCCAATTCAGCCTTTTCTGTTTCCAACTTCTCTAATTTCCCTTCTAAGTCAGCTGTTCGATGAATCTCAGCCACAAGTTCTGTTCTAAGGAAACTTTCTCCATCATTGGATTCATTAGCCCCAAGTTCATCCCTTTCTTTTTCTAACTTCTCTAATTTTTCTTCTAATTCAGCAGTTCGATGAACCATTGCTTCAAGTTCAGCTCTCAAGGCACTTTCTCTATTTTTTGATTTAGTAGCAACAATTTCAGATTCCAAGCAACTGCGTCCACTTTCAGTGGGTTGCAACGCAGCGAGTCTTTCCATCTCGAGAAAATCGTCCATCAAATTAATGTCTACAGAAGAGTTTGGAAGACATTTACTAAAACCCTTTTCATTCTTAAATTGATCGAGTTCAGCAATCAGGGCGGATGCCCATGAATCTGATATATTCTGCTCACACTTGTTTAACTCCAAGCTATTCACCTTGACCAGATTGACATCCACCACATTCAGGCGCTCCCAATCATCCGAATGACTGTCTGTGAATGACTCAACATAAATCGATGAAGCCGCGTTTGATTTGTTATCATTACCTGTGGATGATTTACAAGCCATTGCCTTTAACCTTCGACACTCGGCTTCAAGCTTGGCAACCTTCTTGATGCTCTCTAAATTTTGCTTACTGGCTGTTTCAGCTGCTTGAGTACTCAAGTCCCTTTCAATTGTCCTTACTTCCAACTCCTCCAGTTGAGATTCTATCTCAAGCCTAAGCGCTGAGTTTTCTTTCTCCAAACATTCAATCTTAAAACAAAGATCAGGATTTATATGGGCAGAAGATTCAGCTTTCTCAGTTTCGTTTTGTAGCTCAAGAAGTTGATTATCAAGTTTGCATTTGGCAGACTCCCACTCCTGGGTTTTCTTTAAGATGGCTTCTTGGACTTTTAGCTCTTGCTCCTCTCTTGCTTGTCTCAGCTGCCTTACACATTCCTTTAGGGCCCCATCTAGATGGCTCACCCGATCTTCTAGCACTGACTTTTGCATAACAGCAACTTCAAGTTGTTGTTTTAAAGTGGCCACTTCATTTTCAGCCTGTTCCCAGCCTATAAAATGTAAAAGCATTGCACCATGTAAGAACGGCTAAAAAAAAGAAGCATATTTCCATCTCCAAAGTTGCAATACAACACCAAATTCATTACCTCCAACGGCTTCTTCAGCAACTTTGGCATGCTGCTTCACCAAGTCTTCCTTGGCGCTAACGTTTACAAGAGCGGCTGATAATTTTTCTGTCAGCCTCTTCACACTGTTATTGACATCTTCTGATTTCAAAGAACTTTCATCAATATTTTCAGTACTGGCCACAGATTTTGATGATACTTCAGGTGACTGAGTATTACGATCAGGAGATCCCTTAAGTGCTTCCTGCTTTAATGTGTGACAATGAACAAAAACAAGGTTCAAAATGTTTTTTAAAAAAAAAAAACACTTTTTTTGCTCAAAAACAAGGACAAGGATTTCTTCACCACAATAAATACATAAATAAATTAAAGCACAATAGAAACTAGTTCATAGATTCCTTTTGGACTAACGTTGACATCGATGATTTTGGGCATTTAGTGGAAAATATTTAATAACCCTTTTTCCACTAGACTGCCACCAAGTATGTTAAAGGAACTTACTACAAAGTCATTTTGAACGTACTACCAACTATAAGGACAAAAATATTTGTCTTGGTCTTTGAAAAAGGAAAAGCTTGACAGCTGATGAGCCCAAGAATTAGTTACGATACAGATATTATCATGCCAGTTAAGTAAATGTGTGGCTTCTCCAAGAGTCAAGACAAGACCCCCACCTCAATCCCCCATCCCAACCCCTCTTTTCTATTTTTTCTTTTTTTTCTTTTTTTTTTTTTTGGTGCAGATCATTCTAATTTTGGTTTTACAGCATGGACAGACTACTATTTTCACTGGTTAACATGTAAGGATAGCTGGACTCGTGCTCTTGTAAGCTACATCATCCCGCACATGATATACATAAACTTCAGAAGTCCCCCAAAAAAATACTATGTTACCACCCCCAACTCAATTAGAAGCAATGAGGTCCCCTCTTTAGCATGTCCAACTTAATGTTATTATTTGACCGTATACAGGGGGAGGAGGGTGTTTGCCAACCGTTCATGTGTCTCTTTCAGCCCACTCTAAAGTCATGATTTCATTTTACGAGATTACCCCAACTCTACCCCAATCTCTTTCCACAAGCAGTAAAAAAATAGAAGAAAAAAATAATGAAGTCTTGACCTCGTTCATCATGAGTGCTATGATGAAATAGTGCAAAAGGATACACCTCCCAGATGAAATCCATCTCAAGAAAGGCGGAGCCACTGAACAAGAGAGTACACTTTGTTTAGTTGCTATCCATTAACCAGTCAAGTATTGTACCTTTTTGCAATGGCAAGATGCCATTTGCTATCAAAATACTTTGTTATACACTTGAACTTTCACCTAGAACCAGAGTTTCCATACTGGTCATTGTTACTCATCTTATTTGGCTGTGCATCATTGTTTGGGCTTAATTAAAGGGACTAAAACCTAATCAAGGCAAAAATAACACAATAAAGGCGGCCATAAATAAATAAATTCTAGAAAACTCTAAATTATTCATGTTTCTAGGCGCACAGAAATATTTTCAGTTGGCTGTATGACAATGTCAAATAATATGCTTCAACACAATAAATTAGTATAATCTATGAGTTATTTTATGAAAACTACAAGTGAGGCGATAAAGCAATCTTCTCACATCCTCACAGGGAATTTTCAGAAAGTTGTAGAGACAAAAGAAAGGTCTCCAGAAAATGCTTTTCTCACTTCTTAAGTACGCAAAATTCTTCAGTAAAGCAGGATTTAGGCCTATTAGATTCAGGGCTACATAATTCTGCAGTGGCAATATCAAGAGCCGAATACCAGAGCCATTAATTTTCAATGAGAAAAGAGAAGTTGCACAAGAGGTCAATTTTGTTGAGCAGGAAATCATCCAAAACAAAAGAAAAGGACATAGAAAAGAAAAACTTATTTTCGCAAGTTTATCGAAAATTAGCTTCTTGAATCCTAAATAAATAAAAGTCGGAAAAACAGTTTCAAATTTTGCTTCATTTCAGTGTTTAGACAGCCCACCTGATCATCAGAAAACCTCTCAGAATGCGAAGATATTGAGCCTGAACTTTCAGTTTCGCAGGAACTCTTCTCCGAGGACTTCCTCTTCCACAACCATTTCCGTTTCTCCATTATCCGTTCCTTGGTTTAGCCGACTACCACATCAAACAGCATTCACCTGCATGCATTCATCTCTTGTTCAACAATTCCCCAAAACCCATGAAAGCATATTTCAACAGCTACGAAAAATAATAATAAAAAAATACGTTGCTTATCGCTTTCTTATACCCTCCTCCACATTTGGGCATACAAGTAAGATCAAGCGTAGTATCCGCTCTATCAGCTTCGCTTTAAATTTACCCGACAACCCCACAACCGCCCAAACCCAAAACAGAATTTTGCTCAGCTTAAGAGCACAAACAGAAAAAGGACTCAGAACCCACTTACACAAGAGTTACATTTAGGAAGATTCAGCTCCAGAAGCGCCAAGTAATGAAATTTTCAAAAGACCCACTTCTTGAATTACATAAAGAAAGCTACCAGCTACGGACATTCAATTTCAGAGAAGAACCTGGGGATGAATGAATGAAACAGTGGCCTAGTAAAAATCATGAATGCACAGAATTGAAAATTTGAAATTTCTGGAAAAACCCAATTTAAAAGATCCCAAATAGAAACGACCCATCAGACAAAACGACGCAGAATAGCCTCACAAACCCACAACTCCCCATAGAATAGAAACAATAAATTGTAACAGAAGAAATATAATTGCAGCTTAATATATACTCAACCAATAAAATATTCGAAGGAACGAGACCCAAATTAGAAGCACCATTGACTGTGCATTGGAGGCCAGAACAGCCATTGAGTTTCATTGGAAACAAGAATAATAAATGAAAAGAAGAGAAATGGTTCAGACGATTATTTAAGACTGAAGTAACATATTAATGAAAAAGGCTAGAATACACAAAAAATTAACTATGCCCAAATCTGTAGAATCTCAGTTTGGGTTGCACAGAGATAAGTATAACAACCACAAAGGCAAAAGAACAGCACATATTGAATCATAAATGTGTCTATGCGTGTTTTTTTTTTTTCTTTTTTACTGTACCTTTCAGTTTCATTTGTTTTCATATATTCAAAAATACATACACTGTTGTATATCTTAAAAAAGAAGGCAGAGCATGTGATTGTGGAGTTCAAGGCTTGGCCCAAAAAACAACCCCACCTTTTTTCAGCTTTTCTTCAACTTGGTTTTTTAATTCTATTTTGGATTTTGAAAATGAGCTGCACTTATTCCCGCCCATAGGATTAGAGATTTTTTGGTGACACCGCCTAATTAACTAACCAATTCATGAACATTAAAATGTGCCCAAGATTAACCAACAGTTTCCAAGAATTATTATTGTCATTATTTTGTTTTTTTTTTTTTTTGGGGACTCATTATTTTGTTTTCAAATGGTACCAGAATGATGTGGAAGAGGAGGAGCTAATTTTGAACTTTTGGGTATATATCAGAGAAGGCTTAGCTACGGCCTCTGTGTGTGTGGGCCCGTTTCTGTGTTGTTTGCTCAGCTTTTTTCAACCCTGATGTTGGCGTCTTGGCTTTGTGAAGGGAATCTTTTACAACAAGGTGACGACGCGCATCCACGCGCACTTATGTGGACTTCATGTAGTGGATATTGGATCTGCTGCAAGATCTAAACTTTCGTTCCAAATCGAACGGTCCAGAATGTATCATTCGCCCATAGTTCATTCGCATCAACGTAGCTAGCAGTGTTCGCAAAATCTACAAATCTTTAGATCTGGCCCTTGGATTAAATTAGAAAGAGTTTTGAATTGGTTCTGAATTAAAAAAATCTCAATCTAAAAGTTTTAGATCGGACTATAAATTTAAAAAATTCTCAATAGTCATATATAATATATATATTATAATCTTAATAATATAAAAAAAAACTTTTTCTATTTTCTAAAAATAAAAAAATAAAAAAATGAAAAAACCCTTTCAATGTCTTTTTGCCAAGCAATTGTTATTAGGTTGTGTTTAAAAAGCTCAATCTAAGTTAGAAATAGGAAATTTTAAGAGAAGTTATTGAAGTTGAAATGCTTTGAAGTTTAAAGTGTTGTTGATAAATGAACAATATTTTATTTTGAGTTTATTTTTTAAAAAAAAGACTTGATTTTAATTTCTATTGAAGCTAGTTTGTCTTAACGATTGGTTGTAACATTTTTTATTAAGCTATTTTATATTATGAATTGTTTATTTTAATATTTGATGTTGAAAATATTGGCCTTTAATATTCTTATTTTAAAAGGTGAGAGCTTAATTCGTGAATCTATGAATCCAATCCGAAAGTTTTAAGTTGGATTGCATATTGTGATTTTTTTAATCTGTAGGTTTTAGATCGGATTGCGGATTGAGATTTTGTCAATATAAAGGTTTTGCATTAGATTGCGGATTAACCTTAAATTCACAAAACTCAATCCGCGAACGCCCTTAAATTAGCCAATGTCATTTTTTTTTAACCATCAGATGCATACATTATTTAATTTTGATGTTATGATCGACATTAGTGATATTATCCACTTGCCCAATTAGTGAATTTCTCATAGGATAAAAAAAAAAAAAAAAAACTCTACTGATAAGTACATTAATGAACCCTCACATTTTCAATTAAAAAATGTTTTTTTTTTCCTTTTAATTTGATGTGATTCAATGGCTAAAATTGTGTCTTCATGGATAGTTTTTCATACCTTACTATAAGGTTGTTTGTTATATTTTTAGTAAAAATAGTTACTCAAAATTTTTCACTCGAAAACAATTTAAACGTAACCGTTAACTACTTGTATCCAGAGAGTAAGAGCATGACGTCACCTCTAATACAAACTAATTAGCATAGAGTCTCAAATGCTTCCTACTTCATATCTCACAACAATGTTTCAAACTTAAAATTTAATTGATGACTCAATTATTGATTTTATAAATAATAATGGTGATAATGATTTGTTATATTGTTCTTTGATATTGGCTTTTTTTCGTATTAAAGTGACTTACATATGATGTATTGAAGTTTTTCTTTAGCATTAGCTTTCTGCCTTTCACCTCATAGTAAAACGCAAGGAAGCTTTCACCTAAATAACTTAAGAGTGTGTTTGGTTGGAGGGACTGTCGGAAGAAAGGAAAGGGTAAGAGGGAAAGTATAAGAAGGAAGAGAACAATCTTTTGTTTGGTAAGAAAGATTATGTAAAGGAAAGGAATGAACTAGGGGTTTGGAATCCGTGGCCCCACCAGTTTTGAATCTCTCCCCATTTGGACGAAGGCTACGAAGGGCGATGTTAAGTAGAGTAATTTACCCTCTTATGTGTTTTTAGTTTTTTTAAATATATGTATAATCGTTTATAGTTTTAGTTCAAGTTTTTTTAAAAGTACCTTTTGTATTCTAATAACTTTTTTTTTCTATTTATTTATGTTTAAAAGTTTTTTATATGCCTAATAAACTAATTTTTTTTAAGATAAACTAATTTTTTTAAGAGGGAACAAAAGCTGTAATCTTTACCTATAAATATTAGCAAATAAAACAACAAAAAAATGTGATATATTACAAAAATATGTTTTAGGAATATTATTAACATACATTGCACAAATATTGATAGAATTTAACAAAGGTTAATATGGTAATTTTATAGATAAATTGAATTATTCCCTCTTTTTCCATCTAATACCAAACAAAGGAAATCATAATCCTTCATTCCTATTATACCAAACAACTTTGACAAAACTTACAATCCTTCCCTTCCTTTACGCTCTCCCTCCCTCCTGCAATATCTATCCATCCTCCTTTCCATCCATCCGTCCTACCAAACATACCCTTCTTAGTTTTACTTTTTACTTAGAGTAAAACCCCGTACATGATCATGATATGCTTGCAAATTGCAATTTGCAAAAATCCACGTAAAATATCACAGCCAATTATAACATGACATTGTCGGTTGTTTAGAATTGTCCTTGTGTAGCTGCGTTACAAAGAAAGATATTTGTTAGGGAACACAAATATTGTTCTTGTAACAGAATGTTACGTGTATTATTTTTCATATCATTTTTACCATGCAAGTTAAACTTTTTTACTCGTTTCATTCTTTTTTCTCCCACTTATTTTTCAAATTCAAACACGAATTTTCCGTTCTGTGCCGTAAGATCAAAATGATATCACTCTGCAATCGCTGTACATAAAGCGCCAAGAAGCTCCAAATAATAAAACCACAAATTTTTTGTGCCTCAAATGACTCTGGTATGATGTACAATAAACAGAGCTGTGATATCCATATAAGGGGCCACCTTATTTGAGTGGATGTCTTGTGATATGTGTCCTTGTCTTCATTGAACTTATATTGAAGAGGAATTATGGAAATTTTGGTAACCCTCTGCTTCTTGGCACTTGGGTACGTGCTAGCATAGATGAAAAATATAAAATAAAAATCAAAAAGGGTAAAAGAGTTTATCAATAATTTAATATTTTACCATAAATGCCAAGTGAGGACACGGTTGTAGCATGCAGAGAATCGTTTTGATGGAAATAATACGAAGAAAAAAGGTATTATTACAATATAGTATAGAATACGCAATACAATTAAAACTAATTTAGTGTAACATATGAAAGTTTTACAATGTAATTTTTACTTTACATCGTAGCATGCAAGAACTTTATACTATATCAGTTGAAACGATGTATGCTTTGTTTAGGAAATCCGTTGAAACTAAAAACTTGCAACTCCTACAGTATAAAACTCTCATGTGTTATAGTAAAATGTCAAATTTTACTACAATATAAAACTTGCACATGTTATAATATTTAAATTCTCACTTACTTTTTAAATACTTTAATAATTGAAACCATGTTGCCAAATACTCTTATAGTATATATATACACACACAGAGGATGTCATTACCAATTAAAATTTGCTATAGTACATACGTCACCTAGACAATAATTGAATGTGGGTTTGGGCATTATAAGGTTTTTTTTTAAGATAATAATTCAAGTTCAAACGTATGGTGAAAGTCACATGCTATGAAGACTTTTTGAGAACCATGCTTATACTTAAGCTGTCCTGTCATTTTAATATTTTTATTTCCAATCTCTATCAATAGGGTTTAGAGCGTGGGGTTGTACTATGCGTGTGTGTATGTGCATGATTACATGTATCAAGCTAGGGAGAAAAATAGAGCATGAGAGGTCAAGGGATATACAGAGTGTGTTTGAGGGTGATTGAAATATGAATGGATCTTTGAATAATGTGGCCTTAGAGATAACTATGGGGAAGAATTATAAGGAAAAGTTTGATGACAACTTTATAGACCTAGTGGTGCCTATGGATTTTAGCGACTTTTGATTTGGGTTTTCGGCAACCGGAAAATGACTTTAGGGGGGCTTGGGGCCCTATATGCTTTTCAATCGAAGAAGTTATCATTACAATTTCCAATATATATATATATATATATATATATATATATATATATCATTATTCATTTTATGTTTTTAACTGTTTCATTATTATCATTATTCACTTCAAATTCATCTAGTTTGAACATATGGAATTATATTTTGTTTCCAATAGTTGATATGCATTTGAACTTTGAAATAATGGTCATTTTGGCCATCAATTTTGCATAGGAGAAACACTGCCATAAGGCTCATTGGCTCATGAGGCTTGAATTAAAAAATTTTCAAATTATTGATTTGATTTAATCTAAAAAAATTTAAAAACTTGAGTTTATTTGAGTAGTTTCAAATAGTTTGAACAAAATTCAATTAAATTATATTCACACCTTCTATTTCAAACCACAAAAATTCAAAGCGATCATGTTTCAAGTTAACCAGCCAAGCGATTGCATGTGGTGGACTTCTCATTATTCACACACACACACACACACAAACAAAAAAAAAACAAAAACAAAAACATTTATTGGCAAAATTAAAGATAAAGGCGTTGCTCCTCTTTGCCAACTCAAAAGAATGGCATACCATATATATGCTTCCCATTTCCTGCGGGAAGAATTTGACGAAAGGGACAAAAAAAAATTGAATTGGGTAAAAGTTCTCTTTTTTTTTTAAACCAAAAAAATACGTTTTTTTGTGCAGGTAAATTGTCCCAGTTTTTTTTAAAAAAATAACGAAAATGACTGTAGCAGGATAAGGAACCTCAATAGAATGAAAAAAAAAACTGAAACCGTTTTGATGTCTAAAAAGTTTTTTTTTGTGCCAAAAACTGTAAAAAAAAAAAAAGGGTCATTCACCAAAAATTTTTTTTTCCAAAAAGTCATTTTTAAAAATCTCCCGAAACCTTATTGTTTATTTAAAGAAGGTAATTAGCTCATTTTAAGGGAAGAAGGGGAGAATAAAATTAATGGTCAAATTTTAAGGGAAGAAAAGCAATGGCCCTTGTTTTCGAATTTTTTGGAATACCCAGCGCAGCCTCCTCGCCTAGATCTATTGTTGCCGCTTCGCGCCCTTGACGTGGTAAGTGCCAAATTCACATTGCGAGTTCCGTTTCAAGCATGCAGCTGCATCATGAGCAAACAGCTCCTTCACTTGCTTTGATGTGAGATCGCAACCTCTCTATCTCGTGACCTCTTTCTTGATTTGTCTTTCTCGACGACAAGAACACATCTTCTCCAGCAGTGGCGGCGGCTGTGCATAACTTTCTAGGCTAGGATTGAAAGATATTTAGGAATTACAGTTTTTTAATTTGGGGATTTTTAATTCGAGTTTCTTTTTAACTTGTAATAAGTAATTTACTTACTTGATTAATTAATAAGAAAGGGTAAATAATGTATTTATTAAGTAAGCAATTGATAAATAACGCATATATTGAGTAAATATTAGTTGTTTTAATAAGAGAAAATATCAGGTAAATAATGTTTTTACTAAATAAATAAAGTGATAATTAATGTGTTCATGCTTTCAAAAAAATGTGTTCATTTAGTAAATATTAAATAAATACTTTATTTAAAGGGCAAATAATCTATTAAACAGTTAAATAATATATTAGTTAACTATAAAATGGTAAATATAAGGTATAAATAATATAGTTACTAAGTAAATAAATTTACAAATAGAGTATCCCCTCAATAGTAATTATTTGGTTGATACTTTTTTTAGGTGTGGATTATGTATTTAAAATGTAAATAAATTAGAAAATATAAATAAAATAGTGTATCTAGCGATATCAATTTATTACTAAGTAATGTAACACCCCTAAGTGGGGTCAACAGTTTTTAATAAATTAAATAAAGATAAAAAAATAAACATAAAACTTCAAAATAAATATGTTTGGGACTTAAATGAAAACTCTCAAATAAAAATAAAAATATAAACAACAAATAAACCTCAATTTAATGTAACACCTTTAAATTTAATAATATAAAATTGTCATCATTATTATTCCAAGCCTCAATATATCTTAATATAATCACAGATAGTAATATATGATACTTACATTATCATAAAGAACATTATTAATAAATGAAGAGATTCCAACTAAGTATAATTACATCGCTTCATCAACTATATTTTTCGTCACTACCTCACACTTTGTGAGTCCATAAAAGATGTAAGTATAGGAGAATGAGCGACAACATGCTTAGTAGAGAAAACTATTACTCACATTTGGGTTTTTATCCTTACCACATTAATACCTGCATGGTTAGTTAGTTCTCAACATTATTCATCAATATTATCATGTTTATTTCCAATGGAAACCCTATCATTATTCTTACTAAGCTCCTTACACATACATACGTATTAGTTTAGGATTTAATAATGCTCATTTGTATCCACCGTGCAATAGAGTATCATATCACTCAACTTAACAAAACCCCAATGGGCACACTTGACTACTCTACAATCATTCCAAGAGTGTTTGGTGAGGGGACATGAAGCCCTAGATTCTCACAAGTCGATCCCTGTAATGTTGCATCTTTAAATTTAATAATAATATAAAATTGTCATCATCATTATTCCAAGCCTCAATATATCTTAATACAATCACAGATAGTAATATACGATACTTACATTATCAAGAAGAACATTATTAATAAACGAAGAGATTCCAATTGAATATAGTTACATAGCTTCATCAACTATGTTTTTCGTCACTACCTCACGCTTTGTGAGTCTGAAAAAGATGTAAATATAGGAGAATGAGCGACATTATACTAAGTAGAGAAAACCATTACTCACTTTTAGGTTTTTATTCTTACCACATTAATACATGCATGGTTAGTTAGTTCTCAACATTATTCATCAATGTTATCATGTTTATTTCTGGTGGAAACCCTATGATTATTCTTACTAAGTTCCTTACACATATATACATATTAGTTCAGGATTTAATAATGCTCATTTGTATTCACCGTGCAATAGAGTATCATATCACTCAACTTAACAAAACCCAAATGGGCACGCTTGACCACTCTACAATCATTCCAAGAGTGTTTGGTGAGGGGACATGAAGCCCTGGATCCTCACCAAGTCGATTCCTATATAGTGCATTCTGGGACTTTTGACACAAGGGAGTGTCATCATCTCCCTCCTATTTTAACTTTTAATGTATTCGTGCCCAAAGACGTAATCGTCGCCCTCTTCATATCTTACCATTCCTCTCATAACCACTACTATTATGTATTGAGTGTAATCCTAACCATGCTTCTAAATTTATTCAATATATGTCAAATCAACATATTCCTCGCTATACATTACAGGACAAGTTCATATTATTGTCTTATAAGTGATATCATATCATAATAATTCAACATATTTATACATATCTTGCAATACAAATAATTAATTTTAATTCCACAAAACCTCACAAAAGATAAGTAATAGATTCTCTACCTTTTGGAAAATACAATGTTGATATCTTCCAACTCATGATACCAAGCTCACCACGTAGGCTCCAAGTACTTTGTTATCCTAAAACGTATAAAATAAACATATTTAACTTAAATTCTATTATATAATCATGTCAATTTACCATATTCTTATTAGTATGCCATAATCATTAATATGAAATGCTTGGAACATTTCATAACACAAGACGAGCAAAAACAAATGAGTTTGGACTGCTCGATCGGCCTACCGATCATTTACTTCCGGTATATCGATCAAACTACATATTTTAGAACTCTCTGTTGGCCTGTCGATCTGTAAGGTTCAGCTTGTCGGTCGACAGCGTTCAGCTTGGCAAACCTATTGATGGGTCTAGCTTATTGGCTGACAAGTCTGGTATATCGATAGAAGAATTTCTGGAAATCTAGTTTTTTATTTTCGAAGGTTTTAAACTTTAAAACTAAATCCGACCTTTTTTATCAACTTCAAGGACATAGAAAATGCATAAAAATTATGAAATATCACATTCTAACACATATCGATCATCTTTCTTAAAACTTTTATACCCAACATAAAAATCTAAAGCAAAAATCAAAACTTTCCAAAACTAGTTCAAATCTCATGTTAAACAAAGATATATGTATAATTGCCCACAAATATCAAACACACATTTTTCACAAATCTCATGCTAAACACAAATTTAAATCAAAGTTTTAACTTAGAAAACCTTACCTCAAGCTTGAAAAAAAGTAGTGATTTTCTTTGCAAAAATCCTTGATCTTTGTTTTGTGATTTTGGAAGATCTAAGAAAATAACTTCGAATTTCTCTCTTGATTATCTTGAAGCTAAGTTGATGATCCTTGATCTTGGAAAAATTAAAGAGAAGAAAGAAGAGAGGAAACAAGAGAGAAAAAGAGAGAGAAAAAGAAAGAGAGTTGTTGTGAGAGGAGGAGGAGGAGGAGAAGAAAGAGAAGAAGAAGAAGAAGAAGGAGAAGAAGAAAATAAAAGAAAAAGGAGACAAAAGGAGGTTGGGCAAGAAAGATCAAGTCAGTATCGAAGACTTTTGGAGCAAATAATGTGAAATTGCAAATTTATAACTAATTAGAAGTTCCAAGGTTATTTTGATAAATATACTAAATAGGCATGGAAAAATTTTAAAAAATTTGAAAATAGATAGAAATAAATAACGTGAAATAGATTTTAGATGAAACAAGATTTTAATTGGCATACAAATAATTCATTTAATTATAATAGTATCTGTTAGAAAAATAACGGGTGTCACAGCTCTACCCTTATTAAAGAAATTTCGTCCTTGAAATTTCAAACCTAATGATACTAGTAAAAATCACAAATCTGTTATGATTTTGCTTTTGACTCTGCACCTTCAATGTTATTTGTCTCCAGATGTGGGTTACCATATCTCCATGCTTTTACTTGAAATATCAATCTTACTCTAAATACTAAATCCCTCAACAAAAGTATCACTAACAGTTTTTGAATTACTGCATTATGGCTTAGAAATTTGATCAAAAAAGTACACATGATAATTATACTATTTTTCCAGTCCTTCACTGCCTCTGGACTGTGGTTTTACAATTATATTAAAGTGATTGCCAAAGAAATTCTTGTGTACTTTATCTTTGGGTTCCTTTTTCTTTCTAAGTAAAAAAAAAAGTCATAGATGATTGGTTTCATATTCTAGCTAATAAATTAAAACATAATAATAAAACATAAAACATAAGCGCTTCTATTAAAATCGTACATTTAAATCATACATAGAGAGATTAGAAGAAATCCTGTAGTTGTAAGCAAACTCGACGGATTCTTCAATAAATGATTACTCTTATGACACAGATATTCAACCCAAATAATACATATACTTTTCTATGAAGCATTCCCATAATTAACTTTGGTTCTTCCACAAAACATTAACAAAATACCATATATTACAAACATGATGCAGATATATTTTGAGAGTATAAGGCACTCCGTATATTCAGCTATACATATCATGCATGCTTAGAGAATGCAAAAGCATCGATAAACAAAGATCGGACCTTAAATGGGATGCGTTTCGAGAATATTAATTACTCCATATCACCAGCCATCCTAACATTAGAGTCAATGAATCTAAAAGTTTTAACAATAGCATGTTACAAGAAATACAAAGTGTGGAGGGAAGTGGTTATCCGTGACACATGAAATACGGACATACATGCCTGAGTAAAACCAAAGATTACATATGGAGACTCAAATCTCATGGCCGTTTTTGGCTTCCTTTCTCTCAATCAAGCTTGGATGTTGCAGTGTTGGATCTGGATGGATGATTTGCATTTTATCCAACAATTCCTCGACTGTTGAAGCGGTAGCAAAGATTTGTCTCCCCGACTCTACAATGAAGTTTTGTTCCACAGTGTAATTTAAAAATTTTAAAGGACCATTATAAAAACCATTTACATTCACAAGCCCCAAAGGTTTGGAGTGAATGCCCAATAAATTCCTACTAGGAAGCACGAATATTTCCTAAAGGATGCGTAGATCACCAAGTAGTGCTATAAAGCATCAGAATTATTGATCATGGTTTTAAGATGCTCATGGATGTCCAAAACTCTTTTCTCCTTGCCTATAGTTTTCCCACAAAGGTTCCCCTCAGCTAGGAGACGAGGAATAATCTCCAAGACTTTGACACCACTAGACTTAGCTGTTGTTGCCACATTTCCTATCAATTCTAAACTACCACCCCATAGGTCAGGTTAATCTTTCTACATGCTAAGACTTGTCCTAAGTGTCTTGTGGCTTCTAGGTAGACTTTATCTTTTCTAGGACTGAAACCACAAAAGACATAGACATTCTTTCTTTTTCTAGTTGACTAGGAGGTAGATATATTTGGTTTATATAATTGGTTGCTTTAGGTCTGCTCCATTCAGACTCGAAGTGACTAAGGAGGCAAGCAAGTAGGCAACGAACAAGTAATCCAAAGATCTAAACAAAATATTGTGCACGTAAGAAGGTAAGAAAAAGGTATTGACAATTATGGAAAGCCTGGTCGACTTTGGAAAAATTGAGATCCGTATTGTATAACTTTTGACAATTGAGAATAGTTTGACAGAAAATACTTTGACATGACTATAAACCTTTTAACAATTGTAAACCAAATCTAAAAAAATTAATAAAAATGATAGGTTACTATAAGACTTTTGAAATTTGAGATACAAGTCTAGAAATGTCTGGATAAGTTTCAAAAATTCAAACATATTAAAATACAACATGTGATGTGTCTGACAGGATATTATACTTTATTATATATATACATATATATATAAATATTTTTTTTTAAAGACAACCATAAATTAAATAAGACACTAACACTTACTATATCAATCTAATAACCACAATTATTCTAGACACAAAAGCAAATATTCTGAATACAAAACAGTTTTTACCAAAAAGAGACAGATTATCAAACACCAACTGAAATGATTTCAAATAAACAAACACTTAATAACCTTTATAGAGCAATGACTTATTCTCCATCCAGTTTTCTTATGATTTAGCAAATATGATCTTGAAATACCATATTCCTTAGATGTTGTCTTTCTGCATAGAATTTAGGCTAGAGTTTGGAGATTGCACCTTAGACTTACCCATTAGGACGATCTTGAAGAGAAGCATAGAGATTATCCAAGTTCTTCTTAGAAAGTCTATCCCTGTAGAAATTTATTTTATCCTTTCTATTTATAGACACAAACCCATGTGAAGTACATTTACCATTACAATTTTGTCATCCACATTTGTTACAAGTGACCGTAATGGCATGAGCTTTTCTCTTCATCGCACTACGACTGGTACCTATACCTGATAAACTGAATTTTGACTGAAGTCACTTGGATAAATTTTCCCTTCTATCAGCATCCTCACATTACTGGGAATGCCAAAACGCATAAGAATCCACAATCGAGTGATCCTAGTCTTGTATTTCTTTCAAAAAACCTTCCAGGAAAGTAATGGAAAATACTTTCTCAGGTGTTAGTATCTTGGGTCCATGATGAGATGCAAGAAGAGTAAATAGAAAAGAAAAATTGAGATTGTAAATTGCAAAATCTTGAAAATCCTTCTTCTTTTAGAAAGAGAAAGAAGAAGATCTAGAGAGAAGAAAGAGGATTTGCAAGCTAGAGAGAGAATGATAAATTTAGAGAGAGGGTGAGCTTAGAGAAATGAGCTCTTATGCACAGTGAACATATTTATAGACAATGAATAGGGCACTATATGTGACACGTATCGAGACCACATACGAAAGATAGCGTTTTGTTATTTTCCTCTAATGGATCAAACTGGCCTAGAATTTGAACTAGGCCCAAATATTCTAGGCTGGAATGGGTTGGGTTATTTCGGGCCTTAACATTTTGGAGCGAATTAAACAATTAATATGAAATTTGAAGCCTAAATTGTACATGTCTTAAGCCCAATTAGAAGCCCACTTAAGATAGAATTAACCAAGAATAACAAGCCTGATTTGATAACAATCAGGGGTCCTTCTGAATGGTATTCAAACCATTCCATAATAACAAAATCCTCTTGTAACTCAAATAATTTGCTTTAATAAAAATTTTATTGAACAATGAATACACTCCTATCTTGTCTTTAATATTCAACATCTGTCAATAGATTCACCATTAGCACTACCAAGAGTTTGAGCATGACTAATCTCAAAATTAATATACCTTTTGTCTTCCAATATAAATCGCATCAATAAACAAAGACTGTTAATGTTACTACTTAAGAACATGTACAATCCTCACAATCCTACTTATGCAATCTTTATTCCTTATATCAACAAAACCTCAAGTAACTAAAAGATTTAGCATCTAAATATCTAGAATCAAATGTCTTCATTTTCAAGTCCAAAATTATCGCATATGCTTTAAGTGTTATGATTTACTTAAGGAAACTTCTATTGGTCATTTTCACATTATATCCCTTCGTAAAGATCATTGACGCCACTTAAATACATCATACGTAGCATAAATATTCCAACCTTGAAATTCATACATTCTTTGACTTTATAAAATCTCAACAGACCAAAAGATTGACATTTATCTCATTTAAGGATCAATGTCATGAATTTCTAACTTATTTCATATTCCTTATGTAAACAGAACCTACAAGAGAATTTATCAAGACTTAAGTACTCTATCAAGTCCACGCATAATCATCACATAGGTTTGAATCAATTATGAAAAATTTGGCAGAACTATTCTAAACTTTTAAATCAACAACTCAAGCCTTGTATTTCTTATCATTTCTTATAAGATAAAAGGCTTTTAAATCCTTTTATCTATATGAATATTTTTTAAACAATGTATAAATAAATTCATTCTATATAATTATCGCACCCACATAACCGTTAATATTTCGATTCTAGGGCTTTTCTAGGTCACGAAATCCTTATGGACTATATAAATCAATTTGAAGGTTCAATTTGATGATGACACTAACAATTCAACTTTAAAACCATCTCAAAAACTGATTTTTAAAGTGGTGCTACACTCCTTAAGTTAACCAAATCTAGGCTCTGATGCCAATGTTAGACGTGTATGCCCAAAGAAGTAAAAATGTAATATATTTTTGAAGACATTTTTATCAATAAAGAATTTATTTATTATTTATATACCAAATTTTGTCCTCTTTATGTTCATATTTGTTGAATGTATGTTAAGCAAACAATAGTCTGAGACTATCAGTCTAAACTTTTAAGAATTGGGCATATGATGGACAAATTCTACGAAAGACACGATTCTTAAGGTGATGATCCGCAATCGAGGGAATAAAGTTGGGCACTTTATTCATGCAAAGATTGTTATGTTATCTATATCTCTAACGGAAGATGGTTGTCTTGACCATCGGAGGTGGACTCTGCGAATAAAAACATTGGCACATTGTCATAGTTGACAATGTGTTGGATCGGAACATAAAGTGAATTGATTTGGATTAATAAGTCTATCTCGACAAATCGATTCACTTTAGATAATTATTTGTATTGTATCTTAATCTTGAGATGAATAGTGGGTCCGTTGTCTTGACTTATGTCTTTTGATGTACCAAAGGGTGACATCCACATTTTTAATAGTGGTACGCATGGTGGTATGTTGGAGGTACGACTCTTGATAGCATAGACTTTTTATTCATAAATATGAAATCCATAGCTCCTCTTTACGAGTAGTGATATCCTCTTATATGTGTTATTCTGTAAGTAGAAAACTGGAGCGCTCAATCATTTAGATACATTGGTGTAACTGAATGATATACAGTCTTTAGATAGTAAGCTTTTTTATGGTGAGGTAATGGAACGTAACATAAAAATAATCAGGAAGGTAAGACAGAACTTGTCCTTAAGCCGATTATGGATAATCCTATGGGATACGATACATTATGATATGTCATCGAGACTTAGCTATTTGGGCTTTATAAATCTATATAGTTCGAGAGTGCAGCTCTAAGCTTTTAGTGGGGTAATGTTGGAGTTGATAATTATGAAATGTATATTTGAGATATTAGGTTTCATAATTATTGGGAGCTTGAACTATATAGGTCATTTGGTCCCCTTTGCTAGCTCACAAAAGTCCTGTAATGATACGACATGTTTTTTCAATAATTGATGACTTATATCAGATTTATAAGATTGGTTAAAATTCAGTAAAATTAGATAATTCATGTTTGTTTATCGGTTGAATTAATTTTGTGATAAAATTAATTTAAGATAAACTTGTTGAATTATCAGAATAAGATAATTCATGTCTATTTATCAGTTAGATTAATTTTATATTAATTCAAGATAGACTTGTTGAATTATTAGGAATATTTATTTTCCTAAAGATTATCTAGATATGATTGTTTTAATCAGATAACTTCTCTTTTGGGTTATTTGAATTAAAACTGAGGCTTTATCCCAAGATAAACTGAGGCTTTGGATTAATTCAAGATAAACTTGTTGAATTATTAGGAATATTTATTTTCTTAAAGATTATCTAGATATGACTGTTTTAATTAGATAACTTCTCTATTGAGTTATTTGAATTAAAACTAAGGCTTTATCCCAAGAATCTCAGGTGGAAAATAAAGATTTACAGGGATCTTTTATCGAAAGTTCAGTAGGCCGATCTTTAAGTTTGGCTTACTGATTGAGGAGGTTCGGCAAATCAATCTTCCAGTTCGGCCTGCCGATCGGGCGATAAAAAGATCACGTGTTTTCACGCAAAAATTTATCAGATATTGATTCTGATTCAAATTTTTGAGGCCTTATCTAATAAGGACTGACTCCTGGGCCTAACCCCTATAAAATGGGAGTGAGTCTCTTTATTATTGAGATCAAATGAGAAATCTAAAGTGAGACTCTACCAGCAAGACTCTACAACTCCCCAGAAAGCTGTTGTTCACAAATCACGAATTATAGCTTTGGGTATTTCTCAATTGGTTAGAAGGAAAGTCACCTGGGAAAAGCTAAACGACATGAGCCCACACTCACTCCGAATGAGGATAGAGAATGACAAAAAAGGCTAGTTGGTTGAGGTCCTTCTAGGACATTACTTCTCTTCACTGATTACGGTAGCTTTTTGGCATATATAAGGTTAGTAAAATTAGGTTAATTTATGCATATAGCGTGTCAAACTTGTGTTTTGGAAAACATTTTGATATAAAAAAATTTTAAAATTCTACTGCATACTATTTTCCAACAGCCAAAAAATCTATAACGCCTTTAAATGGAGGTTAACAGTTTTTAATAAATTAAATAAAGATTAGAAAATAAAAATAAAACTTCAAAACAAGATGCCTAGGACTTAAAATGAAAACTCTCAAATTAAAATAAAAATATAAACAACAAATAAACTATAGTTTAATGTAGCATCTTTAAATTTAATAACATAAAGTTGTCATCATTATTATTCCAACCCTCAATATATCTTAATGTAGTCACAGACAGTAACATACGATACTTATATTATCATAAAGAACATTATTAATAAACGAAGAGATTCTAACTGAGTATAGTTATACAGCTTCCTCAACTATATTTTTCGTCATCACCTCATACTTTGTAAGTCTTGAGAAGATGTAAATATAGGGGAATGGGCGACAACATTTTCATTAGGGAAAGCATTACTCACCTTTAGGTTTTTATCATTGTCACATTAATAGCTGCATAGTTAGTTATTCTCAACATTATTCATCAATATTATCAAGCTCATTTCCAATGGATACCCTATGATTATTCTTACTAAATTCCATGCATATATATACATATTAGTTCAGGATTTAATAATGCCCATCTGTATCCACCATACAATAGAGTATCATATCACTCAACTCAACGAAACTCAAATGGGTGTGCTTGACCACTCTACAATCATTCCAAGAGTGTATGGTAAGGGGCCATTAAGCCTCGAATCCTCACCAAGTCAATTCCTATACAGTGCATTTTAGGACTTTCGACTCAAGGGAGCGTCATCACCTCCTCCTATTTTACCTTTTAGGGTATTTATGCCCAAGGACGTAACCGCCACCTTCGTTATGCTTTACCATTCCTCTCATAACCACTACTGTTATGTATTGAGTGTATTTCCTAACCATGCTTCTCAATTTATTCAATCCATGTCAAATCAATATAATTCTCGCTATACATTACAGGACGAGTTCATATTGTCTCATAAGTGATATTCATATCGTAATAATTTAACGTATGTGAATATATCTTGCAATGCAAATAACCAATTTTAATTCCACAAAACCTCACAAAAGATGAGTAATATATTTCCTACCTCTTGGCGAATACAATCATGATATCTTCCAACTCTTGGAACATTTTGTAACACAAAACGATGAAAAACAAATAAGTTTGGACTACCTGATTGACCTACCGATCAGTTACTTCTGGCCTGCCGATTAAACTACACATTTCAGACACCTCTGTTGGCCTGTCGATCTATATAGTTTGGCCTCCTAGTTTATAGGGTTTGACTTGCTGAACTTGCTAATAGATCCAGCTTACTGATTGGCAAGTTTGGCCTGCCGACAAAAGAATTTCTAGAAATCCAATTTTCTATTTTCAAAGGTTTCAAACTTTAAAACTGGATCCGACCCTTTTTATCAACTTCTAGGACATAGAAAATGCAAAAAAACTATGCAATATCACATTCAAACACACATAGATCATATTTCTTAAAATTTGCATACTCAACATAAAAATCTAGACCAAAAATTAAAACTTTTTAAAACTAGTTTAAATCTCATTTTAAACAAAGATATATATAAACCAAACTTCAAAAACATTGTATAATTACCGACAAACATCAAACACACATTTTTCACAAATCTCATGCTAAAACACAAATTTAAATCAAAGTTTTAGCTTAGAAAACCTTACCTCAGGCTTGAAGAAAATTAGTGTTTATGTCTGCGAAAATCCTTGATCTTTGTTTTATGATTTTGGAAGATCTAAGAAAATAACTTTGGATTTCTCTCTTGATTATCTTGAAGCTGAGTTGATAATCCTTAATCTTGGAGAAATTAAAGAGAAGAAAGAAGAGAGGAAACGAGAGAGAAAAAGAGAGAGAGTTGTTGTGAGAGAAGAAGAAGAAGAAGAAGAAGAAAAATAAAAGAAAGATAAGACAAGAGAAAGTTGGGCTGGAAAGATCAAGTCTCCATCGGAGACTTTTGGAGCAAATAATGCAAAATGCCATTTTTGTAATTAATTATAAGTTCTAAGGTCATTTTGGTGAATATATTAAATAGGCATAGAAAAATTTTAGAAAATTTGAAAATAGGTAGAAATAAATAAAGTGAAATAGATTTTAGATGAAACAAAATTTTAATTGGTATACTAATAATTAATTTAATTATAATAATACCTGTTAGAAAAATAACGGGTGTCACAAGCAAATAATATAAAATATATTTACATTAAATAAATAAAGTCAAAAATTCCTAAACTAAAACCAAAAAATTAAAAACCCTAACCCTAAAATCTCCAAATTGACCCAACCTTAAACCCTAAGTCAAAATCAAAAGCCTTAAATCCTAATTGTACCTCCTGCCGTCATCACTATAGCCTCTAAAGTCGTCATCAAGGATATGTGTCTTCAACCTACAATCATGAAGTCGTGACTCATTGCATCAAGGAGCTACATGTTCTCGTACTATTAAGGGACATGGCTTTGCTTGTCCTTGTCGACCGTTTGATTGTGACATACTCGTGTGTCGTTTGTAGGTAGTTTATGCTGGAAAACTTGATTCGGTGACGCAAAGGAATTTTAAAAAATTTTATTTAATCACCTAGTATTAAATTCATGCTGCTAATAAAGAGTATGTTAGATCTAATTTATTCTACATGTTGGATATTGATAATAATACTTATGACTGAACAAATCTTCTAAATAAATCTCTACCATGAAGTCTTCAAGGTTATTCTCTCCCTTTAGATGGTGTGTGTGTGGACACAGCTCCAAGAATCTCCACCACAACTGCACTCCTTCCAACCACTAAAGTGCATAGAGAACAAATAATGGGAGGATTATTATTTGTCCTCTCTATAGAGCATTTAGGTAGTTTGAAAATAAATAAGGACCCAAAGTCTCTATTTATAAAAGTGGTAGGAGGAGTTAGAAGCCTATTAAAAATTTAGGATGATTTTTGCTCCTCCTCCACACGCCACCCAATGATACACGCCAATCCCTGCTAGTATAGGATTTGAATTTTAACAAATCATCTTGTAGGATTCTATGATGTCTTGCATCATTTAAGATAATTCTAATTCAAACAATTAGAATTTAAATTAAAATTTATTATTCAACATATTAATTTAATTTAAATAATCACAAATAATCATCATTTATTCAAATAAAACTAAGGCCTAAATTAGTTATTCAAATACTAAATTTAAATAATTAATTATTCAATTACCAATTTGAATAATTATTTTTCTAAAATTAATTAGATAATTAATTCACCCAAGAAATAGCTGCTAGTTGGCACCCATAGTTCACATGGATTACGCCTAGCACTTACTGTGGCATGCACTCTAATAGGCCTCGTGGCACGTTTTGCATGTACTTATGTGTAACTTGTAGTATTTCGCATCTATATGGTCTAACAAAAAGAATCAGTGAGCTTGCATTGGGAACTGATACAAATACATTACAAGCTCCAACGATAACAAATAAATTTATGCCAATTATTTTTTTTCATTTAATTATTAACTTAAGTTTCACTTCATCGTAAGCTTGAAGCTGCACTCTTAATAATATATCATAGTAAGAGATGCCTAGTATTAGTCTTGCTCATAATCTCTCATAGTATGTGTTTCCCTATAAGTTATCCATAATTGGATAAATGACAAATTCTCTTTTACCTTCCGATTACTTTATCCCAAAGGTTCATTATTTCACTTATCGAAAATTTCCATTTATAACAAAAATAAATATAAAATCATATGGTTACCATATGCATCCAAATGGTTGGGCCCTTGTTTTTTCAAGTTCTAAATAATGTCTTTAAAAAGATACATTGACTCTTAGCTAAAGAGCCGTGGATTCTGAATTTGTGATTATGCTTTCATTGAATATAGCTTGCACCTCCAACATACTAATAATAGAGTCTTTGTTTATTGGAATTTTTGCCTTTAGTATATCAAAAGATCATAGCTACAAAAAATGTTATGAATCCACTTATAGGATTAAAATGACTCATAGATGATTGTCAAAATGAACTGATTTAAGTGAAATGAAATTATTGTTAAATCAGTTACACTTTATGTCTAGTCCTACATGCGACCACCGTTAGGTTTACCACATTAATGTATCTATCATGAAGTCAACCTGCTTTGACGGCCTAAACAAACAACTTTCTCAATTAGACATAGATCCTCATTATAGGCTTATCATATATAAAGTATCCAGCTCTATTCATAGACTATAGACTATATAATTTAGAATATTAATTTTAGAATTGTATCTATCTGCATGTAAATCCCCATATATGTCCTATTCTAGGATTCGGTTACAATAGTCATAAATCACATGCTTGCTTAATATACAATTATCAATGTGAAAGTAATATGAGGACCATTATCAATACATAAAATATTATATACAAAGCTATTTATTTTTGAAGACATCGATCCTAACAGTTTGACTATTCTAAGAAAATTTATCCTAAGTTGACCATTGAGCAACATATTTTGAATCGAACCAATAGCTATAATTATTTTGTCAAAAATGATTATTTGCTGAAATTCACCTTTATTCTAATAGGTGAATTTAATGAATACTACTTCTAAAGAAAACTAGTCAAATATACAATTTACATAAGAGGATTTGAGAAAATTGGAGTAAATAGCATTTTGTTTTCTGAAACTTACAAAAACAAATAGCATAATTTAAAATACTTAAAGTAGTGTACTTACAACATAAATAATTTATTTACCTATAGTAAATTAAGGGTAAAAAAGTTATTTAAATAATATATATGTTATTTACCTAAAATATTTTAAAGGATAATGTTTACTTTAATAAAGTTAAAAACAAAAACAATTTGCCTCTTTGTCCATAAGATTTTAAGTCTAACATATATGTACAACTAACTGCCTAGACTCTAGAGGTAGTAGTGGGCCTAATTGTTAACATTGGGAGAAAATAAATGAAATAGCATAATTTAAGATACTTAAAGTAGTGTACTTACAACATAAATAATTTATTTACCTATAGTAAATTAAGGTTAAAAAAGTTATTAAAATAATATATATGTTATTTACCTCAAATATTTTAAAGGATAATGTTTACTTTAATAAAGTTAAAAACAAAAACAATTTGCCTCTTTGTCCTTAAGATTTTGAGTCTAACATATATGTACAACTAACTGCCTAGACTCTAGAGGTAGTAGTGGGCCTAATTGTTAACACCGGGGGAAAATAAATGAAATAGCATAATTTAAGATAGTAAAGAAAATTAATGATAAAAGTTTTGTGAAAAGGAAATAAAGAACATGTTCATGATAAAGTTCTATTTTATAAGCTACTAAAAACCCAAAATACCCCCTTTAGTATATTGATGTAAAAACCCTAGCCTACCATTTTCCCTATATCTTTCTCATTCTTTCCTCATCTTCCCTCCCAGTGGTGATATTCTTTCTCTTTCTTTCCTCATCTTCCCTCCCTTGTTGTCACCACTACCACTATTTTTGTTATGTTCTTCGTCCTACAACACTCTACGTGCTAGGAGAACTTCGAACACCACTTTCTCTAGTCAAGATTTGAGCTTGGTGTCTTATCCGATATCACTACCCTCCTTGACAAAGTTAAACTATGTGATCTAACTCTAATGTAATGAAGCTATGGACCATCGATCTAGAAGCAAAGGTCCTAGTAGTGCTGAAGTATTGCCATGCGAACTTCATGACATACTTCTTCGACAAGGTCTGGTTAGATCTGTTAATGGCGAGGTATGGTCATCGACAACGTCATGACTTAGTAGAAGTTGATCTACCTTGCTGACAAATCTTAGTAAAAAAACACCCAAACATGTTATGCCCTAGCCTACAAGATTGTTCTTCTTTTCGCATTGTTGTTGATCAAATCCATATGTTGCACATGCTCGGTTGTCATGCTCTTCATCGTTTGAGTATTACAGACTCTCTTTATGTTATTTAGCTATGAGTTATTTTGAGGAAGGGATGCACATGTAAGGAAGATTAATCAATAAGTCCATAAGTTTACTTAGATTTACCAGTAATTTTGTGGATTTACTAGTAAACGTGTTTATTTAGAGTATGTTTTTAGCTCTATTGCGACATAGATTTACAAGTAAATTCATGGATTTTCTAGTGTATCAATGTATATAATATTCAATGATAGCGGGGCCGACGACCGTAAGAAGGATTTACTGGTAAATCTACAGATCACCCGAATTTACTTGTTCATATGTGAATTTACCTATAAACCTATTTCTTAGGGAATTTTTAGCTGGCTTAGATTTACTAGTAAATTTGTACGTAGATCTAGGATTGACTATTAAATCGTGGATTTATTAGTAAACATGTTTCTTAGGGTATTTTTTAACTTTGTTATGGCTTGGATTTATTGATAAACTTAAAAATTGACTATAAATCCATGTATTATTTACCAGTCGGTGATGATGGCGCCAACAAAATTATATCTGAGCAAAGAGAAGAAGGAAAGGGTGGAAAGGAGAAAGTGTTGAGGGTATTTTTGGAATTTCAATTTTATTATAAACCTAATTTATCTATTTATGCTATTAATTATTTTTTTTCTAAAACATTAGACTATAATTTTCTAATTCCATATATTATAGGGCAAATGAAGGGCTTAGGTCATTTTCAGAGATGAATTAAAATTAATAGGCCAAATTTTTGAGAACTTTATCAATTTCATTTTTACTTGAGTAAAATCTCGAATATATCCTCTCTCTCAAAATCTCTCTTTCCTCTTTTTAGACAACCCAAGTCACATTTTTTCTCTATACAATTTTCCATCTCTCTCCCTCTTTTTCTTTACCCAAATCCACCGCCACTTTCATCCTGCCGTCAACATTGTCACCGTCATATCTTCGGAGGTTCATCATGAGACAATGTTGATTATTGAAAGGCCGTCAGACGGCGACTGTTGCATGACATCAGCAAAACTACGCAAGCAGAGATGGCGGCAAGATCTAGACACAGGAATGTCATGAGGAAACGACGAGCAATGGTCATTGTTGACATGCAAAAGATCCAGAGTAAACGACATGCACATACTTATCATCAACGTGTGAAAGATCCACCAGAGGCGCGATATTGGAGCTGATAACAGAGTTATGGCACCCAAGGTTTGTTGACATAGTTAACGATCTCCATTGATGGCGAGAATGGCAGACGATCATTCGATGAGAGAAAGGACTAAGATTGCACAGAGAGAGGAGAAGAGGTTCAGTGAGATCGAAAGAAAAAAGAAAACAGAGGGAGGGAGAGAGACGATAATTAGAGGGTAAAATGCGAAGGGAAAAAATAATTAAGGGTTCCTTTAGTAAAAGGATTTGAATTAGTGATTTAATTTAAGTTAGTGTGATTTGAATTAAGATTTGAGTTAATAATTTGAATTGTTATTCGAATTGACGTTTGGATGTGCATTTAAGTTTTAATTTGAGTATGAAATAAAATTGAAATTTGTGTTTGGATAGATAGTGCAGATAATTTTTTATTTATTAATAAATATAATAAAATCTTAATGTTAATGATCTTAAAAATTATGCAATATGATCTTGATTTATTGCTCTCTTCATTAGGAACATAGTGAAAAAAGAATCATCTCAATTGGATATCAAATGAAGAAGTTATGATTTTTTTTCTCAAATATAGGAGAGAGAATTTTAGTTTTTACTGTAGCAAATATATTCGAATATCAAAAGTTTAAGGGTGATAAGAACTCTGAAAACTTGAATTCTTGATATTCAAATGATTCAAATTTTGGAGGAAACAAATGCGTATCCGAAGAATTCTTGATACTCGAATCTAAATTTGAGTCCATTGAGTTCAAACAATGCATAAAACAAACATACCCTAAAACTACAATTGGTGTATTATTTTCTATTATTTACCTTTTTATACCTTTTATTTTAAGTTTGTTTAAACAATATATCTTTAGTTTTTTATTTCATCGAATTTATACATGTAGATTTGATTTAATACACATATTTAAACCTTTTTTCACTTAATTTTCAATTTTGACCTAAGAAATTGCTCAAAATATCATCAAATTAAAAGATAAGATAACTTTAAAAACTAAAAAAAAAACTTTATACTAAGATTTTGTCTTAAAAATATATATAAAATACCTTCAAAAATATGTGTTTTGTATGTTTTTATTTTTATTTTCTTCTTATTTTTTTGAAAATTTTAATTTTTTCTCTTTTACTTAAAGATAATTTGATCTTTTTAAAGGTCCAAATAACAATTGATTGAGATAAGGTATAAATATGTCTATTAAATCTAACATAAAGCTATATATTTAATGAGATTGAAAACTAAAAGTATAGTTTTTGAACAGGCCTAAAATATAGACACAAGATAAATAGCCATAAATAGGTTTTTGACTTTCAAAGCATGTAAAATTGGGCCTTTTAATTTTCCTTTATTTTCCCCTCATTCCTAGCGTTGGGAGAAAAATGGAGGCCCCCTACGGCCCATTGGCTTTAATGCCAGTGATCCAATAACGTAGGCCATATGAGTTTCAGCAGCCCATTCGGCACATTTGTCCACTTCACATGGATCCAAAATTTTACTTTGTGATCAGGCGCGAAACTGAGATAGAGTTTTTTTTTTTTTTTTTTTTTTTAAATGTCCCTCTTAACTTATTTATTTAATTTTGCATCTTTTTTTTAAAGATAATATGCTAATAATAAGAGAAAATAACATGTTATATCACATTCTTAAAAGATGTGTTTATTTATGCTATATTTAAAAAAATTATGCTATTTATATTTCATGTTAAGTTATGTCACAAATAAGTTTGTATGGCATTTATAAAAAGTAAATCTTAAAAGATAATATTCATAAAATTTCTTCAATAATAATTAAAGAATATTATAAATCTTTAGAATTAAAAAAAAAAAAAAAGGAAACTAAACCCGACATTTACCATATGAAATAGGGATCATATAACATCCCCCTCATTGTAACATGGAATTTTTTGAAGGACCAAAAAGGATCCGCATATTACATGGTGTTATGCCATATGGCAATGGAAAACAAGCCCGAAATGGACAGGTGTAGGTCGATTTTGATGATGTGCCAGACAATAATTTGTCACGTCTTTGTGCATCACCATCCAACTTGGTGTTTTTTGGAAGAATGGAATTTATAAATTCGTGTGTGTGGTGCACATCTCCAACAACTGGGTGGACTCACGCGGTCTCTCCAGAAAGTTCCATGAGGTCTCTTGTCTTTCACCAGTATGTAAAGATCTTTTGTCGATATCTTACTACTCCCCATTCACTAGTCTATGTTAAAATCCAGCCACGGCTAAAATAAAATGTTACCCCAACTCAAATCAGTTGGTTCAACTTTGCTTTTTCAATGTGTTAAAATTATCATTTACCACCATCATTTTAGCATATTTAACATAATTTTTTGTTCTTTCGTTTACATTTTAGTTATGTTGAGGATATTGAGGAAGCTGAATGCAAACTTTAATGGTGAGAAGTAAACAAGTGTTGAGCTAAACAGCCTTCTCACTTAAAGAAGACAAAATTATCATAAAGGTAGTAGTCTAGTGGCATTACGCTTACTTATAAGTGGTTTAATTAATATATAGAGAATTTTAGGTTGGAATTTCTTGAAGAGTACTTGACATGATTTTTAGACTATCAACTTAATATTTATTATTCAACTTTGATAGCCCTTTTTTCATACTTGTGGAAACCCCTTTATTCACTCCAAAAAAAGGTAGTTGATTGTCTTTCTCCATACTTTCATTCACCAAAAGGAGAAAAATATTATAAAGCAAAAGCTTTGGCTTAGACACAAAGTAAAAAATGAATAATGGTATATATATATATATATATATATATATATATATATATCAATACGTGTGGTCCTTGTTGATGTTTTACTACCGATCAACACCACATGCGGCTGCACACGGTAGTCGAATCACTTGCCTACTTGTCAAAAGGGACTCCAAGAAGAGGGAACGCCTTGGAGGTCAAGGAGACATCAATGTGATGTCAACCAAGAGCTCTCCGATACTCAAGTCAGGTATCTGTTCAGCTGAGAAGGAGACTAGGGTTAGATATGAGAGAGTCCACTTACCTTGAGAGTGGAGTTAATGCTCTTATTTATAATGCCTTCGTAGATCGAGCATAGGGTGGGTCCGCCCGATAACCCAGGTGCATCTTACCGTGGTGTCAAGATGGTAGGTGACATTTATCACAATCCTAGAAAGTGGATAACCCTTCATTTAAGAGCTGTAATGAGGCCATGTGGTAGCCTTGGGAATGGGTTGTTACTCGGCTTCAGGCCATATCCATCTGACCCGAGCACGGGTTCTTCCCAAAGAAGTGACATGTTAAGCAGCAGTCAAAGGAGGTATCAAAGACCACCTCAGGAAATGCGCCAATCAACAGAGAGTTGTGTGAACTCCAATAATAACTTCTGTCTGAGTAGGGTGGTCGTACAGCCAAGGTGAGCTCCTTGGGAAGGGTGTTTAGCATACACCAAATAGTAGCCCGTAGTGTACTTGGTTGATGCTCGTCCAAGTTGCATTCAACCAGAGTAGGGATTAGTCAGTTGATGTGGTCCTCGGGTATACGTTCTAGGGATCACTAGATACCAAAGGCCCTTTTAAGCGAGCCATCATAGGTGACGTTTCGGTCGTCAAGCTCAGCTGACACTTGTCAACATGCTATTGGGTACTTTTTTTAACTAGTGTAATCTTTGTACCTCTTTGTATTTTGCGTCCGCTCTTAATTATAAATAGGGGAGGCCCCCCTCTCATTCACTTTGCTCATAAATTTCCCAAAGCTTGTATTTAGCTGCCGAGCAAAATTTGACTTTGCTTACTTAAAACCTCATAACCTTTGCTCACTTCAAACCTAAGCAGGTAATTTTCGAGCGTAAGAATGAGTGATTTAAGTGATTCCTAAAACCGATTAGTTAACGTCTTCTGTTTGGATGAGAGCAATGGGTTCGACCATTTGAGCCCCGTGGAAAAGAGGGGAAATCCTAGGAGGGCGTCGAGCAAGAAGAGGCGGCTCAATTAGCCTAAATCTTGAGCTTGGGACACCAGACTGCCCTTGAATAGGAACTTTTGGACCTTTTGGAAGGAATGTCCCTACCCGACCGTGGAGGGGGGGAAGACACATTCATTGGAGCAACCACCGTAGGCATGTCTCTGGTGACCGAACAAGAGCGAGCTCACTTGGTGGCCCTTGCGAGTGGGCCAAGCTTATCGGGCCAAGATAACATAGAGAAGGCCCAAGTTGCGAATGAAGTTAGTGTTAAGAGAGCTGGTAGTGCTGAGGAGAGACAATGAGCCAAGGGAGGAAATGACACCGAGGATGAAGAGGAAGCCTCAATGCCTTTGGAAATAAGGGTCCGCGGAGTAGTGGTCTATCGAGTACGTTAGCCTTGATAGACTTCTGCCATCGAGTACACTTCAACAATAACCTAGGCCCGCTTAGATGTCCTTTGTTAGGAGTACGAGATTCTTGATGATGTAACCTTGGTCCTACCCGAAGCCAGGAACTCCTCTAACGAATCATTGAAGGGGTGTATCATGTTGTATGCAGAGTTCTTTTGAGTAGGATTCTGTCTATCGATGCACCCGTTTATGCGTCGACCCCTCAATGACTTAAATGTATGCCCTGTGCAATTGAACTCGAACTATTACCACTTGATGATGGGCTTGTATATGCTAGGGATATACAACTATGATTTCGAGATACCATGTGAAGCCTTAAAGTACATGTTTAAAATGAAGAAACTCCCACGACAGGTTGGATGGTATTACTTCACCAGATTCTTTAAGGAATTCATCATCGGCAACTCTGACTCGGACAAGCTGTGAAAATTCGAGTGGTTCTACGCCGATGAAAGATGGCTATCTTGACTAGGAAAGAGGGTTCCTACCAATCAGATCGTGCCGTTAAAGTTCCAGTAGGGCCATTTGTGGTCAAAGAGACTATGGCATTAGAGGCGACCAGACAGTCTGTCGAGGACTTACTAAGGAAGCCTGATCCTGTTCGACAATAGGCGTTTCTGCTAAGCAAGATGAGCTTAGTGAACTATGGCTAGTTTAGGGGTTCTAGCTCAACTAACCCTAGACATGATGATGTCTCTCTTGCTCGACCACCCGAGCAAGTGACAGTAGCACAACGAGGGGTCACTGACGTCCCAAGATCAAGTTCCTTTTGACCCAATGGTAGGTAAAGGTGCCATCATTGTATAGTTCCAAGAACTCTCATAGTGGTTCCCCTTGTCTAGGCCTCCTATCGTCGATGAGGACGTCAGGGACATGATAAGGTAGATCTACATGCCAGGCCCACTTTGGATTAGAGGTTTAACTTGAAGATCGATTTTTTTTTGGCTTTGTTTATATATTTTTCTTGAACATATCTTGACTTTATTTCTCCTGTTTTGCAGATATGTTGTCTTACCAGCTATTTAGGGAAGAGAGGCTCTTGAAAATGATGGAGCTCTAGAACTAGGGTAAGGGTAAGGCTAAGGCTGGGACCAAGAGAAAAAGATCCGAGCGGGCTGAGTAGTCTAAAGTCGTTGCTCCCTTAAGCACCCAATAGCTTGGGCTGGTATCGCACCAAAGGGCTTCTACAAGCCAGAGCATTCCTTCACCCTTAGCTCCACCAATAGTTCCACTATCTGATAGGTCGAAGATGACCTGATATCCTCTACGCCCATCTATCATCGGGTACTTTGGTGACCTAATCCCCCTAGAAGAGTTCTTTAGCTCTTTTCGGCACAAGCCTTACTGGGAATGTTTCAAGTTGGCATTCCAACGCTTGAATTTGGTGGGTACTATCTCATACTCCATGCTTTCTTTCCTTCTATGGGGTCATTCTTCTTTGGTTTTACTAATGTCAAACTTTGTAGGCTTGTATGGCCTTCAAAGTTGCTGACCTTAGAGCCAAGCAACAAGTCAAGCTATAGAGGAATATGGCCAACAAGGCCACTCAAAAAACCACCGAGGTCGAGCATAGGCTGAAGGACATCACTGAGGAGCTAGCCTGGGTCAAGGCGAAGTTAGAGTTGGCCAAGGAAGAGGCCAATAAGGCCTGGGAGGAAGTTGAGAGGGCCCGGGCTGACCTACAAGGGGCACAAGAAATGGCCTTAGCTGCTAGGGTTGAGCTTCAAAGGTTCCTTAGGGAAGAGCTATCGAGCAAGCTAGCCAAGGTAGTGTGCTAACTGGTGGGGAACTTCAAAGGCACAAAGGAGTTCTCTGACAATTATGTCCTTGGGATAAAGGACTTGTAAGACTACATCTTGGAAAAGCATCTCGAGGAGGTCCCTTTGACTAGTCGCTCGTTGGCGACCCCAAGAATGAGGTGAAGGTAAGGAGGAAGACGAGGACGAGGAGGAGGCCCTGGCCCCTACTGAACAAGATGGTAATGGGCAAGAGCAGAACACAGCCCAAGCTGTTGTTGATCCAGATGTCAAGGATGCCGAAGAAAACACTCGACCCAATGCCTAAGGTCCTTACTCTCCTTGTTGTTTTTCTCTCTTTTTTTGTTTGTGCAGGGGTATGGGAGGTGTCCGGTTATTATACCTCCCCCAGACAACTATTTATATAACATCTGAATTTTCCCAAATACTAAGTTGTTCAAATTGCTTTATATTTATTATTTTATATATATATTTTTAAGCATATTCTGCTCAGATTTGCGGTATGCTATCATGATACCTTGTATCCCCCAGGCTGGTTGAATCCTTTAAGGAATGATACAAGTCTAATTGTGTTTGGGAGTTTTGTTGCTGGGTCAACCGTTACTCAGTGTCCCCTAATTGAGCAGTCCGCCCTTGGTTTGGTATTATGCCGACTAGCCCCCCGATCGAGAGTTAAAGTGGCCCAAGCTTGAGTTGCTAGCTCGCGTTGTCATCTCGGTCCATTTTTTGGAGAGAGAATTCTCAAAAGTGCATTCGTTCCTTGATGTCTATTTAATGTACGTTCATTTACTGCCTTGGTCAGAAGATCTTTATAAAGGCTTTAGAAAAAGAATAGCTATCAAAACCAGAGGTTAAAAAAGGGTCTGGTTCTTAAGTTAGCAATAGAATCTCTTCAAGTGTTCACATTCCATAGGCGAGTGAGCACACTTCCTTCAATATCAATAATTTTGTATGCTCTTGGCCAGATGATGCCGACCACTTTGAATGGTCTATCCCACTTAGTCCTAAAAGATTCAAGCTTGGGCTACTAGACAATCACTTTCTTCAAACTAAGTCTCCAACTTTGAAGCTTCTCGATTGTACTTGCTTGTTATAGTATCGGACCAGAACCTGGTTCTGAGCAGCTGTTCAGATGTAAGCAATATCTCGTTTACCTTCCACCAACTCGAGCTCAGCATTCTTCTGATCGTCATAGTGTTCTATTCTAGCTTGGCAAGCCAACCTCTGCTAAGATTACTACTTCAACCACGTAGACCAGGGAGAAAGGAGTCTTTCCGGTGGGAGTCTAAGCAGTCGTGCAGTATGCCCAGAGGACCTTTTGAAGCTTGTTGTTCTAGGTACCTGTAAGGCCTTCCAACTTCTTCTTTATGTTGTCCTTGATAGTCTTATTGACCATCTTAACTTGGTATCTTGGCAAAGAAAAGAAATTCTTAATGCCAAGCCGCTCATACATCCTTAGGAGGCTCGTTGCTTCGAATTGCTTGGCGTTGTCGGTGCTTATGGTATGCTGGATACCATATCGACAGATTGTATTTTTCCAAATAAAGTTAGTACACTTGGCCTTAATTATCTCAATATAGGGCTCGACCTCTACCCATTTTATGAGGTAATTGATGGCCACTATGCAATACTTGAACTATGATCAAGCCATGGGAAGAAGTCCTATAGGATTGATAGCCCATTTGGTGAAGAGCTAAGACACACAACAAAATTGAGCAATTTAGGGTGATGTCTGATCACCCGAGCAAAGTGCTAGCATTTGAAGCAGTTGCAGGTATAATCTTTGTAATCTTGATTCATGGTTGGCTAGTAGTAACCTTAGCAGAGGCACTTAAGGGAAAGGAATGTCCATCTGCGTGGTTGCCGCATAGCCCACTGTAAATTTCTTGCATGAGATACTTAGCTTTGGATGGTTCGATGCATCTCTAATAGGGTGTCATGTAACTGCATCGGTAAAGTCTTCAATTGATCATCGAATACTAGGCCGAGCTGTTGTGAACATGTTGGGCTTCTTCTCGAATCCTAGGCAGTTCAACTATGGTAAGATATCGGATAATCAGATCTATCCAGGTTTGATCTATTCGGATGCTTCATTCACAAGTTTTGTTCTTCGAATGCTTGGCTTGACTAGCCTCTCATTAGATACTGACGACAAGTTGCTATCTTCAAGGCCCGAATTAACTGAGCGAGTACGTCAACTTTGGCATTCTCGATTTTAGGAATTTGTGCAATTAAAATGCTCTTGAATTGCCCGAGCATGGCCTTATTCTCATTCAGATATGCCGTCATGCGTTCCTTTCAACCTTGGAATCCACCAATCATTTACTAGACCATGAGCATGGAATCGCTGTGAATACGGATGTCGTCATTTCCAAACCCTCACGTGATTTCAAGACCAGCTATCAGTGCCTCATATTTAGCCTCGTTATTGGAGGCCTTGAAATTGAACTGAAGTGTGTAATTGGCTTTGTAGCCATCCGAGCTGATAAGAACGAGTTTGGCATCCGACCCGTTCACATTGGATGATCCATCCATGAATAGTTTTGACTCAAGCTCATGTCTACTTGTGTTGTTGCTGGCAAGGTCAGGGTCTTCCATGGGTGCCTTTTTGGCTAAGGAGGTGACCTGGTCGGTCCTTGTGAACTCAACTATAAAGTCATCTAGGCCTTATGCTTTAATGGTCGTTCGAGGCACAAATTGAGTCTCAAATGCGCCGAGCTGAACTGATCACTTGGCTATCTGACCAGAAATTTCTAGATTTAAGAGGACTTGGCGCAAGGGGTACTTGATTGAGACTCAAATGATATGCCTCTAAAATTATAGTTGAAGCTTTTGAGCAGAGGTAACAAGGGCTAAGGCAAGCTTTTCCAATGGTAAGTATCTTTCCTCGAATCTTTGGAAGACTTTACTAGTGTAGTAGACAAGCTTTTGAATTTTTTCTTCTTTCTGGACTATGATTGAGCTGACCGCCTTCTTGGATACCGCCAAATAGGCATAAAGTATTTCCCTTGTTAAAGGTTTGGATAGGAATGGAGGTGTCACTAAGTACCTTTTAAGGGTTTGTAACGCTTCCTCACTCTCTCTACTCTACTCAAACCTCCCATTGAGTTCGTAAAAAAAAAGATTGGCATTTATCGATAGACTGGGAGATGAATTTGGATAGAGCAGCCATCATTCTAGTGAGCTTTTGGACTTCCTTAATGGTACGAGGCGAGTAAATGTCTACAACTACTCGGGCCTTGGCTGGGTTGACTTCAATGTTACGGTGGTTGACCATGAACCCGTGGAACTTCCTGGAATCCACTCCAAACGATTTGGCCGGATTGAGTCTCATCCTATACTTGCAAAGGACGTTGAAACTGTCTTAGAGATTGGCAACGTGATATGTTGCTTGGACCTATTAGACATGTATGCCCTAAGCAGTAAAAATGTAATATGTTTTTGGAGACATTTTTGTCCATAAAGAGTTTATTTATTATTGATATACCCAATTATTGTCCTTTTTATGTTCATATTTGTTGGATGTATAATAAGCAAACAAAAGTCTAAGACTGTCGGTCTAAGCCTTTAGAATCAGGCAAATGATGGACAGATTATGCAGAAGACATGATTCTTAAGGTAATAATCTAAATCATAAGATTCGCAATCAAGAAAATAAAGTTGGGCGCTTTATTTATGCGAAGATTGTTATATTGTCTATATCTCTAACAGAGATGGTTTGCCTTGGCCATCGGAGGTGGACTCCATGAATAGAAACATTGGTGCATTGTCATAGGCGACGATACATTAGATCGGGACATAAAGTGTAATTAATTTATATTAATAATTCTGTCTCAGCAAATTAATTCACTTTAGACAATCATATGTGTTGTATCTTAATCTTGAGATGAATAGTGGGCCCGTTGTCTTGACTTATGTCTTTTGATGTACCAAAGGGTGACATCTATATTTTATGATGGTACTCATACTGGTATGTTGGAGACATGACTCTTGATAGCGTAGACTTGTTATTTATAGATACGAAATCTATAGCTCTTCTTTAGGAGTCGTTGATATCCTCTTATATGCGTTATTCTGTAATTAGAAGATTGGAGTGCTCAAACATTTAGATACATAGTTGTAACTGAATGGTATATCGTCTTTAGATGGTAAGTTTTTCGATGGTGAGATGATGGAATATAAGAGAAAAATAATCAGGAAGGTAAGACAGAATATATCCTTAAGCCGATTATAGATATCCTATGAGAATACGATACATTATGATATGTTATAGAGACTTAACTATTTGGGCTTCATAATTCTATATAGTTTAAGAGTGTAGTTCTAAGCTTTTTGTGGAGTAGTGTTAGAGTTGATAATCATGAAATGTATATATGGGATATTAGGTTTCATAATTATCGGGGACTTGAACTATATAGGTCCATCAAGTCCCCTTTGCTAGCTCATAATAAATCCTGTAATGATACGGCGTGCTTTTTCAATAAATTAGTGACATATGTTAAATTATTAGATTGGCTAAAATTCTATAGGATTAGATAATTTATGTCTGTTTATCGGTTAAATTAATTTTGTGAAAAATTAATTCAATATACACTTGTTGAATTATCAAGACTATTTATTTTCCAAGAGATTATTTAAATATTATTGTTTTAATTAGATAACTTCTTCAGTAAACAAGGTTAGTAAGATCTAGTTAATTTATGCATATAGTATGTCAAACTTGTTTTTTGAAAAATACTCTAGTATTAAAATTTTTAAATATCCATTGTGTATTATTTTTTCAACAATTGTTATCAGAGCCATGGTTTTTACATCAATTTACGAGTTTGTGATCATGTTATTTGTATAAATTATATGATCTTGGTCTCTCCCATGCTTGAATTTAATTTTTTTAGAGAATTAACACTCTAGGTTTCTATATATTTATGTTATCATGGATTATATAGTGAATGTTTATTAATTAATTATTGTTGATTAAATTATCATTTAATTATTTATTAATTAATTAACTTATGCCGGTTATGGTTCCTTAGAGGTTAGAATGTGTTTCTAGGTTTTTTATATAATTAGATGGCGGTCTATCATTACCGTCTATGAATTATTATTTAATTTTAAATTTGTAAGAATATTGTAATTAAATAATCCTTCGGAGAAGACAGATTTAGAAGACCAATCTAGAAGATAGATAATAGCATTCCACAGGGATTTCCTGAGTTTCTAGAATTTTCAGGTTTTTGAATTGTTAAAAATAAGATTGAAAAACTACATTAAAACTGTTTTTTTTTTGGAAGTCATGATTTCTGCTCGGTCGGCAGGCCGAACCCTCAGATTCGGTAGGTTAATGGTTGCAGGCCTATAGGCCGAACCTCTAGGACCGATAGGTCGTCCACGGGGCAAAATTTTGACGGCAGGCCAAACTTTTAAGTTTGGTAGGCTGGTCTATCATGATCGACAGGCCGAACTGTAAGGTTAGGCAGGCCGAAGGGTCATGACCGGCAAGCCGATTGCACAGATTGGCATGCCGGCAGAGAGCTATGAATTTTTCAACAAAGGTACATTTTTCAGTGCAGTTTTGATTTTATTTTTAGGACAATTCTGAGAAACATTAAATTTGGATATGATCTAAAATATGGAGTTTTTGATCTATGCTGGATTGAAGACTTAAAGATGGATAACACATGAAGAAGGATACAATATGAAGATTTAAGGATGAAGAATCAATAATATGTTTCGATTTATCTTTTGTAATCTTTGATTTCTTTTCTCTATGTTGGAGCCATAATATTACGGCTATTTATTATTATTTTGCTTGTAGCTTTACATGATTGCTTTGCTTGTCTACATTATAATATGATTTGCCATGTATGTTGATAACATGTCATATAGAATAAGGAGTGTTGCTCATTAAAAATTGTTCATGCATGTTTTTAAAAATAAAACCTTGATTTTAAAAGATTGAGTAGGAGAAAGTTTTCGAACAGTGGACCTACGGCCTCCATTGTTGGTCCATAAGTATCACATGGTGGTTTTGACCCCTAAGAAGGGACTTCATCATGTACCGAGTTGAATCTCTGAGAGGATAAGGTACTTTAGCATGATTTATCATTGCACACCCCTAGGTGGTGATTATAAATCATGGATAAAATATTGAAATGATGGTTATACACCCAAGTTAATTTTATTATTAACCTCCCCCAGGAGCTTTATTAATAAAATTGATGGCCAAAGAAACGATTATTAATATATGCTGGATCATACGGGTCTTAGATGTTATATATTAATCAAGAAGGGATCCATGTTATTGATTGAATTTGGCAAGTCTCCCCTAGGCTGCTTGTTGAATTCTGAGTTAGGAATTATCGTTGTAAAGTTGTGATATTTTCAAGGTTTTGACATATAAACACATTATATATTTTACATGGTTGTATTACCTTACTAAATTATTATGGTATGTTTGCTTATATTTGGTATATGATTCTTTATTGTAGATTAAAAATGTTTAAAAACACTTTATCTTCGATACTTGACAAAAACCAATTAGCTGGTGAGAATTTTAATAATTGGAAACGGAACTTGAACATCGACTTGTCCTTTGAGAAACTAAAATTTGTGCTGACAACACTGTGTCCTCCTGAGCCTACAAGAGATTCCACTAATGAGCAAATCCAAGTGCATGATTGCTGGAAGGATGCTAATGATTAGGCTTGCTATTATGTTATGGCCAGCATGAATAACGTGCTGCAGACTAAACATGAAGATTATGAGATCGCGAACTAGGTCTTGGATAATCTTGAAGACATGTTTAGAGGCTAGGCCCTAACAAAAAGGCAAGGGGCTCTTCGGAAACTTGTAAACTACAAACAAAGGCCGGGGACATATGTAAAGGAGCATATGATATTGGTCATGCATTACCTCGCCGAGGCTCAAACCAATGGAGCTAACATTGATGGTGAAACTCAAATGACTATGGTCTTTGAGAGTCTATCTAAGGAGTTTATTTCTTTTAGAGCTACATTTAATTTAAACAATAGAAAGGATATGACCTTGACTAAGTTGATGAACTAGTTGTAGGTGTTTGAAAACCTGATCAGGGAGACTCCTGCTGGTGGTGAGAACAACTTGGCATCTACCTCTGGTTCTAATCCCAACCCTGGCAATGGAAAAAAGCAACAGGCTAAGAACAAGAAGTCTTCTATTCTTGCAAATGGAAAGAACAAGAAAAAGAAAAAAAGAAACTTGAAGAAGCTCAAGTGCTTTTATGTGGGATGATCGGGCACATAAAGAAGAATTACAAGGACTTTCTTTCCGAGGAGGTAGGTGTGATCTTCTGGTTACTGAAATTTGTTTGGTTGAGGAATCTAGTGAGACTTGGGTCATAGATTTCTGAGCAACTAATCATGTTTGTGTTTCTCTACAGGGGTTCAAAGAAACAAGAGGTCAGCTACATGAAGACTTCACGCTTAGGATGAGCGATGGATCCTTAGTGTTGGCTGAAGCAGTGGGAGACGTCCATCTTTATTTTGATAATTATAGGAGTTCATTTTTGCAAAATTATTTTTATATTCCTAAACTTAAAAGGAATTTAATCTATATAACTTTTTTATTTAAATACTCTTATGTAGTTTCTTTTAATAATAAAGTGGTGATTCGTAAAAATAAATCTTTTATCTGTAACAGATAGGTGCAAAATAATCTATATTTTATCAAACCTAAGATGGACTTACTGCTAAACACTGAGGTTAATGATAATAACTCTAAAAGGCTTAAAATTTCTCACTTTAATAAGACTTATCTTTGGCATTTGCGACTAGGTTATATTAACCTGAGTAGGATTCAAAGATTGATAAGGGGTGGACCTTTAAGTCATTTAAAGGTGAACTTTATACCACAATATGGATCTTGTTTGCAGGGTAAAATAACCAAAAGACCATTTGGGTCTAAGGGCAATAGGGCTAAAAAGGTTATAGAACTTGTGCGTAGCGATGTTTGTGGTCCTATGAACATCCGGGCACGAGGAGGGTATAAGTATTTCGTCACTTTTATTGATGATTACTCAAGGTATGGGTATGTGCACCTAATGCACCACAAAAGTGAAACTTATGACAAGTTCAGAGAGTTTTGTGTTGAGGTGGAAAAACAATTAGGTAGACCTATAAAGATATTTTGATCTAATTGAGGTAATGAATACCTTTTTGATTAGTTCTTGGGACACTTATTAAAGAATGGGATGTTATCCCATTTGACTATGCCTGGCACTCCGCAATAGAATAACGTGGTTGAGAGAAGGAATAGGATTTTATTGGACATGGTTAGGTCCATGATGAGTTATTCATCATTGCCTTTATCCTTTCGGGGATATGCACTACAAATCGCATGTTATCTTTTAAACAAGAAGCCTTCAAAATTGATTCCTAAAACTCCTCACGAGTTATGGACGGGGAAAACGACATCCTTAAACCATATTTGCCTATGAGGATGTCCGGTTCATATCCTGTTTAAGGAAGCAAATGAGTTGAAAGCATGTTCAAAAGTTTGTGTGTTTGTAGGATATCCAAAAGGGACAAAAGGGGGTTATTTCTATAACCCAAAGGAAAATAATCATGGTTTCAACTAATGCAACTTTCCTTGACGAAAGTTACATGGATAACTTTAAGCCTTGAAGCAAAGTGGTGCTCGAGGAGTTGGCAAGTGATTCAATCACTCTAGGGGTTTTGAATGAAACCGTTCTGATCAGTGTAGAAAAACCAATAGAACTCGAGCAACAACCTAAGGGGCTTCAACGTAGTGGGAGGATCGAGCATCAACCCGAGAGCTATATGTTCAATGGTGAAGCTTTCTTGGCTGAATAGGTTAAACATGATAGGGATCCTTACACTTACGAAGATGCAATGGAGGATGTTGATTTGAAACTCTAAACAGAGGCCATGAATATAGAGATGAAGTGTATGGAGACTGATTGGGTTTGGAAACTTGTAGATCTTCCCAAAGGGGTAAAAGCCATAGGGTGTAAGTTGATCTATAAAAGAAAATGAGGAGTGGATGGAAAAGTCGAAACCTATAAGGCTAGACTGGTAGCAAAGGGATACACGCAAAAAGAAGGAATCGATTACGAGGAAACCTTTTTGCTTGTAGCCATGCTTAAGTCCATCCGTATTCTCTTGTTCGTAGCTGCCGCTTTGGACTACGAGAATTGATAGATGGATGTCAAGATGACATTTTTGAATGGCTATCTTGATGAGTCCCTATATATGGTGTAGCCAGATGAGTTCAAAGCTAAAGGTCACAAGGACAAGGTCTATAAACTACTAAAGTCAATTTATAGACTTAAGCAGGCTTCCAATTCTTGGAACATAAGATTTGATCAGGAGATCAAGACTTATGGGTTTGCATAGAATGTGGACGAACCATGTATTACAAACACATTAAGGATGGAAAGGTGGTTTTTCTACTATTTTATGTAGATGATATTCTACTAATTGGCAATGACGTTGGGGCGTTGTCATTAGACAAATTATGGTTGACCAAGCAGTTTGACATGAAAGACTTGGGTGAATCTAATTTTGTTCTTGATTTGTAGATCTTTCAGGATGGGAAGAACAGAATGATAGCTTTATCTCAAGCAGGCTACATAAATACAATTCTTAAAAGGTATGCAGTGTAGGATTCCAAGAAAGGTGAGCAACCATCTAAGTCTGGAATTACCCTTTTTAAGAAAGACTTACCAAAGTCTAATGAGTAAAGAGATTACATAAAGAAGGTGCCTTATGCTTCAGTAGTGGGTAGTCTCATATATGCTATGCTTTGTACACGGCCAGATATTCGTTATGCGGTTGGGATAGTAAGTCAATTTCAGTCGGATCCAGGAATGAACCATTGGGTTACGATCAAGCATATTTTCAAGTACCTGAGAAGGACTCGAGGATATATGCTTGTGTATTCGGGTGAGGATTTAACACCTCTAGGATATACTGACTTGGATTTCCAATCCTGTCTAGATTCGAGAAGATCGACTACTGGTTTTGTGTTTACTCTGGGTGGCGGTGCCATTGTTTGGAGAAGTGTCAAGCAAGATTGCACTTTGGATTCAACGATAGAGGTCAAGTATGTGGCAGCTAATGATGCTTTGAAAAAAGCAGTGTGGCTTCGCAAGTTCCTTGGGGATCTTAAGTTAGTTCCTGGTATGGATAAGGCGGTATTGCTATATTGTAATGATGATAGCTAATGCTAAGGAACCAAGATTCTGTAAGAAGAGTAAGCACATTGATCGGAAGTATCATGTGATAAAGGACTTCGTAGAAGCCAGGCATGTTGCTATATGTAAAATCACATCTGATGATAATTGAGCTGATCCATTCACAAAGATACTAACTACGAGAGTTTTTGAGAGGCATGTGGAAGCTATAGGGTGTTGGAAAAATAGTACATAGTGAAATTTTAAAATTTTTATATCAGAGTATTTTCCAAAACACAAGTTTGACATGCTATATGCATAAATTAACTAGATCTTACTAACCTTTGTGTGCTAAAGAACCCTCGTAAAACGTGAAGAGAAGTAACGTTCTAGAAGAGCCTCAACCAACTGGTCTTCTTTGCTATTCTCTATCCATGATTGGAGTGAGTGTGGGCTCACATGTACAGCTCTTCCTCTAGGTGACTCTCCTTCCAACCAATTGAGAGAACCCAAAGCTAGTGTTCGTGATTTGTGAACAAAAGCTCTCAGGGAGTTTTCAAATTCTCACCAGTAGAGTATCACTCTTAATCTCTCAATTGAACTAAACAACTCTTAACACTTACTCCCTATTTATATAAGTTGGGTATAGGGTCAGTCCTTATCAGATTAGGTCTCAAAAACTCAAAAAAAAATCAAGTTCAGATCAATATCTGATAAGATCTGGTAAAAACGCGTGATCTTATCCTTCGCTTATCGGCAGGCCAAACATCCAGATTGGCAGGTCGAACTGCCGAATAAATATCTCCGCGAATCTTTTATTTTTCACCCAAGATTCAATAGGATAAAGTCTCAGTTTTAATTCAAATAACCCAATAGAGAAGTTATCTGATCAAAACAATTGTATCTAGATAATCTCTAAGAAAATAAATAAATTCCCAATAATTCCACAAGTTTATCTTGATCTAATTTATTCAAAATTAAATCAACCGATAAACAGACAAGAATTATCCGATTCCAATAATTCAACAAGTTTATCTTGAATCAATTTTATCACAAAATTAATTTAACCGATAAACAGACATGAATTATCTAATTCTTCCAAATTTTAACCAATCTGATAAATCTGACATAACTTACCAATTATTGAAAAAGCACGTCGTATTGTTACAGGATGTTGTGAGCTAGCAAAGGGGACCAAATGGACCATATAGTTTAAGCTCCCGATATTACGAAACCCAATATCCCAAATATACATTTCATAACGATCAACTCCAACGCTACTCCACTAAAAGCTTGGAGCTACACTCTCGAACTATATAGAATTACGAAGCTCGTATAGCTAAGTCGCCATGACATATCACAGTGTATCGTATGCCTATATGATTATCCATAATCGGCTTAAGGACAAGTTCTGTCTTACCTTTCTGATTATTTTTATCTTACATTCCATTATCTCACCATCAGAAAACTTACCATCCAAAGACAGTATACCATTCGGTTACACCTATGTATCCAAATGGTTGAGCGCTTCAGTTTTCCAATTACAGGATAACGCATATAAGAGGATATTATTACTCCTAAAGAGGAGCTATGGATTCCATATCCATGAATAACAGCTTTACGCAGCCAAGAGTCATGCCTCCAACGTACCGGCAAGCATACCACTATTAAGATGTGGGTGTCACCCTTTGGTACATCAAAAGACACAAGTCAAGACAACGGGCCCATTATTTATCTTAGGATTAAGATACAATACCAATGATTGTCTAAAGTGAATCGATTTACCGAGACATAATTATTAATCCAAATCTATTCACTTTATGTCTCGATCTAACACATCGTCACCTATGAAATGTGCTAATGTTTCTATTCACGGAGTCCACCTCCGATGGTCAAGACAAACCATCTCCCAATTGGGATATAGACAACATAACAATCTTTACATCAATAAAGCGCCCAACTTTATTCCCTCGATTGCGGATCTCATGATTTAGACCATCACCTTAAGAATTGTGTCTTTCTCATAATCTGTCCATCATATGCCCAATTCTTAAGGTTTAGACTAACAGTCTCAGACTATTATTTGTTTAACATACATTCAACAAATATGAATGTAAAGATGACAAGATTTGGTATATAAACAATAAATAAATTCTTTATTGATAAAAAATGTCTCTAAAAACTTATTACATTTTTACTCCTTAAGGCATACATATCTAACATAAGGATGCAAGATTTTTCATATTTACTCACTAACTACAAGTGGGAGATTGTTAAACATGTATGCCTTAAGGAGTAAAAATGTAATATGTTTTTGGAGACATTTTTATCAACAAAGAGTTTATTTATTATTCATATACTAAATTGTTATCCTTTTTATGTTCATATTTGTTGGATGTATGATAAACAAACAAAATTTTGAGATTGTCGGTCTAAGCCTTTAGAGTCAGGCATATGATGGACAAATTATGTAGAAGACATGATTATAAAGGTGACAATCTAAATCATAAGATCCACAATCGAGGGAATAAAGTTGAGCACTTTATTCATGCAAAGATTATTATGTTGTCTATATGCCTAACGAAGATGGTTTGTCTTAGCCATCGAAGGTAGACTCAATGAATAGAAACATCGGTGCATTGTCATAGATGACAATGCATTGGATTGGGACATAAAGTGTAATTAATTTGGGTTAAAAATTCTTTCTCGACAAATCAATTCACTTTAAACAATCATATGTGTTGTATCTTAATGTTGAGATGAATAGTGGGCCTGTTGTCTTGACTTATCTATTTTGATGTACCAGATGGTGAAATCTATATTTTATGACGATACGCATACTGGTATGTTGGAGATATGACTCTTGATCGTGTAAATTTGTTATTCATAGATACAAAATCTATAGCTCTTTTTTAGGAGTCGTTGATATCCTCTTATATGCATTATCCTGTAATTAGAAGACTAGAACGCTCAAACATTTGGATACATAGGTGTAACCGAATGGTATACCCTCTTTGGATGGTAAGTTTTCCTATGGTGAGATGAAGGAATATAAGAGAAAAATAATCAAGAAGGTATAACAGAATTTATCCTTAAGCCGATTATGGATATCCTATGGGGATACGATATAATATAATATGTCATGGAGACTTAGCTATTCAGGCTTCGTAGTTCTATATAGTTCGAGAGTGTCGCTCTAAGCTTTTTGTGGAGTAACGTTAGAGTTGATAATTATAAAATATATATCTGGAATATTAGGTTTCATAATTATTGGGATCTTGAAATATATAAGTCCATTAAGTTCTCTTTGCTAGCTCATAATAAATCCTGCAACAATACGGCATGCTTTTCCAATAAATTGGTGACTTATGTTAAATTATCACATTGGCTGAAATTCTATAGGATCAGATAATTCATGGTTGTTTATCGATTGAATTAATTTTGTGAAAAATTAATTGAAGATAAACTTGTCGAATTATCTCGAATATTTATTTTCCTAGAGATTATCTAGATATTATTATTTTAATCAGATAACTTCTCTGTTGGCTTATTTAAATTAAAACTGAGGCTTTATCCTAAGAATCTCAGGTGAAAAATAAAATATTCATAGGGATCATTTATCGTAAGTTCGGCAGACCGATCTTCAAGTTCAGTCTGCCGGTGGAGTCAGTTCGACAGGCCGATGAGTCAGCTCGGCAGGCCGATCTGCCAATACGGCCTATCGATCGAACGATAATCTGATCACACATTTTTACGTGATTTTACAGATATTGATCCAGATTTAAATTTTTGAGGCCTTATCTGATCAGGACCAACCATGGGGGCGACCTCCATAAATAGAGAGTGAGACTCATAAGTTATTTAGATTAGTTGAGAAATCAAGAGTGAGCACTCTAGTCTGTGAGTCTTTGAAACTCCCTTGAAAGGCTATTGTTCACAAATCATGAATGGTAGTTTTGGGTATTTCTCAATTGATTGGAAGGAAAGTCACCAGGGAAGAGCTGTACGACGTACGCCCACACACACTTCAATCGTGGAAAGAGAATAGTTAAGAAGACCAGTTGGTTGAGGCTCTTCTAGAATGCCTTTCTCTTCATCAATTGCAGGAGTTCTTCAATAAACAAGGTTAGTAAGATCTAATTAATTTATACATATAGCATGTCAAACTTGTGTTTTAGAAAATACTCTAGGATTAAAATTTTTAAATTTCTGTTGCGTATTATTTTTCTAATAGGATTGACTTCACAAGCATGTCATCAACGTATACCTCCATGGTTTTCCCAATCTACCGAGCAAATATTTTATTCACTAGGCATTAATACGTGGCCTTGGCAATCTTCAGCCCGAATTGCATAACTATGTAGCAAAATAGTCCTTGATTGGTCATAAGAATAGTCTTAACTTGGTCCTCCCCAACCATTTTGATCTAGTTTTAACCTGAGTATGCATCCATAGAGCTTAACAGCTTATGGCCGGTGGTTGCATCCATTAACTAGTCGATTCGAGGTAGGGGAAGCAGTCCTTTGGGTAGGCTTTGTTTAAGTCTATAAGGTCAATATCGACTCGTCACTTCCTGTTGGTGTTATTGAGCATGACAACATTCTTCAGCCACTTAGGAAAGGTGAATCCATGGATAAACTTGTACTTGAGCAGTTTTTGGATTTTCTTGTTTATGGCAACATATCTTTCTAGGTTAAAGGGTCTCATTTTCTAAATAACGGGTTTATGCTTGGGGTTCATGTTTAGATGATGGTTGATAATGCTTGGTTCATGTTTAGATGATGGTTGATAATGCTTGGTTCAATCCCAAGCATGTCCTCATATGACCAGGCGAACATAACTTGATAGTCCTGGGAATTTCTCTAGGTCTACTCAAATCTCAGGTTTAGTTGAGACTCGAGCATGACCATTCGGTAGGGATGCTCTTGGTCCAAGTGAAAGGGGACGAGGTCCTCTATAGGTGATGCTTGCATTTCTTCCTTGGGGAGTCACAGGTCTAGGTTGGACAACATCTTCGCTCCCTCCTCGTCAGGGAACTTTATCTTGTCCACTTTGTAAATGGCCAAGATATTCATTTGCCAAGCTGTTACTTTCTACACTACCTCAACATAGTAGTCCCTACAGTCCTTTTGTTTCAACTCTATCACTCCAACTCCACTCTCAGTGGGAAACTTCATAGCTAGGTAATAAGTAGAGACCACAGTTTTCAAGGTGTTAAGGGTTGGTTTACCGATGATGATATTGTACTGGGATGTTTGTCTATTAACAGAAATTCGACCAGCGGAGTGATCCGAGCACGAAGTTTGCCAAAGGTGACTAGCAAACAGATCTTACCTACTACTCAAACATAGTATCCTAAGAAGCCAAATAAAGGGGTCCGTACTAGGACGAGCACCGCATTACTTATCTTCAGCTTGTCAAAAGCCTATTTAAACAGGATATCTACTGAGCTATTGTTGTCGATCATTACTCGTCAAATTATGTTATTTACAATCTAAAGTTCGCACACTAGGGTGTTGTTGTGTTGGTCGATTAGCTTGTTCGCCTCCTCCTCGGTGAAAGTAATAGCAACATCTTCTTGCCGACATATCTTGTTGATATGCTTGCACATATTCATCAGGTCTCCTCTCTCGACTAGGCGGGCTTCCCGAGCGTAGGCTTGCTGACCACTGGCGGTATCCTCAATAACTGGCCCACTGAAGATCGTATGCATAATGTGCAGCGGGTCCAGGGCTTCATATGGTTAGTGTTTAGTATCCTTGACTCGCCTTCCTAGGCGGGTTGGTCATTTCTTCTAACATTGTTTACAGGGGTGAGGACCCATTCAATGAACTCCCTAAGGCATTTGTCTCAGACGAGCTTCTCGATTTGATCCTTTAACTGAATGCAGTCCCGAGTATTGTGCTTAATGTCTTTATGGAAGTTGCAGTACTTGTTCGGATCCTTTTTTGCTCAGTTTACTTTTAGAGGCGATGGGTCCACCAACAGATTGCGGTTACTCATTTAATTTAACACCTCCTCTATAGTGGCGACTAGAGGTGTATAGCTTTGAAATTTCCTCATAGAACCTTTTGGCTTACCGGACTTTAGCTTCTTGTTCTAATTGGCTCCACTCTGATTGGGAAGATCCTTGCTCTTCTTTTCTTTCTTGCTTCCTTCTCCTTCCTGATGACTCTTTATATCATTCGAAGCATCCGTATGTTTTTTAGCATAAACGAGCATCTGGAAGAAGTTGCTCGGCTGTTCTAAAGCGAGTAACCTGAGTAGGCTTTTATATTGCAACCCCTTATGGAAGGCGTGTTTAAGGGTCTCTCCTCTACGTGCCCTACTTCAAAAGCTGCTCGGGTGAAACAGTTGATATAATCCCTCACTTTTCCATCTCCTTGCTTCATAGCATAGAGGTGGGTAACCTCCTTCCTTTTTGATCTTGATGGGGCGAATGCAGTTGAAAACACTTTTGAGAGCTGTCAAAAGGAGTTCACTGAGCCCGGCTCGATGTGCCTGAACCACTGTCGAGTAGAACCGATCAATGTTAATGAGAACGCCTTACACATCGCTGCGTCCTTGGTATTCTACAACATCATATGGCCCCTATAGAGTTCTAGGTGCTCATCAACATCTATTGTTCCATCATATACTTTTTATCTGTGGCACCTTGAATTTGTTCGGCATAGGAGCCCTCATGATTGCATCGGTAAATGGTAGGTTAGGCATGCCACCCTCGTCAACCCCATATTGGCTGTACTTATCTAGTTGATCTATTGCTGCAGGTCACATAGTTGTTGGCTATTAGTATCTTCGGGTAGTTCCAACTGGTATGGGACTCCACCTTCTACTTGTCATTGCCTTAAGCTTTTGGTCAATCCTTAGCAAGGCACGCGCACTAGTTCTCGAGCTTGTCGAAGACTAAATCCTGGGAACTTTGTGGGGAGAGATCATGACCATCTCCCCAAACTGATCATTATGGATGATGAGGTTGCTTAGGGAGGCATTCTCCAAAATGTGAGTTCTAACATGTTTGGAGTTCCCTTGCTATGGGACCTGTTTCTCGGCCCTGCTCGACCAGTTGCCCAGTTTCTCGAGCCGGCAGAAAAACGCCAAAGGCGATTGTTGTCACACTTGCTGCTCTACCATTTGCTCCGTAAGGGGACATACTACCTTGGTTAGTTCTCGGATTAGGTCCTTGGCGGTTGGAGTTGCTTCACCTGTGCTAGCTTGGCCACCTGACTAGGACCAGGCTACGCGATTCTACCGCGAGGTTTGCCTGGGTTTTGGTTTTGGCCGTTTCCCTATCCATCTTGTCGGGGAATGTCCTGTCGAGTTTGTCCTCTTGTCACCGTGTTAATGGAAATGTTGTTAGGGTGCAGAGCCCTTCTTCTAGTGCCAGAATGTTGATGTCTTGCTGTCGATTAACACCACGTGCAGTTGCGTATGGTGGTTGGACCACCTGCCCTCCTCCTTTTGACCCTCTGGGGGGCACCTATAAGAAGAGGGAATGCCTCCAAGGTCAATAAGACACTTGTGTGATACCAACCAAAGGCTCTCCGATACTCAAGTTAGGTACTTGTTTGGCCGAGAAGGAGACTAGGGCTAGGTATGAGAGAGTCCACTTCCTTGAGGGTAGAGTTAATGCTCCTATATATAATACCTTACATGAACCGAGCGTAGGACGGGTCGGTCCCGTGACCCTGTTGTACTGTACCGTGGTGTCAGGGTAGTACGTGACATGTGACAATCCTAGAAATTAAAGAACCTTTCATCCAAGGGCAGTAATGAGGGCATGTGGTGGTCTTGAGAATGGATTGTTACCCGGCTTCAGGCCATATCCATCAAACCCAAGCAAGCATTCTTCCCGAAGAGGCAAGATCTTGCGCGGCAGTCAAAGGAGGCATTAGGGACCACCTCAGAAAGTGCGCCGATCAAAGGATAGTTGTGTGAACTCTACGAATGATTTCTGTATGAGGAGGGTGGTCAGACAGCTGAGGTAAGCTTCTTGGAAAGGGAGCCAAGTATACCCCAATAGTCGTTAAACAATTTCAGTATCTTTACCATGTCTACGATTCACAAGACTAGATTTACAATCAGGTGGACTGAAACTTAAGACATATAGAGAAAAAGAAAACAAAAGAAATGGGTTTAAAAAAAAAAAAAAAAAAAGAGTTTTGAGTTAACATGGACGAATGAATATCACAAGAATGTTCCTAGTTACTTCACTTGGCACTAGGACTTGAGGTCGCTCTAACTCATAACAAAAGTCTCACTTCTTCAACATCACAAAGTACACCACTAGACGTGGGCATTCTAATTGCCTCTCACTCGTTCTCACACCATATCCACATCCAAAACACTCCACACACGCACCTCTCCTTTTTATTGCATAACCAACGATAATGCATTTATAATTTAGAGACACGTTTATTAAGATCCCTTCTCTTCTTATATATATATCCATCAAAATATAAGAAAGAATCCTAGTGATAGTAGAAGAAGAAGAAGAAAATCTACACTCAACAAATGGCTCAAACCATGTTACTATCCTCTAGCTCTGTTTCCACTAGCCATGCTTTGGATTTGAAGAAACACCCTTTGCTTCAAGGACTTAAACCAAAGCCATTCTCTCATCTCTTGTTAAGTCCACTCTCTTCAAGATCTCGTTCTTTGACTTCATCATCACCCGGAATTTCAACTGTTTTTGCCGTCTTCAAGTCCAAAACCAAAGCCGCTCCTAAGAAGGTCAAACCTTTTCTTTGTTTTTCATTTTATTTTATTTATTAGCTCTTAATTTATTTAACTAGTTTGAAATCTCTATAATACTCTTTCTATTTTGGTAAAGTGTAGGATGCGAAGCCAAAGAGAAAAGTTGAAGATGGTGTTTTTGGAACCTCCGGAGGCATTGGTTTTACTAAGCAGAATGAGCTCTTTGTGGGGCGTGTCGCTATGCTTGGATTCGCCGTAAGTCTATTTTTACATTCCTGTAATTTACTTAAGAGCAATAATAAAAGATATGAAAAGTCTTATCATAAAAATATACGTGTCAAACTTAAGTAGAATTTGTTCTAATTATATGTCACTTTTCACAAAGTATTCATGTTATGAAACTGTATTTTCATGAAGAGCATATTTTTTTCCAATTTTTTTTAAATAAATGTTATGGACTGTGGAAAATTAGAACAGAGATGAACATTGTTAAGCTTGGGCTTTAGTTATGACAAAGAAAATGTGTGTAACATTATTTGCAGGCATCCTTGTTGGGTGAAGCAATTACAGGAAAAGGAATTCTAGCGCAGTTAAATTTGGAAACTGGGATTCCTATCTATGAAGCTGAACCACTTCTTCTGTTCTTTATCCTCTTCACCCTGCTTGGAGCCATTGGAGCCTTAGGTGACCGTGGTCAATTCGTTGATGACCCGCCCACCGGAATCGAGGGGGCTGTTATTCCCCCCGGCAAAAGCTTCAGATCTGCCTTGGGTCTTAAGGAAGGAGGTTAAAAATTCATTTCAAATTCTACACATATAAATGTTAAAATTTTGCCATATAAAAAAATTGCTATATTAGTCATGCAAGTTTTTGAAATATATGATTTATATAACATTATTTTATTTTGTCATCTCATACAAACAAAAAAATTCATTATATGATATGGCAAACTAATTATATAAGCCAGCATAGTTTGACAAGCATATGTTTGAACAGATAGATTGATACCATATATATATACATATATATATATTTTTTATAATCAACCAAAAAAAAAAGCTCTACAATGATATAATTATTTTTTCATGTGTTGTAAATGCAAAATTTGTGTATTCTATAGTCCTAAAAATTCTGTGCAATGTTGACGCTGCTTAGGTCCTCTATTTGGATTCACAAAGGCAAATGAGCTTTTTGTGGGAAGATTGGCACAATTGGGATTTGCATTCTCTCTCATTGGAGAAATTATAACTGGAAAGGGAGCTCTAGCCCAGTTAAACATAGAGACAGGAGTTCCAATTAACGAAATTGAGCCCCTTGTGTTGTTAAACGTTCTTTTCTTCTTCGTTGCTGCAGTGAATCCCGGAACTGGTAAATTTATCACAGATGAAGATGAAGAAGACTAAAGATGTGTAAAAGTGTTTCTTGTATCAAATTTAAGCAAACTTCTTTGTAGTCCGTTCACAAATTAAATAGTAGTTTCTTTCCTTTATCCTTTGCCTGATACATTGTTGATCATTCAAGTCATGTTGAGTAATACGCCTTATCGTGAATTGTTTATCAAACTTAGAGATGTCGAACAGACTGGTCCGGTCCAACTTGTTTAAATTGATTGAACCCAAAATTTCGCTCATGTTGTATTACTTAAATTTATTCTCTATTTTGGCACGAACCTCTTTGCTTGCAATTGGTGAGTGTTGCAATCACTTGGTCTACCAGAAAGAACTCAAAGTCATGAAGAGAAATACCACAATTCTATATAGACAACTCATAAAAAAACTTTATAGACAACTCTATATGATGTACAATGATTTAATCAAAGTCATGAAGAGTAATACCACAAATCTTGAGTGTACATATGAGTAATCAAATCCTTGTATGACAAGGCAGATTGCAATATTAAATAAGTTGAGTTCCGCCTAAGAGGCATATCCAATGCAAACTTTTTTTTAGCTTCATAGCTGCATCAATATAATAAGAAGTAAACTCTGTAATCCTAGGGATAGAGTGAGAGATATAGGACCAGTTTGGGAGGGTTTTTGAAAAGCTATTTTTGGCTTTTTGAATCCAAAAGATGTTTTTGAAAGTGTTTGGATGATATATTAGAAGCGCTTTTTGTCAAAGCCACAAAATATGGCTTCTCAAAAAAAAAAAAACTCTTTTGAAATAAATTTTAAAAAACTTATACCAGAGTATTAATAATACATTATAAAATTAAATGTAACATCTTTGTAGCTTTTTAAAAAAACTAAAATCATATGACCTATAAATATTTAAAAAAAAAAGGCTCTAAATACTTAGTGAAAAGCTACATCTTGTGCACAAACAAAAATTGTATATGTTTGCTTCTACAACATTGAAACCATATTTAATAATTAAACTAATAATATGACAAGTTGGTGGAGAAATATATGCTTAAAACTAACAGATGCTCTAAGAAGTTTGACCGTTGCTGAGTTTGCAGTGGCATTGCGGCTTGTGATACGATAATCATAATCATCTATTAAAATTAAAATGCTTTTGTGATTTTTTTTTTCCATTATGCGAATACTCCATCGATATAAAACTAATAATTCCTTCGTTCATAGACTTGTTTTTATTCGAAAAATGTGCGGTAACGACAATATAATTTTGCTTTGCACGTTCAAACTATAGATCATATATTAAAGCAATAGAAGGAATTGTTATTGTTAAGTGGGTTATGTTCACATTGTGCTTTAAAGTGGACTTTTATTTCATGAAAAACTTTAAAAACATCACTACAAGTAGTATTCCTAGTTACCCCTTTAATTGAAGGCAATATGCTTGTTAAAAAAACTCTTCGAAAATGTTATCATCGGCAAAAGAAATAAGAAGATCTTTACTAATTAAAAATTTAGCCAATAATACACGAGCCCTGATTGGATCGTAGCTCCAATTACTTACCCTATTTTCAGTGGAATTGATAGCGAGTTAGGATTGCTTAATATCACCAGCCCCATATAGTGTTAAATCGCCCGTCATTGCCACTTTAGAATACTCCTAACGATATGATACATCTTATCAATACGTTTACTCTTCTTGTGGCATCTAGAATCCTTGGTATTATCTATAATCTGATAGATGGCATGAAGAAAAAGGTTTAAATGAAAGTGAAGCCTAAGAAAAGTAGTTTGTTGAGTATCCTAGTATTTATTTGAGTGTATGTCCCATGGGTATAGACTCTTACGATGTAAAGTTGTATATATTTGTTTGGGTCTGAAAAGTGCATCCGATATAACCTTAACTATAAAGTTGTCTCAATAAATAAAGTCACCATGAGTCTAAGGTCGAGTCCCAAGGAAATAATCTTGCTAAATCCAATATATTAATTATACTAACCTACTTATTTATTTGTTGAAGAATTTGAGAATTAAAGATAATTATTTACAATATATTTACAATTTTTACACATTTTTATACATTTTTAAAACGAAGAATGTAAATTGATTTTGAAAATATAACAACAAGAAATGTAGTTTAATTTAAAAGAAAACAAATTTATGAAAAATGTTGAAGTTAAAAGATCCACTCTAGTTTTTAACTTAATTTCGTTTTATTTTTTCTAACAGCACTTGTAAAAAAGGTTTAAGAATATAATAGGCCATCTTCTGTCTATAATAAATCAAGATTTATAAAGAATTTAATGTGCCAGTTTATGTCTTTAATGCAACAAAATCTTAGTTTCACAAAATTTTATGAACCTAAAATTACTATATTAATCTAACTTGAAAGTGAAAGTTAAGCATTTACAGTATCATTCTCTATCAATGACTAATTAAAGTTCTCCTAAGTACTACCCGTGCAAGTTTATGTCGACAATAAATCAAAACCTCCAATTGACAAAAAAATTAACTAAAGTACTTATAAATTCATGAGTTTTTTGAAAATATTTTGACATCATAATGGCTTAGAAAACGTTTGAAAGACTAAAATTAGTTTGGTTAAAATAAGCAGAGCTCCACTCGTCACTTCAGCAAAAGAAAAATTAAAAACACATTTTCAAAATAAAAATACAAAAATATCTTTAAAACAAAACATAAATATTACTTTTAAGAGAAAGTGTTCACAAGAACTTAATTACAGATTAGTTGAGAACTAATCCTATATCTCAAGACTTGGATGAAGAACTGTTGTTGAAGATTGCCTCTTATTTATAGGTGGGGCCATGCAAATGCAGACAAAGACTTGTGATCAAAATATACAAGCAATGGGAGATGAGTCACACACCAACGGAGCAAATATTTTTATTTGATTTTATATCAAAATTTTAATTAAATCTTGAGTGGGAGCAAGGATGAATATTTGGTACTTCATTTTTATAGAAATTTGGAGAAAAAATCAATATCGGTGGAAATTTTGACAAAAATTATGGAAATTTTATATAAAAAAGAAACATAAATAAACATTATTTACATAATAAACTCTAAAAATATTAGATTTGTCAATACCAAAATGAAGTTTTGTGAGGCACAAATTGTAACACCTAGAAAATTAATTAAATATAATTAATGTAAAACGGGGACTTAGTGTACCTTAATGAGATTTGAACTTAATCTAATTATTTTGTTATGTTATCCAATTTATTTGACTTTTAAATATTTTTATTAGTTTTTTTATTTTTGAAACAAAATAATTTGTCAAATGCCTAACATGTCCCACTTTGAAAACTATGTGTGGGACATGGTTTCACAGCTGAAAACTACTCAACTCTCTTCTATTTATTCTCTCCCTCACTCTCATTTTTCCTCTCTCTTTCTCTCTTCCCATTTTCCCTCCCTCTCACTCTCTCTCTCTCTTTCTCTCTTCCCTCTCTTATTTTTGTTCCAAAATCAAGTGAGAGCTCTCGATTTGCAGCGGGATTGGAAGCCAAGAAACACGTTTAAGCCTGTGTGAACTCCATTCAAAGATCAAATTGAGATTAGTTTATTTTTTTTTCAAAGAATTTCAAAGTTATTTTCAAATTCTTCAATCTTCTATGCACGTTGAAATCCGAGGATAGATAAGCTTAGATATTGTTTAATTTGAGGTTGTAGGATGTGTTTTATCAAGAATCTAAACTTAATTTGAGCTAAAATGAATTTAACCAAGTTTTTGCATTTTTCTTTGACTTTCAAATCAAGGGTGAAATTGTGTTTAAATTTGGGGATTTTGTTTCAAATAGGTTTAGGATTATTTCCCTATGTTTTCTACATGATTTCTGGGCTTGAAATGATGAAAAACAGGTTTAAAATGAGATTTGAGCTCGGAGAAGCCGAGGCTCGAAATCTAGAATTTTCTAGATTTTTACAAATCAGTAGGCTGAACTTGAACTTTGGTAGGTCAGATTCATGAGTTCGGCAGGCCAGATTCATATCTTCAACAGGCTGAACTTAAGGAGTTCGATAGGTCGGGTCCAGATGATCGGTGCTTGGACCAGGGAGTTCAACAGGCCAACACGGCTATGTAAAAATGACTATTTTTCACCCGTTTTCACATTTAAAACTTGAATAGAGACCTTGAACTTGTAACATGATTTTGTGAATATTAGAGGCACACTAAGACACCATAAGATAGTATAGCATTGCAGAGTACTCTAAGGTAGATATTGACAATTTTAAATTATACTTAAGGTTATTTGTGGTTCAATGGAGCTAACGTATAGCAGGTTGGGATTGTAGTGTGAGTGCTATCGTACTGGAAAACGAAGTAGGATCCTCTTTCTTTGTTAGCCATGATTTAAAAAGGGATTTTTAGCCACAAAGTGTTGTTTTGAAAATGTTTTCATGAAATGAACGAATGAATTTATACAGGTATTTTCAAAAGCTATGGAATAATGAAATGATCATAATGAATAGAATAATAAATGTATATGAGAATACTCAATAAGATGAGACCTAAATAATGATATGACACCGGATGTGTCGTAAACATCATTCGGAATAATATATATTAGGGCATGATGCTATACTCAGAGATCGGGTCGTGTAGAGAGCGATCTTGAGGGCAGGTCTTGAAACTTAGCTGGGCCACTATGGTGATGATTCTATTGGTTTGCCAAGATATAATAATAAGATCATATCCGTATGAATAATGAACCAAATGCTAAGAATGAGATCAATAACATTGACTTACTATATTTTATATTCTTTGTGTTAATAATGAATTTCATATTAAAATTTAACGTTTTCAAAGCTCTAGTCCTACTGAGCCTTTCGCTCAAAGTTTTATTTGTTTTAAAACTTTCCCCCTTTAGGTGGATTGCAACATAGGGCTGATTGGGACTCTATTGAACAAACGCGTGGATTGTACGATTTCTATTTTAAGGTTATTTACTTATTTAGATCTGGACTGTGATTGTATTTATTATGTCGTTACTATGTAAATGCACTAATATGGGTCCGGGGTAGTCCGGCTCATATTTATTGGTTTTTATTATTTAATTTTAATTGCCTTAATTTTGGAGCAATCATTTTAAAAGTGTTAAAACTTACCACATTTTTATAGATAAACTAATTAATTAATTAGCAAGTTTAACTAAAAATTGCTTGATTAATTTAATTAATCCACCATGTTACCACCCAGAATTGGGTTTGTGACACAAACATGGTTGAATTCCATCTGAGTTCAAATAATATTAGTGGTGTGACATGTTATTTGAGTAGTGTTGAAATAATAATGAATATGTCACATGCTTGTTTGTTGACTTCATCCTAATATATTTTCATAAATGGAAAATTGTGAATTCTTCCAATTGTTTGCCTGAGATGGTAGTGATATGGTCGGATGAAGATAATTAAAAATTCTATAAATATCATAGTTTCCAAAGTCCTTATTTTATGGATAATAAGCATGATGAGCCTTATTGGAGGAGCTGTTATCATTAGATGCCAAATTCATTGATTCTAAACTCATAGCAATATTATTTTCATCCAATGTCAGCATTCTTAATGTGGAAAGTATAAAATAGTGATAGATTATCGAAAAATAAAAAATCCATTAAATTTTGTAATTTTTAACATTAACAAAATTTGGTAGAAATTTCCATGATATGTGCAGAAATTTTGTACAAAATACACTACAGATTTTCGATGTCGATATTTTTACTAATTTTTTGTCGATGTTTCTCGGATATTTATTGAAATCAGTATTGCAATAGAAAAATATTTTGGTACTTTGAAATTTTTGAAATTTCCACCAAATTTTATGATACTTACATTCATGAGTAGAAAAAGTGCTGGAAGTAATATAGATTTGCTAATTTGGAGGATAAAAAGGGTCAAGCTCTGGCTATTAACTGCACATTAAAGACAAGATCAGACAGCTAGACTGAAGAGAGCTAAGGTGATGACTTTGGAGCAAAACAGACCATCTGGGATTATCAAGTCTACATACCAAGACTTCATCAACTACTGGATCGCAAGGAGCACGGAGAGCATGTGTACATGTTTGCACTAGAATGGAGCAATTTTAAAGAGTGGCTGACATTAGGCTCCACCCACATGACGTGCTGACGTCGACACCTAGCGTAAGATGGACGGTCTGGATTGAACTACTTGTGGATTTAATTGCCCTAAAGCGCCACATGTCAAGGAATTTGAAATTTGATTTTTTATTTGTTTTCTTTTGCATTTGTTGTCTACTTTTGCTCCTTTTGACACCATTTAGCTCATTTAAATTTCAAATTATATTGCAATTAAACCCAGAAAGGCTAATTATTTATAAAATAAAAATTAGTAAAAATTCGTAAATATGTATGAACACTTATTAAACAAAAAATTAAATTAAAGCTTTAAAAAAATTCAAAAAAATACATTACACAATTTAAAAATTTTTATTTATTTCACACAAACGAATTATTTAACTCATAAAAGCACTTCTAAAAATTATCAAAAATATACTTAAACATAAAGCACACTAAAAACACAATATTTAAACATATTTTCATATTAAGACACAAAAACCAACATAAAACATGAAAATGCTATTAATTAAAGGATTTAACGAGAAACAAAAGTGTAATTAGATGGTTTTAGCCTTTTAAATATACACTTTAATTGTCTCATTAATATCAGATTATGACTTGCAACAAACTGGTTAAAGGCATCCATGAAAGCATCTGTTAATATAAATTGTTTGTTATGGTTGTAAAGATGTAACAAAAGATAAGAAAGTTGTTCTTGTAACTCAAAATTTCTTATGCTTCTATATCATCAGCGTCAGACTCCAATTAAAAAAGGTTTAAGAGTGTTGTGTGAACTCAATTAGAAAGTATGATTCTAGAGCTATTTGTGATCGCATTACTATCCGTGTTCGCTCTTGTTGTGGGCGGTTTGATGTGCCTTTGTTTCAAACAACCATAGGATCTTTGAGAATCACAAAGAGATTATTTGAATAATTATCCATCAGAGGAAAGGGAAGGGTAGAGCTCTAAATTGAGTTAGTTCCAAGATCTTTTGCCTGTCCAGAGTTTGAGTGTGGGTGCTAGTCGGTACCTGTGATTGCCTGAACAGTCCACCTTAGAACTATAAGAATTTGGAATGTGTGCTATGTTCAAAATTCAACACCAAGAAAATGTGTCTGCAAGGACATCCATTCGTCTCGAGTAGTAGGCAATTGCAGTTTAGATTGGATTTTTAGAACTACATGCTGCAAGAGGAGTCTCTAAGCAAGAACTTTGTTAGTGAATAATATTGGTAGTCACGGTTTTTGTCAAGAAGTTCTTGCTAAGCAAGTGAATACTAGTTAATTATTTTTACTTTTATTTGTGTTTAGTTGTTGGTCCATTTTTCTCCTTTTTATCATAACTTCCAAATATCTTGACCGATAAACCCACAAAAACAAATTATTTACAAAACAAAAATTACAAAAATATTTATAAATATTGATGTGATACGAAACTAATTTAAAACACAAATTACAAATAAAAACAAAAATACTCACATATATTAACCTATTGTTCACACTTTTCACAAAGATTAATTATTTAAGACACAAAAATACTTAAAAAATAATAAATTAGATTTAAAAATAAGAGCATAGTAAAAACACTTGTGTAAACATTTTTCTTACACAATGCACAAAGAAAAAAAGTAAAAACAAAAAAATGCATAGTTAAAGAGAAAAAGTGGTGTGTTCAATGAATAATGACATAAAAGTTTCTCGAGGCTGATCTATATAAATTATTAATCTAGGAATGTTTCTATGGAAGCAAGGATACCCTCGTAATTCTACATGTCCAACCGATGAACACATAAAAATAAACATTATATAAGGCTAAATATTATCATTTTGTATTTTTATTTGTCATTAACACCCTTAGTTATAGCATTTGTATGTTAGTATTTTTATGTATTAATGTAAAAGTATGTTTAAATATGTCTAGTGTGTTTCCATGATTAAGTATGCTTTTAGTAATTTTTAGAAGTGCTTTTGTGTGTTAACTAATTAATTTGTGTAAAATTAGTGAAAACCGTTAAATTACGTAATTATTTTTATTTTACATTATGTGTCCTTTGTGCTTTAATTTAATTTTGTGGGTTGTGTAAGTATTAATAAATATTCAATTATTTTAGTATTTTCTATTTTCTTTGTAAAATAATTACTTCTTCTGGTTTTATTCGCAAGGAAATTTGAAAATGCAAGTCAAAAACATAAATTTGAGCAAAGAGAACAGTGTCAAGATGCATTGTCGTTTTCTTATCGTGATGTTTCCTTTTTTAATTGTTTCAAATATTCTACCCCACTGTTTATGACATGTTCATGACAGATAACTAAACAGACCTAAAAGAAAGGTTGCCCTCTAAGCAATCTTCAACGTTCAATCTTTGATCCAACGACTGTGAAAAAGATTTCATATTCGGTAAATTGGTAGGCACCATAGAGACATTATATATATATATATATATATATATCCACACAAGTTATTGATAGCAAAATAAATAATTATTTTTAAAAATAAACAAAAAAGAAAAACTCCAAACCCCATCACTCTGGCCAGCCTTGTCATTCAAGTCGACTTAAACAAATACACGTGGAACGTAAAAAGAAGACCATTGCCATTAAATAATTCCATTTAATTGTTATTTCTTTTGCTAAGAATTTAATTTTGGAAAACTTTTTTTTTTTATCTGGCCCGGCCCTCTCAATGGGATGGGCCTCACTCAGTGGGTATCACCATTGTGAAACCTATTAGGTGGGGCCTATCTAATGAGAGAGTCAAGCCACAGCTCGATCGTAATGTATAATGCTGTCATTTAATTTTCATATTCCCATTTTTTTTTTAAATATTTTTGAATGAACGTTGTCATCATCCTCGGTAATAATAAGTCATTATTAGTCCTTTCAAACAACTTTATTATTTCCCCACCCGCATTCACATTTTCCACCACGTCGGTACCAAAATAAATAAATAGATAATTTCTTAGCCAAAAATAACAACAACAACAATAATAATAATAATAATTATTATTATTAAAAAAATAAAAAAGAAACATGAAACTAAGAGCCACCGCCCCCTGGCTGTTTTCCACTTTAATGCATTCATTCCTTAAACTTCTTCGGTTTATCTTCTTCTTTTTCCTCTTCTTCGGAGTGTTCTGAGCCTGTTTTCTCTTGAAACAGCGTCGTTTTGGATCCGTCTTTCTGTATCTGAAAACTGCGATTTTCCACAGTTACAGTTGACCCGAATCTGACGGTCCACTTTCGTCTTCAACCTCTTCATAGAGCTCGGTTTCTGTGTCTTTAGCTGTAAAAATTTCAGAGTTTTAAGACTTAAAGAAGTTAAAACCTGGCTCTATGGAGAAACTGACGTATGTAAAAGATGGGTTTCAGAATGGAGTTCATCGTCCTTCCTTGACTTCTTCTTCTTCCCATAGAGATGTTAGCTACAGGTTCAATCTCATTCTTTCTTTCTATCTCAATCACTTTTTTTTAGAAATTTTTTATTTTTAGAAAAGAACAGGTTTTTGTTACCTGGGCTTTGTTTTTATCCCAATTTTTAGTTGTTTGTTGAGAAAATTTTGGAAAAGAGTGATTGGGGATGATGCTTGATTGTGCTTATCATTATTATAGATTCACTTCTTCTTCTTCTTCTTCTTCTTCTTCTTCTTCTTCTTCTTTTGGCTTGTGGGTTATGCTTTCATTTTAATTAAGATAAATACTAGCTGATTGTTGATTCAATCTTCAATTTTTGGATCAGAATAAGGGCTTTCCTTGCAGTCTTAATCTGAAATTATACAGGGATTATATTTTTTCTTTTTCCCCTCATATAAATGCACAAATTGATTCCCAGATTGTATTCACTTTGTTGAGAGAAACAGAGAACCAGTGATGCAAAATAAGTAGTATCTGTAGCATAATAATAGGGAAAATGAAAAATGAGGATCAAAGTATTCTTGCTTCTAAATGGAGTTTCTATCAGTTAATGATTGGAATGATTATTTATTTATTTATTTATTTTTTGAATTGTGTCCTTAGTTTTTGCATTGCATCTTGGTTGGAATTAGTAACAAGCTATAGTCTTTTCTTTCTGAATAGATGATTGCTATTGTACACTTGGTGCTTAAAATGAGGGATACAAGGATTTTAAAGAAGTTTATTTTTCTATCTATTTTAAGGAGGATTTTAAAGAAGTCATGCATCGCCAAAGTATTTCATAAACGGCAATGTAAATCACAATGCAAATAAATTTTCAGGGGGTGCTTGATAGTGACATTGGATGAATCTATATATTATTGAATTTGTGGTTTTCTTGTTTTGTCTTTTTCAATCTCGTCCTCTCCATTCTTTTTAGGATATCTTTTAGCTTTTTATTAGTTGCAAGATTTATCCTTTCTTATTCTAGTGGTTAACCGTTTATAATAGCTGGATTGCCTGGAAAGTTCATGGAAGATGTTGATTGAGTATCAATTTGGTTCCCACAACATTGAATGATTGCTATACCTTTTACACGATGAAAATGGGGTTCTAGAAAATTACCACAACATTTTGGAGAAAGCATCTTTCCATGTCGTTATCAGAAACCCTTTTAGAACTCTAGTAAAATAAAATAAAATTCGGTAACCTTTTTGGAGTTTTTTTTTCCAACTGGCTATCCTCTAGTTGTTCATTAGCAGATTTTCTTCCCAGATTGTACATTATTTTAGAATATTGGTTTGCTAAATGTATCATTTTTTTAAACTTTTGACACCTTCTAAATAATCTTAGACTGAGTTACAATGATTAGGTGGCTTGCTCTCAAATGGCTTGGGATTTAGTTTCTCAGAACCACAATCCCAGTCTTAAGTTGCAAATTTTTGACCGGGGTTGGGGGATTCCTGGGATATCCCAAAAAATAAAAAAAAAGGCTGAAATTCATCCAAAGAAGCTGTGACATGCGATCAATAGTGGGACTGAATTTCTATTTACTCTGAAACCATAAATGTTTTCTTGCAAGTTTTATAATTATTTTCTGTTTGGATTCATGTGCAAAGATGGTGCATGAAAATGTTTTTCTTTTTTTTTTTCAAACAGCTGTGGCTCTTGCGGTTATGCACTAAATTTAAGCTCCTCTAACCGGAACATCTCAACAATTGGCTCAAAGTACGGAAAATCTATCAAGCGAGGGATCATATCATTCTTCTGCATCGACGACAGCAGATTTACTCAGGTTGATGAGATCCAATGCGTACCCCATTTCTCCAAGCATTCATGGGGTTTGTTCCGACAACGAACCAAGCTTCTTTGCCGCAAATGCAATAACCATATTGGAATTGCTTATGATGAATTTACTTCTTCTCACCCCATCGGATTAGAGGAATCAGCTACGTTCTCAGGCCATGAAGTTCCAAAACGCAGAATATATGATATCAAAATCCGTGCCTTGCAGCCTTTATCCTCTGAAGAAACTGCTTTGTTGGAAGCATCAGCATGATAATTGGAACAAGCTTGTATTGTGTTTTTTTGTTTGCTAAAGAAGCATCATACATCCGCTGAAGAGAGGTATTTGCATTGGAGACTATTTGTGTAAAGGGTTTTCACTTTTTGGATGTGTTTGAATCTTCCACTTCTTATGTATTTAAAGAATTGTTTGTAATTTGTATATAATAATAGTAAGTAGTGAAAGGAAATAGGTAATGTGGGATTTTCAAGTGAGTTGAATGTTTGAACGAAGTTGAGTCAGAATCATACTTCACCAAATTGTTGCGTACAGTTGATTTTTTGTTCTGAATCAAAGATTTTTTCTATATGCATGGTTTTATTCCTGTCCTTTAGATCTTACTATTTCCCTATTATCCCCCCTTGATATTGTGTGTAACACTTGTAACTTACATCTTCTTCTCTTACCTCTATTTATTTATGACTTTTAGCCCATAAATAAAGGTTTTATGAGTACCTCTATTCATGATTATTTCTCTAATGCTCTCTTTAGCTCCTATCACTATCTTTGTTTTTCTATTTGTTAGACGTTGTGAACCCAAGTTTTAACTGTCGTTTTTTGTTAAGTTCTTGAAGGTCGTAAAGCTTTGGAGACTACATTATAACAGACCAGACGTTTGTGATGCCAATTAAACATAATTTTGTTGAATTAAACGAAAGGTTGAAACAACATTTTTATTTTCCATTGCTCAATTGGTCAAAGGAAGGATCTGATTCCTTCTGTCTTTTCATTCGCAGCAGATGAAGTGATAACATTGGTTAGAGACTACCGTGTTCGCGCTGGCGGTTCAACAAAGAAGCAAACCAATTGTCTCTTTCTTTTTCGTTACGATTGTGATGCCATTTAAACATTATTTTGTTCAAGTAAACTATAGATTGAAACAATCCTTTTATGTTCTATTATTCAGTTGGTCAAAGGGGCATCCAATATATACCAGGATTAGTAATTGAAGCAACTACTATCTACGACACAACTACTAACTAAATACATCTACATGGAGTAATTATGATTATGTGGAAAAGTCTAGATTCTTCCAACACTCCACAAATTGTGCACAGATACTGTTGGAGAATTTGTACATAGAGCAAAAGATGAAGGCTATAAATTTTTGAAAATATAGATGGGGTTTGAGGTGCATAGGAATACTTTCTTTAGAAGCTTTGAATGCCCTTATTTTTCAAAGTTTACTAATGAGTTTTATGGCATATTACCTCCGCAGTATAACAAACCCTTAAACATAATATGTAGCAATAATATTGTGGTTCTGAATATGAATAAAACTTGTAAATTTTTTAGAGATTCAGTAATACATAAGGGTGATATCTCGTGAACTAATACAATTGTTGCAACACATGCAACCATTTATTTCATGTAGCATCGTATCTATTATAACAGATACATCTGTTGGTAATATACATTCAGGTTTGTATGAGAACATGCAATCTATAAATACATTGGACGAAACAACTCAAAAGACACATTGTTTAAAGTCATATTAGCTCGGGCAGGCACCTTGGTGCCAACTTTTGGTGTTGTTGTGCTAATGCAGTGCTGCTAACGCACTGCACCAAATATGGTGCAAAATTTGACTATACACCATAGTGCCGGAGTTGCCTCAGCCCAGTGCCGAGGCGCTCCAGGCCTAGTGTCGAGGCGCTTGGCTCTATATCTCATTTTGTTGATTGATTTTTTCAGCACCGCGACTTCAATTTTGATCATCGTGACGCTACACGCTAATGGCAAATGCACTAAAAACGTGTATTTTCATATTCTTCAATGTGTCTAATGATCTTATAACACATGAGAGATATATTACAATCGTTGTAACAATTCCCCACTAAATTGTAATATTTCTCCAGATTCAACAATGATAAACTCATACATATAAGAAGTTTTCGCTCAATTTTAATCTTTAATTAGTGAACATATTTCAAAGTATTCACAAGACAATAGTGTACTTTGTATTGAATTTTGTCTCTAAGAAAATACCAGAAATATATCACATATTAGCTATTCTAGATTTCAAATTATGTTCCAATGATTTTAGTACTATTCCAGCCTTGTGCTGTGTCTTGGATTCATGAACATTTACAAGATTAAATCACAATCTTGTTAGAAATGGCACCATTTCTTATGTTCACTTAGATGAAGTTCCAAATCATGTCTCTGTCTACTATGAGACATGTCTCTATCTACTATGAGACTTGAACTGCGTTAAGAGTATACACTCAACGTCAATCACGTAGCTACTTGCGTCAAACATCTTAGAAACGACAAATATTCTTTTTTGGTGCTAAATTGGTCATATAACGGTGACTTGTTCTTACCCAATCAAATATGGAATAGCAGTATGACACTTACATAATTGGGTTACCATCACTGGTGACTCTTTCATAGAAAGGTTTCAGTCTTAATCCACTAGATATATCCTTCACTAAGTCTCTCAAAAGACCTTGTGTTAAGGGATCTGGGTTCTTATTAGTCCTAACTTAAACAACACTAATAACACCATTAGTTATCAATTGTTCCACATATTCATGTCAATATGTCTACACTTTTTATTATACACTTTGTTATAAGCTCTAGACACTATAACTTCACCATCAAAGTACAAAGAAATGGATGGCAATGGTTGTGGCCACATTTTCTGGTAATTTAATACTAGAATCATATAGGGTATTAGCTTCTTTAAACTTCAAATGATTGAATTTAAGAAGTAGCTTCTCAATATAATGAGCTTGATAAAACGAGGAACTTCCACTATGTTTCGTTACTTTCATACCTAAAATAGTATTTACCTCACTGAGATCTTTCATTTGAAATTGTGAAGTTAGATACTTCTTAGTATCATTTACTCTTTACATGTTTGTTCTAAAGATGAGCAAGTCATCAGCATACAAGCACATAATCATATCAAAATTATTTGTAAATCCAAAATACATGCATTTATCTGCATTAGTATGCTTAAAACCATAAGGTGACTTGACTAGCTTGCAAAACTTTTCCTCATTTCCAGTGAACACAAACCCCTCAGGTTGTTCCATCTACATGTCCTCATCAAGATCACCATTTAGAAAAGTAGTCTTCACATTCATTTGGTACAGGGCATTTTGAAAACTGGCTTTAAGAAAAAGCCTTTTTGGCAAATGGCCCTTTTTTTTGGACAGTTTTTTGGCATAAAAAAACAAGCTTTTTGGGCATGAAAACTGCTCCAGCTTTTTTTCTTTTTACTATGTTGAGGTTCCTTTCCTTGCTACAAGTCTTTTTCTTATCTTTCTGCAAAAAATTAGAGCAGTTTTACTGTACAAAAAAGCGTGTTTTTTAGTGCAAAAAAAATGCCATTTGTCCAATTTAAAATTTTTTTGGCTCTTTTGTCAAAATATCCCATTTGGTACACATGCAAATTATATATCAAAGCAATTGTAAATAGTACTCTAATAGATGTTAATATAGCCACCGGAGCATATATATTGCAGTCTATACCACGCTTTTGTTTAAAGCCTTTGGCTACAAAACAAGCCTTGAAAGTTTATATAGACCTATCAATGTTGTACTTTCTTTCAAACACCCACTTGTTGCTTATCGGTTTTGATCCCAAAGGGAGATCAACCAAGATCGAAGTTTGACTAGACATTATTGAAATTATTTCATCATTTATAGCCCCTTTTCAAAAGAAGGCATCTCTAGATGACATAACTCCACTAAATGTCTTTGGATTTTCCTCAACATTTAGTAACAATTGTATTTTATTAAATACATCCTTTTTATATCCTTCAACTAAGAAGGCCAAATCTTAAGATGAAATAAAATATGGTGCTAAACACTTTTTTCTTTTCATGTTGACTTCTCCTCGGTTTGAAAGATGTCATAGATTCTTTCCTTTTGTTAGTAGAGGTACCAAGAGTATAGTCACATGATTGATTAATGTTAGATTCAAATTCAATAATAGAATCAATAAATTTATTTTTAATAAATTCAATATCTTTTAATTCTACAATTACATTAGAATCTAGATTCAACAATCTATACGCCTTGAAATTTTTAACATACCCTACGAAAACACATTTAACACCTCTTGCACCTAACTTTAATGTTTTAGGGTTACGAATTGTATCAAAAGCCCACATCTTTAAACACATCATTTTTGGTTTTCTTCCTTTCCTTATTTCATATAGAGAAACATGTGTTTTTATAGAAGTAATCCTATTATGAACAAGACATGCACTAAGTAATACTTCCCCCCATAAATTATTTGACAATTTAGCATTAAGAAGCATATAGTTAATTATATCTATAAAGATCTTATTTTTCCTTTCAGCCAAACTATTTTGTTGAGAAATAAAAGGGGCTAAGGTGAATAATACCATGGTCTTCATAGAAAGCATCAAACTCATTAGAAAAATATTTACCACCTATATCACTTCGAATCATTTTGGTATGTCTATAATTTTGGTTCTTAACTTCAACCTTGAAAAGTTTAAACTTATCTAAGGCTTCATCCTTTGTTTTAATCAAATACACATATGTGTATCTAGAAAAATCATCAATAAAAATGATAAAATATTTCTTTCCTCCACTTGTCAATATTCCATTATACTCACAAATATTGGTATAGATTAAATCCAACAATTGAGTATTTCATTCGACTTTAGGAAACGGTTTCTTAGTCATCTTTGCTTGTATGCAAATTACATACTTATCATGTTTTTTATCTTTGAAATTATTCAAACCATGTTTAGACATATATTTCAAAGATTTAAAATTTAAGTGTGTTAAACGAGCATGTCAAACATCAAAAGAGTAAACAATATAAACAAGAGTTATGACTTTTTTATTATTGATACTAAGTTTATACAAGCCATCATATGAATAGCCTTCTCCCACAAAAGCCCTATTCTTTGATACAATACAAGTATTGCTTTCAAAAACAGTCTTTAGTCTATTTTAACACATTAGACTAACAAATACAAGGTTCTTCCTTATGTTGTAATATGGAAGACATTGCTTTAATATCATTTTCTTTTTAGAAGTAAAGTTAATCTCCACCACACCTTTCTCGGCAACCATAGCTACATCACACTTCTCTAATGAAAAGTTAGATCACGACCTTGTCGACGAATCATCTTTGTCCAAGATGACAAAAGATCATCTGGCTGGAAGAGATTGCAAAGGTCGGAGATTGCAAAATGAATGTAGATCAAGCGAGTGAAGCTTTGTCTCAGCCGTGAGTATAGACGGTCCTCGCCCCTAGACTGGATCAGAGAAGACGAGATCGAAGTTGCCGGTGCAAGCTACAAAGACGAGATCTGCATTTTTTACTATGCACCTAATAAAATCTATTATTTGTTATAATTTCTCAATTAAAATTTTGATTGTTGAAAGAAGTTTGATTTTTGTATTTTTAGTTCATATGGTTTTTTGGGCGTATAGTTAAAATAATTTAGTATTTCAACAACTATAAATATTCTACCAATATTCAAATTTCCATTAAAAAGGAGTTTTTAGGGCGAAAATGGAATAAAATTTTGTTTAAATGGCATCCATTTTTTTTGTATTATGCTATTATTTTTTTTGGCATTATATTAAATCCTATTGGATGCTAACTACATGCAAGTATACATGGTTGAACACAAATGATAAAGAGTAAATAAAAGTACAGTTCATACAAAGATTGTGTTTAATTATAGATTAATTACCGAAGTTGATTAATTTTAGAATTGTTTGAATAATCAATTTCAAATAAAAATAAAGCTAATTTAATGAAATTTGAAGAAACTAAATTAATTAATATAGTAAAACTAAATTAACAACTAAATGATAAAATGAAGTAGAATAAAATGAAATAAAATGCTCAGGGATTTAATTTCTCCTAATTATGCCACTAAGCATCCATTAACTGCCTTAATTATATTGTCTAGTTCAATAATAGTCAAAATCTCTCAAATTATTCACAAGCCCCTCCTAGTAGTCAAGTAAATATACCCTAAATTAATCTACTAACTAATTTAGAGTTTATTAGAATTTAGGATTTTGTTAATGGCTACATAATCGTAATGTGTGTATTTCTATCCAGCTAAAAATTACATTATTGTATGATTCGTATAGTGTATAAAAACCTTTCCCAATAGCATTTCCTGGTTTTTTAATCGACTAATTAGCGATTAATTAGAAGCAGTAAAACCACAAAGAATAATTATTCAATCGAAACTATGCTTTCCTAGACACGTGGTGGAGCAGGAGAGGAGCATTGGGTGAAATGTGCCTCGTGGCAAGCTACAGCTAGCTAGAACATGTGGGTGCAAGAAAACTCTATGGATCACATCGCGATAGAATGCACACAGCTCTGGAGTATGCTGATAGAAAACGAGTGGCAAGCTTGCATTGGACATAGCGTTGAAACGAGCTGGCTAGCACACATTTGAGCCCTTTTGAAACTAATCTGATGGTCTAGAAAGTTCTAGTGCGTGTACATCCAGCTTTTGGTGTGTGGGCATAGGTTGGGACCGTTTGGAATTAGGTACTTCTATTCATCCATGTTGGGCGGGAGTCCTATCCTCTTACATGAGGATGGCCATATGAGAGGGTAAGGATCCCACCCAACAAGGTTACAAAAATATTATTCTTTGGAACTTGAATTTCTTATCTTTTTTAAATCTTTCCTTTGATGTTTTTGCCTAAAATTTCAAATTCCTCATGTCACCTCATTTACCTAACACAAATGAAGATAAATAGATAATTAAGAGGGGCAACTACAATAAAATAAATAATTAAACTAAACTAAACTAAAAATGAATTTAATCAAATTTAATAAAATAAAATAAAGCAAAATAAAGCAAAACACAACACAACAAAAAGAAAATTAAAATCTAAAGAATATAACCAATTTAAATATCAAAATGTCAAAATAATATTTTTTTGTAGAGTTATCAGATTCTCTATTTCATTGATTTACAAGTCCAATTCTATTCGATGATTGTTGCATAGGAATTTTAAAGGACGGGGATGATCTTTTATTTTTCTTACTATTAGAGGGAATAATATAGATACAAGTATGTAAAAGTCAACTAATTTCAATCTTTTAAAGCTAAGAAAGTCATTTTCAACACTAGACAAGAATTTCTAATCCAATACTAAATTGATGTGCCAATGACAAGTTTTGTCATTTTAATGTAGTTCACGGTGAAATTTCGTCAACTAGTCTTTCAAGAAAATTACTCTCACCACGATGTAAACTTCTCAAATTTGATGAATAAGAAATGCAGAAAAAATAATGCACACCAAGAATTATAGTAGTTCACTTTGTATTGAGCTACATCCAAAGGACGAAGAAATTGCATTATTCTTTAAAAATATTATACACTCTAATGCTTAGAATGAGACTTAGTGTATTTTGGAGGGTTTGATTCCGTATTTATGCCCCTTTACAAATAACTAAAATACTATAACATAAAATTAATGAATGAAAATGGGAAACCCAAACTTTCCCTAGAATAAGGTAACTTTCTTATTTGAATTTTAAATAACTTCTCATCTATGAATCTTGTCATATGATAGCCTTGACTTCCTAACGCTGAGACATCTCTTCGTTAAAAAATTTTTAAGATGTTATAATTCAAATTTTGAGTGATTTCATTTTGTCTTAATTGAGTCTAGATTCATTCTAAATTAACTTAACTTGTTTCTTAAGTTTTCTAGAAGTTTCTATAGAGATTTTGTGACTGAAATTCGACTTTGACTCAAATTTTAACTTAAAAATTAACAAATAATGTTGTTTAAATGTTTTGAAAAAGCAGTTTTTTAGGTAGACTGTCAACACGGTACGTGCATTTCGCACATTTCAAGCAAGCTGTTCACATAGTGCCAGTTGGAATTTCAGTTGAGTTCAACCAAGAAGACTTTCAATAACTGAATTTAAATTCCTAGTCATATCAATTTGTACTCGATCCTAAATTAAGCGGATGCATGTAGACACATCTCATACTTAGGTCTTTGCTTATTTAAGGAACTAATTTTATGACTTTTATTTTTAAAGCTTTAACGTTGGAGAAAAACTAGAATGATCCTTTTAATGATCAATAGGCTTACCAAACCTATCTCTTAACCTTGTGTTGTCACTGTGTATTTGTCCAATCCAGTGAATGTTAGTTGTTCATGGATTGTAGCTCGAAATACGTTAGTTAGACAGAAGGTGAGCTTTGAAGACTCTGAATTGGACAAGGAGTCTCAAGGTGAGTTGAAGAAGAAGATATAGTGGGTTCAACATTGATGTAAATTTTAGGCATTCCAATATTTCCAATCATTGTAATTGTCATTCAATATAAGTGAATTCCTTCTTCTATCTAGTGTGGTTAACACTAGTAATTTTTCTTGTAAGGGTCTTTAGCTACATAAAATAACCTTATTTATATTTTTTCTATTTTTCATCTACTTTACATTACACAGCGTTTATTTTTAGTTATTATACTAACAGAATATTGTTAAGATGTTTTGTGTGTACAGAATATTGTTTGTCTAGTCTATTAGGGCTTTTAGGTTTTGTTAGAAAAAACCTTTTATATTTGTCTATCTATCTATTATCTGTCTATATAGAAGTGAGGATGCATGCTTTAATAATCTTTCCAATGTGTGACAAATGTCATCCATCACTTTTCCTCCTTTTTTTAATTTACTTTTTTTGTTTTCTTTTTTTTTTTCATTTTTCCTTTATATAAAATTACATTTCCACTCTCTATTTTTTCTTTTCTTTTTTAAAATCCCGTAAACATATATTTTAAAATGTATCCACTATATCATTTTAAAATGTCTCTATTATATCATATTATTTTTATATTTACGTAGCTATTATAGAAAGATGAAAAAAATATAATAAGCGGCATACGTTCGCGCATAGTGCATTTCCAACTAGTGTATAAAGAAAACTCAGCAAATTCCTTTGAAAAGAAAAAAGAAATTTTTTTTAAAAAAAAACTTAACAAATTAAATTCGCATCTCTTGCTTGCAACTAATTTATAGGGTGTTTGGCCAGTGGTGAAAATTATTAGTGGGAACCGTTTTTATTGTAGCATATGAGAGCTTTTTACTGTAACAATTTTTTTCTTTTAAATGTAACATGTGAGAGTTTTATATTGTTTATAATTGAGTTTGTGGTGTGAACCGACTTTAGCTAAACACCCTCTTAATCATCATCATCATGACATACATCTAAGCCCATGATTTATCCCTCCTGAGGCGAAGCTGGGCCGAGGTCATCCATCCATTACGCACTGCCCCAGAGTAATCTGATAGCAAGTTGAATCCTGACCCAGCTTGCATCTGTAGTTTTGCCGTATCAACCTGCGCCTGTAGTTTTTCCTTTTTTTTTTCCCAAAAAAAAAAACTTGCATCTATATCTATAGATAATGAGCATTACAAATCTTATGCACAATAATTCCTCTAGAGGCAACGTGTTAGAAATTCATTGCTTGCTCAATCTCCATGCATGTGGGGTTAACGTCATTTCTGATGATCCCACATAGGGTCTACGTTATTCAATCAGCCTATGAAGATTTTTGCTTTTGATGTATTTGCATTAATTCAACTTGATATTGGGCTAACTAATATTTGGAATTGCCTTTTCGTTTCTTACCTTGCATTGGATCTATATCTTTTTTTTTTTTTTTTTCTGGTCCCATGTCTTTCATATTCACAATACCTTTGGCACGCAACCAATAGTTGCCACGTATCCCAAATTCGGTCCATGGGATTTTTTCCCCTAACAAAGGCTGTGACCAAACACATGGGGTATCTTTCTTAGCACGAAAAAAAGATAGAAACCACATTTTTTTAATATAAAGAAAAAGCAGGTGGTGCAACCAAATAATTTCAAGAAATAACGTTTTTTTTTTTTTGTGGTTTATGGTTATGAACTTTTATATTTCATCTGTCGTAATAGCAGGATATACTTGAACTTAAAATCTTATCGTGAAAAATGAATAGTTTTATTATTTATATAAATAATTAATGAGTTTAATTTTACCAAGGGTTTGAAAGAGTGATGAGAACTATCACTTTTTTAGTTATAAATAATATAAACTTTCACATGTTATAATAACAACAACAAAAATCGCTATAATATAAAGTTCTTATATGTTATAATAAAAATGGTTTTAACTAACAGTTTCTATTATCTTTTTTAAATACTCTGTGATTGTGCTTAGTTCAATTGTAGGTTTGGCCCTATTTTCTTTGGTCCAAATTGCATGGTATATGATTGCACGTCACGTCCCCTTCTAGTGTTTGTTTGCTTTCTGTCTCCAAGCATGTTTTGGGATATGATAAAAGTTTTTGTACTTCATTTATTCTAAACTGACGAATCTGATGATATTCAGTTGTTGGATATTTCATATCCATATATCCCTGACTTTCTGTAACCCAAATAGTGGTCTTTTCTGCTTTGATCTTCATGTTAGCAAATTATGTTTATTAATTATTGTATCTCTTGCAAACCCCACAATAGACTGTTTTTGTGGCAGAGCTTTTAACTTTACAGAGGCATATATTATTAGAGACGTCAAAATAAGCTCACACGAGCACACGGAACATAGATACGACATAAATGGGTCAAGCCTATTCTACTTATTAATAGGCTAAGTTTGATGTAACTTTTAGACACGGAGTATTTTCATAACACAGAACAATAAGGGCCAGCATGAGCACAAGCACAAGCATGTTCAAAACAAGATTATGGTCTAATTATAAGCACGATTAAAATATACAATTCAAAACTAATTTTACTAATATATTTTATATTTTTATAAATATTTTTTTTATAAAGAAGTTCTAAATTTCTAATAGATTTGATTAAAAAAGAAATTGGATCAAATAGATTCTTTGTTGGTAAATTGTCAATTGTTAATATATACTTACCTTTTTTAATTTATATAAAAAAACTAAATAATAGAAATCACACCGTACAATTCTTTAATATTGTTGTTTTTATAAAAATATTTTTATAATCAATAATGCACTTTCTTTTAGTTAAAATTCAGTATTTTTATTTTTTGTAAATATAACATTAGGAGAAGGACACATTATAAACTAAAAATACAACAAAAAACATAAACATATACAACATGAGCATAGCCCAAGTACTTTATGAGCATGGCCCATTAATAAATGACCCATGGGCTAAACTTGACGCGATAAAAATTAACTAGGCTGGGTCTAACTCTGACATGATAAATAAATAAACAAACTCAACATAACACGAGATAGGAGTACACTTAGACCGAAATTAAATGAGTTGGGTCGGCTAAGTTGAACTAGCCTATTTGACGTCTCTATATATTATATAAATCAACTATTTTACATGCGTGTACGTGCAGGGCACATGGAGAGCCACACTCCATCTCCCTCCACTATTTTTTTTTTTTGCAATTACTGTACTCATTGAGGAGGTTGGATGAAGATTCATGTCTTGTCATGTCATTGTCGTCCACTACATATGAACTTTTTTCAAACTCTACAGTGGTCCTAATACAATAACCAATGACCCCAATCTAGAGCAAGAGCTGCCACATGGGGACAAATTGCCCCAACCAAGGGGACAACCAAACAAATCAGGCCTTATCATCACCCTTCACACACTTGGGATGTCTTGCACGTGGGAAGAGTAGCTTAGATCACTAAATTATAAAACAAGCACAAATTTGATTCACGGGACATGTAATAAAAGGAAAAAAAAAATACAGCTAACTAATAGTTCTGTACAATTTTGAATTTGAAATTCTGTCTCTGTGTGAGAAGGAACCAGATATATTCTATCGCCAAGGACAACTATAAGACAAGTTCCAGCACCATGACGATGGCCCTCTATTTGCTCTAGTGTTTCCCACTATAAAGGTGCGCCTAACATGGGGTTTTTGGCAATGTTTGGCATGTGAAAAGGAATACATTATATGTATCACAAGTTTATCTCTTATATATATAACAATATATATAACATTTGAAGCCAAAGCATACTTCAAGAATATCATCCTTTTACAGCCTGTACTATTTATAAAGAATGAAAAAAAAAAAGAAACAAAAAGGGGAAAACACAAAGAAAACCCAATATCTCAAAGCAAAAGAGAAAACACAATCTTTAAGAGTGCTAAAGTACCATTTTGACTCTACCATATTTCCAATAATACATGACTTTACAGTCAATTTGTGGGACTAAAAAAAATAAAAATAAAAACCCATTAATTGGTGTCACTGTCTCTATAAAACGCCTTTATTCCATGGTCCTCTTCTTTGTCAGAGTTCTTATCCAGCCCTTCCTTACCTTGACACCTTCCACCTGGCTGCTAACATGGCAAACTGTCCCTTTGTTGGACCTCTTCCATCTGATGACCTGGAAGAGGTGACCAATCCCCTTGCGCCACCTCAGCAACGAGGCACGTGGTTTCCCATGCTCTATCACCGTCTTGGTCTCCTTAGCCTGCTCGTTGCAAATGCTGTGATTCTTCTTCCATGACACATTGCAATTCTGTAGTGACACCTTTGACACTGTGTTGTTGTTGTTATTCTTCTCCCATGAGGCCACTCCATTGTCCTCAAACTTGATTGAAATGAAAGAATCTGTGGAAAGTTGAATTGGGCTTGCAATAAATTTTTATGTTGTAGCTTATAAATAATCACAATACCAAATTAAGCAGTAGAATTATAACTTATTGGAGAATTTTGTTGCAGGGTATTGAAAAAAAAAAAAAAAAGCCAACCAGTAAGACAATATTTCAAACTGTCACATCACATTAGACTCATAGCAGACGAAGGAAAGTTTAACAATTTAACAAAAAAATATCTAAATAGTTAAAAACTGTTCATAGGAATATAATTTTTTCTTTAACCTGCCAAAGAATTCTCCTACTTTATTTATTATGGTGGTTGCATTATACGCAAAGTCTGGGGCTACACACATACATACATACATACATACATACATATATATATATATATGTATGTATATATATTTCTAGTGAATTTATATACTTACAATTTCGGGTTTCTGTTCATGACAAAGATTATACATAGAAAGGACATGATTATAAACGAGAAATTAATGGCATGAAACAAATCATATATCATGTATAAATAGAAAAGGCCCCAAATGGGTCCCCTCCAAGAATTTCATTGCACGAATCTGCATAATGGAAGTAAAAGTAAATGTTTGCCAAGCTCTTTTCTTTTCTTTTCTTTTCTTTTGTCCGAAGAAAAAGAAAAGGAAAGAAAAAAACTACGCAACTTTGTCAACACGTTTGACAAACAAATCGATCTTTTTTCGTGGCATTGGTTGATCTAATTTACCGACTTCCCTTCAGTGCCTTAAAATATTATCCCTCTAGACTCTCCTGGAATATACATTAAAGCATTTATAAAATAACAATAATCATGATTAGTGATATCTTAACAACTTTGTGAGAAAGTGAGAAAATCTTGTTGGTGATGTTTCTCACCATGCCGTTCTAAGAATTTCTCAATGACATCCTCATAATCAAACCTTTAATTATCCAAGTCCCTAGTATACTCATATCAAAACTTTCTTCCTTCATTTTTTTTTTTTTTTCATATTGATACTCTTGCAGTACTACAAAACATGCCTTCTAAAACAAAAAGGAATGGAAAACCCAAAAAATAAAAATAAAAAAAAACTCTATCACCGACTTTCCTTTCATGTCTTCCCATTTTCTTCCCTTGGATTTCTTAACAAAAGTAATAATTAATTTACAAATTAAGATAAAATTATAAAAAATTAGCAGTACCTTCTTGACTGGCGGAAACATCATGATCATCGTGTGAGAAATTATCAGGTTTCCAAGGCCGGAATTCGAGCCGGTGAAGAAGCGAGCTGAAATCGAAGATCTTATGGAAGTTAATGGGTGGCTTCTTGCTGTTGATGTGATTGCTATTGTCGTTTTGATGAGCTTTGTAAGTAGTAGTAGTAGCAGCAGCAGTTGACTTGCATCTTGATGATGAACGACAACGGCCTTGTGTTGAGGCCAAGATGAGAAGCCTCTCGTTCAAGCAAAGTGGGCAAACCCCAACGACAACCTCTCTTGGATGGAAATAACAGTAGTTGTTATCCTCGTTGCACCCATTATTCATGTTATAATTAATTGCAAAGAAGAACAGAAGAAGTTAGAAATTCTAACTAAATGTGTCACTTGAGAAAGATAATAGAGTATAAGAAATAAGTTCTAGGGGAATTTGTTGGAAGAAGTACACATAAAATGTGTGTGCATTTATATATGGAGTGAAAGTTATTTTAAAAGTATGGAATAAAATAAAATTCTCAAGGAGCTTGTGGTCAATAAGGTTGGCCCACCAACATATAGATATCAAGTTCAAAAGTACAAAGAAAATGTCCAACGTAAGGAAAATTTCCCTGCTATACATTGGTTTTTCAATTAGTTGGAAGTTGTCATGTTGAAGAAGTCTCAAACTTTACTCACAAGTTTATGATTTGGTAAGAAAAATGGTGGCATAGTAGTGGTGTTGTATGACGTATTTTTTGTATCTAAATCTTGGATTTTACTTTATATTTCTGAAACTCTATGACCCTTTCCCTTAATACTTTATAAATCGTGTTAAAATATTTCCCTTAGTTTTACAAATTATTTTCAAAAACCTTCTCTAAAAATCATATTAAAGGATAGAGGATAAATACAATATTTATAGGGAAACACAATATTTCAATAAAATATTAGAGAAGTTAATTTTATGTAAGACATTGTTCTTCTTTAAAGCTAGCTATCTCTAAGTCAAGAGCATCACTTTAGATGATAATCCTAAAAAAGTTTCTTTTCTTCTTTTCTTTCTTTTTCTTTTTTGACATCCAAGGGAGGTCTTAGACAAAAGCTTAGACATGCACCAGCTTGGGAAATTTAAAAAAAAAAAAAAAAAAAAAAAATCCGGAATATTAATCTGCTTTGCTCCTCAACTACCTCTTTCCTTTTCTCTTTGTCCTCTATTTTTTTTTTTAAAGGAATGTCAATTATCCTTTTGGACATGCATTTACAAAGATAAAAACCATTTAAAATCCTAGTTTGTTAGAGAATGAAAGCATTTGGTAATGCTCATCCGGTGAACTGATTAATTTAGGACTACTGGTCCTCAGGCGTTTAAAAAGTCAATTTGGGCCAAGTCCTAATGTTACTTTAGTTTAGGTGAAGCCATGAATGCCTCAAAACAAGGCAAGCCAAAATCCAGGCGTAACATTTTCGCCATGGAAAAAAAAAAATAGTCATGTTCATGTTAGGTCAAAATTTGCGACTCCCACTTGATGGGTCCAACTTTGTATCATGATAATATCCCCAAAAAAACATAAAACAAAAAAAAATCAGAAAAAAAAGAAAAGATTTTTAGGTTCTAGAGAGAAGAAAAGAAAGGATGGGCAGGAGGATGTTTGACACTTGGGAACTTGTCAGAATAGGGGCCTCTACATGTGTACCTATTTTTTAAAGCAAATGTATTATTGTGGTTTTTGTTTTTATTTCTCCCTTTTATTTCCTTTCCTGGGTTTTAATATTATTGTGCTTTTTGTTTTGTTTTTCTCTTCTTCTTTTTTTTCCTCCTTCCTTTTCCCGGTTTTAATATTATTGCGGTTTTCCTTGCATCTCGAAAAGTACGCTCTTGCATCCCTTTCCCCCAAGACCACAAATTTCATTGCAATGACTGAAGCTGATGCCTAAATGCTGAATGTCTAAATGCTAACTAACCATAGATCGAGGAAAATGTTTGTGAACTTTGTGACAAGTACAACATGGTCGCTTATTCACCAAAACAAAAAAACGAAAACTTTCTTTTTAATCAACAGCTAAATTGAAAAGTCTTCCCCTTAAACATATATATATACACCATAAAGTTTCCCCTTTTCTGTAAGAAAGAATTCACTCAGTTGGAGAAAAAGAAATTATCTCTAATTAGCAACCAATACACTGAAAAATCTTACCTAACATTGTCCTCAACTTGGTAAATTTAAGTATACACATTTATGTTTTATGGAAATGTCACGTATTACTTCATGTTTCAATCGTTCATTGTTCTTTTAATTTCAAGTTAAAGACTCCATTTTGGCAAAATTCGGACCATTTTAAGAGAACTTATAACACCTTAAGTTTGATTAATTTAGCCAATCTTGCAGTTAAAATGGCCTTTTTACACTTTAAGTTTGACCAAATATTGTGGAAAAGGAAAGTTTTTAACACGGAATTTTAATTTTTTAGGCAAGGTCTTCAACCGTAGGAAAAGAATTTACTAAACCAAATTGAAAACGGCCAAAATACAACCAAAAGTCCAAAGTCCAAAAACTAGGCATACAAACAAACTCAAAAAACTTACCCAAGAGTCCAAATTAACAGATGCTTTTAACATAGAATCAAAGATTGGTAAATATCACATTCCTCAAAACGTAAAATATAGCATAGCATTCCTATAAAACAAGGGGAACGTTTGGGTACTCATCCTGGCATGAGCATCTCATGGACTTTTTCCCCTCTTCTGTAGCCACAACTGTAAAGGGGATTTCCACTTACAAGTAAAGCACCCAGTCCCCCGTTGGGATTTTGGAGCCACTATCCCATTGGCATGTTACTATAGAAATATAACTAATAAATTAAGTATATGTCTCCATAGATGTATAAGATGTAAAAGCCTTCGTGCGTATGTTTTTATGTGCAATAAAGCCCCTTTTCTTTAATTTTTTTTTTCCCATCAAATCTGTGCTCCTCACAAGGGTGTCACTGGTCGGCGCATTCCTCCTCCTTGGACGCATTAACTAAATAAGAAAAGGAGATCAAAATGCTTAAAAGTGATGGAAACAAACAAACTAATGGTCACATGGGGAGAGGGTTGTGGGGCAATTTCTAAATTGGTTGGCCTTAAGTGAGGTTCACATCAATGGACCAAAACTTCGATTACAGAACTTCTTTCTATTCCCCACCTTACTGTGTAGTCCCTTCCTTGAACTTAATATCTTCCCTTTACCAGCTTAAAGGGTACACATCTTTATGGGGTTTTTCCCTTTTTCTTTTCCCTGCGTGCAAACAGAGTGTAGTTGTACGTTCTAGACCTTTTAGTAATTGGGGTGATTTTTGAGTATACTTTTGGAAAACCAAGGGAAGCTTCTTGTTCTTTGTCAATCTCTATCAAGCTATCTCAAAGCGGACAGGCAGAATGGGCTAAAGAAGTTATGAAGGTGGCATTGATTTAATATATTTTTAATGTTGGTTGATGGGACTTGGTCAAGTATGGTAGTCTCCAGCTTCATAACGGAACCCTTCAGACAATAAGAACCAAGGAATTAGAAAAGAGTATGCAAAAAGTGAAGCAAATTTTATACGTGCTTAAATATTAATTTCTTCCCCCCCCTCCCTGAAAGAGGCCAGAGGCACTCAATAAGCCTTGAAATTCATGATATTTACATACCATTGATGTTTCTACCAGGCAACATAAATTCCCTAAAGGATTAAAAATGACCAGCCGTGAGAAACACATGACATCTCTCGGTTACTCCAATGAACATGTAACAGATTGAGATTTTTTGTAGTGTACTCTTTAATAATACAGTAGTTTAGGTTGGACAAAGAATGAGAAATGGAAAATTCTCAGATTCCATTCTGCAGATTAAAGCATTGCTTAGACAAAGATAAATTGGAATGATATAAGTAACATTATCCTTTTGATTGAATAGCTCGGAAGACTAAACACTACAAAATTTAAAATTTGTGCGTCTGATTTTTCGTACTGAACACTCTTTGACATGCACGCATGTTTAAAGCAAGACCAAAAAAAAGTATCTGCAAGATCCACCCAAAGAAAAAGAAAGACAGAAAGGAAAAAATTGAAGGAATTGGGAGACAATATGGAAAACATCAATCATGATGCATACAACCTAGAGAGGTCTTCAGAGAAAGCCTTCCTGATGATATCTCTCTTGATTTTGAGAGCTGCAGTAACTAGGCCAGATTCAGGCGTCCACGGGCTAGAAAGCAACTTGATTTTTGCAGGGATCTCAAATTTCTCTAGACGGGCCTTTTTTGCTTCCTGTAAATTAGTAGAAAATAGTAGACTTACAAACTGGAAAATAATTGTTAAACTAAAGATCCAAGAATCTCTGTTCTATATTGTGGTACTGTATTTGAGGCTTTGATGCACAAAGATAAACCGTCGGGGAAGTCTTTATTTATTTATTTTTTAGGTTCAGGGAGAAGGTTGAAACATCATAATTAAGCAAACAAAATTCAGTGTAAAAACAAACGTCGTGCCTACAAAGGCTCTGAAATAGTCTGAACATTGTATGCTCAATATGCATCCAAGCAACCACTGTATCCAAGTCTATATCATGCCCAACCAACTTAAGTAATGTTGTTTATTGTTTCTCAGAGCAAATTACTTCTTTTATCACCAGTTTTAGATTATCAAATCTCGACTCTTATTCATTTTGGACTATCAAAACTTGACTCTTATTTTGGTAAAGATAAGCATCATAAATTCAGAATCTTCATCACAGAGGAAAGAACAGTCTTTGTTCAAAGAGACACTCCCAAATGTACAAGTGAAAGAAGAGCTCATGATAAGCAGAAAGAGCACCCTCCAATTGCATGCCCAAGTTTTAACTCTCTACTTTCATGCTCAAGTTAAAAGATATGCAAAGGGAATCTAGATTTCTTACCTTAACAAGTGATGCCTGCACTTCCTTGACAGTTTCTTCTTTCTCACACAGGTCCGCAAAATCAGCAAAAGCTATTCCATGTTTTGAGGCCCAGTCTTCCGCCGTACTTTGGGAAGCCACCACAAGAGCCACGCAGTAATTATGGAAAGGATCAGCATGCAGCATTATACTTTCGATGTAGGGGCTCACAGACAGTGCAGCCTCAACCTGTATGGTAGCATTAGTCCCTGAAGAAATCTAACAAAAGTTTACATATGACCTGCCAAAGTTCATACCTTTCCTAAAGAGACATACTCTCCATGCTGAAGTTTGACTATATCCTTTTTACGGTCAATTATCTCAAGGCAACCATCAGGATGAAACTGCCCTATGTCACCTGTATAGAACCACCTAGTTCCTTTCTCATCAACCTTTCAAAAACCAAAATACAGTTGTTGTTAAAAATCCAAACACAGAACATTTATTTTCAGCATATAACCCCTGCAAAAGAGATAAAGGTACAAATTTTGAGATTCTACCTTGTAGGATTCTCTTGTTTTTTCTTCATTTTTGAAATAACCAAGTGTTACATTTGGACCACCAATCACTATTTCCCCACGAGGCATTGGGTTGTCGCTTGTTAGATATCCACCTTCAGGCCAATCGATTAACTAGATAAAAGAAAACAGAAATATTAGGACAAAATATTAAGATCGTTACAGTCAAACTGTTTTCTACTTGGGACACGTCCGGAACAACAAAAAGTGCAGTGAAAATAATTTGAATGGAAAAGAATCATGAGATAAAAGGAAATAATTTGATAGCAACTGGTTTGGTAATTTCTGGTTTTAAAACCACAGAGCCTTCTCCCTTTGATAAATCTCGAAACCAATTAAAAGTGCTTTACAGGTGAGGCTTCCTTGCAGCTTCAAGGACATTAGTCTTGGGCCTGATAAGATTTCTGAAATTAGCTTGCTCCTCTTACTATCATTCATTTCAGATCATGATTAGTCAAAAAAGCAACTAAAAAAAAGGCTAGAGGATAAAGGGGGTGACAGAAATCTACGTTATTGCATTGTAATAAACCCTCTCTCAAAAGCTCGACTGTTCGTGGATGGGTTTTTTCCCTTTAAATTTTTTTCTTGTGAAACATTCCTTCCCCCTACATATTTTGGTGAAAATTCAACATTTGAGGCAAATTTATAGCATAGTTTTTAACCGCACTCAAATATATTTGGAGCTCAGGCCAGTTTAAATGGTTTTTCTATGTTTTCACGGACATCAAATGGAAAAGTGGGGCTTCAATTTTAAACCGTCGACTATTTGAAAACCTGTTAAAGGCAAACAACAAGAAGAGAAACATTGAATTATTACACTGCCAAGAAGAAACAGCTCCACTAGGAAGCTTCAGCTCTTAGCGGCGGAGCCAGCCTTCAACCTCAGCGGGGCATGAAAGTACTAATTATTTTTCAAACATAAATAACCAGAAAAATATACCCAAAAAAAAAAATTAAAGTATAATATTTTTCAAGAACTGCCAAATATACGTAGAGATTTTACCATATGAAAAAAAAAAAAAAAAAAAACCACTACCGATAGGGTTTTGTCTTGAAACATCGAATTTGTATAAAAAAAATTCTTGTTTTGCATGCTTTTTACTTTAATCTAATTTTGATCATATTGATAAGGATACTCCACTACAGAGGTTTTTTTTTTTTATTTTTTTAATCTATAAACGTTAAATTTTGAGGTATAAAAAATTAATACCTTATATTTTGCAATTCATCATATTTATACTTTCGGATTTCAAACTTAGTAATGCTTAATTCTTACATTTCATCGGTCAGCGGTCAATTATGCTCTTAATAAACTATAAGAATAAGGAAAAAAAATCGTAAAATATGAGGATATTTGGATCTTTTTCACGGCCAAAATCAACTTTCAAATTTGAAATGTAAAGGTGTTAATTTGATGCAATTTGAAATATAAAGTATAGGTTTTTTTAGAACCATAAAATCCAGGCTATAATTAAAACCTCACATATATAAATCATAAAACATGTTACAATAGCCCATGAGTAAACGGAATAAAGTTGTTTATAGAAGAAATATAAAAATAAAATCAAAAAACGAAAAAAATTCAATGGGTGCATCTATGAAAATTTTTAATCTCAGCGAGGGAATGAGATTTTGAGGGGCCAAGTTTATTTTGGAAAAAACCCCCACTCGTCCCTTAATATATCCGCCACTGTCAGAACTTCTTTCCACCAGATAATTAACTTCTTCACCCAGCACCGCAGGGAGTTTTTGTCTCCAACCAGTGTTGAAAGATGTTTAAACTTTAAGCAGCCATGTATATTTATAATATCTTCCTTTAGTAATATTAAAATAAAAATAAAATACACCCCACTAAAATTGCTTATTAATGTGCAGTATTTTACTACCTCATACACAAAAAAAACCTAGAAATCAACTCCTTAAGAAAAGAAAAGTAAGAATAAGTAACCACTAATCTTCATTAGAGAAATGAATGAGAACAAAACAAAAATGCAAGCTTGTCACAAAAAAAAAAAAAAGAGAAAATAATTACTAAAATTTTTGTTACCTTGATAAATGAGCAAGGAAGCGGAGCTCCAACACGACCGACAGATGCATCATCAAACTCAGAAAATGTTCCACCAGCACAGGTTTCTGTGAGACCATACCCTTGACCAATTGGAACACTGCAATAGTTATCCAATTAAATTCTCAGGACGGTCATAAAGGAATAGAAAGAATAATGCTCCATCCAAATAAAAGGGAATCATGCATAAGATTGTACATAGCTGTTACCTTGTAAATTGGAATATTTAGTTTAGGAAGATATTCTAGATGCTATAACAGTCTACAATGACGTGAAATTAAGATCTTAAAAGCTACCTTTTTTTTTTTTTTTTTGGGAAATGGACGCTTCTACCTCCCTTTTATATGTTGGTCTAATTGATAATTCAATGCTTCAATGCCTTTTTAATCATTTCAACCAAAAAAACACCAACTTATGAAATTTAAGGATAAAAGGTTTCATATCAATTGGCATTGCAAATGCAGTCTCATAAAACAATTATTATAAAATTAGTTAGCACTACTGCCAATACTAACCCAAGACAAATGTTGATGAATCTTTGAGTATCACCAGAAAGAGGAGCACCACCAGATAGGAGAAAACGGATATGACCTCCTAGAATTGCGCGAACCTTTTTAAAAACAAGAAGGTTCCACAGTAGCCTTTCTAGGCCCCATGCTCCAAGCCAACTACCATTCACTGCAGACAATCTACGGGAATATGCCAAGTGAAACAATATCTTGGGCAATCCTCCCTTTGAATTAACCTGTAGCATGCTATTACATTCAGCAACGAGCTGAAAAAACTTCAGAAATAGATCTTCACGCAGGCACATGATTTGTATGTGTTATATGTTTTCCTTTTCTTTTGCTTAATAAGAGTGATCTATACACATCTATGCATTTATCAAATACACAATATATACGCATTGTCTGCAGGCCAAAGCTCACAAACCTTCTTGATTACTCCCTCTCGAACACGATCAAGAATCGCAGGGACTGCTGTCATCAGAGTTGGTGATAGCACAGTGGCATCCCCTTTTGTTCCCTTTTTTATCTTATTTGATGTATCAGTAAGAGTCAAAGGGGATCCATATCCTATAGCACTTCCCACAGCAAGCATTACATTCTTCAACATGAAAGTAATAGTTAAAAGTGATGGTAGAAATATAGCATACGGTAAGAACTATCGAAGATAGAAGATGCTCTTAAAAGTACTATGGGTACACAATCCAACCGATGAATGCATTATTCATACCTCTGCCGCCAGTTCAAGAATATGAGCAAGTGGAAGATATGCCAGATAGACATCATTGCTTCCAAGGTCAGGAACAATTGTCATGACAGCAGAAACTGTAGCCAAGACGTTACTGTGTGTCATCATCACTCCCTGTACAAATTGGAGAATTGGAGAGGGACTAATTATTTGGCAAGACTAATCAGTTTTTGTTCAAATATGTAGACACTGCACTACCTCCCCCAGAACGAAGGAAAATAATAGGAAAAAAATATCCAATAAAGACCATAAATTATACCGAGTAAACAAACAAAGCGCACATACATGCAAAGCAAGAGAGAGATAGCTGCAAAGAATCCAAAACTCCAAAGGAAAATAAAAGAATAACAGAAGAATATACATTCCAACGCAACTTCATGCATGAAAGTGGAGCCTATAATTTTTGTTTATTTATTTTTTTTGGCAAGGGCCAACCGGACACCCATATTATTTTTGTATAACGGTCTTGCCAGATATGAATATGGAACTGCAAACCATACTAGCAAAAGGAACTGAAAGAACAATGATGACTTAATGTCACACAAATCCCAAGGTGATTTTGGAAAATCTCAGCCACAACAATCAACTATTGGGGAAAAAATTAGGACAAGCAACCAATTCAGAAAAATTTATTGGAAACTGAGGTGGATCTTAATCAGTCTTTACACCTTAGGTAATCCAGTACTCCCACTTGTATACATAATAACAGCAACATCAGAAGGAAGAGGTAAGTCCGCATCAACCGGGTTTTCTCGACCAAGTCTCTCTACATCAGCAAACAGAGTTACACTCCAGGTAGAGGAGGCACCAGATGGGATTTCATCATCCATACAAATTATACGTTTCACGGTATCAAGTTGTCCACTTATATCAACAAGTTTCTTCAGTTCTTTGTGCCCACAGATTACAGTTGTAACCTCAGTCTGGAGAGAAGAAAATGTTAAAAATGATGATGAGAATTATGGAGAGGGAGGAACCAGAACTAAATGAACATATAGAAATAAGACATTGCCTCATTTAATGAGTGACACAAAGCTTCCTCCCCCAAAGATGCATATATGGTGACTACAGTGACATTGCGTCTAAAGCAGCTCTGATAAAGGAGAAAATACATTAAACATATTTTTTTAGACGTTAAAAGAAACTATGAGAGGAAAAAAAATACCATGATGTTAAGTCATTCAAGGGAGAAAAATTAGCATTTATGGAAGAAGCAAAAAAAACAAAAAATTGCATTAACCTGAAGTGCAAGGAACCATTCTTCTCTTGTATCAGAGAATATTGCTACTCGCTCTTCCTTTTTATGCCCAAGTTGAGCTAAACCTGAAGCAAAGTTGCACACAGCTTCAAACGTTTTACCATAAGTAAGCCATTCATACTCTCCCAAATGAAGCTTTTCAAAGGATCTTCCATCTTCTGCTACTTCAATCTCCCTTGAAATCAGCTTCCGGGTTCCGAGGAAGAACTTATCATGGTACTTCTTGCATGACTGCTCAAAAAGCTCTGCAAGAGTTGAGATACCTTCCCATGCCGTTTGCACCGTGTGAGTGAACCGGCGGTTTCGGATTGCATATGCAGGTTCCCCACCAACATCAACTGGCAACCCTCGTTTCTTCACACCCCTGGAATTGTGAAGAATAAGAGTAACCACCAGAGGAACGATCACACCAACAAAATAGGGAGTCATCCTTCCAAGGCTATATATTACCAACACAATCTGGCAGCTTAAATCCTGAAAGAATACAATTCCGTCCAGTCATTTTTTCTATTTTCTTTTAGCTAATGTCAAAACACAAATCAGAACCACCAAACCCAATGGTAAAAAGTTTTTTGATACATCTTGTGGCTACTATATAACTTGTTACTACCTCAAAATACATACATATACATGTGTGTGTGTATATATATATATATATAACTTGTTGCTGATGAAAAAGTATGAACAAAATAGGAATTTCAGTTTTGCAGATTCCACGTAATTTTAACACATATGCAATTCATAAATATTCAAATTAGTTTTATGTTTCATGATGTGAAATTACCACAATTATCACCAAATTAAACTGGAAAGTGGCCATTGGTAACAGAATAAAATCCCCTGTTATTGGTGGTAAGTAGTCATGCTTGTTAAATTACCAACCATATAAAAGTCCTTAAGCAAACACCTAAGTCAAATGAAAAATGAACATTGATAAGACTACAACTAGAAATTGAAATAAAGGACCATAAAAAAATGAAATTCTCATTGCATTAGCACCAATGTTGAGAGTTTTTCACTACCTATGAATTAATTCAGTTGTCCTACATAAATCAATAAATAGGTGATAATACAAAAAGAATTAGCTTTAGCAGCCATAAAGATTTGAATTTTAAGTACATTCACTCGAACATGCATGCAAAATCTAGCAATATCATTTCACACAATACGATTCAAGCGTCAAGATGCAACTCTGCCCAACCACATTCAACACAAAAAGTTCAAACAAGAACAGAACACGAAAACAAACAGATAGCAATTTTCCGAAAACTCAGGAGGAAGCAGTTTCACCTCGCGAAAACCGGACTCGGCTCAGCTGATGATCAGCATTTTCCAGATACAAAACCTAGGAAGAAAAAAATCCAGAAATTGCCAGGGGATTTCGGCAAGGGAGGAGGATCCAAGAGAGAGAATTTAAGAGCGAAGATGGGCGTTGGCGGCGGAGAGATCGAGAGCGAGAAGAAGGAATTGGAGTTTCAGAAAGGAGGCTGTGCTTTCCATTTCATGCTCTTTTTTGTTTTTATTTTTTATTTTTTTTTATTTTGAGTTTTATTTTTATTTATTTATTTTTGTATCGTTTTGCTGTCGGTGTCGTGGACAGGGGAGTGGGACCCAAAAAGGAAAGCAAGAAAACAAAAAGGCCAAGATACCGTGTAGAGGTTGTGATCATCTGAATAATGGAGTTAAAAAATAATTGACAACAAAGGTACGGATTTTTCATCGAACAGACACGTGGAATAGAATGTTGAATCTGGAAATCTGGGCTGTAGAATTTGGATGATGGAGAAAGCTGGTTAAAGATGGGGTTCATGAGGTCCAAATGGTACGTTAAGTTCTATTGGTTCGTGAAATGTGTTCTTCATGCAATCATGAAAACGTAGTTGTGAAAAAAAAAGAAGAAAAAAGGTATTCTTTTTTTTTCATTTTCAAAAATAATAATAATAATACATTTTCAATAAAAATAATAAAAGCACATTTATTGCAAAAGATATGAACGTACGTGAAGACCAAATAAATTATTGATTTACTAGGCTTGGGATATAAGACTCTTGACCATTATTTTGGAAATTATTCTTAAATTGTTCAAAAAAAAGTCGAATAAATTAATGTATTTGATTACCTCTATTTTTGTCTATCTAATTCTAAAATTTGTTGTCCATAATCCGACTTTAAAGGGTAGCTCAAAGATTATTTTGGCAAAGCTATACTTGCTGCCAGTAATCAAATTTACTTAAATAAATTGATTAAGAACAATAATTATAAATCAATTTATTTTTATTCATCTATGTAGAATAAAATTTGATTTTTTTTAAATGTCTTCGTAAAAATATATGAAATTTTGTCAAAATTCTTTAATATACACACTACTGTATCTTACGCAAATAAAATTTTATTTTTCAATGTTTACTTAAAAACATATGAACTTTAATTAAAATTGTCTAACAAGTGAGGGCTCCTTAGTTGGTTGTAAGTCCCTCCACCCTTATCATAGGTTGATAGTTCAACTCACGCTTAGCCCCACTCCAAAGTGGTTGCATTCCCCCTCCCCTTGTATAAAAAAAAATATAAAAATAATAATCATTAAAATTGTCTAATAAACATACTACAATATCTTATGCAAATAAAAATTTAATTTTTAAAGTTTACTTAAGACATTTAAAAATTATTAAATAAATATGATTAGTTTTTTAAATATATTTAAGATAATAAAATTAAAATTATATCTGTTTTAGAATTTTGATGTATAACATTTTGAATATAATTCTTAATCTAAGAATTTAAACTCGAAATTATGACTAGGTGTTCTAATATATTTTATCACATAAAAGTAATATTCTTATATTTACAATAATTTGATTTATAATTTATTGAATATTTTAATTCTACTTCTTGTTGGAGAATTTATGGGTAGAACAAGAAAATGAATGCTGAAAATATGAAAATAAGAATGCATTTGAGGTGTATATGAATACTTTTCTTAAAGGTTATATTTGTCCTACTACTAAGTTTACTAACGGATTTTGACAGTAAATTACCCCAAAATACAACAAACCTTAAATACAATATCTGACAATATTAGGGTGTTTTAGAATAAGAAATGAAACCTGAAAATTTCTAGAGATTTAATAAAAGATAGGAGTGTTTTTTCGTGAATAGGTGCAACTATTACAACACATTCAACCTTTTATATAAAGGTATCTTTTCACGATATAACACAACCACTACAACAAATATGTATATTACTGATCGGTGTTTAGTGTTGTATGAAAATATACAACCAAACAACACACTGGTTTGAAATAACTTAAAAGACAAAACTATTTGAAATCAACACATTTGATGGCCACTGCTTCTATGTCGAGTACACTGCAGCAAAATTGATGTTGCTGTCGAGTGGGCATCGCAGCGACAGCCCCTTGAGCACCCAAGGCATTGGGTTCTTTGTCCCAAGGGTGTCTTTTCCTAAATAGCGTCGCGGTCTCAATTTCCAGCACTGCAGCGCTAGATGCTAATTCTCAAAACACTAAAAAAGTATTTTTTATATTACAAATACGTCTTTGATTCTTTAAACATTTGAGAGACATGTCACAATATCTCTTACACTTTTGACATTTACAACACCTTTAAAAAAAAAAAAACCTGGTAATAGTAACTTTTTAAAATAAGTAACAACGCACTCATAACAATATTTCAACATTTATTAAATGTGTGTTAAAATGAAGGAAAGTAGTGAAAACGCATGAAAGTTGCATTTGGTTGTTTAGGTGATAAAGAGAATACGTAGAGTGCAGAGATTCCAGCTCCCTTCAAATGCCCAAAAAAAAAAAAAAACTAAGAGACATTTTTGAGAAGCAATCGTTTCAATAGTTATTATGTAATCTTGCCATTTTAAATGTAAAATCATTACATTAATTATTATGTCATTTTACGACGCCAAAAATATATTAAAAATGTTGTATTTTCCTTCCGTTTTTATATATATGCAATGTAGTGTAATTTATTTATTTATTTATTTTTTATAGTTTTACCCTTAAAGTTACTAATTGCATCGGTACATCTTGCACTTTTAGTGTTTAACAACTTCCTGAACTTTTAGCTTTGAAAAATAAGACTTTAAATTTTAAAATTTATTGCCATTGTGGTCCAATAATTAATGGACTTTAAATAATGGACGAAAATTTTTTAATATTTTTATATAAATGCACTTTAAAAATTTTGTTGGTTTGACCTTGAACTTTTTAAAATTTTTATAGATTGGGCTATATCGTCAAGGATTGCAAAACATAGAATCCTAAATGTTTAAAATAGGAAATTTACCATAGATATTATGAGAATTTTACAAATAAGATTAGTCCATTCTTTATATATTCTTTCATATTAACCAACTTTAATTTCAATATCTTTCCTTCTTATTACTCCCCTTCTTCAAATACCATTGAAAAAAACACGTAGGGAAAAAAAAAAAAGTTGAAAAAATACTCCAGGAAAAAAAAATAAAACAGTGGATATTATACAAGAGAATTTCAAACTATGAGTTATTAATTTTTACTGAAAAATACCTTGATATATATATATATATAGATATACATATGCATATATATATATCTATTATGTGCACATATAGTACACTAAACATTACGATATTCCAATCCAATACATTCAAATAGATTTGCTGATGTCACATCTGTTCCAAGAAGCACGGGTGAAACATAGGAGCCAATCGGGTACTTTTGTTTGAAATTATCAGCCACGACAAATCAATGAATAAGGACGAAAAAGTGAATCGACAACGCAATGAATTGAACTCGATGATGTATATTCCCTTTTTTTGTCGATAGCAATATAGTATTTAGCGAAAATACAAAGAAAGTAGGAAAGCTTATTGGGATTTCAAAGGACAATGACTACAATTACAATGAGCAAACCCCTCCAATACTTTAGGGCGTGCTTAAAAAATAAATAAATAAATAAAAGGGAGATGAAAAAAAGGGTTATTTATTTTTCTATACTTTTATTTTAGGTTAATTTAAAAACTATGCATTTGGCTTTCTATGTTATTGAATATATACTTTCAAATTAGATTTAGTACATAAATCTATACTAAGCCCCAGTCAATAATTGATTTTGCTCTTTAAAATGACCATATTATCGTTAAGTAAAAGAGAAAAAACTAAAACTTTCAAAAAAAAAAAAGAAAACAAAAAACACACAAAACACATATTTTTGAAGATGTTTTATATATTTTTTAAGGCAAAAATCTTAGTATAAAGTTTTTTAAGTTATCTTTTTTTTAAAATTGTGCATATTGTGGACAATTTTTTATGTTAAAATTGAAAATTGATTAGAAAAATGTGTAAATTTATGTTTTAAATCTAATCTAAATGTATAAATTCGATGAGATCGAAAATTCAAGATATATTGCTTGAATAAACTTAAAATACAAAATATAAAAAGATAAATAGCCTAAAAAGAAATCAACAAGTGGTGATTTACTAAAGCCCCTCTCAAACGAAAATAAGAAGTATGAAAGTTTAGAATTCCCTCATTGTATTGTCAATATTGATAGAAACCACTTTTGGTGGGATTTTAAAGGCTAACGACGACAATTACAATGGGGAATTCCTCCAACATTGTGGGACACAATATTCAAGCTGTTATAGAAAAATAAAAAAGGCAATGAATTATTAACATTTATTGAGTTCAATTAATTGCATTGTCCATATTGATCAAGTCCAATTTTGATGGGATTTCAAGGCTAATAATGATGACAATAGCAATCCAACATTTTAGGATACGGAACGATCGATCATACAAAGCGAGGAAAAACGACATCTCGCATGATCATCAAAACATCCACTTATTTATCTGATAAGATATAGGTTAAGACAAATCAATGTATACACTTTATTAAGTTGTACATATTTACGCAATTTATTCATATTTATACACATTATTGTGTAAAAATACGTAGAAATAGCACATAGCCAGTCAGGCACATGCACCTTTTATCGTCCAGGGAAAAGAATATCAAGGAAGTTGCATAAGCAGAATACTTCTCTTATAACATGTTTATTGAGCCAAAAAATCAAAGTAGAGTGAGAGACAGAAAATACATCGTTGATTGACTTTCCGTTGCAATAGAAACATGTTTCGCATATCCATCCCACTAGATTTTTCTTTTTTTAAAGGAAATTTTATGGTGGATAATGCAATTTTACTCTATCAATAAAGCATGAGTGTTTTACCTGTGACAAGTGAGGGCAGCTTAGTTGGTTATAAGTCCTTCCACCCTAACCATAGTTTGAGGGTTCAAGTCATGCTTAGCCCCATCTATAATAGGTGGCATTCCCCATCCCCTTTATAAAAAAAAAAAGTGTTTTATCTGTCGAATTAAATTTTAAACGGTACAGTATGATATATGACTGAAAGCACTTTCTATCACGTGTTGCAGCCAAAAATATTTAACGTGGATAATAGCAAATTAAAACGTTAAAAATCCTAATATGACAGCTAACACACCATGCTTCAACGGTAGAGCAAAATTGCCTTCTTTTCTATAAGCATTCCTTTCTTTTCGGCCACTCTTCTCTTAAGGCTTAACAATTAACTTTAATGGAATATAAGGCTGAAGAACAATTATTGTCATTTGTTAAGGACAAGAAAGCCAAAAAAAAGGTGTTATTCAGCCCTACAAGGTTAAATCCTCATCTATCATCTAGTAAGAAAAAGTCTCATATTTTAATCCCATATAGTTTAACAGGGTTGCTCAAAAGAAAAAAAAAAAGTACGTATCTTTACATATTCTACATTTTGTTTTTACTTAGAAATCATACCCAGTATGTAGAACTCTCATATTTTTATACCATTAAATTATATTTAATACATAAATTCGGAACGAATACTCGACACAGTCAACCAAGAAAAGTACATTAAATGTATTGGTTTGACGATAATTGCGGAGGGTTTAAGTGGCATTGTTTTTTAGAATTTCTTTTGTTTCTTAGCTTCGCGAACATTCTATGCTTTAAGATTAATTCTGGTTTTGGTCATGCTTCTTATTGAGAAGAAAGGCAAAACTCCCTGCTCCTCCCATCCTCTTCTCGTTCCCCTTCCCCCTCCCATTTAATTATTTTAAGCAGAGACACCTCCTACTCACCGTTTATTAGCATTATGAATAGAGTGGATACAAGGTTGTTAGTGTCTAATAAAATAATCAGATGTTTACTTAAACCTGTCCATCTTATTGAAATACTATGTTTTATCTTTTGTGTTACATTTTGAAAACAAAGAGTAAAACGTGACATTCTAAGAAAACAAAGGGAGCTTCTTATTTCTAAAACAATTCAAAGCAGAATATTAGATTTTAGTTGGTCAAAAAAAGTTACTAGCATTATTAGTCTAGAGGTCAAAAAATAAAAACCGACCACTGAACTAATTAAAAGCCAAAAAAAAAATCGATCACAATGGTAAAACCGACCACCCACAAGGCAAACAATTGGTTATTGGAAGGGCTTTTTCGTGTCGATAGAAAACCAAACCAATTGACCATTTTTTGTTCTAAAAAAAAATGAATATAAAATTTAATAATATACCATATATTAAACTTCATGTCATGTTTAAACTTTAAGATTTTGGACTCTATTTTTAGGTTATGAATTTTCTTGGTTTTTATTGTTCACCTAATACATTATTATTCTCAAAATGTTACATTTTTTAGGCAGTCTCTAATACATTATATGTGGTCCCAAAGGGGTGGATGGAATGATTATGGGCTTAATCCTAAGACTCTCACTAAGGGAGAGGTGAAAGGATCAAGCCCCCTGCTTCATTCTATGACATGCTTAATGATTAAAAAAAATAACAATAATGCATTATATTTCCACTAAAAAAGGAAAAGAAAAACAAATGGAATTGATCGGGTCACTACTGCGTTACTATCCATAATTTGACTAGTTATTGCTTTCTAAAACTGAACATCACAGACTAACTATCATCTATCGAAAACCAACTGTACTTCTCTTACAAACGGTTGATGCTTAATTTGCATTTTCCAAAACCATAATTGTAACACCTCCCTAATATAAGTTTAAAACATATAACTTAATCATATTACGTGTTGTTACTTTTAATCATTTATATATATTTTTAATATTCGAAATGTAAGAAGAATGTAAAAAAAAAGGAGAAAATTTAAACTTTTAAAATGCTTTACAACTACAGTAAAAACTTCGTTTCACAAACTTCATCTGGATGACTTTGTACTTACAATATATTACATGTCTCAAAATGGGATTAATCATTCCATATTTACTGCCTATAAGGCATACAAAATAAAGCAGTAGTAAAAAGTCTAAAAAACAGGTCAACCTTGTCCATATACATAAGCTCACAGGCTCAGAGGAGTGCACCAACAAACCATCTAGCATTCTATTGCTAATGCTGAAAAATGTCCTCGTCTACATCACCCTAACTAAATGACCCTATGCCCAGTAAGTGAAATTGATGCATAACATGAATGATCTAATAAAAATCATATATTTTTTTTTTGAAAGCTTATATTGTAACCTTTTTATATATAGCATAAAGTTCACATGATTCTTCTACAGAGTTTTCCTATAACAGTTAGGTTTCCTTCCGCCAATTCTTTTGGACCATAATTGTAATGATCTGAATTTTGGGCCATTACTTAACTTGCTTAAACATAATTTCTCAATCTTAATCTTACTTACTAGTAAAAAAATACAGAGTAAAAATTTTTCTTAAAATCTTAATAAAATTGTTGTAACTTTTGTTGCAACATCAATTGAAACATAAGTATCAAACTTAACATTGTAGTCATCCAAAGCATTTTATAATACTTGTTAAGTAAACATTTAATTTCTTAAAACTTTTTAAAACATCTTTTCAAAATAGCAGAAACTTCTTTCAATACAATGAAAAACAATTGTGGTGATATCTATAGTTCAACCATCATATTTGTCTAACTGCCATACCCGGCTCATTAACTAATCATACTAGCCTCTTGTAGAACTTCCTTGAGCATGAAGGAACTTGAAATGAGCTTTCACCGAGTAAGTTTAAACGTATCTCGTAGAATATAAAAACATTTCTCATAAAATCTTCCTCTTAAAACCTTTCTTGTAAAACATCTTTCTTGAAACATTTCTCGTAAAAATATTTCTCATAAAATGTTTTTCATAAAAGGTTCCTCATAAAACATTTTGTTAAAAGGAATGCAAGCAATGTCATAATACATGATTCCAATTATGCTTATTTATGCATTTCTTATCATCATTCTTGGGCCCATTGTTTAGTGGTAACGCCCCAAAATGTGTTTATTCTTTTTAATAAATGGTGGACGTTTGTAGTATAGAAAAGTTGTCGTATCCATAGGGAGGTGAAAATTTGTAACTCGAGAGATTGTTAAAAATAAACGTTCAAAAAGGCAAGCGATTTTTCAGAGCAAAATTTAAAAGTGAAAGAAATATTTTTATGGTTTTTATTTTATTTAATTCAAAATTTAAAGCATAAAATTAAAACGGTAAAGCTTTGAGAACCCCTTGTATGTTTCACAACTGATATGGAATTTTAACTCTAAATAATAATTATCTAAAGCATTTGATTTATTATATCTTTTCTCATTATTTGCAAGCACTTTTTACTAATTATATAGGTCAACCGAGAGCGACAATATAGCAAGCCATAATGCAGTAAGGGTTTTCCTATAAAAACTAGCAAAATAATCATCTCTCACTAATGATTTGGTGCACTAATTATGAAAATTATAACCGCTGTCACTCAATTATAATTAACATAATTTTAAGATAGAAAAAATAATAACAAATCAAAATTAATATATTTTTATGGAATAAATTATTGCGTTAATTTCGGCAGCACCTCGACTTATTAAATGGTTTAAGAATACACTATGTCATTCTCTGTCTACAATAAATCAAGAATTACCAAGCATTTACTGTGCCAGTCTATGTCTGTAATGCAGCAGAAACTCAACTTAATAAACGAGCATGACTTTAGTATTATTAATATTAATTATGCAACACAATTAAATTACATAAAGAAAGCATGACTGAATTTATGTAAAAATTGACAGCATAACAACAGTAACAATAATTATTAAAAACATAAAGATATAATTTATTCCACAAAAATATAAGCATTACAACACAGATATAGAGTTAAAGCCCATACCAGAGTACTACACATACAAGATCATCTCTCTACCTCACCAGACTCTCTACACTAAATTAAACATATATATATATATATATATGTATATATTTTTACCTAAGGGATAAAAGAGGTAAAAAGGAAAAAAGGGAAAAATTTAGAGAAGAAGGGAAGGAAGGCCCGAAGGCCTTGAGGTGTCTATGAATGAGGGGGGGAGAGCCCCCTTTTATAGTAAAAAAAATCTACTATTCATTAATTTTTTATTAATATTTTTATTATATTTATTTCTTTTTCTTTTCTTTTCTTCGAATCAGGCCCCCCCCCCCCACTGCGATTCGTGAATTAAAATTTTCTTCCTTCTTCCACGCTGATCCGCGCTCCTGAGAATGCATTTCTTAGTTTAGGATCCAGTGCTTCGTGGCTCACGGTGGAACTAAAACGACACGATCTGCATCGTTAATTGCACGATCGAACGGCTACAAGAGACGACAAAATTTAGCCCAGGAGGGACCAGCGGGACAACAATTTTGGACCGTTAGATTGGTCTTGGTCATCGCATCCAACGGCTAGAAGAATAGCTACACGTGGACTCACCCACACGCGAGCAGACACGGCCTGCGACTCCCCTGCCTCGCCTGCAGCTTTGTCGGCGCGTGCGTTAGATTTTGACACGTGGACTGTACTCTGAGATTCCGTTGACACATCGGATGATGCATTGACATGATTCTGTTCCTCGGACGGCTGAGATCGATTTGTCAGTTGATCCGGTGGTCCTTGTTACGCCACGTGTCCCTTCTAGATGAATTCAAATATTTTAAGGATTTTTTATGCATTTGATGTCCGATTTTGTCCATTTTGGTGTCGTTTTGCTCCGTTTTTTCTCTAAATTTCAAATCTAAAAATCACAAAAACACTAAAATTAATTATTTTACAAACTTAATATTTACAAAAATATTAAAAATATTTATTTTATATTAAAACATACAAAAATAAATAAAAACTCCTAAAATTTTCAGTCTTTTACGGTTTGACACAGATATAATTTTTATGACTTGAAAATATTTTTAGAAATTACTAAAAATATAATAAGACATAGTTACAAACTTAAAACACACTATCAAAGACACTAAAACTCAAAATAAAATAACCGCATTATTTTTACGGTTTTAACTATTTACAAACTAAACAAATATTTAACATACAAAAACGACTCCAAAAATTACTAAAAATTCTTTTAAACATAAAAACACACTAAAAACACATTTTTAAACATATTTACACACTAAGACACAAAAATACTTATTAACACAAATTGCTATTAATTAGAGGATTTAATGAGAAATAAAAGCATAAATAAATGATTTAAGCCTTAGAAAATATACACTTTTACAGTCTCATCACCCATGTGTATATACCAAGTGCTCAAGATCGTCGTATCATCGAACCACAACATATTTATAACTTGATGCTTCTCTTGGGCCGGAAGGCTGATACGACACTTTCTTATCTTAACTTAAGGGCTTAGATTACTGGTTACACTTAGTGAACATATTGTATGATATAACTAAATGTTTAAAACGATAAACATAACTTCTAAGGATAAGAGACATAGGGCTAAAGAGAGAGCCAAAAAAGTATCTTTCATGTATAATCCTATAGAATCTCAAATGTTATCAGTTTCAGTACGTAGACCAAATAATACAATACAAGCAAAAGTTCCTATGCATCCTATTTCAACTATAAACAAAGCATTTAAAATTTATTTTCTTCGTGGCTTAGATGAGATTTGAAACTTTTTTTTAGTTTATCTTTTTTCTTCTATTAGTCGGCTTTTGTGTCTAACTCAAACGACAACTAGCTATTAGAGACTATCCCAAAAGTATATTGTTGGTTTATTTATTTATGCTTTACTTAAATGTTCCATAGACAAATTTCACATGTTAGTGGACAGTCTTGCAACTAGCATGATACAAAATATTTCTCATCTAAGATCGTTCGGCTAAATCTTAGGGCTCAGGGTTTGTTTTAGCTGTTTTATAAAAAATAACAATTTTACTATTGACGAGTGTTTCTTGGAAAATATCCCATATTCTTGTGAGCTTTAAAATATGTGGTTATTCACTTGCTCTTAATAATGTCGAAAACCAGCTTTGCATAGTGAAAAATTAAGCTCCATACGGTTTTACGGTTTTAGGTCAAAAACAAAATTCTTAACATTTTTGTCTCCAAAACTAAAAATAACCATTTTATACCATAACGTCTAGTTTTTTGAAGGATTAAAACTTACTAAAGTTCTTTGGTCAAACTCAATCAATTTCAAAATATCTCATTTTACCAATTCATAATTTCGTGGTTAAATCTCGTAAAATCTACAACTTAAAATGTTGAAAACTATGTTTCACAAACTTTAACAATTTCAACGAGATCTACAATTTTTGAAATTTAAACTTTCCCAAAATCATTCCTTGTCATTAAGTTTTGGCCATATTTCAAAATGGCTAGATTTGAAATTAGGGATTTTTTGGCATGGTTCAGTTGGAATTTTTACAAATTTTCTTTATAAAAGTTGTTTATCTCATCTTTTCCAATAAATCTTGTGTTTTGTCCAAAAACTAGTTTGGCTTCTCAGTTTGTCAAAAACTTAAATCTTTGAAAAACACTTTAATTTTGTGTTATGACACAAAGTTAAACATACTTTTCCTTTTTGCATAAAAGCGTAGTTTTTAAACTTTCTAATGATATCATCACCTACATAACACATAATCTAAATATGTCATATAGCTTTTCTTACATGTAATAGTCCATACATATCAAAAATTGCACATAACTTCAAGAAAAGCACAAACTTTTTAAGTCTTAGGTTTAGAGTTTACATAGAAGTTTCCAAGAGTTTTGTTCTTCTTCTCTGGTATTGGAAATCCCTTTAAGTTCTTTACAAACAATTATAATATAACTCATAAAAAATTTCACTCAAAACTCAATTAAAAATACTGAATCACATAGAGGAAAGCTTAGGCTTTTACCTCCAAAAGTTACTTAAACCATTTCAAGGTCACTTATTCTTACTTCTACTCTTGATTAGAGAGTATTTGAAACTTTACAAAATTTTGAGTGGTAAAGGACTCCAGAGTAGCTGGTTTTGCATGGAAGAAAATGGATAGCCTTTGGTTTTCATGAAGCAAAATTTTAGAGCAAAAAAGAAGTAAATTTCTTTCAACCACATCCTTGACCTTTTATAATCTCATTCGAGGGACTAAAATGCAAATAAAAAATTACACCTTATCACTTATCGAAACCGAGTTTCATAGAAAGAGTGTATAAGTTTTTCAACTTTTGAGGTGTCCCCCATGGGTTCTATTTTACGTTTTAACTGTCTAAATTTATACAGCGCAGTATTTTTTCTATACTGCCAATATACTTTTCCTAACTACCATTATACTTTCCTATATTGTTACAAACTTCCACAAGCTTCTATAAGGTTTTATACTTATCCACATCCTCCACATTATATAATTTTATAATGCTTAATCTTATACAATATAATTTTTATACTGCATAATTTTCATACTGTATAATCCTTATACAACACTATTCTTATACTGCATAACTTATGTTCTGCTTAATTTTTATACTGTGTAATTTTCATATTTTATATACAGTACATTTCCATTTCAAAATCTATTGCAATAAATTTTGCAACAATTAGGCTTCCTATCTTATTTTCCCTTGCTCATCAACTAACCTTTATCTTCATATCATTTATACTTTTGTTTAAGGCTATGACATGATTTTTTTTTATTTTTGTAAATCCTATATTTACTCTTATAGAATTTGTCACAAAAATCATATTTAAACAATAATCTGCATGATACCTATTTTGCTCAATATTACTCCTAATATATGTATAATGTACAAAGAATTTCTAGGGTATTACAATCTACCTTAAAGAATTTTTGTCCTCGAAAATTAAAACTATCATGGGTAGTTCTTCTTCATATCCTCTTCTTGCTTTCATGTTGCTACCTCTCCTTTGTGGTTCCACCATAAAAACTTGACTAGAGGTATGTTTTTATTTCCTATAATCTTTTCCTTTCATAAAATAATTCCTTATAATCCTCATGTAGCTCATGATTAAACAAATGTAATGAATTTCTCACGTTCTTTTTAGCATCTATACTTAGGATATAATGTACATAGATACTAAATTAGAAGGTAAATTTAATTTATAAGTGACATTGCCTACTCTTTCGAGTGCCTGGAATGACACTATATATTATGAGCTTAACCTCCGTTTCATGTCAAATCTTGTTAATCCTTTCATCGGTACTACTTTAATCAAAACTAAGTCCCTAACTTGGAACTCCAAAAGTTTACATCATTTTATTGGTATAGGTCTGCTCACGATTGAACGTAGTTTCCATCCATTGTCAAATTAATTTAATGTTCTTAGTGAATTTCTTGAACAAAATATGTAGACAATGACTTCTTTTTCCTTAGTTTCATATCAATGAACCACGAATCTATGCTTTCTTTTATAAAGAGCTTCTTATGGTGCTATGCCAATCGAGAAATAATAGCTGTTGTTGTATGAAAACTCTACTGACAAAGGTTTCTTGTCTCATCTTCCCTTGAAATCCATCATGAAATATCTTAGCATATCTTCCTTGGTCAAGATAATTCTTCTGCTGTGTATTGATGTTCAGCTTTCACCTTTTGACATGTAAGGCTTTTGCTGACTAATCTAGCAACACATTTTTCATGTGTGCCATCAGAAACTCTCCTTCAAGTTTTTATACGTCTTCGTTGCTCTGAAGTGAGCAAAAGATAACATTTTCTAAGCTTCCTCTAATATTTGTTTCTAATAAGTTAGTGGAACCATCAAGTTCTAAGGCTTTTATACGTCAAAACTTTACCAAGAAGTTGTTAGTTTAAACCACAAGGGCTGTAGGAATGGCAAGAACTAGAAAAGTTGTTATATCTGCTTAAGCTACTAGAGCCATGGAAACTACTAGACATACTGGCAGAACTTCTCTGGTACTAGCGGTGCCTTGTTCTAGTGAGCAAGCTGCTCTCGTAATTCTTGAATTTTTAGCTTTTATGCTTGAAGTCCTTCTTGTATATTAGCGACAAGGTTCATAAGTTCGGCAGTAATCTATCCTTTCAGGCTCTCATTCGTGCCTTAGTCGAAACTAAGTCTAACCATTGGGCGATAAAGACTACATAAATCTATGTTTTCATGAGAGTAAGAATGATAACATTCTTAGTAAACTTCTAGTGTGAACATGACGTTATATCTTTACATCTTCATATACTTTCATAAATCATGTCGGGTACATAATTGTCAAATGGCGATTCCAGAAGTCAAGTGTGTCTAGTATATTAGACCTATCAACATAAGTACATGGTCATGTCCATCGCTAGTGGTCATGATTTGCTAAACGTGTATAATAACTACTGTCCAGAGTGGCTCCATCTATAAGAGATACTTCACGTACGTAGTCAGAAAGGTCATCACATTACTGAGTATGCTAATCATCTATTGACTCAAGACACAATAGGGGTATCCATCTCTCTATTTTAAGCCATACATAAAATCAAAAGGAAAGGAGTTGAGTAATTACTCTATCCCTACTTCGACTTCACATTTGACATACCATTGTCTAAAAGCTCCTCTATAGGTCCTCATTACTAGAGTCATTTGGGAATTTCCAAATGCTAGAAAATTTATTCTAACCTCCGTTCTTCTGATCTGTCTTGCCTTAATATGCATACAGTTGGTACCAGATCATTTCTAATTTATGGATTGACCTAAATTGAGACTACTATTATGCTTTAGATAGTCTATCGTAGATTAAGAGCACACGACCTGAGACTTGTTGGAGTCTAGCCAATTGCGACAACACGTGATAACTCATGCGACAACTTTAGTCATCGGCTGGTGCTACAACTTTAGCTCTTAAGCTTAATCTCTATTCTAAAGCCTCTTCTTAAAACTTCCTCAAGGCTAATAAGATCTGAACATAAAGGGTGCATGGCAACATGAGGACTTCCCAAGAGGTCACCCATCTTAGTACTACTTTCACTTAAGTATGCTTAACTGTGGAGTTCACTTCTGTAGCATGATTCTATTCCACCATTATAAATGGCTGAAGACTGCCGTCACATCGTGGAAGTACCATATGATATTCTAGAAAGCAACATTTGCCCTTTAGCTTGCTCTAACTCGTCGCTTATCTTGGTGCCGCTATCATGGACCATGAATCCCAGTATAGTAGCAGGCAACCGTGAACTGCTAACTATACAGCTAACAAAAATTAACTTACTTACTTGAGCTATGGCGAAGCAGACATATGAAAGTACGAGATAGGATGGCAAGATACATGTTCAGATACTACCTGTAACAACATGACTTTTAAAACTTACATAAAATTGTTGTAACTTCTCTTATAACATTAATTAAAACATAAGTACCAAACTTAACTTTGTAGTTACCCAAAACACATAATATTCTTTAAGTTTTACTTTCTTAAAACTTTTTAAAACATCTTTTGAAAACAGCAAAAACTTCTTTCAAAACAGCAGAAAACAACTATAGCGGTATCTATAGTTTAACGATCACATCTGTCTCACCGCCATACCCATCTCGTCAACCAGTCATACTAGTCTCTTGTAGAACTCCCTACAGTATGAATGAGCTTGAAATGAGCTTTCGTACAATAAATTCAAATCTTCCTTGCAACATTTCTCATATAATCTTCTTCTTAAAACCTTTCTAGTAAAACATATTTCTTGAAACATTTCTCGTAAAATGTTTTTCCTAAAACGTTCCTCATAAAATATTTCTTAAAAGGAATGCAAGTAATGTCACAATGCATGATTCTAGTAATGTATATTGATGCACTTCTTATCATCATTCTTATCTTATCGTGAACTATAGGCCCAATGAACATACCCGGTGTGCAAGGTCATCGTATCATCAAGATCGTAACATATTTATAACTTGATGCTCCCCTTAGGTCGGGAGGCTTATAACTAATGTTGAACATACCATAAATCATGACTTGATTTTTAAAATAATATGCAAAACAAATGCATCATATTTCGAACAAATATAAGGCATTTAAAATTCATTTTCTTCCTGCCATAGGTGAGATTTGAAACTTTCCTAAATCTCGCTCTAGCATTTCTAGTTTATCTATTTTCTTCTATTAGTTGGCTTTTGTGTCTTGCTCAAACGACACTTGACTATTAGAGACAGTTCCAAGATTACACTGTCGGTCTTATTATAGACTACTTGACTTAAACATTTTATAGACAAATTTCATGCCTTACAAGACGGTTTTGCAACTAGAGTGATACGGAGCATTTCTCGTCTAAGGATGTTTACTTATATTGGAGGGCTAGGGGTTTGTTCTAGTCATTTTTATAGAAAATGACGATTTTAACCTTGATAGGTTTTTCTCTAAAAATGTCCCATGTTTTTTTGGGCTTTAGAATCTATGGTTACTCACTTGCTCTCAGCAGTGTAGAAAACTAGCTTTGCACAGTGAAAAAATTAGTTCCACATGGTTTTACAATTTTGGTCAAAAACACAAAATTCTTAACATTTTTCTCTTGGAACCAAAAATAACCATTTATATTATGATGTCTAGTTTTTTTGCAATGATTAGAACTTACCAAATTTCCTTGGTCAAACTCAAAGAATTTCAAAATGATTTTCCTATTTTCTTGTTTCAAATTTTATGTTTAAATCTCGTAAAATCCATAACTTAAAGTCCTAAAACCTTGTTTCATAATCCCTAATATTTTCGACAAGATCTACAAGTTTCTTATTTTAACTTTACCAAAAATCATTTATTTTCATCAAAGCTTTTGGCCTTATTTCAAAATGGCCATATTTGAAATTAGGACTTTTCGGCATGTTCCAACTAGAACTTTCATAAATTTTCTTCACGAATGTTGCTTATCTTATTGTTTTCAATAACTCTTGTGTTTTGTTTGAAAACTAGTTCTGCTTCTAAGTTTGTCAAAAACTTAATTCTTTGAAAAACACTTTAACTTTGTGTTCTAACACAAAATTAAAAAATACTCTTCTTTTTTGCATAAAACCTAGTTTTACAACTTTCTAATCACATCATTACCTACATAGCACATGATTTAAAGATGCTATATAGTTTTTCTTACAAACAATAGTCCATAAATATCCCAATTACACATAGCTTCAAGAAATGCACAAACTTTTCAAGCCTAGAGTTTTAGAGTTTACCTAGAAGATTCCAAGGCTTTTGTTCCTCCTTTTTAGTAGTAAAAATCCCTCTAAGATCCTTAACAACAATCATAACATAACTCCTAAAAAATTTTACTTAAAACTCAATTAAAAGCACTAAATTGCATAGAGGAAAGCTTAGGCTTTTACCTCCAAAAGTTGCTTAAACCACTTAAAGATCACTTATTCTTCCTTCTATGCTTGATTGGAGAGTGTTTGAAACAAAATTTTGAGTGGTAAAGGACTTGGGTGTGGCTGGTTTTGCATAGAAGAAAATGGGTAGTCTTTGGTTTTCATGGAGCAAAATTTTGGAGAAAAAAAGAAGTAAAGTTCTTTCAACTAAGTCCTTACCCTTTTTAAACTCATTCTAAGGGCTAAAATGCAAATAAAAAATTGCCCCGCACCACTTGTCAAAACCGGGTTTCATAGGAAGAGTGTAGAATGTTTTTTAACTTTTGAGGTGTCCCCTATGGGTCCCCCACTTTATTTTAACAGTCTAAATTAACACTGTGTAGTATTTTTTCAATATTGCTGGTATAATTTTTATATACTACCAGTATACTTTCTTATACTGTTATAAACTTTCATAAGCTTCCATAAGGTTCCATGTTTATCTACATCCTCCATACAGTATAATTCCATACTGCTTAATTTTATATTTCTATACTGCATAATTTTCATACTGTATAATCCTTGTACAACATTATTCTCATGCTATTTAACTTTTGTTCTGCTTAATTTCTATACCTTGTAATTTATATATTTTTCATATAGTATTTTCTTAAACTGCATTTTGATTTTATAATCTGTTGCAACATATTTTGCGATAATGAAGCTTTCTAGCTTATTTTCCCTTGCCATCAACTTACTCTTATCTTCATACCATTCATATTTTGCTTAAGACTATGGCATGACTTCTTTTTAATCTTGTAAGTCCCATATTTACTCTTATGGAGTTTGTCGCAAAATTTGGATTTAAACAATAATCCTTGTGACACTTATATTGCTCAATATTACTGTTAACTATTGCACGTATAATATACTAAACATTTCTCAAGTATTACAATAATATCATCATGTCACGTCCCACACTACAAGTCCACGTCGAGATGATCTCCTTCGAGATAATAATAAGGTCCATGAGTCTTGATCAAGAAAACATAATAAATATATAAGCCTCCTTCAAGATAATACAGTGGAGTAGCCTCCATCAATACTAATTCAATTAAATATATTATCCCATTACAAGTAGCCCATAAAATATCATAAAACATCTTCTTATATGCCTCTTTTGACATTTATAACTTTGGTACAATGTCTTTAGTAATTTTGGCCATGCTTACATAATTCTCACAATTAAGACATGTTCATGTCACTTATGCACCTTATATCATAAGAGACACACAAACATACAAAATATTTATGGTGATACAAGTGAAATTCTACTACCTCATACTGTGAAGTAATGTGTAGTGATATCAGTTTTCCCTCTTTAGATCTGGTGTCCAATCCCTTTAGAAAATAATTGTTTATATTTTTATATAACCCATTAAACACATACTAGTCACGTGAGTATTAAAGAGCTCATTTCAAGTTTGAAACCAAACTTAAATATAAGGAAGACGAAGTCCCCACAAACATATCATTTATAACCTTCTAGATTCCATAATGGTACAACGACATAAAATAGAAGCAAAAATGGTGGAAATTAGAACTAAAAATTCTACTTTTAAACCTCATAACATGTCACGTCCCTAAACGGGGGTAGTGACATGGCGGTTTGATTAAAAGTTTTTAGCTAAGATTAATCTTAAACATTAGGAATTAACTTCTAATTTTAAAGAACTTATTGTAAAAATATAATGAAATTAATAGAATTTAACATAAAAAGCTTAGAATTAATTTAAAAACATAGCATAATTAATGGAAATTATTGAAATATCCTCATGGTCATAGATAATTAAAATCTGCTAAATATTGTATGAATCCCACTAGACCACACAGTAGTGCATACATAATTTAGACATCAAAGAAATAACATTCAAATCACAGCCCAACAAAATAAATTAAAGTGCATGAATATAATCTTATTATTACATGCCTCGACGAAAATACAGATAATTAAAGCAACTCACGAACACTAAGAGTAGTCCAACAACAGTCTATTCAACTATGCCCTATGAAATTTCTGAGGGCAAAAATAAAATAAAAAAAGTATAAATTGTGAGTGAAAGGCTCAATAAGACTTTAAGTTCTAAAATAACATTTAAATAATAATAAAAGGAAATAAAGCGTGAACAATGCAGATATAAACAAAACAATTTCATTTAAAGTTGAGAATTCTTACCATTTACATCATATGATTTATCTTAAATCATAAATTAATACTTACTTTGTGCAAGGCCTGATATGAATACTATCGTAGTTGCCCGAACTAGGTTTCAGGATCTACCCCCTAGATTGTCCTCTACAGGACGTGAACTCTGTATAGCACCATGCATTTAAAAATACAACCAATTAGGGAATCTTACACTGATTGGCATTCAAAAACTTTTCAAGCATATTATCTCACTCAAATGTGCTTATTCCAAGACATTGATATTTTATTTTAATTCATGTTCCTTAACAACCATATTCTCAAAACATGTCAAAATATTTTTAAGACATAATTCAGTTCTTTAAACATTTGATAACATAATTTATAGCCAAACACACATAAAAATCATGGCCATAAGAAAGGAGATATAGAGTGCTACCTTAATTCCTAGCATTGGACCACTCCTACATTGTAGTACCATTTCACTAAATGTTAGCTCCACTAGGATAGCAAACAACTTTAAGTATAAACTCCACTATTAATATCAAAACTTAGGCTAAACCCATTAGTATGTGAATTCATGGTTTTTTAGCGTGCCATAGTAATTTAAAATTTTCCCACTTGCACATATAGCAATGAATTGCACTTTAAAAAACATTAACAATGATTTCTAATCAATAAGACTAGTAAAAATGCATTTAAAATGCAATTTGGAACATGTGGGGTTTGGGTGGATCTATACAATACTGATCAAAGCACAGCGGCCGACCACAGTACACTAACCCTAATGGACCATGTGCATTGCGGTAGCACAATCGACTGCGTTACGTCGACTGCGGCCAACTCCGACATTGCCATAGGGATGCTCTATTTCGAGTACCCAAACTCAAATTGAGTTCAAACACCTTCAAATCAATTCTAATACATCCAAAACATATTCTAACAGTATATGAACTATATAAACTTATTTTTTATCACATGCAACTCAGAATTCATTATTTTCCAAAATTTTTCAAAAATATTCTAAAAATATGAAAATTAATTGCAAAAACATGCTTAAATTCAAATTTGTTTCATTTTAACTCCCATTCTATTCATAATCATTCTATCACTTAAAACAAAAGAAGCTTTAGATCTATATGGTCTTAGAGTATCATATGCAAATCAAGTTTTACAATAAAGTTCTCAAAAATTAACCTGTCAATAAGAAACAAAATACCTAAATCTATGAACACTAAATTTTGAGCATCAAATCAATATTAGAATTGAAAAATAGAAATTTAAGTTGATCACAATGTTTCTAAACTCAAGTTAAATGAATTTGACACTATTTTGGGAGCTTCAAACCTGAGTTTTGCATTTGGTATATTAGAAAGGTGGTTGTCCTTGTATCTTAGTGAAGCAAAGTTTTGAGAGAAAGAGAGATAGCAAAATGTGAAAGAATGAGAGAGAAATAAGTTAGGTAGAAGTTTGGACAAGACTTGGCTCCTTTAATTAGGTTTTCAGAAGTGGTTGCAAGACAAAACAAGGAGTTATCTATGGTTTCAAGTTGGCTTTTAGCTTTTCACATGATTTTGATTTGAGTAGTTTGGGAACTTGTTTGGAATTTTGGCAAATGTTGGGTCTTGCTTTGAATAAACAAATCAGGGGAAAATGTTGCAATTAAAGTAAAATTGATAAAATATTAAAACAAAGTACCAAAAATTCATTTTAAAACAAATTAATACTTGCTGGAAATAAAATAAATTAAATCAAATGAATTTAGAAAATAAAAAACTCCAAGTGTGATAAATGATAAAATTTTAATTAGGCACACTAATTATTATTTTTTAAATTTGGAATATTACATAATATTTCCTCTTATGTCCTAATAAAAAATAAAGAACTTAGCTTATAAAAATATTACTAAAAATAACCCTTTTGGTAAAAAAAGAAAAAAAAAACACATAAAGGCTGAAAATGGCCTTGTTGATTTCTAAATGATCCCAAATTTTTCCAAAAATTAGGGCAAATCTCTTAATTTTAACTCTCTAAAGCTTAAATTCATCAAAACAACTTGTAAATAAAATCAATACTCCGAGATATTCATAAAACCACAAATCAACTCTAAATTCACCAAAATTCACATAATTCAAAAACCTTCATTCCAACCACCAAATTCCTTTATCATATCATTTTCTAACGATTCCTAACCTTGATAAACAGTCAAAATATACTCATATCATCTCCCAACGCCTGTTTATGCAATCAAAGAAAGAAAACTAAGAATAGTTCACAAATCTTCATCTTAGTGAAACAACTTGAAGTCTTCACCTTCAGTTCCACTTTTCCTACTTCAAAGGGATAAAACCAGGGCTTATAATCTATCTAAGTACTTAAAATAGACCCTAGAAAAGTCCACAAAAATTAGATTATACATCTAGCCCTTATCTTGAAAGATGAAAATTCAAAACTACAAAATCAAACTTATCTTGACTAATTTTAACCTTTCTCTATTATCACCACCTATACCTTAATCAAACTTCTTAGAGATGGGTGTATCTTCTTGAAACCCAACTGAAAAAGGAGTATTTCTTTAGAGAAGGTTCAAATTTAGGAGTAAATGAGCTAAAATGAACCCACCTACTTGCTTAATCCTTTCAAACATACACACCTCTCATTACTTAACATTTAAGTAGTCTCTTAGTAGGCTGATGCATTTCATTCACTTGCTATTTTGTGCAAAAAATGCTCACACACAACCCTAAATAAAAGCTAAGCCGTAGCCACCCATTTCACTTGCTAACTTAGGTGTACTATCTCATACCAAAATTTCGGTGTACCAAAAAAATCTGGTTTCTAAACTTTAATAGCATTTTATCCAAACTTAACCAAACTTTCAAAATCTCTTTCAAATACATTCAATCATTGAATAACATGATTCATTACTTAATTCTCAACTAGTTGAAACCCTAATTGAGTTTGTAAACTTGTATATAGAAATGGTCATTTATTTAGTCTTTCAAGGCAAAATTTACCCCTAAAACATAGATCATTATCTTATAATTAGAGACCTTGTATTATTCATAATAACATTCTAAAAGATTCGTTACTTTAGATAAGTCTCCTTGACCTTTTAGTTTGAACACATACATAATTTCACTTCATACAAAATGACATTTCCACTATAAATAGCCTTAAAACCATCATTAAGCGCCTAATTTCAACTCATCCAATATAATTGTATATCAAACACCATTAGAATTCACTTTTTAATCTTTTTCCCAAGCTGGATTTATCTTAAAAAAATTTCATGTCATTCAACAAAAATTGCACAAAATGCACTTTAAACACAATACACACTACTAAGATAATCAAACACATCTCAAATGATTATGAAACATTATATAATCCAATTAATGTCATGAAATCATGCAATGCATTGGCCAACAAATATGTGAGACTACCGGGTATCACAACTCTCCCTTTCTTATGAAATTTCATCTCCAAAATTTACTTACTGAATAAGTGTGGATAGTTTCATCTCATATCATCCTCCAGTTCCCATGTAGCTTCTTCCACCAAATGACTCTTTCATAGGACTTTCACTAATGAAATTGTTCATGTGCAAGTATACCCAATCACAAGTAATAAAGTGAGAGTAGAATATCATAATTCTTAGAGATTGAATTACTAAAATTTTGCTATCTATTGTTGTTTAAGCACTTCTAACTTTATATTGACAATATTGATTTAATGGTAATTTTAATTAAAAATAAGAAATTAAACTAAACTAAAGTTAGATTAAGAGAAATAAGGTTAACCAAGAAAGTAAATTTAACCAAACGATGATGGAACGGGTCTAGGGGAACTATTTAACCAAGTTTTCATTGCAATTGGTAATTGCCTAGACTAATGACAAATTAATTTCCCCCATTTATTGGTATGGAACACTCATGTATTATAATTTTTCTCTTCCAAGTAATCAATTGAAAATGACCCAAAGTAATTAATTTCAATATTCCTATTTATAATCAATTAGTAAGGGCTCATTAAGCAAGTTCTATAATTAGCCGCAAACAAAATCATAAAGCTCCCAACTCTATAATTTTATAGGTTGTGTTTCCTAAACCCCATATTTAGAACCCTCCTTTCCCAAATACTAATCCGAAATGCAAAATCAACTAATTGGTGGCCAATTAATTGGAGGCACTAAACTCAAGGAAATACAAATAAATGGAAATAGAAATCAACTTGCATTAATCCATGCTAATAAACCAAATACAATTTCAACTTGGATCTATAGCTCTTTAGACTATAATCACAAATTAAATAAAAAAATATAAACCAAAATATAAAGAAGGAATCTGTAGCAATTTACAAGAAATTCAAAGAAAAAAGAGAGTAAAGAAGTAAACTAATAGAAAAGCTCCAAGATGATTTTCAAGCTCCTCTTCTCCTTCTTTGAACTCCAATGTGGCTACTATTTTCCATTACAATAGGTCCACAAGTCCCCTTGCATAAAACCCTAGAAGGGACATTTATATCCTCCAAAATCTTGGGGCTTTTTCCTCTTAAATCAACCTCAAAATCAACACCAACAAAGGGTCAAACGACACATGCATAGGGGCAAAGAAATGAGTGTGCTGCTGTGCACCTTTAAAAAATTCTAACACTGGGGCAAAAGTGGCACGCACGGCTGTAAACCCCAAAATGGCACGATCATGCACTTCGGGCTTGGCTTTGACCTGATGCTGAACTTGAGCAGCTGTGAGCTTTGATGGAGTGGCTACACCTGCATATTATGACTCCAGGCAACTGTGAGGAATCCATGCAATTGGGGCACGAATTCGAGGTGATTCAAGCTCCAAAACGCTCAAGTTGTCTTAACAAAACAGTTAAAATAAAATAAAATAGAAAAATAAAATGGAAAATTAATAAAAAAATAAACAAAAGAAAATAAAATATAATATAATATAACAAAAAGACACAATTAACTAAATTTTATCAAAACTAAAATAAACATAAAAACATGAAAAAAATTAACAATTCACCCAAAAACTAAGTAAGAACATAATTAAGGATAACTAATAAATTCATCCTATCAGAAATCTTTTTGTTACTAAGTTCTTTCTCTATCTTATTTAAGATTTTTGCCAATTGTTTTTCATAACTCAAATCTTCTTCTAACTTAGCATTTTCTTGTTTCAGCACATGTGAAGGTTGGAAACATACTTTCTCAACTTTGGCACATGAAAAACATTATGTACTCCTGCTAATGAGGGTGGCAAAGCTAGTCGATAAGCCGCTTTCTAACGTTCTCCATAATATCGCAAGTCAATGTATCTTGGACTTAATTTTTCTTTTTTTCTAAATCTCATACCTTCTTTTATTGGTGTAATCCTTGGAAAAAGACAACCATCAGTCAGAAATTGATTGACTAAAACCGACTAAAATTTTATTGTTGAACACATCAACTAAACAAAATGCATATTATCACATTAATCCTTAAACTTTTAATTTTAGTAAAAAAACTGTTTGAATTTTTTTTTTTTTTTGATAATTTATGAAACACTCTTATCCTGATTGCATAATAACTAGAATTTAGAAAAAACAAAATGTTACTTTAGGTGAAAATGCTGTAGTTTTTGAGGGTTTTTAATAGTAGTAAAGAGGACACGTTGCAATAATTGCAACTACATCTTTTTGAAATTTCATGTTATCACGCAACAACACATGATTACCTGTAATGAGTTTTATACATCCTTTGTTAAATATAGTGCCAAGGATTAAAACTATAAAAGGAAAAAGTTAATGAAATAATCTACTTTAAAGGTGGAAGGTCAAAGTGACAGAATGCTTGTAGTTAAGAATGTTCTCGAACCAGATTATATGGATTTAGGATGAAGTTATAGTTTAATCCCTATATATCGGATTGGGTAAATCTCAATTCAAAATCAATCCATAAGATCCCCAATTAAATCCATTCCAACACACAGATAACTGATTTTACATACTGGATTCTATGGATTCACTTATTTTGCCTTTAAATTTATCAAAAAAATAAAAATTGAAAATAACCTAATATAAGATAACATTATGTTATAGTTATTGGCTGCATGAGAAAGGTCTGTAACACCACCTAAAGTTTTACACATCAACAGGGTAAAGGAAATGATTTTGATATTTGGGCCTATTAAAGTTATTGGGTTGGGGTGCATATTTTTTAATAAATGAACTTTCAAAAACTCACTGCTGTGTTGCCGCCGCAGGTGCATAATGTCTTGTAGGTTTACATGTTTATTATTAAATAATTAGATATATATATAATTGAAAAAATAAAAAATATATATATAATTTATATTATATATATAACTCAGATTTAAAAATTAAACAGACATTTAGGAGATACTCAATTCATCTTCTAATTTGTATACATCGAAGTAAAAAAATCTTAACCTATAACAAATTCATAATTTTCATAATCAAATCCAATCAAGCGGACCCAATTGAATTGAATGCAATGAATTAATGGTTTAGCGGATTCCGTGGACACACTTACTTGTAGTTCATAAACTAACGTTGCTAGTAACCCATGTTGCTTTTTCTATTATTTCTCTCTTGTTTTGGCCTTTCTTTCTTTCTTTCTCTCTCTATCTCTCCTCTTTCATCTCATATACTTTTCACCACCAACAACAACAAACAACACATCCCATCTACGTAGAGAACCAGCTAAATAACTTTTCGGCTAGTACAATAATAACTTTTTAAGATAAAGTGCTTCTAATTCTTATAGGGGTGTAACTTTATTATTTATAAAACTATGAGCCTTAATTTAATATGTAGATATATTTTTTAGACTAGGTTTCATTGTTTTATTAATAGTATAGTTATAACTCATAGAGTTAAATAAAATAGCTCATTTTTAAGATCTAAGTGATGCGTCATTTCTCTTATAAATTTGAGAAACGATAAGCAATACCATGGGGAGTAGTGTGGCAAGATGCGGTTATTGAAAGAAAAAGCATGTGAAGGTGTACAATGGTAATTTTCAAGAACAATTTTTTTCCCCACTTTTTGATAAATAGTGTAAACGTTTGTATGAAAACTATTTTTTAGTGTTTTCAGTTTAACTTAATAATTATAAAGGAAATTCTATGGTGGACCGTACAAAAATTCTCCCCCGTTGGAGTGCAAATTTTAGATCCTCGAATGATGGATCATCTATTTAAAATTGTGTTGCATATGGAAGTTAAAATAGAAACAACCACAGCCAATCATGCTTATTTTTTACATTCTTTTTTACCCAGATTAATCTTAACCATCTACTTAATACAACTTTTAATCTCAGCTTGAAAGCATGACCAAATCCCTAACTCAGATCAAAAGCTTAAGGAGCTTCCATGGCTGCAGGCGGCAAACCCCTTCCGGACATCGCCGTCATGGACCTTAGTCATGCAAGCTCACAGTCGACAATCTCGCTTCCTCACGCAGATTTGACTGGATCTCGTGACGCGGCAAAGGGAGGAGCTTTGGGCTTCGAGTAGTCGACATAGAATCGGTTTTTCACAGCGATTTCTGGGTCTCGGCGCAGAGGTTTTGGATCTCGGCAACCGGTTTCGTGGGCTTCTCGACAAAATTTGCAAGGGCTAGCGATAGGCTTCGCAGGAGCTCGGGCTCAGTGAGAGGCCGCTGTCATCGATCCCATGATCGGTAAGTGTTAAAGGAATCGCAAAGAGACGTTGAGGTTTTCACCGGAGAACATGGTGTCAGAGCAGAGCGAGAAAGCTCCTGTTGTCGTGTGCAGCCACCGGTGGCGGCCATTGGAGAAGGTCCTAAAATTTGAATTTGATTAGAGTTTGTGTTTGGTTTTAAATGAATTTGATGTGTGTGAGCTCATTTTAGTCATTTTAAGCTTATTCATTTTTCACCATTAGATTAAATGGACTAAAAACATTCTCCATCGGTGGAGAATATAACTGTTTTCCATCGTAGACCTCTCCTAATTATAACGTTTGTAGAGAGAATGTTTACAAACTTTTCCTGTTGTTATTTTTATGTTACTGATTTCTTTTAGGAACAATATTTATTTATGAAAAAGCTCTATGAATTATTCTTTCAGTTTCAAATTATAATATAGTTTAGATGGTTTTTATTATTAATTCTAATAGCCTTTAAACTATATACTCTTGCAAAGACAACTCGAGCATAGACAAAAATCTACAAATAATCGTACTATTTACGACATTTTTAAAAGTGAACTAAATCTGCCCTCTAACCAGGATGACTATATAAAGATAATTGTCTATCTCATAAGTCAAATATTGAAGCTAAGTTTGTATACCTTATACTAAAATATTTTTTTCTATAGCCAATGTAAAATCTACAAATTACCTCAATGTTTCCAATACATTTTTTTTAAAAAAAATGATGAACTATATCTAGCATCTAGTAGGGATGACTATTAAAGTAATTGTCTATCTTGCAAGTCAATTGAGGTTGAGTTTGTATAGCTTATACTAAAATATTTACAACGCTAGACGTGGAGGCAAATGATGAACAATGATGCTCACAGCTTTTATGATAAATTAGATTTAAAGTATACATCTGGTTGGCCTGATCCAATTGCTTCTTTTTGAGCTTGCGGCGGTCACTCATCTTCTTCCCTAGTTTATCTTTTTGGTGGACTCTTTTGGCTATCAATCTTAATCTGCTGTCCCAAAGAATATTGTAATGTTAAAGAGTAGTATTAGTTGTTAGAAATCAAATTAAACCAAATTCTACCAAGATCGTTCATGTGAAATCATTGAGAGGAATAATTCTATCAATTTGGGTTATTGCCTTCCAATCCAATACGTATTCCTTGAGATTTTCTTTGAAGATGGGATTTCAAAGAAAACAGGAAGAGAATAATATGTACGTATAGATTGAGGACCATAACCAGAATAAATAACTTTAGTTATTTTAATGTATTTTCAGTTTTGCCCATCATAAAATCTAGAAATTATAAATTGGTATCTACACATATATTAATAATAATAATAACTCATACTTTATATTAATACCCAAAAGCCTTTCAACTTTATTTTAATTGTATCACTTTAATTTAGGCTTTACCGTAAGATAGCATTAAACAACACATTTAAATACATATATAGGCCCACATGAAAAATTATTTTCCAACAATCTCCCACTTAGACCACATATGTTTCTTTGCAAAAAATGTGTTTACCTTAATGAGCTCAACTTTTGCTATCACATATAAGATTAATCATGAACAATCTCGTCCATTGATCATACCAGCATAGAACCAAAGCGATCTTTGTCACAAATATAACGTGACTAGAGGCATCAATGATCACACATATTGATATAACCAAATGACATAGATCAAGTATGGATGTGTAGCATGAAAATCCTGAACAATCGATATAACCAAATGACATAGATCAACTTTTACTATCACATATATAACGTGACTAGACCCATCAATGATCACACATATCGATATAACCAAATGACATAGATCAACTTTTGCTATCACATATAAGATTATTCCTGAACAATCTCGTCCATTGATCATACCAGCATAGAACCAAAGCGATCTTTGTCACAAATATAACGTGACTAGACCCATCAATGATCACACATATCGATATAACCAAATGACATAGATCAAGTATGGATGTGTAGCATGGAAATTACATGCAAAGTGATTTAAACATGTCTATTTCTAACTGGTCCTACCTTATACCTCAATGAGATCAAAACCGTACCAAAATCAGAATGTAAGTAAACTGTATTCTTTATTTCTGCAGAAAACATATACAAGCACACAATGTTTATATATAAAGAAAATTAGCATTCAAATACAAACTCCCACTAAAACTGCATATAATCAAATAACTGAACACCCATGTGAGTAGTGTGCTCATGAAAGACCTTGGGTGGAAGCCCTTTTGTAAGTGGATCCGCTATCATGGAGTTTGTACCAATATGCTCTATAGACTATTGGAAACAAAGTGCGCAGCGGAATTTTAAAAATTTTCCATCAGAGTAATTTCCAAAACACAAGTTTGACATGTTATATGTATAAATTAAACAGATCTTACTAACCTCAGTGTACCGAAGAACCTCCACGACCTGTGTAGAGAAGTAACGTTCCAGAAGAGCCTCAACCAACTGGTCTTCTTTGCTATTCTCTATCCACAACCGGAGTGAGTGTGGGCTCACACGTACAGCTCTTCCACCGGTGACTCTCCTTCCAACCAATAGAGAGAACCCAAAGCTAGTGTTCGTAATTTGTGAACAAAAGCTCTCAGGGAGTTTTCAGATGCTCACTAGAAGAGTATCACTCTTAATCTCTCAAATTGATCTGAGTAAATCATTAGACTCACTCCCTTTTTATACCTATTGGTCCTTGGGGTCAGTCCATATCAGATTAGGTCTCAAAAATCGAAACAGAATCAAGTTCGGATCAATATCTGATAAGATACGCGTGAAAAACGCGTAATCTTAACTGTCGCGGTCGGCATGCCGAACTGTGTGATAGGCAGGCCGAACTGGCAGGTTCGGCAGGCCGAACACGTCATCCGGCATGCCGAACTGCCGAGAAAAAATCTCCGCGAATCTTTTATTTTCCACCCGAGATTCTAAAGGATAAAGTCTCAGTTTTGATTCAAATAGCCCAATAGAAAAGATATCTGATCAAAACAAACTTTATCAAGATAATCTCTAAGAAAATAAATCAATTCACAATAATTCTACAAGTTTATCTTGTTCTAATTGTCCAAAATTAAAACAACTGATAAACAGACAAGAATTATCCGAACGCCATAATTCAACAAGTTCATCTTGAACTAATTTCTTACATAATTAATTCAACCGATAAACAGACATGAATTATTTGATTCTTTTAAACCAATCTGATAAATCCGACATAAGTCACCAATTATTGGAAAAGCACGCCGTGTCGTTACAGGATTTTGTGAGCTAGCAAAGGGGACCAAAATGGACCTATAAAGTTCAAGCTCATGATAATTATGAAACCCAATATCCCAGATATACATTTCACAATTATCAACTCCAACGCTACTCTACTAAAAGCTTGGAGCTGCACTCTCGAACTTTATAGAATTACGAAGCTCGTGTAGCTAAGTCTCCATGACATATCATAGTGTATCGCATCCCCATATGATCATCCATAATCGGCTTAAGGACAAGTTCTGTCTTACCTTCCCGATTATTTTTATCTTACGTTCCATTGTCTCACCATTAGAAAACTTACCATCCAAAGATAGTATACCATTCGGTTACACCTATGTATCCAAATGGTTGAGCGCTCCAGTTTTTCAATTACAGGACAACGCATATAAGAGGATATCATTACTCCTAAAGAGGAGCTATGGATTCCATATCTATGAATAACAAGTCTACGCTACCAAGAGTCATGCCTCCAACGTACCGGTATGCATGCCACTATAGAGATGTGGGAGTCACCCATTGGTACATCAAAAGACACAAATCGAGACAACGGGCCCATTATTCATCTCAGGATTAAGATACAATACAAATGATTGTCTAAAGTGAATCGATTTGCCAAGACAGAATTATTAATCCAAATCAATTCACTTTATGTCCCGATCCAACACATCGTCACCTATGACAACGCGCCAATGTTTCTATTCACGGAGTCCAACTCCGATGGCCAAGACAAACCATCTCCCAAAAGGGATATAGACAACATAACAATCTTTACATGAATAAAGCGCCCAACTTTATTCCCTCGATTGCGGATCATATATTTTAGACCATCACCTTAAGAGTCGTGTCTACCGCATAATCATCCCATCATATGCCCAACTCTTAAGGTTTAGACTGACAGTCTCAGACTACTGTTTGCTTATCATACATTCAACAAATATGAACGTAAAGAGGACAATATTTGGTATATATAAATGAATAAATTCTTTATTGATAAAAATGTCTCCAAAAACGTATTACATTTTTACTCCTTAGAGCATACATGTCTAACATAGACACCTGACCACTCTGAACTCTTTCTTTAACAACAAGAAACTTAATCTCTATATGCTTTAACTTTGAAGAGCTCCTGTTGTTGTTGGAATATAAGACTGTAGATTTATTGTCACAAAATAACTTAAGTGGTCTTTCTATACTTTTCACAATCCGTAGCCCAGTGACAAAGTTTCATAGCCATATTCCATGATTGGATGTCTCATAACATGTTATAAATTCTGCCTCCATAGTGGAAGAAGCTATGAGTGACTGTTTAGCACTCCTCCAAGAAATAGCTCCTCCAGCAAGCAAAAAAATATAGCCCAAAGTGGATCGATGACTATCTTGACATCCAGCAAAATCTGAATCCGAATAACCAATGATCTCGAGTCGGTCTGACCTTCTATATGTAAGCATGTGACCTTTTGTTCTCTGTAAATATCGCATAACCCATTTGGTTGCTTTCCAATGATCTATTCCAGGGTTACTCAAATATTTACCCAACAATCCAACAATGTATGCTATATCTGGACAAGTACAAACTTGAGCATACATTAGACTCCCAATAGCTGATGCATATGGGATCTTTTCCATTTTCTTAACCTCAAGGTCGTTCTTAGGACACTGACTTAAACTGAACTTATCTCCTTTAGCCACAGGGGTATCTCTTGGTTTACAATCCTACATGCCAAATCTTTTAAGCACCTTTTCGATATAGCTTTTTTGTGATAACCCAAGTATACCCCGAGAGCTATCTCGGTGTATTTTAATTCCTAACACAAAAGAGGCGTCACCAAGATCTTTCATTTCAAATTTCTTTTTATAGAAATCTCTTGGTTTCGTGCAATAAGCCTATATCATTGGTGGCAAGAAGTATATCATCAACATACAATACCAGAAGAATATACTTACTCCCACTGAACTTATGGTATATACAGTCATTTACAGTGTTCATCTCGAAACCAAATGAGACTATCACTTGATGAAATATGTAATACCATTGAGGAGAAGCTTGCTGAAGCCCAAAGATGGATTTCTTTAATTTGCAAACCATCTTCTTTAGGTCTCCTGACTCAAAGTTTTCTGGCTGCATCATATAGATCGTTTCATTAATGTCACCATTTAGAAACGCCGTCTTAACATCCATCTGATGTAGCTCACGATCAAAATATGCTATAAGTGCCATAATTGTCCTAAAAGAGTCTTTCGTTGAAACCGGAGAGAAAGTCTTTTTATAATCAATGCCTTCCTTTTGAGTAAATCCCTTAGCGATAAGACGAGCCTTATATCGCTCTACATCACCCTTCGAATCCTTCTTGGTTTTAAATATCCATTTACAACCAATGGGCTTCGCACCTTCAGGTAATGGAACGAGATCCCAAACGTCATTGTCCTTCATAGAATTTATCTCATCCTTCATGGCATCCATCCACTTTTGAGAGTTTGAACTATGCATGGCTTGACGGACATTGATCGGATCATCATCCATCAATCCAACACTTTCCTCATATTTTTGGAGAAATACTATGTAATCATCCGGAATAGCACTTCTCCTCTCTCTAGTGGATCTCCTTAATGACACAAGTTCCTGAGGTTTTGGTTTTTGAGGTTGTTGAGCTTGTACCTGAAGGGGTTGAACGACTATGTCTGGTTGTTCTTGATATGCAACTTGATCAATGTCAGGGATAGAAGCCTGAACATTATCAAAAGCAATTGTAGGAATAGGAACCAATCCCTCTTGTACAAGAGGAACAAGATCAAATTTATCCTCAAAGACAAAGTCTCTAACCTTATTTCTCCCCCCAAACTCAACATCCTCAAAGAATGTTGTAATTCTCATCTCAAAAATAGCCTTAGTAGTGGGATCATAAAATTTGTAACCCCTTGACCGTTCAGAGTAACCAATGAAATAACAGCTCACTGTCTTGGAGTCCAATTTCTTTTCATTGGGCCTATAAGACCTTGCTTCTGCTGGACAACCCCAAGTATGTAAATGCTTCAGACTAGGCCTTTTGCCAGTCCAAAGCTCATAAGGTGTTTTAGCTGCTGCTTTTGTTGGTACTCTGTTGAAAATGTAAGCTGCAGTCTTGAGTGCTTCACCCCAGAGGGATTCAGGTAAGGTAGAATGACAAATCATACTCCTCACCATGTCCTAGAGTGTCCGGTTTCGTCTCTCAGCTACACCATTCATGCTAGGTGAACCTGGCATGGTATATTGAAGGACTATCCCGTATACCTCTAGGAATTTAGCAAAAGGTCTTAGACGTTGTTCACCTGATCCGTCATGTCTGCCATAGTATTCACCACCATGGTCAGATCTGACGCCCTTAATTCTTTTACTGAGTTGAAGCTCAACCTCAGCCTTAAATGATTTGAACACATCCAAAGTCTGTGACTTCTCATGTATGAGATATAGGTAGCCATACCGGGAGTAATCGTCTATGAATGATACAAAATATTGTTGACCATTCCATGAAGCCATAGGAAATGGTCCACAAATGTCTGTACGTATCAATTCTAAGACATCCGTAGCTCTATTGGCACCCAATCCCCTTTTATTTGTCTATTTTCCTTTAATACAATTAACATAGGTTTCAAAATTTGTAAAATTAAGGGAATTAAGAATTCCATCTGACACAAGCCTTTCCATCCTTTTCCTTGAAATATGTCCTAATCGCTTATGCCATAATACAACGGAATTCTCATCGGTTAATTTACGTTTTATGCCACGAGAACTAACATGCAAGGTTTCATTATAAGAAACAACTGTATCAAGCAAATATAGGTTATCTTGAAATGATTAGAACCGGCACCAACAACATTTGAATTTAAAGAAAGACTAAACTGACTATTTCAAATGAACAGTAGTATCCAGATTTGTCCAAAGTAGAAATAGAAATTAAATTCTGCCTGAACAACGGTACAACAAAAGTGTCTTTCAGATCTAAATAATAACCAGAACTTAATAATAACCTAAAGTGCCATATTGCTTCAACTTCTACCGATTTGCCATCTCCCACATAGATGAATCTTTCAGCATCAATTGGCTTTCGGTAGCTCAGATAACCCTGCATAGATACACTTATATGAGTAGTGGCACCTGAATCAATCCACCAAGTGTGTCTCGGCACTGAAGTTAAATTAACCTCAGAACAAACCAAATTGAGAAGCATACATTTCTTTGCATGCCAAGCATGATACTTGGTGTAGACCTTCTTCATGTGTCCAGATTTACCACAAAAGAAACAAGCAACATTTTCATCTTTTTTATCCTTATCTTGTTTCTTTTGTGCTGGACCTTTAGCAGCTTCATTACTTTTCTTTCTTTTCTTCTTCTTGTCCTTAGAGGTGATAGCCAAGTGAGCACTTCCAGTCTTTTCTTGCTTCAGTCTTTCTTCCTCTTGCACACAATAAGAAATTAACTCATTAAGAGTCCATTTCTCTTTCTGACAGTTGTAACTGATCTTGAATTGGCTGAATTGTGCAGGAAGAGAAATCAAGACAAGATGCACTAGAAGATCCTCAGAAATTTCCAGATCTAGTGTCTTTAATCTTGAAGCCAGATGAGACATTTCCATAATGTACTCCCTTATGTTTCCTTTTGCTTTGTACCTCATTGAAATCAGGCTCGCCAAAAGCATGCTTGTTTCAGCCTTATCATTCTTTGCAAAGCATTTCTCAATGGCTTCAAGGAAACCCTTGGCAATAGTGACCTCATCAGGCACAGTGCCCCTGAAGACTTCTGGAATGCCTTTCTTAATGATCATTAGACTCATTCTATTAGAACGATCCCATCTTTCAAGTTCCTTTTTATCCTTAGCGGAACTAGAATCTGTAATAGTGGGACGTTCAACCCTTATGGCTAAGTCCAGATCTAGGCAACCGAGAACGATTGACACATTCTCTTTCCAGTCCTTGAAGTTAGTCCCATTCAGCATAGGAATGAAATTAACACTTGCAGATATCGAGGAAGATGATGCTACAGCTGAACAAAGAACAAAATCACATATTCACATAAGAGTTCACATAAAACAACCAATAAAATTCAAACAATGATTAATCCCATCACAAAAAACCTGTAACAACATTAATATTTAGTCTTTCGACAGAAATATTAACTTGTAAGTGGTATTCTTGGTGTAGTGATCAAATATTAACAATAAATCATATCAAATAATAAGCTAATCTTTAGATCTACTTATTATTTATATGCCAAAAATAACCATATAATTGTTACATATTTATCACCACATGTATGAATTTAATTCGGCCAAATATTAAGCTTCCTTTGGGCCGATTAATATTCGCATGAATTAAATTCACACAACCATCTTAATAGCACAAATTAATTAACATCCACAAAAGAGGTTACTTTGGCAGCTTATTGTTTCAATTAATTAATTTGATAATATTAATCATCTAAAAACACAATTTGAATTTTAAAGTTGCATCCAAAATTGACCCTAAAAAAGTCAAAAAGTCAACCAGGTCAAAGTCAACATTGACCGTTGACCCTGACCAGGTCAATTTGTGGATCGGGTTGTGGACCGGGTCAGGTTAACCCAACCCGGATCCATTCCAGGCCGCCTCTTCCTTCTTTTTTTTTTTTTTTGGGTTTCGGGTCACCTAGGGCTTGAGCCCCTGGGATTTTGCTGGTTACGGGCCCAATAAACCCAGGCCCGTGTCCAGCCCATCCCCCTTTATTATTTATTTATTTATTTATTTATTTTTGAATTCAAGTTCTGGGCCGAAGCCCAAAACCTGCCTCACGCCCAGGCGTCACGACCCCTAGGTACCGACGCCAGACGGTTGGCTTCGTTGACCATCAGAGACTTCGTAGGCTCCCTGCATCGGGGCTCTGCTCTTCGGCTAGACCTGTCGGTGCCCCCTAGAGAGTTCCGACGTCGGCAGTGGAGCAGTTGGCCGCCGACCAAAGCCCAAAACTCTCCCCTTTGGCGAAACCCACATCGCTGGCTGAACAGCGGCTTTTGGCTGCTGATTTCTCTCCTTCGCAGCGGCTTTTCCTTTTCGGCGCTGCCTAATGGTCGCGGCTTGATTTCCTTGCCGGCGGCAGTGAGATTGCCACCGGTAATCCCACAGGTTACTTCACTCAACGAAGAACGATTTCAATGAAATCGTATATACTAAATCGTTTTCAACAGTTTTTTTTTTTAATTGCAGCCAATTAAATCGTACATGTAGCAGCAATAATTAAATGAATGGCAGCCTCAATTAATGCACATCGGCATGCGTGTTCAATATCGTAAATGAGAGAAAGTTTCCCTCTTGCTTCGCATAAACACGCAAACCAAAAAATTCATGTTTACGTATAAACCGAAAAATACAATACACCGTAATCTTTATCAATGATTCAACATGAAATCGCTCTGATGTCATTTGTTAGAAACCAAGTCAAACCAAATTCTACCAAGATCGTTTATGTTAAATCATTGAGAGGAATAATTCTAAATTGCGAAAGCGTACCTTGATTCATGATTATGGATCAATTTGGGTTATTGCCTTCCAATTCAATACGTATTCCTTGAGATTTTCTTTGAAGATGAGATTTCAGAGAAAACATGAAGAGAATAATACGTACGTATGGATTGGATACTATAACCAGAATAAATAACTTTAGTTATTTAATGTATTTTCAGTTTTGCTCATCATAAAATCTAGAAATTACAAATTGGTATCTACACATATATTAAGAATAATAATAACCCATACTTTATATTAATACCCAAAAGCCTTTCAACTTTATTTTAATTATATCACTTTAATTTAGGCTTTATCTTAAGATAGCATTAAACAACACATTTAAATACATATGTAGGCCCACATGAAAAATTATTTTCTAACATTAGTTTCATATTTCCATTGTTTGGTTTGCTTATTTCATCATAGAATTGTTGTTGTGTGGAGCAACTGACTTAGGTCGATCTTTTCTTTTCGAGTAAGGAAAGAATGAAGGTGGAAAAAGGAAATAAAATCAAGGTCGTCTAGGTGTTATGCAATTTAGTATAATCAATTTCCGAATGACGACTTGAAGTAATGTTTTGGAATATGAAAAATGAAACTCTATTGACTCAACTGGGGGCCAAAGGTGGATTGCCGGTAAATAATATCGTTTAAAGCAAGGTTGGCTCAAAAAGTTTTTGCTCGATGACTCAATTTGCGTCTTCCAACGGGATTCTTCATGGAATTTTAGAAAATAAAACAAAAAACAAAAAAAAAAGGGGGTTTAACAGTAGAATGGACTTCTAAAAAATTTGTCTAGTACAGCATAATATGTTCATGTTATTACATAAATTGATCATGATTATTTATCATACCATATTAGCAATTATTTATTGGGTCCTTAACAGCTTCTGTTGGACGATGTCATAAGTATACAAGTTGTTGGAAGCAATAAAGTATATGAGTAAAAGTATCGTAGTTAATTATGGTTATTTACAGAAATGTATTAACTTCAAAGATTATATGAATGACTGATTAATAGAGAAATAACAAACCAAATAAATTCGAAGATATAAATGCCCAGAATTTTGATTCACCATCATTGATCCTATATGAAATTTCTAATTAGATTTATTATGTCTAATCCTTATTGTTGATAGTAGAGTTTTCCTAATGTAATCATTAATCTCTTTGTCAAAAAAGTCTTAACTTTTCCAGACTTATTAAGTACATGAAACTTCATAATTCCCTACACAAGCTTGTAGATATCTCTATCCCATAGTCTATCTCCACCCATGGCATTTCATACAAGGGCTCAACTAATTTTCACCTTGGGTCTCAAATTAATTCCCTAATCATGTAAATGATGGCCGAGCACTAATAAGCAGTAAGCATAGAATGAAATACTCAACAATGTTGGAATAAAACACAAACAAACCAAAAATAAAAAATATTAATGTATTCAAATCCAGATTAGTTTTTAGCCCTTGAACAATAAAATTAATTCGTAAATAAAAATAAAATTATACAAAATAAAGGTTAAAGGTTCTCAAAACGTAAAGACAAGAAATAAGAAAAACTCATTAAAGATGTCACTAGTCTCCAAAACATTCTCCTTCAAGCTTCCTCATTTAAGCTTTCTAAAAATTAAAATGTAAAAACTAAACCAAAATCCTAAAAATAAAAGTAACATTTTTTTTTTCATTTTCTTTCCTCTGTTTTTTGATGTACTCTACTAAGGTGTTTAAAAATGTGGTAGAAACTGTTGGCTAAAATTATTTTTATTGTAGAATATAAGAGCTTTACATTAAGTAATTTTTTTATTATTATTACAGCATATGAAAATTTTATATTATTTAAAATTAAATTTGTGGTAAAAACTGTTACTGTCTTATTTTTCACCCAAAAACGGTTGAAAGTCTATTACACATTGTTGAATCCCACGCCATAGCCGAAAAGGCGGGAAGCATTAGGTCGCATAACGCTTGCAGGACAGGTAGCAGTTCGCTGGAAGCATAGAAGATAAGGACGTGTGGCGAGCAGGAGTCGGGCTGACGCGGAAAGTGTGAGGCTTAGTGTGTTCTATGATGAGACATGGCCTGCTACGATTGGGTGCTGGCCTGATTCTTGCTGAAAAACGCATCATCCACGACGCGTGAGGATGACGTGCGGGCGATGATGGCTGATGGAGTCGATCTATAGGCTGGCATTGCGAGTGTCCGCTCCCTCAGCTTTTCGACTGTGGTGCTTATGCTGAACACGTGCACATTTGAATTTTTGAGAGGTTGTTGTGACATTTTTGTTTTATACTCCAAATATCCATGTTCACCCAACTATTTGGTTGACCCACACAAAATAGGTGTACTAGGTTGATCCCAACCTTAAAAAAAAGAGTATATTTTAGTCTCTAATTTATTTTTTTAAAATAAATTGCTTCAATAGTTTTTAACCTTTCATAAAAGTGAATATTTAGTCCCTAACTTTTTATTTTTGATTTATCAGTCTCAAACATTTAATTCTAGTTGCTAAGCGACCAATTTAACGGTCAAACAGTTAATTTTAGACGAAAAAAGGTAACAAACAAGCAAGCTCTCTCCCGTCACCCACCCCTGCCCATTGCCCCACTCCGATGCTGGAGACCCATTGCAATCCTCCAGCAATGAAGACAACCCAGGCGCCGACGTCGCAAGCCCCTCGTGAAAGATCTCAACAAAATGCGACCCACAGTCGAAGACCCATGGATCACAACCCTATTGTAGTCCTCCGACAACGGAGACGACCTAGGTGCCACCACCTCGTCACATACCTAGGCATCAACGTTATTGCAACCCCCTTCACGAGCCACCATCGTGAGGCCCCATGAACGATCACGACCCACTGCGAAATGTGACCCACTGCAAGTGTCCTCCCTCGGAGACAATCCAAGAGCCGCCATCTCGTAGCATACTCAGGAGGCATCGTCTCGTCACAAACCTATAGCATTGCTAGACGTGACTCCGACGCAGGGGACAAGGTGAGAGGGAGAGGAGCCGATGGCTCTTTTTTTTTTTTTTTTTCTAATTATTGATTCTTTTTAAGTTTTAATTTAAATTTCTTAAAAAATATTGTATTTTTTATTTCTAATTAGTATTATATAAAAAATTAGTGTTTTGTTTATACGGATTTTTTTTTAAAGGATCTATTTTTTTAGGGAATTAGATCTGATTTTTGTTTTAAAAAAATGTAATTTTAGTAATATATATTACTTGTTTTTTACCTTTTTAATTTTTTCATGTTTTAATTTTAATTTCTTTAAAACATATTAAGTAGTTACTAAAATACCCTCACCAAAGTGATCAAAATATTTTTTAATAGTCAAACTTAACGGTTAGGCGTCAAATTACACATTTTTTAAGTGGTTAGACCTAGTTAAATAAAAAAAAGGTTGCAGCCTAAATTGTACATGTTAAAAAGGTTAGAGACTAAATGAGCTATTTACCCAATTGATAATTCAGAAGGGAAATTAAAATAAAATTAAATTCAATACTATTAAACTAAAAGCAAATAAAATAAAATTAACTAAAACAAAAATTAAATGAAATGAAATTAAAATCTCAAGAACATATCCAATTTAAATGTCAAAAAGTGTTAAAATAACTCTATTTTGTGATCTTAAGTCTAGAAAGGAACCAATACCGATTGAAGCTCTTGGATGGTAGTCTTTCTTTATAAGAATTCCTCTTTGTGAGAGTTTCTATTAGTTACTTCATAATTCTTCATAGATATATTTTCATTTTTGACCCCCCGAGGGATTAGGGTCATCTCACTTTAGCCCTTGACTCTCCAAATGGTACAAATTTGGCCCATGAAGTTTCAATATGTAATGCCAACAATCCTTTCATCTCCTAACGTTAAATTTCGAATGATCCCATGTACGTGAGATCCACATAACATGCAGACAACAAGTCATTGAAGATAAAGTTGCTTAAATTGCATGTGTTTAAGACAGAAATTGATATGATCAACTCAAATTTGAAGCTCAATAAGATTTTTCTAAATCTCATCACTTTTCCCATAGGTGAAAGAGGAGCTTTTTTTTTTTTTTTTTGTGATTTAAATTGTCACTTGCATATCAACCCACGTAGGCGAATTGTTAGAAATTTAAATTTTGTGAGACAAAAGTACTGTTGGCATCATAGATTGAAATTTCGAAGGTCAAATTTGTGTCACTTAGAGTGCCATGGGACTCAGTGCCAAAAATAAGAACCAAAAATGATAATAACCCTTCTTCTTAAGTTAGTTGTCATAGTAACTTTATAACTGATTGTTCAAACAAAAGAGAGATATTTTGTCAAAGTAGTTACAACATAATTTACAAATTTGAATTTTCAATTTGTTTTAAGTATTCTTGAACTTATTTAAAATTATTTTTTGTTCTCAAATTTTGTGGATAGGCTTGCATCATTTCGAAGATACTTGGCCTTTGTGGGTCTAATAGACCGATACATTGACAATATCCAAATTATAAAGAAATTTTCTTCTTTGTATAATGAATTTGAAGTATTATTGTTAGATGTATATGACATATTATCTTCTTTTCTAAAAGCTAAGTTGTGCCAGCTAATGAGACCACCCATTATTTAGCTACTTATGCCCTTAGTCCAAATAATGAACATATAGATGATAAGCTAATTAAATGGGAAAATCTTCTATAAAAACTGCTAGTGTATCGACACTTTTTGTTTATAAAAACTTCTATTAAAAGAGAGAAACGTGTCACTATGCCAGTACAAATAACTATGGCTTAATTGGTCCCAACATTCCCCACATTAACTAATAACTAGTCGAAAAGCATACGGTTTGCATGTACGTATTAAGCATGTTAACAAAAAAACTAAAAAGTGAAAAAAAAAAAATTTTGAGAAGGGAAAGAAAAAAAACATTTTGGTAGAAAAAGGAAAAAAATTTTGAGAAATGTAAAAGAGGATAAAAAACGTTTCGAACAAAAAATAACTTTTCAATTGAAAATGAAAAAAAAAACATTTTGTAAAAAAAAAGGACGAAACGTTCCCAGTGTCAAATCTCCTGAGAGCACCACATGAAACTTATTCTCTTTTTTGTATTTATGTTAAAGATACCTAATTTAACTTATTTCTTCTGTTTTATACTGTAATTCTAAAAACAGAAAAAATAAAAAATAATTAAAACTAAAAGATATAATTACATGATTAACATATAACCATTTTCGTCTGGATTTGCTAAAAGCAAAAAAAGGTAAAGACTAGAGGTCTTTTTTTCCCACCCTAATGTTTGATCCTCAGACGCTTTTCATGTCAATGCCTGGCCTTTCTCCGTGCATGTGGAGGAAAAAGAAGAAAAGAAAAGGCACACAAATAGATCCAAAATAGAAAAAAACAAAAATAAATAAGAAAAATTACATAAAATAGTTGACATCATATCATACAGCTATAACACACCCCAAATTTTAGCTTGGTGGTGCTGACCTTCCACTATTTGTATCATGTGAATTTGCATGAGGTGCTGCACCAGAGAACATCTCCGTTAAAGATCTCAAGGCCCCAGTCAGCTCCCCGGGCATTTGTTCGCCAAAATTCAAATTGATGTTCCTGCCAATTTGCATCCTGGGATCATCGAATCCGTCGGTGTTTCCATCTTCTCCTTGCCGGTTTTGAGAATGTTGTCCTCCTTGGTACGCATTTGTAGCCATGCTCATAAACATATTCACAAAGTCGGCAGGAAGACCAGCTGTATTAGATGGCATAGACCCAAATAGAGGCGTAAGAGTAGCATGGCTTCTTGACCCACCAGTAGACTGGTTACGGTGATCTGAATTGCTTTGACCTGATGAACTTGCACCCTGTAATTTAGATGCAGAAAACAATGACGGGTTTAAAAGGTAAAAGAGTAAACTCATGCACATTAAATGATAGAAAATAATATTCAACTAGTAAAAGTAGATAACCTGGACACGATTGTAAAACAGAACAGAACAACATTAGATATTTAAAACTAAGACATCAGGCAGAAGAAGGTAAAAGTTTGAAGTCTGGTAGGTTCCTTGGCAATTCCAGTCTTGTAGGCACGTTTTCTTACCTGATCATGTTCAGCTCCTTGTTGATCCTCTTTCATTTTTGGCTCAGCCGTCTATGGTTTCGGCAGGAAAAGTAGTCAATAGAAGTAGCAATAGTGAGAGAGTAGAAAATCAAAATCAAAATCAAAATAATTGGAAAGAAGGCACCAAGTGAAGAACCAACCCGAATATTTTTCTTAAGAACTTCATTACTTGGATCCAATTGCAAGGCTGAAAAGATAAATCTCACATTTAGGAACAAGATTGCCTACTTCTTCTCTTTTCTTTTTTCCTCCCCCCCTCCAACAAAAAAATAATAATACCCCAATGAAGCACATCTTTCTAAACAAAAATAAAAACAAGAAGAAACAGAAGAAGAAGAAAAAGAACAACAACAATAATAATAATCTCACTCGTGGATATAGACTTTTTAGCTAAAAAAAAAAAGAACAAAATATAGGCAGCAAAACAGAAATTAAATTGCCAGTTTGATAAAGCAAAAAAAGCATGACAGAAGAACAAGCCAAAAAGATATCGCTTGCGCATCAATCCTATTCTATAACCATTAATTATACAAACTGCAAGAAGAAGATATTATTACCAAAATGATTATATTGAGAAAATTATGAACTCATAGTATTAATGATGTTAGCATAGGTACTTACAAAGGAATATTTTCACACCAACCTTTCTTAAATCCTTCATCAATAGCATCAGCATAATTTCCTTGTGCAAAATAAGCTGTTCCCAGACGACTGTATGCCTTGTTATAATTTGGGTCTATTTCAATCGATTTAAGGCAATCTCTGACTGCTTCAGCATATCTGTGTGCCTGAGTGTAAGCAGCTACCCTGATACATGTAGCTCATGTTATTCAAATGAAAATCTCTCTCTCTCTCTCTCTCTCTCTCTCTCAATCATTTTAAGATTATAGTTTCAAAGAAGATAAATCAAAAAGGGTAGAAATTTACTTCAAATAGCAAAAGAGTTAACGTTTAATATTAAAAAATGCTTAGTACTAGTAATATGAAGTGAAATCTTTGGCATCAATGTGCGAGTAAATCGCAATTGATACTAAATCCAAACCAATATCTGTAAAAAAGAGCTTATTTAGTCCAGCAAGATATCTTTATGTATGTCTGCAGAACCAAAAATTTTAGGAATGTGTGCATGACAGGAGAACCCTCAGATTAATGGTTGTACGGTAATTTCTCTATTTAAGGGGAAAATGAAAGGAACCAGCTCCGACTTTACATGGTGGAAGAAACACGATATATGTTTTGGGAGGACAGACTCAGACATATTAACCATTAATGTGACCGACAAACTTGCAAGATATATTTGAGTACAAGTTGGTTGTGCATCTGTTACAGTAGTAAACAGCATTGTTTTCACAAAGTGCAATAGCGCAATTATAAAGCTCAATTGAATCAAGGTAGAGCTTCGACTGCATGGCCCTGTTACCTAACGGGGAGAGAGACACCAAAAAAGTTTTTCTCAAGTTCATTGAAGAAAAATCAAGCGAGTTCAAGGCCAAAGTAATTAACAACCAATACAAAGGCCTCCAAGTATACCTTGTGATTTTAGTGTCTCAGCTAGGTTTTTCGTATTATATTCCTGGCATCCGGTTCTTTCCATTTCCTGAAATAAAACAAGACATCTCATCAAAAACAGTTTTTCCTTTTTACACATAGAACATATAACAGTCCTAGAGAAAAAAAAGAGGGAGAGATATACAGCTAGAGCATCGTGTAATAACCGAGTAGCTTTCTCTACCCCAACTGGGTCATCAGTACCCTCAGGCATGATACTAAAATAATGAATTTTCTCAAGCGCTGCAAAGAATTGAACACAAAGTTCGTCTTTGGATGTCCCTGCCAATAACATGACCAGAGCAGAAGTTTAAATGTTTTTACAGAATCTTGTAAAGCTAGCAACGTCTGTGAAGTAACAGAAGAATATCAATCTCTACCCCAGTTTCACATGACAACAAAAGTGAACATGTAGCCTACAAGGAATAAATACTGCAAGTGGAACCAAACCCACAACCCCCCACCCAAAGCCCTTCCAAACCCCCTCCCCATGCCTTTAGACAAAAGGGGCTTAGGCAAAGAAAAAGTATAGTCTATAGATTGATGGGAAAATAAAAACACAGCGGATGCAAGCTATAAGATTCCTAGCAAGGTTTTTGTACCTGATGATCAATTCCATTAATGAAAAATGTAGTATAAAATACCAAACTTTAAATGAGTTGGCAAAGACAGCAGAAAGAAAAGAAAATAAACCTACCTAATCCATGAGTTACACTGGTTGAATCCAGAACCTGATCAAATTGGAAACCATGAAAGAGTCAAAACCCAGTATTCAGTAATAAAAATTGATAGCTATGATCATTGCTATCATAGTCCAAGAACTTCATATGCATGGAACTCTAAACCATTCCATCAATAATCTCAAAGAAGAACAAAACAGAGCAGAACACATAGATAGATATTTTGGCGCCAAGACAGATTAATGGGTGTTTCTCCTGTGTGATGCCCCATTAACCTATGGGTCAAGCTTAGCACACTTATCTTGCCCCCACTTCATCTACCCCCAATTGCTTCCTCTTCTCTGCATCTTCTTCTTCCTCTTCTCTTTTGTTGTTGTTGTTGTTGTGGCGGGTGGTTAAGTGTACATATATTCTGTTGGTATTAACATAGCTATCAACTCGTTCCTATGTATGAACAAAAGTTGCATTACATAAATTTAGTTAGCATTACCAAATCCTGGATTCATACATTCTTGACTTGAGGTTGATTTACTATAACTCTACCCCATGATATTTCTCTAGAATTGGCAATTTTTAACAAAATGTCCACAATCTCAGACACGATCACCTAAACACTGTAGCAAAGTTTTTATCCACATTTATCCTTCTCCTCTAGAAATAGGGGAATTAATAATTATACACATTCTGTCCCCGATCTAAAATATGCTAACCTAAACAGTGTAGCAAAATTCTGCAACTTACAAAAACCCCAACAATGGCGAAAACAATATTGTTAACATCCACATCTTTCAAATCACATTTGACGTTGAGCTCATCCTCTTCCCTCTACCTGATCACAATAATCTACCAATATTGGTTCAGAATTGAATATAATCCTTGAAACAACGGTACCTCCCTATATCAATGCTTTTTTAATTATGATTCCCCAACAGTTTTTGGCACTCCGAATACAATAGGAAGGATCAGAAACATTCCCCTTCTAAGTTCTAATTGCCTACTGAAATGCAACAACCAATAAAGTGTTGCAGCATACTAGTTAACCGAACAAGTTGGCATAAGCATCAACCCCAAACACCCATCTAAATTATAGTAGTTAGACCATCTTTGAGTTGTGAAACAATTTGCAAGGACCATAAGCTATTTTCCAAATTAATGAATCAATTGGACACATAATGTTAAGAAAGGACCATATTAACACATAGCAAGGAACAAAACACACATTATTTACATAAGAAATATTTCTCTGTGTGTGTGTGTGCACGCGGATGCGAGGCAAGTACCAGAGGTTTTGATTCCTTTGAAAGATTTTCATCAGAACCGTTTTGAGTGAGAGACGAACTAGGAACATTCACTAATGTTGATCCATCATGAAGGTCAGCTTTATTCTCCTGAACCTTGCTCTTTCCAAGTGAACTAAAAATATCAATTAACGAATCAGGTTTTATCTGATCGTCAACAGGAAATGAACAAGCTTAAAAGCCTCTTCCAGGCATTCTCTAGTAACATCAAGGCCTTCAACATCAACATCAGTAGCAGTTTCAACTGTTAAACGGGTAACAAGCTCCTATAAGTCAGAAATATTAAACTACACTCCATTTGTAATCAATGAGCATAGTAATGTCTTACCAAAAAAAAAAAAAAAAAACATAGTAATGGTTTTAAAAGTGCACAATTTTTTTTTAAGAGCAAAAGGAGCTTAACATGCTGTGAATCATCATGAAGCAGAGCAATATATATAGTAAAAACAGTACAAGTGTTGGTTGCAGGCATAGCCTGGCCGCAAAAGTTTGAATTCACACAAAGAAAAAAAGTTTCTCCAAGACCAAAAGGACTACTACAGTTGGAGTAATTCAAAAATATCAAATAAGCATATGTCAACGGAAATCTAGGTTGCATTCGTTTCGGTGAAATTTGCTGATTAGCATTTGGCAAAATGCTAAATTTTAGAAACATTCTCAAGAAAAAGAAATATCCATAAAATATATATATATATATATATATATCTAAACTGCCAAGATTGGACTTCCTAATCCAAAATCTCTTCCAATACTAAGAATGGCAATCAGGTTCAAGGCTTCCAGGTTCTTTACTCCATCAGTCTTTCGCCTGTAGCCATGGTCATTCAAAGTCCAAGGCTTTTCAATTTTCCAAATCCGAATTATAGAATTCCATGGAGAATCAAAAATCAATTATAATCCTATAACATCCACGTATATACAATCAAAAGACTCGATTTTCATCTAAGATTAAGAATTCAACCAAATAATTAAAAGCCATAAATATAAATCGAAACAATGTAATTGCGTTGCGCGCAGAGAGGGAGAGAGAGAGAGAGAGCGACCAGAGCTGAGGAAATCCAGGAAGGCGCGAACAATGCGACGAGAGATGGGTGAATCCGTTCTGAGGTTGGCCATGTGGAAGCACGAGGGAGGGAAGCGGCTTATGACTCAGAAAGAAGACGGTCAATTGCGCATGATAAGAGCGTGCGCCACCGCGGCGTAGTGTAGAGTGGAACCGCCGTCTTTCTTTTTTTCTTTTTTATTTTTTTTAATAATTTATTCCTCTCCTTTTTTATTAATCCATTGGTTCCCCAATTATTAAAAATGTGATTCGCCAGTTTTTTTTTTTTTTTTTTTTTTTAACTCAAGAAAAAATACAAAAAGACGAATTTGACTAACCTCCATCAATTTGAGAACGACGTGCTACTTTTAGATGAATTTTAATCAAATACATATTTTTTACATTTTGAATAAAAAAGTTAAACTAAACTAAATTAAAACAAAAACAAAAAACAAACAAAAGATGAAAAAATAAAACACAGAAATTCACTCTCCACCATTTCTTCTTCTTCTTCTTCTTCAAACCATTCATCTTTCACGCATCCAATGTTCTACTATGAATAAACTAATATAACAAAACTGATTAAAAGCATGAATTTACAAAAATTGAGAACTACCCAACACAGTAGTAAAGGTAAAGCATTTACATTTAAACTTTGAAGAACATACTTACAACACATAAAAACGCAGACTTCTTCCAATTTATTCAGAAAATCACAATTTTGTATAATACTCATGCCAACTCAATTCTGTATCATCAATATAGGACACAAGTTCAATAACTTGACCCAAGAGTTTTCATAGAATTGCAATCCCAAAATCACAATTCCCCCAAAACCCGTCCACAATTTGAAGAGAATATTTTCTTCTGGTTAATTGTTGCTCTTTTTTCTTTTTCTTTTTTGTTTTGATTTGATCTGGGTATTTCTAATTGGTTTTGAAAATTTTGAAGGATATAGTGAGCTAAGATCATACGATAATTGGGTGTTTTTTTTTATTCGGTACAACTTAAGATTACATTAGAGAAATTGAAAAAAAATATAAAAATAAAAACTGACCCACTGTTCCTCCCCTCCTCCTCCTGCTTCTTCTTCTTATCTGAAATAACCCACCACCGCTTAACACCAAGCCAGTCTAACGCCTCCCCACCTTAGATCCCTTCCTCCGGTGTGACCTTCCCGCACTAAACGGACCCCCTTCCAACGACCACCCCCGACCACGGGTCCCACTCCGTCGCCCCCCTAACCATCTCTCACTCTCTCTCTCACCACCACATCGGTGAGAATAGTAAGAATTATGCTAAAAAAAGAAATGAAAAAACGATTGCATATTGTCATTTGATGATTTGGTTAAGAAGGTGACTTTGATGTTGTAGTTTTGAATCGGTGGGTTAGAAGAAGGTAGAAGAACAAGTTTCATTTTTCACTTTTTTCATCTTTGAAAATGCTTAGTTTTTTGGGCCAAGAGATAGTGTACAGGTGTTGGCGAGAGTAAAGTTAAATACTGTTAAATTTTTATATGTTATAATAAATAATAAAAAATTATTATAATATAAAATTTTTATAATAAAAACGGATTTAATTATTTTTTACAACATAAAAAGATTATGTGATAGGTATGTGATCAGAGAAAAAAGATAAACTAACAAACATCAATTTAGTTCGTCCTTTTATAATTTTTTTTTTTTGGAGTTTAAAGTCATTTTAGCTAAAAACAAATAAACAAAGACTAATAAATCATCTTTTTAATATCTCATCGACCATTGGAGCAATATACTCGACTTTTTTAAATGAAGACTATAGTCTGAAGACGCGAAAAATTATTATTAACGTTATTAACACTAATGACCCTTAAAACTTTAAAAACTACCTCATTTTGTCATCTAAACTTTAAAAATTATCATTTTATCTCTAAACTTTCAAAACTCTTCACTTGCCTATATTTTAAAACTCCTCATTTTATCTCATATTTTACTATTTTTGATTCATATAAACCCATGTAATTTGTACATGTGTCACTTGCAAAAGTAAAAATAATATTTTATTACTTTTAGATTTTGTTTCACATTCATACTCTCATTTAACCTTTTTTTAATCTGCTCTTATTTAAGAAGGGTTTAATGTGCATTGCTTCTTGATATTATTCGTCGATATCTCCTCATCTTTAATGTATAATTCATCTTCCTTAGTAATCAAAATCAAATATCAATGAATAATATCGACTTATTAAATGAGTTATACATTAAAAATGAGAAGAAATGTGAAGTGCATTCAACGAATTTATAGATTTTAATTTTCAATTAGATTGGGATGATTGAAAGTCGATCTCAAGTTTTGCGTTTACTCTTGACAGTGGTGCCATTGTCTAGAGGAGTCTAAAATAAAAGTGTGTTTCTAACTTAACAATAGAGGTTGAATATGTAGCTGCTTTGTGAGGCATCATTGGAAGCAATCTGGTTCCATAAATTCTTGACTGATCTAAAAGTTGTTCTAAATATGAATAAGCTTATTAAACTATATTGTGTCAACAATGGTGAAATCACTAATATTAATGAACCAATAAACCATAAAAGCTCAAAGCATATAGAGATGAGGTATCATTTGCTTCAGGATATAGCCAACAGAGGTGACGTGACTGTGTTAAAGGTTGCATCAAAAGACAAGCTAGCAGATCCATTACCTTATCGATCAAAGTTTTAAAGAAGCATATATGTCTCATCTGCTTTAAAGCAAGTGGGAGATTTTAGGATAGATACCCTTAAAGTATATGATATTTTGAAAAGGACACATTTATAAATAAATAAAGGGAATTTTTCATCATATTTATGTGTGTATATTTTGAATACTTTATGAATATCATTAAAGATCCACAATTATCTATGGACCTAAAATATTGTATAAGAGCGCGCTTATACAAGAGGATTATATTTAAGGATAATAATTAAAATAGTCAGTAATATAATTAATTATTATATTAAAGTATAAAATCTTTTAATTGAATGTGACTAGTACATGTCATTTAGATAAAGAATGGAGCGATCTTATTCTAACCATTTGTGTAGTAAGTCATTAAATAAATACACTATCCACAATGACATTATGTAGGACCTAAACATGGTGTGATATGAATAATTAATAATTTCTGTTAAATCTAGCAAGTTCTAATTATATCAATTGATGGTCATATATAAGATAATCTTAATCTTGAGTTATTAGAAACTCCTATTTATGGATTTATGTCTTTTAATATATTTGGTACAGATTTGAGAATTTAATCCTATCCCTTGTATTTTTAAGCATAATGAAGTAAGTAACTGAGAATGTCAATATTACAAGATGGAATCTATTCCTTCTCTAGCGAAAAGGAAAAAAATAATTTTCTTAAGTATTGATTCAAGCCTTAAATGATAAGAGTGCTCAATTCGTGATTAAGTTCTTGAATTTATTATTGATTTAAGAATTAATGATACTCAGGGATAAAGAAGTAATTACACAGGTTAACGGATATTACTTAGCTCTAATTATGAATTATTTATGCAAAATCAACTGATATACAATGGCTATATCAATTGGGTGACTCTAAGAAATGGGTAATTAAATAGTTATAATTTCAAGAGTGCAATTCCAAGTATTTAATAGAGTTATATTAGAATTAATAAAAGAGTAACATATTAATAAATGAATTTAATTAATATATTAGTTTTATTAGAGCTTAAAATTGTGGGTCCACTAGTCCCCTGCCATCTTTGCAAACGCTATTTGAAGATGTGGAATTATTAGTTTAAATAATTAATTTAGAATAGTGGAATTCTAAATTACATATCTCTCAGAATAAATTAATAATGAAGTAGTTTATATTTATATTTTTTAAATAATAAGATTTATTATTATTAAATAATAAGATTAGTTAATAAAATAATTAATTTTGAAAGAAAGACAATAGGTGGGTCCTAATGTGTATGGCGCACACAGTGGGAGGGTCCCACTATGTGTGATGCCTATAGCACAAAAGGAAAGTCCCTTGTGCACATCAAAGCTTGGTTACCAAGTTTCCATATTCAGATTTTTTTAATTTTAAATAAATATGATTTAGTTCAAATATGAAAAGTTAAAAATTGAAATAAATGGATTGGGTAGCAAGCGTATTTTTTCTTCTCCATCTTCTTGAATTGGCGCCACACACAAAAACGAAATTTGTATGTGTAGCGCCTACGATAGTGAAGGAATGATAAACTTGTGCCTTTTATTTTAATTAAAATATATGGTATTAAATAAAAATAAGAGGACTTTTTAAAATTAAGTAGCTCTTTCATTCTCTACAAATAGAGGTGTCCTCTATTAATTAGGTATACAATTTTAAGAGTCTTGAAGAGACTAAAAGTACTCTGTCAAAATCCCCTCATAGCCATATAGAGGAAGAAAGAGTGAAGAAGTGTTCTTCATCCCAAGACCTGTTTAGTTGAGTAATCCTTTAGAAACCATAATTCCTCCAAAGCCCACTTGTTTGTCCATTTTATTGGAAAACAAGTACGTAGCGGAATTTTAAAAATTTTGAATCGGAGTATTTTTCAAAACATAAATTTGACATGCTATATACATAAATTAATCACAAATCTTACTAACCTTTTGTATGCTGAAGAGCACTAGCAATCAGTGAAGAGAAGAAGATTCTAGAAGAGCCTCAACCAACTAGTCTTCTTTGCTATTCTCTATCCACGATTGGAGTGTAAGTGGGCACACTTCGTACAGCTCTTCCTCTGGTGACTCTCCTTCCAACCAAGTGAGAAGACCTAGAGCTAAGATTCTTGATTGTGAACAATAACCCCTAAGGAGTTTCAGAGTTTCTCATAGTAGAGTACTCACTCTAAACTGCTCAACTAATCTAAATAACTATGAAAACTCACCACCTATTTATAAAGGTCGGACCTGGGGTTAATTATTATTAGATAAGGCCTCAAAACTCGAGTTTGGATCAACTTCTGATAAAAATCGTGTTTGAAACATGTAATCAGATAATCGTTAGATTGGCAGTCCAAACTTATCCATCGGCCTGCAAAACTTATTACATTGGCAGGCTGATCATGCAGATTGGTCTACCGAACTTGCGATAATATGATCATTGAGAATTTTTTATTTTCCACCCAAAATTCTTAGATAGAGCCTTAGTTTCAATTCAAATAACCCAATAGAGAAGTTATATGATCAAAATAGTCATATCTAGATAATCTCATAGAAAATAAATATTATCTCAATAATTTAACATGTTTATCTTGAATTAATTTACAAATTAATTCAATCGATAAATAGACATGAATTATCTGATCTTATCAAATTTTAGCAATCTAGTAATTTAACATAAGTAACCAATTTGTTGGAAAAACATGCTATATCGTGACATGATTGATTATGAGCTCGCAAAAAAGGACTTGATGGACTTATATAGTTCAAGCTCCAATAATTATAAAATACAATATACATATTCTATAATTATCAACTCTAATGTTACTCCACTAAAAGCTTAAAGCTGCACTCTCGAACTATATAAAATTATGAAACTCCAAGTAAGTTAAGTGTCTATGACATATCATAATGTGTCGCGTCCCCATAGGATATTTATAATTAGCTTAAGGATAAATTCCGTCTCACCTTCCCAATTATTCTTATCTCATATTCCGTTATCTCATCATTGGAAAACTTACTATCTAAAGACAGTATACCATTTGGTTACACCTATGCACTCAAATAGTTAAGCATTCCAGCCTTCCAATTACAAAATAACACATATAAGAGAATATCATTAACTCTACAAAAAGAGCTATGGATTCTATATTATGAAAAACAGGTCTACGCTATCAAGAGTCATGTCTCCAATGTATCGGTATGCATACCATTGTAAAGTTAGGATGTGAACCTTTGGTGCATCAAAAGACATAAGTCAAGATAATGGGCCCATTAATCATTTGAGGATTAAGAGACAATACATATGATTGTCTAAAATGAATTGATTTGCATAGACGAAATTATTAATCCAAATCAATTCAATTTCATGTCTTGATCCAATACAACATCACCTATGACAATGTACCAACGTTTCTACTCGCGGAGTCCTACTCCGATGGCCAAGACAAGCTATCTCTCATTAGGGATGTATATAACATAAAAATCTTAGCATGAATAAAGCGCCCAACTTTATTCTCTCGATTGCAGATCTTATGATTTAGACCATCACCTTTAAAATCACGTCTTTCGCATAATCTGTCCATCATATACATGATTCTTAAAGGTTTAGATTGACAGTCTCAGACTTTTATTTGATTATCATACATTCAACAGATATGAACGTAAAGAGGACAATATTTCGTAAATGAACAATAAATAAACTCTTTATTGATAAAATGTCTTCAAAAACATATTATAACATTTTATTCCTTAGTGTTGAGGACTAGTCAAGTAAGGCGGTGGTTTCGTTCTATAGAGAACGTCTTTGCTTTTCGAGTTTTCCTTTCATCTCTTTTCGTCTGGGTAAGCAAATTTTTATATATTTATTTAAGCGTTAAAATAATATAATTTATTGCGTGTTCTACAAAATTTTTAAGAAAATTTTTGTTATATAATTTATGCTATTTTTATGAAAATTGTATTTCAAAACCAATGTGATGTTGATTTCTAAAATAATTTAGATTTATTGCTAGGGAAAATCATGAAATCAATCTCAATGTTTACGATTCATTTGATATCTCAATGGCTGTAAAACGTTTTTATTTCTCTTTTATGTTGTTTCAAAAAGTTTTTATTCTGTATTGATGGAGAAAAAATTCATCTATTTAAATCAAGAATTTGATTGAGATTTAAATAATGAATTTTTTTTAGAAATTTCATATTTTGCTATGTGAAATTTTGCGATCAAGGTATAATGAAAATTTTTTGTGCATTGTGTGTGAATTTTATTGTTATATAGAAATTGTTAATTTTATTGTTTCTGCACTTTTTTTTATTGCCACAAAATGCTTTTAGGGAATTTGGAAAGATTATGTTTTTGATAAATGTTTCTTGCTATTGGTGCGTGGAAAATTTTTACCTTTTTCTTTTTTGTTTATAAAAGGAGTAGCTTCCATAATGGGATGCAATTTTACATTTTTATGCACAAATGAAATAAGATTCGAAATTTTATAAAGGTTGATATGGAATAATCTTATTTAGCATACTCTTTTGCGTGTAATTGAATATGGAATAATCTTATTTAGCATACTCTTTTGCGTGTAATTGAAGACTCGTGATTGTCCTGAATTCATATTAATAACTTCCATTATTGCATGCATTTTTATAATTTTGCCTTGCCAACCTCGATTGACGATATCACCGATTTATTTTGATGTTGTGATCACAACAATGTCCTTCAATTGAGGTAATTACACCATATTAGAATTTCTCTTGGACATAGATCGAGATAGGATACAAAGGGTGAACGGGGATCACTTTGATGGTTATTTTAATGTAATTTAAGTTAGAAATCCGGAAAAGAAAATGAAAAATTCACATTATTTATTATTACTCTTGTTGTCGGGTCACCGAGTTGGGTAGTAAGTCCAAGAAGAATCGAGATGGATCTCGGCCCATGTGGCTTTAGTGTACTCTAGAAGCTTCCTTATCAAATGATGCCGAGGGAGGGTAAAATAGTTTATTTATATTCGTATTTAACTTAGAAGATCTCTTAGATGGCGATAAGCATTCAACCTGACCAAAATCTACCGAATATAAGATACTTAGAATGGATAAGACCTATAAGAGATCGTTAATATCCTTTAGCCAACTGACCGCTGGGGATTATAAATAGGGGCTGGCTTTAGAGAGCAGCCTGAGTCCAGTTCTTAACACAAGGCCTTTGCGTACTTATTTTCTCATAGTGAAACTTTATCGCTCAAGAAAACCAAAAAGGAACTTAGCCTTCATTCAAAGTGAACCACTATAAATTATAGATGTACTTGCTATTATTTACTTTACTGTTTTATTTACTTCATTTGAGAATGATTAATTCAGTGAAAAATTTGAGAGATTTTTCTTTGACGAGTTTTACCCGTCAAGAACTGTTATCATTATTTTTAACAATATCATCATTATTTATTTTGCCTAATGTTTTATTACTATTTCTATTGTTATATTATTAAGAAAACACATGTAATATCATTGTTGGATTTTTTTTTTTGAAAAAAAATCATTGTTGGATATTTATTGCACATGATGTTTGCTTTTTTTTTTTTTTGGAATGCTTAATCACTTTTAGAAACGTAAAAAAGCATTGCTATCTGTCCCGAGCGGGCTGCAGCCCACTTTTCTCACACAGGTGGGCCCCACCGGGTGGGTTCCATTGTGAGACCCACCTAGTGAGGCCCACCTGTGTGAGAGAAGCGGGGTGCAGCCTGAGCGGGAGAAAAAATGTTTTTCAATGTAAAAACAACCAAACTAAAAAATCATTGTTGTCCTTATCAGTAGTGGGACCCACCTGTGTGAAAGAAGGGGGCTGCAGCCCGAGCAGGACAAAAAAAGTTTTTCAACGTAAAAACAACCAAACTAAAAAATCATTGTTGTCCTTATCAGCACTCCAATTAATATATTATTATAAAAGGTTAATTAAATTGTATAAATAATATATATTAGATGTGAAACAAATAAAAATATGTATGGAATATGTTAAGTGGTATACATAACCGTCATTCTTAGAAAGTTTTTGGAGCCAAATGGTGATATTGGCATTTAAAAATATATATATGAGATTGGAACGTTTTATTTTCGTCCAGGATAATTACCAAAATAACATTTCGCTCATTTAGTTTATCAATTTAGCCATATATTCTTCAATATAATAAAACAACGAAATCTAAAATTGTATCAATATGGATATCGTTAAAAGAAATTGGTGAATATGATATGAGATGGTTGAATGACCTTCTCCGAATAGTTTTTTTAGACATTTTTAAACCTGTTCTAGTTATTTGATCATAGTTATAGAAATTATAAAGAAGGATAAATAAGCAAATAGCATATTTTTATAGCATTTTTGAAGTAATTAAATAATATATTTTTGAAATTGAATTTACTATGAAATAATTTATTACCCAACATGCTAAATGCAAATAAATTATAATGAATTACTTATCTTAATTATTTTAATATATTTTTTGCTTAATTTTTTTTTCATTTTTTTGAAGGGAAGATTATTATTATTTTTTTTCTATACAAGGAAGAAATAGTGAAGCCTTAGTAAGGTGTCATGGACAATGTTCCAATCCTCACATTACACGTAAGTTCCGTTAATGCTTTTCTACAAGAGGTAAAACATGACTGGCCTTTGGGTAAGCAAATCAGTTCAAACTGACAATGCAAAGTTCTTAAAAGCTACAATATATAAAAAATTGTTACAATATAAAGCTCTCATATGCTACAATTTTTAAACAAAATTTTCAATTCAAACTAGTTTGCCAAACCCTCTATAAAATATTTTGATGATTATTTTAAAAATTAGAAAAATAGAAAAAAGATTGCAATAGACACCCATTTCTTCTGTAATGTTAAAGCTTACACGATAGTTTTTATAAAAACCATCATGTAAGCTTAATATTCCACGACAATTTTTATGATAACAGTCATAGAATACTAATTTTTATGATGTTTTTTTTTTTGAAAAAATGTCGTAAAAACTTCGTCTAAAAGCATCAATTACATAAGCTTTTCTCCTTTGTCCAGGGTATTCAGTGTAACACCCGAGCCTTTTACATACATTAAAAATGCAATAAGTTAAAGATTATGTTAAGATGAAAATACAGTTTAAGAACAATACTGTATAATAATACAAAAAATTATACAGTATTAGAATAATACAATGTAAGAAAGTATACTGATAAAGTTATGTAGTATGAAAATTACACTACAAAAGCTGTTTAAGTTAAAGCAATATAGGAAGAATATTGTTTGGAGAATATGGATGAATAAGGAACGCTATAGCAGTATAGAAAACGGGCAGTATAAGAAAAATATTATCAGTATAAATTTAGACTGTACAAAGTTAGATAATATTGGAATTTCATTATGGGATGGATGAAAATGAGTATGGGAGGTTGTGGAGCCTCGTGAATTGTATGAAAAAGAATACCAACAGTATAGGAAAAATACTATCAGTATAAACTTAGACTGTGTAAAAAGTTTTGTGGAACCCACCAAAGGGACACTTTGAGAGTTTTGATTGGATCATATTTGCTAATGTGGCCCAACCAAAATGGCCAGCTTACTGCTAATTAATTAGGGCGATGATTCGTCATTTTTATTAAAAAAATCTGTTTTTCATATTTATTAAACTTGGACATTAAGAAATCAAGGAGATAAGAGACAAAAATTTTGGTCTCCAATGTGCAAGAAAAAAGAAGAAGAGAGAGAAACGTGAAAAGGAAAGAAAGAAAGAAAGAAAGGAAGGAAGGAAGGAAGGAAGAAAGAAAGAAAGAAAGAAAGAAATGTTCCATTTCTTTCTAATGGAAACTGCCCACTTCAATGAAATTCTCTCAATAATTTTTTTCAAGCACAACCTCCAAAATCATGTTTTGAAGCAAAACAAGGTTATGGAGGGAGATTTAAGAGTTTCAAGGTAAAAATCCAAGTTTTACCTATTGTGCTTAAGGATTTTTATTCATGATTTGGTTGAGATTTTTATGGGGATTGCTATGAATTTTGTCAAGGGTGTTGAGAAGGTTTTCTAGTATTTCAAAGGAGGATCAAAAGGCTTGGTGAAGTTTAGGTAAAATTCTAAACTTTATACTTGAAAAGTTTATGTTTTTTTTTATGCATATTATATGTTTGATAAAATGTTTTGGACTATGGCATGTAAGATGAATGTTAAGGTATGGTTGTTTTATGTTATATGTTGATGGTGATGATGATGGATAGAAGAAAGTAAGGGTTTTGGTGAAATTCCAAAATGGACTAAATTGCACAAAAAAGGGTATTCTCGGCAAATTTAAAAATCAGCCAAAAAGTCCCCCTAAATGTTGAAATTTCAACAAAGTTAAAATATAAAAGTTGTAGAATGCATCAAAACTATTAGGACAATGCAAATAGTTTTCTAAAATTCTGCTTGGTTTAGGAGCTATGGATTTTATGAAATTTTGAGCACAAAATTTCAAGAAATGGAAATGTTATGAAAAGTTTAGAATTTAACCAAGGAGCTTTTGTAAGTTTTATTCCTTGTGAAAAACTGAACGTTATGCTATAGATTGGTCGCTTTTGGTTCCGGGGGCAAAAATATAAATATTTTCGTGTTTCGGGCCAAAACCATAAAATTGTGTGAAAACTGGGTTTTCACCAGGGAACATTGATTTCCTACATTGCTGTTGGCAGTAAGCAATCATAGATGCTAAGTTTTAAAGGATTTAAAGTTTAGTCAAGGAAAGAATGACATTAAAGGCAAAAATGTCACGATTTTCATGTTTTGGGTCAAAACTGTAAACTTTTGACAAAACAGGTTTAATTGAAAGAAAAAATATTGTTTGGATTTTTTTACAATGTTATTAGAAGTAAAGAAATGAAAGTTATGTTTTAATGGGTTTCAAAAGTTTTTAAAGACCCGTCAAGGGTAAAACAGTCATTTTATGAAAATAGCCAAAATGGACCCTAAATGTCCAATGTCAGGAAACGCTTCTTAGTGGGATTTTTTTTCATAATATGTAGGTAATGGAATGTTAAAGTTAAGCAATAAGTTTTATAAAGTTACGAAATACACGAAAAACCTGTTATGGGTAAAATCATCATTACCAAGAAAACGGCTAAAGCGGAGTCGAGCACTCTGAACTAGTAAAACGTTCTTAGTGAAAAATGTTCTGTAATACGTTAAGTAACAAAACCATTACATGAGACGAGAAATTTAATAAGAGATGTTCTAGTAAAACAAAGGTAACCCGGTAGGTTACAAAGTCAAGTAAAGAAAGAGGTAACCCGATGGGTTACCGAGCTAAGTAGAAAGAACGGTAGCCCGGTGGTTATATAATTAAGTAAAGGGAAAGGTAACACGGTGGGTTACAAAATTAAGTAAAGGAAATGGTAAATCGATAGTATACCAAGTTATGAAAAAAAGGGAATAAATGCCTAATGTTTAAATTATGTTATCAATCGAGTAGATTAGTAATAAAAGTTAACTAATTAGTCAGGTGCCATATGATCAGGACACAGAGGCCTACTAATGAAAGGAAAAGGAAGGAAAGGGGAGGTTAGAGCTAGAACTAGGTAAGTTTTAAACCTCACGTACAACATGAAGTAAATGATTTTCCAATGCTTATATATATGTTTGCAAATGTGTTTGCAATTGTTATGCAAATTGTTTTAAGTATGTTTGCAGTTGTTATGCAAAAGGTTTTAAAGTTTAAATTAAGATTTGTAATGTACTTGCAACTATTATGTTTAGAACATGATTGCATTTAATGTGCATAAAGTTTAAAAGATCAAGTAAAGGTTTCCAATGTATTTGCAAATATTGTTTTTAAAGTATGATAGCATTTTGTTAATGCACAAAGTTTTACAATTTAAGTTGTAAGTTTATTGATTGCATTTGTTATGTAATAAATTTTAAAGAGAACAATTATGATTTGCAAATGTGTTTGCATATAATGTGATTGCATTTGATATGCTCACTAAAGGTAATAAGAAGGTAACGTAAAGATAAAAAAAAAGTATCGTACCAGCCTCCTTGTTGTGAGGTAATGAAAGTAAAGTTAAAGTTTGACTTCCTTGATATAAGGTACATGACCTCGGTGTTCAATGGTCTCAAGTCTTTCATAAGGGAAGCATTATGTTTATGATCTCATGATTAATGATGTTGGTACGAACACTAAAGTAAGATAAGGGAAGTTAAGGAACAAAGATAGAAAGTTTAAGTAAGAAAAGAATGTTCATAAAATACGCATAACTGAAAGTTCATAGTTGAGCATAAACGGAATCATACATTTTGACATTCTGAGAAATGTTTGATGTTAAATGTTTATGAAAAACATTTTTATGTTCTCAAGAAAAGGTTTGTAAAGGATGTTTTAAGGAAAACATGTCAGAAATGTTTTTGAAAAACGTTTTAAAAGAAAGGTTTTTATGAGAAAAGTTTTTAAAGCAGGTTTAAATGATTTGTGAGATTATGTTTGAACTTACTGAGCAAAAGTTCGTTAAAAGTTTCTTCATACTGTAGGTAGTCCTATGGGTGACCAGTAGGACTTGTTAGAAGAACTAGGTGCTGCGGATGACAAATACAAAGATTTGGGCATGTATATCACTACAGTTTGCTTCCGTTACTCAAAGAAAAGGTTTTTCATTATTTAATATAGTGTTTTCTAAATTTTAAGAAACTCAGAGTTTTATGAAATGTTTTCAAAGTTTTAAGATCTGTATTTTATGAAATGTTTTGTATAATAATAAAAATAAATTTTAAGTTACAAATCAATTAACGTTTCTTATTAAGATTTAAGAAATGACTTGAAATAGTTTTAAAGTCAGGAGTTGAGCAGTGACTCAACTTAAATTGCGACAGATGTTGCAATAGTTTTTATGAACATTTTAAAGTATATTAAAAGAAAAAATTTATTTCAGTATTTTTCTTATTAAGTAAGTAAGTTTAATGTTTAAGAAATGATATTTAAAAAAGTTGAGTAATTGCCTGAAAATGCTGGTCGTCATAGTCAGCCTATGTGTTAAGCATCCAATAGCCTAGAATTTTTACTTTTTTGTTGTTTTTATCACAAATATAACTATAAATATATATCCTTTAGCTTTAAAAAATATGAAAAATGAAATAAAGAAATATATTGAAATAAATTAAAATAAATTTGTTTATAGATGCTTATTTTTTCGTTTTTTTTCATTGGTTTCTCAATACATATCTATTACATATCTTCATGCACCAAGTGCGAAACATCATCTTCAAAATCATCTATCCCTTTAAACGGTGGCAATGTTGGAAAATGAGTATGTAGCCGAATTAAAAAATTTTTAAATCAAAGTATTTTCCAAAACATAAGTTAGACATGCTATATACATAAATTAATGATAGATCTTACTAATCTATTTTGTATACAGAAGTGGGCTCAAATCTTTGTAGGGAAGAACATACCAAAAGAGCCTCAACCAACTATCGTCTTTGCTATTCTTTATCCACGATCGAAGTGTAGATGGTCACATATCATACAGCTCTTCCTCTAATGACTCTCCTTCCAACCACTTGAGAAGACTTAGATCGAAGGTATTTGATGTTGAACAATAGTTCTCAGGAAGTTTTAGAGTTTCTTAAGCTAGAGGACTCACTCTATACTTCTCAACTGATTTAAATAATTAAGAAAACTCACTCCTATTTATAGTGGCCGAATATGGGGTTAATCCCGATTAGATAAGGCCTAAAAATTCAAATCTAGATCAACTTTTGATGAAAAACACGTCTAAAATGTGTATATAGATTATCATAGGATCGGCAGGCCAAATTGGGAGATCGGTCTGACAAACTTACTCCATCGATAAGCCAAACTTGCGATAATTTGATCCTTAAGAACATCTTATTTTCCACCCGATATTCTTAAATAGAGTTTCAATTTTAATTCAAATAACCCAATAGAATAATTATCTAATCAAAACAGTCATATCTAAATAGTCTCATAGACAATAAAATATTATCCAAATAATTTAACATACTTATCTTGAATCAATTTACAAAATTAATTTAACCAATAAACTAACATAAATTATTAAATTTGATCTCGTTGAATTTCAGCCAATCTAATAATTTAACATAAATCACCAATATGTAGAAAAAACATACTGTATCATTACATGATTTATTATGAACTAGCAAAGGGGACCCGATGGACATATATAGCTTAAGCTCCTATAATTATAAAATACAATATCCCAAATATATATTTTATAATTCACAACTCTAACACTACTCTGCTAAAAGCTTAGAGCTGCACTCTCGAACTATATAAAATTACGAAGCTTCAATAAGCTAATTGTCCATGACATATCATAATGTGTCACTATCCCCATAGCATATTCATAATTAGCTTAAGGATAAATTCTATTTTACCTTCCTGATTATTTTTATCTTACGTTCCATTATCACACTATTGGAATACTTACTATCCATAGATAGTATACCATTTGGTTACACTTATGTATCCAAATGGTTGAGCACTTTAGTCTTTCAATCACAAGATAATGCATATAAAAGAATATCATTAACTCTACAAAAAGAGCTATGGATTTTATGTTTACAAATAACAAGTCTACGTAATCAAAAGTCATGTCTCCAATATACCGATGTGCGTACTATTATAAAGTCAAGATGTCACCTTTTGGTACATCAATAGACATAAGTCAAGAATACGGGCTCATTAGTCATTTTAAAATTATGACACAACACATATGATTGTCTAAAGTGAAATGATTTGTGTAAGCGGAATTATTAACCAAATGAATTCAACTTTTATGTCCGTGATTTAATACATTGTCACCTATGACAATGGACCAATGTTTTTACTCATGGAGTCCCACTTGGATGACCAAGACAAGCCATCTTCTGTTAAGGATATAGACAACATAGTAATCTTAGCATGAATAAAGTGCTCAAATTTATTCCCTCGGTTGCGGATCTTATGATTTAGACCGTTACCTTTAAGATTCATGTCTTTCGCATAATCTGTCCATCATATGCACGATTCTTAAAGGTTTAGACTGACAATCTCAGACTTTTGTTTGCTTATCATACATTCAACAAATATGAACATAAAGTGGACAACATTTCATAGATGAACAATAAATAAACTCTTTATTGATAAAATGTCTCCAAAAACATATCACAACATTTTACTCCTTAGGGCGTCACGTCTAACAATCTCTCACTTGCACTAAGTGAGTAAATATGACATATTTCGCATCCCTATAGCCTCCACATGCCTCTCGAAAACTCTCACAGGTAGTGTTTTCATGAATGGATCAGCTAAATTGTCCTTACATGCTATTTTGCATATAGCAACATGCCCACCCTCAACGAAGCCCTTTATTACATGATACTTTTGATAAATATGCTTACTCTTCTTGTGAAATCTTGGTTTCTTAGTGTTAACTATTGCTACAGTGTTATCATAATACAGCGATACCACTTTATCCATACTAGGAACTACCTCAAGATCCCCAAGAAACTTGCGGAACCACATTGCTTTTTCGAAGCATCACTAGCTGCCATATACTTGGCCTCTATCGTTGAATGCAAAGTGCAAACTTGCTTGACACTTCTCCAAACAATGGCACCGCCAGCTAGAGTAACATAGAACCAGAAGTCAATCCTCTTGAATCCAAACAGGATTGAAAATCTAAATCAATGTATCCTAGAGGTGTGAGATCCTCACCCAAATACACAAGCATATACCCACGAGTCCTTCTCAAGTGCTTGAAAATATGCTTAACCACAAACCAATGTTTGGTCCTGGATTCGACTAAAATCGACTTACTATCCCGACCGCATAACAAGTGTCTAGTCGTGTGTAAAGCATAGTATACATGATACTACCCACTACCGAAGCATAAGACACCTTCTTCATGTATTCTTTTTCTTCCTCAGACTTTGGAGAGTCTTTCTTAGAAAGAGTAATTCCAGACTTAACGGTTGCCCACCTTTCTTGGAATTCTACATGGCATACTTCTTAAGAATTTTATCTATGTATGTAGCTTCGAATAAAACTATCATTTTGTTGTTCCTATCTGGAAAGATCTGAATACCGAGAATATAATTAGCTTCACCCAACTTTTTCATGTCAAACTGCTTAGTCAATCATAATTTGATCAATGACAATGCTCTACTGTCATTGTCAATTGACAAAATGTCATCTACATAGAGTAGTAAAAAAAACCACCTTTCAATCTTTAATGTGTTTGTAAACACATGGTTCGTCCACGTTTTGTTCGAACCCATAAGTGTTGATCACCTGGTCAAATCTTATTTTCCAAGAATGGGAAGGCTGCTTAAGTCCATAAATTGACTTTTGTAGCTTACATACCTTACCCTCTTGTCCTTTAGCCTTGAACCCTTCTGGTTGCATCATATATATGGACTCATCAAGATAAGCATTCAAAAAGGCTGTCTTGACATTTATTTGTCAAATGTCGTAATCGAGAGCGGCAGCTATGGATAAGAGAATGCGGATGGACTTAAGCATGGCTACAGGTGAAAAGGTTTTCTCGTAATTGATTCCTTCCTTTTGCATGTATCTCTTACCTACTAGTTTAGCCTTATAAGTTTTGACTTTCCTATATGCTTCTCTCTTTCTCTTATAGATCAACTTACACCCTATGGGTTTTACTACTTTGGAAAAATCCATAAGTTTCTAGACCCGATTAGTCTCCATAGACTTCATCTCAATGTTCATAGCTTATGTCTAGAGTTTTAAATCAACATCCTTCAAAGACTTTACATAAGTGTAAGGATCCCAGTCATGTTCAACCGGTTCAACCAAGTAGGCTTCACCATTGAACATATACCTCTCGGGCTGATGCTTGATCCTTCCATTATGCCGAGGCCCCTTAGGTTGTTGTTCGGTCAGTTTTTCTACATTGATTGGATTGGTTTCAATCAAAACCCCCCAGTGATCGAATCACTCGTCAACTCCTCAAGTACCACTTTAATTCGAGCCTTAAAGTCGTTCGTGTCACTTTCTTTGAGGAATGTTGCATTCTTTGAAACCATGACTTTATTTTCTTTTGGATTATAAAAATAACCCCTTTTACTCCCTTTTGGATATCCTACAATCACGTAAACTTCTTAACGTGCTTCCAACTTGTTTGTTTCCTTATATAGGATATGAGCCGGACATCCCCATATGCGAATATGGTTTAAAGATGTCTTCCTACCCATCCACAACTCGTTAAGAGTTTTAGGAACCTATTTTAAAGGCACATTGTTTAAAAGATAACATGTGGTTTGTAGTGCATATCCCCAAAAGGATAAAAGTAACGTCGAATAACTCATCATAGACCTAACCATGTCTAAGAAAGTCCTATTCCTTCTCTCAGCCACATCATTCTGCTGCAGAGTGCACGGCGCAGTCAAATAGGATAAAATTTCATTCTTTAATAAGTGTTCCAAGAACTCATTAGAGAGGTATTCATCGTCTCGATCGGATCGAAGTGCCTTTATAGGTTTACCTAATTGCTTTTTTGCTTCAGCTTGAAACTCCTTGAACTTGTCAAAAGTTTCGCTTTTTTGATGCATTAGGTAGACATACCTATATTTTGAGTAATCATCAATAAAAGTGACAAAGTACTCTTACCTTCCTCGTGCCTTGATGTTCATGGGAGCACAAACATCACTGTGCATTATTTCTAGAACCCCTTTGGACCATAAAAAGATATAAAAATACACATTATTTTGGTGTATTTGGTATCAGAATATAACATCGTGATGTTTAGAATTGAAGTCGTGATGCTAGGAATTACAAACATCGTTTTAGAGGGTAGAGAGCCCAATGCTGTGGCAGGCAACACCGACTCCAAGGTGCCCAAGAGGCAATGTTGCAACGCAAATTGGGAATCAACACTAATTTTAGTGTTGTACACTTGATGCAACAACGTCAAAAAGCTGATGTCACAGCACACATCCAAAAATGGTTGATTTCAAAGTGTGTGTCACTTGAGTTGCTTTGAACCTCTGTATTTATTGGTTGTATCTTTTTATACAAACCTGAATATCTATTAACAATAAACATATCTATTATAATACTTATGATACTACATGAATAGATGATATTACATGAAAAGGTACCTTTATGTAAAGGTTGCAAAGATTGCACTGGTTGTGTCCATTCATGAAATGGAACCCCTATCTATATTAATTCTCTAGAAAATTTACAGGTTTTAATATTGTTTTGGAACATAATATTACTGTTAAATATTAAATTCAATAGTGTTTGTATCTATGTTTATGCATTATAAGACCAGGTTGGCACTCCCTTGTCCATATGTGGTGTTACAGCTAGGAGTGATTTTTGTCCGGCCACCCTTTTGGTTAACACATGGAGTGATGAAGTGGAGTTGGGCCTACGGTTATGGTTGCCAACCACAATGGGTCAATTTGACAAATACCACTTCAGTGGTATCGGTTTTGAATTTTATTACTTTTATGATAAAATTTGAAACACATCACTTTTAATGAATATAGAAACAAAATTGATTCCAATTATTTGAGTTTAGGATTGGGCAAATATAAGTTGTCTGACTATGCTTTGGACTTTTTACTAGGAAAAATGTTATGAATTAAAAGAAGAGAAAAAATAATAGCGTGTAATAGTAGTGGTAAAAAAGTAGTATACCACATAATTTACTCATAGTTGACTCAATAGGGCTACACACTAAGCCTTTATTTATGGTTTTCTATAACATGTTACTAACCATGCACAGATTAATTTCATTAGATTGGTAACAAAACATATTAGTAAGTGATGGCATTCCTATTGAAGATTCTCATGTCATCCGCTCCTTTTCTCTTACCTCTCAAGCAGAGTGTAGTGTAATATTTCTAATGAGTAGCTCGTAGAGTCGGGTGGTAGTGATGCATGGCCTTTACTTCGCCACTTTTCCTAGTATATTGTATTAGTGTAAGAATTAAGAACCCTCCCCAAAATAATGAAAAGAAAGTAAAGGCCACCACTTAATGTTTCATGTATCTCATTTATGGGTGCAACACTTATTTGTGCATTTTAGTTCTCCGTCCAGAATGGATATTTAAGCCTTTGCTTTTTTCTTTTCTATTTGAAATTTTCTAGATTGCTTTAAGCTTTTTAAATATCATTACTTTTACCTATTACTACCCTCCCTTAGCGGCATCACAAATCATAAATGTCAAGAAGAACCGGAGGGGCTGATCGCTGATCAACTGTTTTTGCATTATGATATAATTAAAAAAACGTTTTTTTTACACGGAACCCCCTTCACTTCCTCTTTTTTGACAAATTGGTCCCTCAACCTTTTATTTTGATAATTTTCCCCTCAAAGTTAGTTGCAATACTAGTCAAATTCTAAATGGAGTCAAATTTATAGATGGAATGAAGCACGCGACTTTCATGTGGACTTATTTTTGATAACTCTGTTTCTTTTGGCTTCATGAAAGGAAGAAAACAACCTCTCCAGTTGGTTGGATTTGAAGACAAGAAAGAATCCAACTAAAGCACCGATTTTACATTTACTTGAGGCCGTCTTGAGGAAGGTCGGATGGCCATTTTCCGTAAGAATATTCCTGAGAAGGCTGAACTAGAGCATGATAAGTCTTGATTAAGTTAGTGTACTCTAGATTTATTTGATATTTTTTGGGCTTTTTATGGCCATGTTTTTCTTTTTTTGGATATAGATATAGAAATTGTTAATTTGATTGTATCTGCATTTTTTTTTTGTTGCCACAAAATGCTTTTAGGGAATTTGGAAAGATTATGTTTTCGTTTATAAAAGAAGTAGCTTCCATTCTAGGATGCCATTTTACGGTTTTATGTACAAATGACATAAAACTTGTGACTTTATAAAGGTAGATGTGTTATAATCTTGCTAAGCATACTTTTTTTTGCGTGTAATTTTGTCATAAGGACTCGTGATTGTCCTGACTTTATATTAACAACTTCCATTATTATATGATATTTTATAATTTTGTCCTTCCAACCTCGATTGACAATATCGCTGATTTATTTTGACGCTGTGATCACAAAAATGTCCTTCAATTGAGGTAGTTACACCATATTAGAATTTGTCCGATTGGACATAGATCGATAGAATGTATCGAGATGCGATTTCAGATTAAAATTTATAATAAAACAATACAACACATAAAAAGATCTTCTTCTTCCTTATTGATAATAGTACATGTATGCAGACCTGCATCTACATATATTGATATTAGATGCATTACTGCTTGGAAGAAGTAAACTTTCATTTTGTAACTTATCTTAAAAGTTCTGCTTTAAAGCAGTACTGGATCTATTTATGTGATAGAATCGAAACGGTATTGGGTTATGAGCCAGAGAGAGACGTTTTGTGCCATAGCTGCTCTCCCGGATTCCGACGTCTGGACCAAAGCTAGAAACAAGCTTGTAGCTACTGGTATTCCCTCCTAAAGCTTCAATTTTGAACCAACTGCTTATATCTTCCTTGGTTCCACCAAGACTCACTAGTTCAAATCTGTCCACCTCCCAAACAGATGACCCTCCACATAGCGATGATAGTTCATCGGTGAACTCGATGTTGAGATCAACGGACTCATAAATGAATTCACCTTTGTTTGGAACGGTATGTGAAAATTGTACTGGAAGACCTTTTATCTCATAAAAAAATTCTGCAATTTCAAGATGAGGCCTGCAGGTTCCATTACCGTATACACCTAGGATAACGGCGGGAACATAAAAAAGAGACGGTATAAGATGCACCAAGTAATAATATTCGCCAATTTGTAGTTTGTTTCCGGATGAGTCAAGAACTGCAGAAGGCTGATCAACGGAGGAGATACCATCGTTGATGGACACTCCATTTGCGGTGAATGAAACGAGAAGGAAGGACAGCATGAGTAAAGAAATATTAGCTTCCATTGCTGAGTGCTATTTTAAATTTTGTGTACAAATGACTTTAAGGCTCGTGAGTTAATTTATAGATGTAGATGTGTCACAATCTCACCTAACAAACAATTAGCACATTTTCTTGATGGAAACAATTACTATGTTTTTAAAATAATAAATTTAAACTTAAAATTTTATTTCCTCAAACATTAATTTTTTAATTTAAGAAAATAAATCTAAATATATTTAAGAATCAAAATTTGGTTGACTGCAATACAAATTAATTTTTCTTAAAAAAAATGGCTCACATATATTTATATATATTTTATATTTTTTGAACTTCGAGCGGAAGAATTTGAATTTTTCATGACTTTTTAGTAGAGTTGAGAGCAATTATAAATACCAAAAAATAGAAAAAAATCCTTTGGGAAGTAACTATTCATGGAGAAGGAAAAGAATGAATCTTGGAGGTCATGTTTGAATATTAAAAAAATTTAAACTTTGCAAAAGAATAGTCTGTTTCTATTTTTAAATGCGCTAATGTTGATTAAAGCGACAACAAAAGAACATATCATCGTACACACTACACGCTGTTAATCTTTATTGTTCAAATTAAAGCAAATGACTGAAGGGACACCTAAATGAATCTTAAATTTAAAGCAAATCAAACAGCTCGGCCATGTTCTGGTTCCACACCAAAGGAAAGTCAAATGAGAGGTTTGGCACATGCTTTTTAGTTCCGGACGTCCGAAACTAGTTCCAACGCCATAACAGGTATGGTAGAAATTATATAGCTCTGTCGGCATAGATATATTAATTTAAGTTAGATACTGCAGCAGTAATTAGAGAAAATGTGTAGTTTTAATCAAAGTACATATCCCTTGTATTTATAGATTAGTACCCTCTATAGATCACCTTTCTTTATCTATAGATTTATACCCTTATAGATCATTAATATTCACAAAAATTCTATGGATCCCTTTAATTTTTTTTTTAATTTTATCAATATGAGTGAAACAAATACATAAAATTCACCATCAACTGTAGCCCTTATAATACTATGCTCTTGAATCTTAAATTGTAACATTTTTTCCTCCTAAACATCGAAACATGACATTTTTTATAGCTGATATGTGAAACATTAATAAGAAAACTATTTGAATTCTGATTTTAAGCATAAATAACATAATATTACACAAATAATAGGATTGTTAAATATTTCAGTGAACCGTTAGACCGTTAGCTTAGACTAGTGCAGTCATATGAAGGTGAAGGAAGAAATTATTTATTTTAAAAACTGTTTAAGGTTTTTTAGTTTATATATTCAACAATTAAAATTTTAAATTATTAATTTTTAAAATTCAAACTAGCTTTAGACATAATAGAGTTACCAAAATACTCCTATATTATGTACCAAATTATAATTATATACTAAGTTTTATTAAAAGTTCTAGCAAAATGAGTATTTTTTATAATATTTTGTAGTTTGAAGGGAAGCATATTACAATTCAAAATTTGGAGGTATATTGTTACAGAGGCTATAGTTAAGGGGAATTTTTGTAATTAATTCAAACAAAATATGTATACGTGGAGTGACGCTAATTAGAGACTGATATATACATACTGATTCTTAATGAAACAGGTCTTGGTCACTTTAGGAAAGGGACTTGGGTGATGAGAACATACGTTTGAAAATGATGGGTTGAATACGTCGCGAGTCATGGCTCATGCATAATATAATACTAGTGCTGGGCATCCTCTTTCTTTTATTTTATTTTATTTTTTGCATTTTTTCATACGAAGATTTAAAATTTCTTTACAGGAAAAAATAGATAGTCATTTACAATACGTATTAAAAAAAAGTATTTGAGGAGAAAGCACGACAAAAATATTTAGGTAAGAATACCTCTGAGAAGAACTATTTGGGCGAACATTTAAGGAAAAATATTGATAAGGACTATAGTTGAGAAAACATTCGCTACAAAAAAAAAAAAACTAATTTAAGTAATCCTATACTTGAGAAAAATTATTTTAAGAAGAGTAACTAAGGAGAAAGGAGTTGTTTAAATAAAAGGAAAAAGAATGAATCTTGGAGGTCTGCTAAAATGACATTTTAAACTATGCAAAAGACTAGTCTGTTTCTATTTTGAAATGTACTAATGTTGATTAAAGCAACAACAAAAGAACATATTATCGTACACACTACACGCTGTTAATCATTTTTGTTCAAATTAAAGCAAATGACTGAAGAAAGACCTAAATGAATCTTAAATTTAAAGCAAATCAAGTGTACAATATACAACGAAAATGTCTATCATTAAAAATTGTACTTGAGTTCATGAATATGTCATCAAGACTCACCACTGAGTAGTTGACGCAATTTATGACATTCAATTCTGGTCTATTTAGTTCTTAAATTTGAACAGAAAGCTTAAACAAAAATTCAAATTTTTGTGAAAAAAACTATAAAGAAAAGGTTCAAATGTTTATTCAAACCCGTGAAACAAAGTGTTTCGCTTTTTGCTTAAGCAAGGGATTGCTAAGGTTGCCATCAAAGCTCTGAAGACGAATTTTACGTAACTTTCTTGAGCTTTTTGAGATAGAATATCCATATTAATGGTACATGTTTCTTGAGCTTTTTGAGATAGAATATCCATATCAATGGTACATATTTCTAAACAATATATTTGATCAAAATCATATGAAATGGAAGAGTCTGTAAACTAATGGAATCTTATACAGACGTTGTAATTTAAAATAAAACCATATTGATAGTGTATGTTATAATGCCGTAGCGTAGAATTATCATAATTTCCTTTCTTTATGATAAAATACTATTAAATTTTTTTAGTATATATTCGATGTGCCTATCATAATATATTCAATAGTCTTTTGTAAGACTAGTATTAGTAGAGAGTAGAAATTGCGATGAGGCCATCAAATTTCCTGTAATAGGAAGATTTTGGAATATGCTTTATATCTATAGTTTATTTAGTCATTTTTTAACCACTTCTAGTAATTTGCTTTTGATAAAGGATTATCACAATTGATGTATAAATGACAAATCAGGAGTGAAGCCATTTCGTAAGGTGTTAAGGGTAATGGTCTAATTTCTACATTACTCATAATAATAGTGCTCATCTACCAGAGGTACAATAGGACTAAAACTTGATTATACTATATGTAACATTAAAAGAAGAATACATACGAGACACATATGAAATATCTACAATATATTTGATGATGGGTGTATGCGTCCATCATTTTTGGAAAATTCTTGAAACTAGAATGATGAGGTAATGATTTATACGAATACTATTACTAATATATATTATTCATCAATTTTAGGGTTTAGGGTTTGATTTTGTTCAAAATAATCCCACGAGCCAGAAAAAAATCTCATCCACGCAATCTGTCACCTTTCATTAAATTTCCGATCGAATATGTGAACCTTCCCTTCCCTTTTTAATATTTCAAAACTCCTTCCAATCATTAACTTCAATTTAGACTATCTTCTAAAAAAATCAACCCCTGAAATTCCAAGTTTCAAAATTCAAAAAACACGCTTGAATTTTCTAGCAAAAATTGTAGGCAACCTGCCATTCTGGGTAGTTTTTGTTTTTAGACGTTGGAAGTATATTAAAGAAAAACAATTTTTTACGACTTTCCCATTATTTTTTGTGTTTTGGATTTAATATTAAGTGATTTCAAAATTTATAAAAAAATTTGAATCTTCATATTTGGTTTGTGTTTTTGTTGATAGATGTATGCAATAATTCTTTTAAAGTCTTTAGATGACAAAACTTATGTGTATTTACACTCCATTTGGCTTTCCACATGTTTTATAAATTTTGGAAGGTAGACAATCTTTTTTTTTTTTTTAAATGATTGATATTCAGGACTCGTGAATAATTTTTTTTCTTTTACTTGTTTCCTATTTATTTGAATTTTGCTTGATTGCTTTAAACTTCTTGAATTATTTCGCAACCAACTTCCACCTATTACTAGCAACCCCGCTTATGGGAGTTGCAAATCATAACATGAACACCCTTTGGAGTTGTTTTTCTTTTTTTCTTTTTTGGTGTCAAGAAGTACAAGGGTTGATCAACCGAGGCGCCTCCCGGTTGTGAGCAAATGGAAAAGAATTCAGCGTTTTGATGCTCTTTTAGGGTTTTGTGCAATGACAGAGACATAATTTATTGGTAGGGCTAATTTTTTTTATCAAGATTATACTAATACGTGCATAACTATTAATTTAATAGGGTTTAAGTTTAATTTATACACATACCTACTATATTAAAATTAAAACTAAAATATGTAAAAAAAAAAAAGGCTGGACCATGATAACTTTGACAAAACTTCATTATTTAGCGCGGAGGTAACAGAATTTTACCTTAACAATTACGCGCAGCTGATCTAGAGATGGTTCCCAACTCACCACACACGTTTTAAAGGTTTATTTTTTAGCATACAGATTTTCACTCATCAATTGTACTGATAACCTTATCCTCATGTCCTCTTTCAAACAAGATTATAAATTGAAACCGAAAAGAAAATTTGATGTACGTTTGTGGGAGTAAATCATGTGCGTCATGTATTGTGAAATTTTACTTATAAATTACCATTCAATGAGCCAGAGTTTGTCTGCTCAAAAAAGAAAAAAAAAAGGGGCAAGAGTAGGTGCTTAATCCAATGATGATCAGATTGGAGCGTCTTATTTTGTTCTCGGATAATTGTAAAAAATTAAAAAAATAAAAAAAACCTTCTTCCGCTCATTAATTTTGTCAATTTAGCCATCACAATTTTCAATCATTAAGGAATAAACCACCGAAATTTAAAATTGTATCAATATAATATTGACTATCAGATGATAAAAATATTAACCGTCCCTTTATTTAGTTACGTTGTTAACGTCATCTATGCGAAGGACAAATGGAGACCGACTGCATAGTAACGTGTCAAAGACAGTGGTCGAACTTGTACATTACACGTCATAAGGCCCGTTAATGCATCTCTCCAAGGTGGTACATAGTAATTAAAACGTGATTACAGTATTGCTGATATATTTGTGTGGGCAATCCTAAATAACCTGTACGCGTTGTTAACAAGATCTAATTTAAAAGTATATATATATATATATATATATATATTAGATCAAAACATACAAGTTTAATAAACAGTGAAGCTTTAACCTCAGGAGAATGAATATAATTTTTCTATTTGTTTTGGGATATTAGCAAAACTCGTTATAATCTTCTAAAATATTAATCCTTAATATTTTTTATCAAACATGACCTTCGTAAATAATATAATTTCTCAATAAATAATTCCTTTTTAAGTGCATTCATGAAACTTATTTTTCATTTTTATTTGTACCTGGACCTTATATGGGTGGCTATATTAAAAAGCTAAAAATAACATCTAAAAACAATATCAAACAAATTCTAAATATTAATTAAAATGGATCACGTGGGAAAAGATAAAAACATTTTAACTCAATTTTGCTACTTTTGGGATAATGATCGTTGTGCTTAAGAGCGTAGAAATATATTATCCTTTTTTTTTTTTCCTTTTTTCTTCTTTTATGAAAGGGTCTTTTTCTATTTCTAATTGTACTAATGTTAATCAAAGCAACAACAAAGCAATATGTCAAATCATATACACTGCACCCTATTAATCTTCAATGTTCACATGCAGGCAAGAGACTGTAAAGACACCTAAACGAATCTTGGTTTTTAAGAAACTTAATTGGACAATATATAATAAAAAATGTAAAGGTTGTACTAATTAAGTTCATGAGTCCTATCGTCATCAATCACATGCTCACAATTTGAGTAGTTGATGCAACTAATGACTATCATATAATTGGCCCATTTAGTAACTCGATTTAAACAGAAATTTTTTCTGATTATTTAAAGATTGCTGAGGTTGTTATCAACAGCTCTACTTATTATGAAACCTAGATTTTTTAACTTTAATTTTTATAACTTTATGTGATTGAATATTCTCATTTGTGTTACATGTTTTGAAACATTAAATTTGTTCAAAATATATTGAGTGAAAATATACTTAAAGCTAATAAAATTTTATAAAGATTTTATAGTTTAAAACATAACCATATCAAAAATGTATTTTATCATACAGTAGCATAGAATTATTACAATCTTCTGTCTTTTTCATAGAACACTAACGTTCTTTCAACATATATATGCCATGTGCCTACCATTATGTAGTCAAATTCTTCTGAAAGGCTAGTAGCAGTAGAGTAGAGATTGAGATGAGGATCAGATTTTTGATACTATTTTAAACTCAAATCGTAAAAATATCTTTATCTGCATAGCTTCTATTAGTTTGTTTTTGCAGAGGACCTTTTCTAGTACTTGGGCCATACTAATAGACATTGGCACAATAATATATAAATGACAAATTAGGCATGAAGCCATCATAAGGTGTCAAGGTAGTAGTCCGATTGGTACATTAGACATAGGCCTTGTTTGAGAGGGTTTATTAAAAGTTGTTTTTGATTTCTTGAAAGTGTTTGGATAATCTGTCAGAAGTATTTTTGGTCTCTATAAATGCTTCTTGGCAAGACCACAAAATATGGTATCTTAAAAAAACACTTTTGAAATGGACTTTAAAACTTGTACCTGAATACTGATAATAAAATTATAAGCTTAAATACAATATTTTTGTAACTTTAAAAAATAATCGAAATTATTTTAACCCATAAAAGCTTTTTTAAAAATATAGTTTCAAACATTTATCGAAAAACTACAACTTTTGCTTTATTTTTTAAATTGACTAAAAACACAAACAAAATTTATGCCAAACAGGCCCATAATATAAGTAGTTATATACTAGAGGTACAACAGGAGTACTAAAACTTGATGATATATTATTTGTAAGGTTAAAGTAGAAGAATACATACTAGAAACATGAAAAATATAATTATCTACAAGAATACAAGTTTATCAGCTTTGAAAAACTCTTGAAACTAAGATGATGAGATAATGATTTACAATTAAGGGTAAATTGTCACGTTAGTCCTTAATTTTTCACAAAAGTGTGATTTTAGTCCCCAATCTTTTATTTTTAATTTATTACTTCTCAACCTTTTATTTTAATTTCTGACTAATTTAATGGTTAGCTGTTAATTTTGGGGACCAGTTTGTCATCTTTTTGATCACTTTGAAGACCAATTTGTCACCTTTTTATAACTTTAGGGACCAGTTTGTCCTCCTTTTCATCCAAAATTAACTGTTTGACCATTAAATTGGTCTCTTAGCAACTAAAATTAAAGGTTGGAAACTAATAAATTAAAAATAAAAGGTTGTGGATCAAATGTTCACTTTCGTAAAAAGTTTTGGACTATTGGAGTAATTTACCCAATAATTAAATAAAGGCTAAATATTTGTGCCTATATTTTAGATTTATCTACACATTAAACCTTTAATTTTTGATCTTATCGAATGTATATGTTTAGATTATATTTAATATACAAATCAGTTAATAAGTGAATTTGACCTTTAAAATGATCAAAATATCCTTAAGTAAAAGAGAAAAAAATAAAAGTTTCAAAAATAAGAAGAAAAAAAAACAAAAAATACAAAACACTTATCTTTAAGGTTTTCTATATATGTTTGAAGTCAAAAACCTTGGTAAAGTTTATTTAACTTTTTAAAGCTCTCTTATGTTTAGGGTGTTTTAGGCAATTTCTCGGGTTAAAATTGAAGATTAATTAGGAAAGGTATAAATTTGTACATTACATCTAATCTAAAAGTATACAGTTAATGAAATAAAAAAAAAACATAAGGTAGTTTTTGAATTAACCTAAAAGAAGGGGAATAAAAAGAAAAATATCCCTTATATGAACACTTATACGATTTGGGATTGCATTCTGTTCAATATAAATCCATATGCCAGAGAAAAAGCCTCTCCACCAAATCTGTCGCTCTTTGTTCAAATTTCTAGTCAAATCGAACCCTTTCTTTCCCTTTATGATGTTTTTAAAACTCTTCTTCTTTAGCATCAATTTAACCTATTTTGCATGAAAAAGAAAAAAAATCAAAATTTCAAATTCCTAGTTATTGGAAAATTCAAAAAAATGCTTTTGGAGTTTGTTTTCGGATGAATCAAGAACCACAAGTCTCTGATCAGAGAAAGTGATTTCATGGTTAGTGTACTCTATTTGTTGTGAAAGAAAGGGAAAAAAAAGTGAACAAAGTAATAGCTTCCATTATTGTTTACTATTATGGAGTTTTGTGTACAATTCGCTTTAAGGCTCTTGACTTTAAGGCACGTGTTAAGAATTTCACCTGAATAGCAGTTGTTGGAATATTATTGTATGAAATAATATTTCATACTATTCGTCATCAACTATAGTAGGAGATTGTTCAGCACAAAAAAAAAAAAAAAAAAAAAAACCAAACTAACAACCTATGTCGCGGGATTAGATGCCTAATTTCTTTCTTAATTTATTTGCATAAATAATTACCTTGCAGTTTGAAGTTTGGACTATTTTTTCCCTTAAATATCATGAATTCTAGAAAGTTTAATTTGAAATCGACATAAAGAATGGATCAATTTTGGTTTGAATGCTTATTCTAGTTGTAATAGTCATCTTGCAGAATAATTAGGAGTTTAATTTATTAATGTCTTAAATAGAAAAATGAAAAAGGCACATAATTAAACTTAGACTGTGATTTGATCAAGTTAAATAAATTTAGTTTCCATGCAAAGACTCCACATTTTTTTTCAATATTAGCCATCACCATCAAAATTGATTTTCTAGAAGCGGCAGTTTTCACAAATTAAACAAGTGAATAGTTAGGTATCAAGGGGCAAGAGTAGTGGTCCGCAATATATATATGTAATCTTGTGTGACCGTAGACATTTCTAGACTCAATAAGTCTAAAGTAGACATTTTGGGTACGTAATTACCTCCCATACTAACAGGCATTGCAGCAATTAATGTACAAACTATAAAGCAGAGTGAAGCCATCTAAGGTGTCAAGGTAGTGGTCCAATTGGTACATTACACATAATATTAGTCTTTATCTATCACAGCTACAACGTGACTAAAACATGATAGCAAATAAATATGATAATGATTTCATCTTTAGGAAAATGAAAACGCTGCCACATCACTTGGCATGCAAAAGAAAAAAAATATATAGTAAACAAGACCATGTCTGTGGCATACGTTTGTATGTAAAAATTTGCAGAGGCATGGAAACGGACTAAGAGCCCAGTTGGGTCATAGGTTCGAAAAGAAAATTTAAGCAGTAGCACTAATATAAATGACAAAAACACTATTATAAAAAAGTTTGACTTTGTGGTCCAAACAGGTAAAACGCGTCAGTGTCAAGGTATTTGGCCAATTACTACATTAGAGGTAGGGCTTATTTGGAAGGGTTTTATAAAAAGTTCTTTTTAATTTTTTGATTTTAAAAGTTGTTTTTGAAAGTGTTTGAATGATTTATCAGGAGTTGTTTTGCTCTCCATAAGTGCTTGCTAACAAACAACAAAATGTGTCTTCTTAAAAAAATACTTTTAAAATAGACTTTAAAATTTATAGCAGAATGTTAATGATAGATTATAAGCTTATATACAATATTTTTATAATTTTTAAAAATAATTTAAATCATTTCAACCTATAAAAACTCTTTTAAAAATATAGTTTCAAATAGTTATTGAAAAACTATATCTATTGTTTTTTTTCTTTTACTGACTAATATAAGTGGTTATCTACTAGGGGCATAATAAGAGTACTAAAACTTAATGATATATTATTCGTAACGTTAAAACAGAAGTTTACTTATGAGAAATATGAAAAATACAATTATCTCCAAGGTTACACGTCCGTCAACTTTAAAAGAACTCATGAAGCTAAAATGATGAGATAATAATTTATAATTAAGGATAAATTACCACGTTAGTTCCTGACTTTTCACAAGAATATGATTTTAGTCCCCAACTTTTTATTTTTAATTTATCAATCATTAATCTTTCATTTTTAATTGCTAAAAGGACTAATTTAATAGTTAAACCGTTAATCTTGGGATGAGTTTGATAACTTTGAGGACCAATTTGTCATCTTTTTGATAACTTTAGGAGCAGTTTGTCATTTTTTAATCCAAAATTAACTATTTGACTGTTAAATTAGTCTCTTAGCAACAAAGATCAAAGGTTAGGAACTAATAAATAAAAAATACAAGGTTGGGATCAAATGTTCAATTTCATAAAAGGTTTAGGACTATTAGAACAATTTACCCTATAATTAAATAAAAGGTATATATTTATACCTGTATGTTAGGTTTATTTACACATTAAACCTTTAGTTTTTGATCTCATTTCAGATTATATTTAATATACAAATCTATAATTTACCCTAGTTAATAAGTTATTTTGGCCTTTAAAATAATCAAAATATCCTTATATAAAAGAGAAAAAAATAAAACTTTCAAAAAAAAAAAAGAAGAAAATAAAGCAGAAACTCACAAAACATTCCTTTTCAAGGTATTTTATACATGTTTGAAGTCAAAAACCTTAGTAAAGTTTTTTTAACTTTTCAAGTTATCTTATTTTTTAGGGTATTTTAGGCACTTTGTTGAGTCAAAATCCAAGATTAATCAAAAAGAGATATAAATTTTTATAGTACATCTAATCTAAAAGTATACATTCAATAATAATAAAAAAAAAACATAAGGTAGTTTTTGAATTAACTTAGAAGAAGGGTTAAAAAAAAGAAAAATATCTCTTATAAGAATAATATTGCTAATAAATCTTATTCATCACTTATACAATTTGGGGTTGCATTCTATTCAAAATAAATCCATAAACTAGAGAAAAAGCCTCTCCACCAAATCCGTCACACTTTGTTTAAATTTCTAGTCAAATGGAACCCTTTCTTTCCTTTTATGATGTTCTTAAATCTCCTCTTCTTTAGCTTCAATTTAACCTACCTTCCATGAAAAACAAAAAAAAAAAAAAAAAAACAAAATTTCAAATTCCAAGTTATTGCAAAATTAAAAAAAATGCTTTTGGAGTTCGTTTTCAGATGAATCAAGCACTGTAAGACTCTGATTAGAGAAAGATATATCATGATTAGTGTACTCTCTATTTGTTGTGAAAAAAAAATAATAATGTGAGCGAAGTAAAAGCTTCCATTGTTGTTTGCTAGAGTTTTGTGTACAATTGGCTTTAAGGCTCATGACTTTAAGGCACATGTTATGAAATTTCACCTTAATAGCAGTTGTTGGAATATTGTTGTATGAAATAATATTCCATACTATTCGTCATCAACTATAGTAGGAGATTGTTCAGCACCCAAAAAATAATAATAATAAAACTAACAACCTATGTGGGGAGATTAGATGCTTAATTTCTTTCTTAATTTATTTTGCATAAATAATTACCTTGGAGTTTGAAGTTTGGGCTATGTTTTCCACATAAAGAATGGATCAATTTTGGTTTGAATGCTTATTCTAGTTGCAATTATCATCTTGCAAAATAATTAGAAGTTTGATTTATTAATGTCGTTGAATGGAAAAAATGAAAAAGGTACATAATTAAACTTGGACTGTGATTTCATGAAGTTAAATAAATTTAGTTTCCATGCAAAGACTCCACATTTTTTTTTTTACCATAGCTATCATTATAGAAATTGATTTTCAAGAACCGGAAGAGCAGTGGTCAACGTACGCATTTCTAGACTCAAGATGTCGAAAGCAGACATTTTGGGTAATTGCCTCCCGTACTAAAAGACATTGCCGCAATTAATGTACAAACAATAAATCAAAAGTGAAGCATCTAAAGTGTCAAGGTAGTGGTCCAAGTGGTACAGTACACATAATTTTAGTCCTTATCTCTGATAGGTACAACGTGACTAAAACATGATAGCAAATAAAGATGACAGTGATTTCATTTGGGGAAAATGAAAACGCTGCCACATCACATGGCATGCAAAGAAAAAATAAACAAGACCATGTCTGTAGCATATGTTTGTATGTAAAAATTTGCAGGGGGGCATGGAAAAGGACTGAGCCCAGTTGGGTCATGGGTGTGAAAAGAAAATTTAAACAGTAATTTAAATTGGTATAGTGAAAAAAAAAACACTACAATAAAAAAATTTGACTTTGTAGATCAAACAGGTAAAATGCATTAGTAGCTGGGATTATATATTTTTGTAGATGGATACAAGTATATTAGATAATCCTCGCTTGAAAATAAATAAATACAAAATAATGCCTTATAAAAGGCGAATGAATAAAATTATAATCCGTCTAGGAACTTTATGCTTCAAAGAGAAAAATAAAAAAATGAACAAAGGATATAGGAACTTCGTAATTACGTCATGTATATATTAAAAGTATATGAAGAACTAAATAGCTATTAGGTTTGTTCGTTCTTTGTTGTAGGCGTTTTTCTCTATGTGTGTGTGTGTGTGTTTTTTTTTTTTTTTTTTTTCTTTATCTCGATTTATGCTGGCTGTGTTTTGGGTTGTCTTTGGTATGTTTCTTGTTCGTCCTTGCTAGGGGTGTTCAAAAGACCCTCAAATTGTCCAAATTATCCAATCCAAACCAAACATGTGGTTTTCTTTTTATTTTTTGGATGGTTTGATAGATTTTTGCAAAATAATTTTAGGTAATTTAGTTAGTGATTTGGGCTTCCCAAACTGCCTACCTAAACCACCCATTTAAACAGCCTCTAAAGTGCCTATCAAACTGTTCTATATATAATTTTTTTTATCTTTGAAATATTTTTATATAAGACAATTTTTATTATTTTTGATATATATTTTTTATTGATCTTTAAAAGACATTTTACACATATAGGATGAACCTTTATACTTTATAATTACACTTTCTCCTAATCACATTAAACCAGCATCAGGCATCACTCATTAGTATTTGAGCAAAAGAAGAGAAAAACAAAGTCAAATTAAAAAACCAAGTGGAAACCTTTAATTCAAGCTTAACGTTAATTGTTGTTTCATGTAATTCAGCTTTATTCTTAACTCTTTAATTTAGTTGTGAGCTTTGATTTGTAACATTGTGAATTTTTACTTTGGTTTTTAGTTTGTTTTATAAGTTTCAATGGCAGATTATTAGACATTTTATAATCACCATTAAATATTGAAATTTTTTTAATATTAAACTGGAACTCCCGAAACAAACCACTCAAACCGTAAATCAGCCGTCCAAAAATAAATTTTTCTTGATTGACTTTGTGATTTGAGGAAAAAATTGTGTAAACTGCCCGCGATCACCCACTAGTTCTTGTTGTCTGCTTCGCATTGATTAATTTGGTTTCGTAGGCCTAGTTGCCTGTACTTCAAGATACTGCTTTTTTTAGCAAAAAATAATAATAAAAATAAACAATATATCTTGGAGGAAGAGTGGCCGAGGATCGTCCTTGCAACTTAACTTTTTCCATTAGACATGTTGGAAGCTAATAAGGATGAGGATGACCAAAAAATAAAATAATAATAGAGAGACAAAAATAATAGAGAGACCGAGGATCGTACTTACAACTTTAACTTTTTTTCGTTGGATGTGTTAGTAGCTAATAAGGATGACGACAATGAAAAAGAAAAGGAAAATAATAGAGAGACCATTTTGTTAGACCTTGTTTTATAAACCACGTGATGTGGCAAATGACTTAATATTTTACAGCAATATTTTACAATGTAGACCACAATTTTTAAATAGATATATTATTGACTTATTATTATGAATGCCATTACATTACATGGTGCGAAAAAAGATATTGGGATAAAGCACGGTGACCCTAACATTGTAATAAAAGTGTATAAAAAAGAGAATAAATTATGAGCCATACTTGTATTTATTGTGAGTGGATTTAATTTCACATCCTGATGTATCAAAATTTTATACGTCAAAACACTTTTTCTTTTTTTTTTTTTAAAAAAAATTTTGACTATAGACAGAACAGATTTTGAGTAAGAATGAGGGTATATAGCTCATTGGAGATTGAAAAAACTAATTTATTATTAAGGTTTTGGAAAACTTTTTTTCTTTTCTTTCGGCCATTAATATACGAAACATGATCACTATTAATACCCACCTTCGAAACATTCTTATAAGGAGAAATTTAAAATATTTTTTTTACAACTCTTCTAACACTATTAGAAATTTGAGATTATACGACCCTCATTTAACGACCTTTTTTAAAAAACTGTCATGTTAAGGGGAAAAATGTGAGGAGTTATGCCCAAGAAGACAAAAACCGTCGTGGTAGGGAGGGCCGTCTACCATGATAGTTTTCTCCAAAAACTATCGTGGTATGCCAGGTCTACTACGACGGTTCTTTAAAAAAGGTTTTTTGAAAAACTGTCGTGGAAGGCTAATGCATACCACGATGGTTTTTGGAGAAAACTATCATGGTAGATGACTTGAGAGCCCTTTTTCCACCTCAACAATTGGACACGAATCGCAAACTTAGCTTTCTAATACATATCTAGAACCCTCTAAAACTACTACTACCGTCCCTCCTTGCCTTTATTCTCCTTAATCTCCTTCCTATTTGTAAGTTTTTATTAGAAATTGATAGATTGGTGTTGATTTTTGTTGTTTATTGATATGTGTTTATTGTATTATAGATAAGTATGATTAATTTGTTTTATGATGGGTATGTGTAATTTGTTTTATGATGGATATGATTAATTTGTTTTATGATTAGAACATGATGGGTATGTGTAATTTATGAAATTATTTTTAATTGAATTGCTATTTATTATTTTGATTTAGGACTTTCAAAATGGATAAGAAATAGATGTGGGATTTTTGATTATCTAGAGAATATGTGAATGGTGTGGAAGAGTTCTTGGATTTCGCCAAAACTCATGCCAATGGTGATAAAATTCGGTGTCCTTGTGTTCAATGTGGAAAACCATAGATCTCATTCAATTCCAGTTGTTAGAGGACATTTATTTTTTTTCAAACGTGGCATTTTCATGGCGAATCTAAGTTCAATCCAACTTTAGTAAGTAAAGAAAAGGAAGCTATTGTGGAGGATAATATAGATGATCGTGTCAATATGGTTGACATGGTCAATGATTTGGAAGAACACTTCTTACACCATCCAGATTTAATGATTTGGAAGAACACTTCTTAAACTGTCTGGATTTATATGAGATAATGATGAATGATGCCGAAACACTTGTGTATGAAGTGTGTACCAATTTCATCAAATTGTCTATTTTAGTTGGATTATGGAATTTTAAAGCATCAGGTGGGTGGTCAAATTCTAGTTTAACAAAGCTTTTGGAATTTCTAGGAAGGATTCTACCAGAAGATAATAAATTACCAACTAGTATGTGTGAGGCTAAGAAGACTTTGAGCACTTTAGGAATAAAGTATGAGAAAATTCATGCTTGTGAAAATATTGTATTCTTTATAGGAATGAGCATGAGGACGAGAATTATTATCAGGTTTATCAACAATCAAGGTGGAAAAAAGGAAAGGAGCCAAAAGATGGTAAGAATGGAGTGCCAATGAAAGTGCTATGGTACATTCCACCGTTACCGTATTTGAGGTGTTTATTCGTAAATGCAGAACATGTTAAGAATTTGACATGGCATAATAAGAAACAGGTCGATGATGGTATGCTTAGACATCCAGTGGATTCACCACAATGGAAGACTTTGAAGCCGATCATCTCGACTTTAGTGTAGATCCAAGAGATATACATTTCGCTTTGTCGATGGATAGAATGAACCCACAAGGTAACTATGACACCCGAGCATTTTTAGTATATTAAAAATACAATAACTTAAGGATTATGTTAAGTAAAAATATGTGTCACAATAATTATTGCTTAATTCAATTTTTATGATAAAGTCCATAAAAGCAAAATGGGATTTTTAAGGTTAAAAATCATGCCATAGTCTTAAATAAAGAAGGAATGACATAAAAATAAGTTAAAAAGTTTAACTCTTGCAAAATGTATGGTAATAAATGTTAAGACAAAAATACAGATTAAGAAAACTATTGTATAATAATATAAAAAATTATACATTATTAGAACAATGCAATGTAAGGAAGTATACTAATAAACTTATGTAGTATAGAAATTACACTGCAAAAGTAATGCAATGTAGAAACAAGAGTGTTTAAGGTTAAGCAGTATAAAAATTAGACTGTTTAAAGTTAAAGCAGTATAAGAATAATACTATTTGGAGGGCATGAAGGAGTAAGGAATGCTGTGTAAGCTCGTAACAGTATAGAGAATATACCGACAATATAAGAAAAATACTATAAGTATAAATTTAGATTGTATAAGATTAAATAGTATATGAGTTACATTAAGTGGTGGATATAAATAAGTATGGGAGGTTGTGGGACCTCATAAATTATACAGAAAAGAATACCAGCAGTATAAACAAATATTGTCAGTATAAATTTAGACTGTGTAAAAATATGAGACCCAGCATGGGACATCCAAATGGATGAGAAATTGCCACCACACCCCTCTTGATGTGGTCAAATCAAATCTTGCCACCTTTACCCTTAATGATGCTTAAGGGTGACTAAGCATGGTTAGTCACCAAAAATAAAGAAAAAAGAAAGGGAAAAAAAAGAAAGAGAAAAAAAATGGGGGGACACTCCAAGGGTGGAGAATGTTCCAAATGTTTTGGGCAATTTTTCTTTTGCAAAAAAGTCCCTAAAGTGATGTCTATAACAGCCAAGGACTTGTTTGAAATTCAAAGATTGGTTTTATGAAAAAATTTCCCAATTATTCCAAAGAAAAACCATCCCCCTCTAGGCAGCTCTTTCTCAAGATTTTGATGAAATTCAAGCCTCCAAAGCATGCAAAGAAACAAGGGCAAGTGTTCTTAAGGAGGTTAAGGGGTTTTAAGGTAAAAATTCCAACCTTTTTCCTAAGGCTTTTAATGGTTTTCTTCCAAGTTATGGATGGGTTTTTGAGGGATTTTTTACTATGATTATGGTAAGGAATTTAAGCCAAAAACAAGCTCCAAAGAGGGGGTGTAAAAGCTTAAGGAATTCCTTGGCAAAAATACTCAAGTCTTGAAAGTTTACGTTTGTTGTATGCTAAGTGTTTGATGAAATGTTTTGAGCTATGGTATGTAAGATGGACATTGTGACATGATTGTTTTATGTTTTATATTGATGGTGATGATGATAGAAAGAAAGAAAGTAGGGTTTTGTGCAAAAGAATGAAAAAGCTATTAAACTTTGTTAAAATTACAAAGTTTAGCTAGTTTTCAAGAAATGATGATTTAGAGGACATAAAGGCCAACTTATTTTCCAAACATGGCATAGGATCTGCCAAAACAGTGAGGGAAACAACTTTTGTGAACAAAATTTTGTAAAATTACAAAAGGACTAAATTGTAAAGTTTTATAAAAATTTGGTAGATTTGAAAATCAGGCAAAAAGTCCACTATAACGTTGGAATTTAAAGAAATTTAAAACATGAAACTTGTATAACTTATTGAAAGTGTTAAGACAACAAGAACAATTTGTCAAAATTCTACACGGTTGATAAGTTATGAATTTTATGAAATTTTAAGCACAAAATTTTAAGAAATGAAAATGCTATGAAAAGTTTAGAATTCGACCAAGGAGCTTTCATAGGTTTTATTCCTTGTTATAAAGTGGTCCTTTTTGGTTCCAGGGGGAAAAATTTAAAGATTTTTTGTGTTTCAAGCCAAAACCGTAAAATCGTGTGAAAAATGGGTTTTCACTAGGGAACATTGTGCCCCTACACTGTCGCAAGTAGTGAGTAATCATAGATGCTAAGTTTTAAGGGATTTAAAGTTTAGTCATAAAAAGAAAAGAAACAAACGTTTAGGGCAAAAACGCAAGGATTTTCAAGTTATGGGTCAAAAGTTAAAAGTTTTGATAAGATATATTTAATTGAAAGGAAAGCCATTGATTTTGTTTTCTGTAATATTATGAGACATAAAGAAATGTATGATAATTTAAAAATGGGTTTCGAAAGTTTTAGAGGACCCATCAAGGGCAATATAGTCATTTTGAGAAAAAGGCCAAAACAGACCCGAAATGTCCGATGTTGGAAAATGCTCTTAGACAAAAAATATTTCATAATACGTTAGTTAACTAATTCATCACAAAAGACAATAAAACTAATTAAGGAATGTTAAAGTTAAGTAAAAAGAAAAGTAACCCGATGGGTTACAAAATTAAGTAAAGGGAAAAGTAACTTCGTGGATTACAAAGTTAAGAGCAAGATAAACCAATGGTTTATAAAGTTAACTAAAGATGAAGGTAAGGTAACTTGGTGGGTTACAAAGTTAAAAACAACGGGGTACAAAGCAAAGAGAATGGTAAACCGATAGGGTGCAAGTTATGTAAAAAGGAATGAATTATTAATGATTAAGTTCTGTTATCAATCGAGCAGATTGATAATATGAAAAGTTAGCTGATAAGTCAGGTGTCATTTAATCAAGATACAGAATTCGACTAATGAAAGGAAAAAGAATGAGATAGCAGCATTAGGGCTATAGGCAGGTAAGTTCAAACTTTACCTACAGCATGAAGTAAATAATTTTCAAAATGCTTAAATTTATGTTTGCAAATGTATTTGCAATTGTTATGCAAGTTGTTTTTAAAGTATGTTTGCATTTGTTAAGCAAAAGGTTTTAAAGTTTAAATCAAGATTTGCAATGTACTTACAACTATTATGTTCAAAGCATAATTACATTTAATATGCATAAAGTTTAAAAGATTAAGTAAAGGTTTACAATGTATTTGCAATTATTATCCTTAAAGTAAGTTTGCATGTAAAAAGTAATGATTTGCAAATGTGTTTGCATATAATGTGTTAGCATTTGATATGCTCACTAAAGTTAAAAAGCAGGTAAAATAAAGATAAAAAGAAAGTGTCATACTAGCCTCCTTGATGTGAGGTATACAAACAAAGTCAAAGTTATGACCTCCTTGATGTGAGGCACTCAAAGTAAAGTTAAAATTATGATCTCGGTGTTCGATGGTCTCAAGTCTTCCACAAAGGAAGCATCATGTTTATGATCTCATGATTAATGACGTTGATACGAACACTAAAGTTTAAAAGATAAAGAAAGTTAAGGAACAAAGCTAAAAGGTTAAAGTAAGAAATGAATGTTTATAGGATGCTCATAATTGAAATTTGATAATTGTGCATAAATGGAATTATGCATTTTTATTTTGCCTATATTCTTTGTTATGAAATGTTTATATGTTATGAAAAACATTCTAAGAAATGTTTTACGTTGAATGTTTATGAAAACATTTTTATGTTTACAAGAAAAGGTTTATGAAGGACGTTTTAAAGAAAAACGTTTAAGAAATGCTTTATGAAAAACGTTTTAAGAGAAAGGATTTTGTGAGAAAAGCTTATAAAGTGTATTTTAATAATTTGTGAGATTACGTTTGAACTTACTAAGCAAAAACTCGTTAAAAGTTCCTTCATAGTGTAGGTAGTCCTAGGGGTGACCAGTAGGACCAGTTTGAAGAGCTCGGTGTTGCGGAGGCCAGATGCGTAGATTTGGGTATGGATACCACTACCTTATGTTTTTGCTACTGAAAGAAAATGTTTTCCCACTATTTGATAAATTGTTTTCAAAGTTTTAAGACATATTTTATGAAATGTTTTATGTAATTATAAAGTTAAGTTTTAAGCTATGATTCAGTTAATGTTTCTTATCAAGTTTTAAGAAACGATTTAAAATGGTTTTAAAGTTAAATGTTGAGTGATGTCTCAATTTAGGTTGCAATAGAAGTTGTAACAACTTTTAAGTATATTTTAAAGTATGTTAAAAGGAAAGGAAAGGAAAAGAAAAAAAATTATTCAGTATTTTTCTTACTAAGTAAATAAGATTGGAGTTAATAAAATGATGTTTAAGAAAGCTATATGATGGCCCAAAAAGACGGGGCATCCCAGGTGGTATTAGAGTGGTATCCTGTCATCATATCTCGCGCTGTCATATGTCTGCTACACCATAGCTCAAGTAAGTTAAGTTAAGTAAGAAGAAAATTTAGTATTTAACGATTATATGTTTATGCTGAGCATAGCTTTGATGTCGACGCTTTCGAATGAGCAACAAGAAGGCAAAGGTCTATAGATGAATATAATATTATATGTTATAATGTCCCCATAAGTCAACGGTAGTTATCGTCCATCAGCATTATCAAGTCAATGATGATCAAATGTGGTTAATGATGGTCAACAGATGGTCGACAGCTCAAAATCAAGAAGATGAGCTTAGGACACGTTTTGATGTTCTTGCGCCCAACGGTGTTTTCTGTTTAAGCGAATCTTACTCTGTTAGGAGTTGTTTAGTATTGACTATACACAAAACGAGGAGAGCAAATCAAGATAACAAAATAATGGAGGGCTGGAAGTGATTTTCGGTGCTCTATGGAACAAAAGTGTCTGAAAGCAACTAGACGTTAGATGACTAACTATGTGATCCTTTCGATCTTAAACATTTCGTAGCTGAGCTAAGACATGCTAATGAGCTCGTAAATGCCCGTAACTACCCAGATGGGAATCACGATCAAGACAATAATGCCAAATCTGTTAGCAAAAACCTCACAAATTGGAGGATAGAAGCTAAAGATTTATACGTTATGAGAAAATTCTAGAAAAATGTAATTTTAGAATGGATATAGGACCGAAAAATTATGAACTTATGGTCGGATGACCCTGATCTTTTGATAGATATGATGTGATTTGAATGAAAAAGAACATTATTTTCAAGAATAGCATTCATTGGTAGAATGCTCAACCTTTAAATGAATGGAAATTGCACTCAAATGTTGAAAGATCAGAGTTTCGTAGTAGAAGTATAGTGCTACAATTCAAAGAAATATGTTAATGAAATGATGTAAGGTTTATGAAGTTCCAAGTTGGAGACTTAGTTTTTATTAAGAAAGTAATGAAGCAGAAAAGCATGTTAAGAATGGAAAAGGATGATAGGAAATGAGAGCATGCCTCTTGTCAATTTTTCTTATGATGAAAACACAAAGTAGAGGCAGCAATATGGAAATAAGAAGAGGATAAGAAAATGAACTACCCATGAAGGTTCTAATTTTCGAGAATGAAAATGTTTAATGAGGATAGATTGTGACACCTAAGCATTTTTAGTGTAACACCTACCAAACTTCCATGTAACGGATTATGTTAAATGAATAACGATGATAAGTATTTTTTTTAGTAATATGTGATATTATGTTACTGACTATTTTATTTTGAGTATTATGACAGGTGACGGTCATGTAGAATTGATGTGCTTAAGGTGTTCATGTCATTTACATTGTATGCTTGATAATAATTTTGTAATAAATTAATGTTTTGTTATATTTTAGTGTGTACGGCAGTTCGACAGGCCGATTCTCCAGGTTCAACAGGCCGAATTATCCCTCACAGAACGGTAGGCCGATGGATTCAATCGGTAGGCTGGACCTCACGACTTCGATAGGCCAAAGTAAACCATCGGTAGGCCGAAGACAATTGATAAGTAATCAGTAGGTAATCATCAATGGCATGGATGATTGATTTGATTGGATGATAAATTTTGATTGATTGGCATATTTTTGGTTTGATTCCTTATTTTAGGAAATAGAATTTTGACTTTTGTGGATGATTGCATAATTGATGAGGGTTTCCTATTTTGAGAGTTAAAATTTGGTAAGTGGACCAAAACAATTGTCAACTTTCCCAAATTCCCCTCAATCTCCCACGATTATGTATTCTTTTTTTTGGAAAATTTCTGCCATTTCAGAAAAAAAAAATATCAAACCCCCTCATCATATCACTCTTATTTTCACGTATACTTCCACCAAAAAAAAAGGAGAGAAAATTTGCCTCCCACTCTCTCCTCCTCTTTTTCCCTTCACGATTTCTTTTCTCTCTCTCCTTTATCTGCAAATATTTAAAAGCAATATTGAATTTTCGTTGGGTGAATCCAAGGAAAGCTTGAGAAGAATTTGTTTTAAGGTAAGAACTCATTCTCGGTATTTTTGAAATGTATTTTTCTCCTTAATCCGACTGCTATAACTTTGTCTAGGAATTTCCTTTTGCTCTGAAATTTTAAAATGTTATTATGTATGTGTTATGTGCTAACTCTCAAAATTTCACGTCAATTGGATTTTTTTATGCTAAGATATGAATTTTCTTCTTTCTACCACTCACAGTTAATTAATGCTGATCGATAACGTTGTATTTTCTCTATGTTTTGACTCCCATAACTTTGTCTACAAATCTTTGTTTGCTCTAAAATTTTAATATGATTTTCATGTATATGCTATGTGATGTTGCTCCAAATTTCATGCCATTTGGTGTTGTCTAGGCTGAGATATTAAATGTTGATGCTTTGTTCCTCATAGTCACAATGTTGCTGATTGGTATATTCTTGTATAAATGTGGCTTTTGTTCAAAGGGCAAATGTGCTTTGATTTTTTTACAAAATTTGGCAGACATGGTCATCGTTATATTAGGTGGTGAACTGGAAAATTTTGTCGTAATATCATGTGTATTTTGTGAGTTATTAAACTTTCTTCAAACTAGGTTTTTATGGCTGTGAACTTGCAAACTTTAGACCTCTTATTTCTCTAACTTTTTATTGTGCCTAAATGATTTTGTTTGGTCACAGGAATTTTTGTAGTAGGGTGTTATTATGCATATAGGTTGTCACAAAAATTTTGAGGTCAAAATTATTGTTGTGGTATTTTTCTTAAGTGTCAGTTTGAAAGGTGTTTGCTACCCATGTTTGTAAAATCAGTTTTTCTAATGATTTCAATTGTGTATTTTGACCTACTCTAATTTTGTTGAAACTAATTTTTGGATATGTTATAGTTTATGTGTTTATATATGTGTTAATTTTTGTAGATTTTTCTATGGCATCAATAATGTGATAAACAGACTTGAGTTTAGAGTTGTTCACTGCCTAACTATTGCTGGCAGATTTTGTGTCATAAATTTGTGACTTGTTTTAAATATCAATAGAATTTTTATGACCAACAAAAAATCATGGTAATATGTTTATATGTTAACTTTGTCCCTGTCAAGTTTGGTGCTTGAATTGTGTATGAATTATGAGTTATTAAGCTATGAACTCATAAGGGTCAGGCTGCATTATTAATTGGCAGTTTTGTTCTAATGTTTTAAAAGCTAATAAAACGTATTATGGACTAATGTTTTCAAGAGAAGAATGTATGTGTAATGTGATATGGTATTAGATGATGTCATGTGGTATTGAATGATTTCATAAAAATGAAATAATTAATTTCTTTTGTATATGGATGTATGACATGAACATTCAAAGAGGAGAGCATATCGAAACCGCGGCGACGTCATCTAAAGAAAAGGTTTAAGTAAGCTAAACAAGTAAGTATATTATCACCTGCAACATGATGTGGTTTGTGAAAAAGTTTGAATTTTTATGCTTATGATGATTTTATGACGATTCTATGATGGTTTTATTTAATGAACTACTATGAAAGTTTATTGGACAAAGTCATGCATGTTTTAATAATGACGTATTCAAAGGTATAAAAGTATAGATATATGTATGTATATATGTATCACCTAAATAAGTATTGCACACCCACGTTTATGTTATGTTTATGTTATGATGTCATGTTTAGTTTAGGATTAGCTACCCCTCACCTTAAATGACGGTGCGCCTATGATGATGATAATGGTGTAACACTTGGGCCCCTAAAGATAAAATGAACTAAGTTTTAATATGGATAATGAAATGAAAGATATGTTCTATATGAAACTGTGCCTAGCTTACTATTATGATGATGCTTATGGTAATGATGGTTTATAATGAAGTTCAGAAGATGTTTTACGTTGTGAGATATGAAATGTACTTACTAAGCTTTTGCTTACTCCGTTTTACATCATGTTGCAGATAAGGGTAAGAGAATTATGGATTAGATGGAGGGCAAGGAAGGGTATGTGAGCTATGTAGGATGGATTGAAAACGGAACACGCCAAAGAAGTTTTTTAAAAAGTTATAAACTATGTTTTGTTTTCTGAGTATGTTTATTTATCTAAGTATGTTTATTTGAATAGTCTTAAAGATTTGAACTATGTCTCTTTAACTTTATAGTATTATTATTTGTCTTCTGCATTTTGAAATATTGAGACCTGTTTTAAATTAAAAATTTTGTTTTAACAGCAGATCGGCCTGCCGGTCATTATTGGTCGGTTTGTCGATGCAAAAATCGGCCTGCCGATGACCCTGTGTCAGCCTACCGATCTTAGCGATTTTAAAACCCTGATTTGTAGAGCCTCGGGTGGCCCGCCGGTGGTTGAAATTCAGACTGTCGGTCAAGTTCGGCCTGTCGAAGTTCAAAGTTCGGGCTACCAAACTGTGTAAGCAGATTTTAAAAGTTGTGTTGACTTTTTCTCAAAGTATGGTTCTTTTGTTTTGATGTGATAAACTATTTAAGGAATGTTTATAATCAATTAGTTTATTAAATATAAAAAAAATGTATGCATGGATCCTAGGGTATGTTTTCAAATTTATGTTCTTATTTAAAATAGTTTATCTTAAATAACGGTAACAAGAATAAATGTAATGATATCTGGGACGTTCGTAAGGAGGCGTTACATTTAGTATATTAAAAATGCAATAACTTAAGGATTATGTTAAGCAAAAATATGTGTCACAAGGATTATTGTTTAATCCAATTTTTAGGATAAAGTCCGTAAAAGCAAAAATGAGATTTTTAAGGTTAAAAATAATGCCATAATCGCAAATAAAGAAGGAATGCTATAGAAATAAGCTGAAAAGCTTAACTATTGCAAAATGTATTGCAATAAATATGAAGACAAAAATACAGTTTAAGAAAAATAGTGTATAATAATATGAAAAATTATACGGTATTAGAATAATGCAGTATAAGGAAGTACACTGATAAAGTTATGTAGTATAGAAATTACATTGCAAAAGTAATGCAATGTAGAAACATGACTGTTTAAAGTTAAAGCAGTATAAAAATACTGTTTGGAGGGCATGAATGAGTAAGAAATGCTATATAAGCTCGTAACAGTATAGAGAATATACCAACAGTATGAGAAAAATACTATCAATATAAATTTAGATTGTGTAAAATTAAATAGTATAGGAGCTACATCAAGTGGTGGATGTAAATAAGTATGGGAGGTTGTGGGACCTCATGAATTTGTATAGAAAAGAATACCAATAGTATAAAAAAATATTGTCAGTAGATATTTAGACTATGTAAAAATGTGGGACCCACCATGGGACATCCAAATGGATGTGAAATTGCCACCACACCCCTCTTGATGTGGTCAAATCAAATATTGTCACCTTTTGAAACGCCCCTTAATTCGGACGTCATAGATGTCGTTACATAATTACATTCGTACATGAATAAACCTTAAACTTATAAATAATATCAAACTTTATCGTTACTATTGATTTAAAAAGTACTTAAACTTACATAACCAGGATCCAATTCATACGTTTTTTTTTTTTTACTTAACGTTGTTTCGAAAATCATAGTTTAATTTATTCCATAACATAATTTATTCATTTATACTTTAAATTAAACATGGACTTATATTAATAAAATAGATATATCAAATTGTAAATTCAGGACTTATAAAAATATCACATTAAATCTCTTTGAACATCACATCATTTGAATTCCATTTGTTCCCACAGTTCGGCAGGCCAAGCTTGGGACTTCGGCAGGCCGAACCTCATCGGCAAGCCGGAGCTCCCTCAACCGGCAGGCCGACAGAGGCTTTGCAATTCAGACAAAAAATTCAACCATGTTCGACAGGCCGAACTTCTGGTCGGCAGGCCGGCCACAGAGTTCGGCAGGCCGTCCGAGACCAAATTCCTTGAGAAAACTTAAAATTTTAAAACAAACCAACTTTTTGTAAAACATAGCGGAAGTTCATAATTCATAAAAAAATGATAAAATAACTTATAAAACCATAATATAAGTATTCTTAAAACTTAACATAAAATATATGTTCGAAATATATATAACTTGATTAAATCATAAATCGTTCTTCTTGGCGTGCTTCCGGTTACAATTCATCTTTCATGTTGCTCACATGCCTTCCCATGTCCTCCTCCTAGTCCATGACTCTCTTACCCTTATCTGCAACATGACATATAAAACATGATTAAGCTAATGCTTAGTAAGTACATATAATTCTCACAATTCAAAACATTTCATAAACATCATCATCATCATCATTGTCATCATATCATAAAAGTACTATAAGCAAAATTTCAAAGAACATATCTTTCATAACGTTAACCATTTTAAAACTTAGTCCATTTTATCTTAAGGGCCCAAGTGTTGCACCATTAACATCATCATAGGTGCGCCGTCATGAGAGGAGAAGGGTAGCTAATCCCAAACCAAACATGACATCATAACATAACATTTCATAACATTGGGTTTGCAACACTTATTAGATGATACATATATACATACTTTCATACTTTAAAACATGCCATAAACATCATGCATAACTTGAAATCATAAAAATCTTTCATAAGAAATCCTTTAAGGAAAAATCATTATAAAATCATAATGAGTATCCTTGTAAATATATCATCAAACCTTGAAAAATGTGTCATGTTGCAGGTGAGAATGTACTTACTCTATCGTTAGCTTACTTAACCTTAATGTGATCCGGTGACGATGCCAGGGTCTCGTAGTGCTCGTTCCTTGAGTGTTCATGTCATTTTCCATTTTAAAGATGCAATACATTAATATGTATCATAAACATCCATGCATATAACATTTCTCAAATACTTTCATCTCATAATTCATAACCATAAACATTGTCATTTTGATTTTTCTTAAATCATAAAAATTACCATAATCATATAAAACAAACCATACATTTGAACATAATTATCTCTTAAATAAAACGTTTTCGAACAATTAAAATATATATATATATTTTAATTTAAAACTTCATACAAACATCATATAATCATGCATGAAATTATTTCATTATCATAAAATCTTTTAAACATACATAACATTTCATAAACAAAAATCCAAAAATAACATTTATTAAAACATTTTATAATCAAAAAATACATTCACCTTACATACTCATACATATGCATATTTAACAACTTTTCACAAAAACATCATTTTTTACCTCTTGAATGAACATTACATTTTTCATACTTTCAGAATTAAACAGTAACATTTTACTATGAGGGGTAGATTCATTAAAACATTGAAATGACATGAAACTTAGAAAAACATCACATAACATATACATAACATCATATATAAAAAAAAAAACGTCGAGACAAAATACAATACCTAACGAGGAGAAGAATTTCTTTTCAAAAATACCAAAAACCGAATTCATACCTGGAAATATCTTCTTAAAATCCCTTAATTTCAATCAATGAAACAAGACCTTTTTATTTCAATATACTTAAAAAATTTTCATGGAAGAGAGAGAGAAATTTCGTGAGGAAGAGAAGAGGAAGAGAAATGAAAGTACGTCTCAGAAATTTTTGAGAGAGAGAAAGCGTGAGAGGAGAGAAAATAATAATAAAAAAAATGTTAAAATTTTTAACGTAATAAACACCATTATGGGAATTCAATTCCCTTCATTAAGTCAAAAAATTCTGACTGTTAAGGGCTGTTGGCGTGGAAGGAAAGAAGAGAAAGAAAAGGAAAGTCAAATCACTTCATCAATCCTACCATAATTTGCCCTCTTAAAATAGGAAACCTCTTAAAATAATACAAATTAATACAAGTCAAATCCTTTAATTTCCTTAACTGATAAAAACATTCCATTATTATGCCAATTAATCACATTAATTCTCCCAATTAATGTAATTAACTCAGCCATAATTTTGGAGAAATTTCTACTGACTGCTTGTCAGCCGTGTTCGGCCTGCCGGTTTTTCCCCTTCGGCCTGCCGGTTCCAGCAAGTTCGGCCTGCCGGTGGGGTTCTTCGGCCTGCCGTTCTCAGGCAAGAAGTTCGGCCTGCCGATCTTAAAAGTTTGGCCTACCGATCTGTCATTAAATACCATACAATAAAATATTCATGCATTGTTGCATCATAAAATAAACACATTGCATCATAAATAAACATATACTTAGAATTTCACATGAACACTAGAGCACAACGATCCCATGCGGTCGTCACCTATCATAAAACTTGACATAAAAAGTTAGTATCATGCACATCACATATCATATCATATAACGTTATTTAATAACAACATTCCTTAATAACATTACTAACTTAACGTAGTCCGTTACATAAAATAGGTGGGCGTTACACCTTTACCCTTAATGATGCTTAAAGGTGACTAAGCATGGTTAGTCACCAAAAAGAAAGATAAAAAAAAGAAAGAGAAAAAAAAAGGGGGGACGCTCCGTGGGTGGAGAATGTGTCACATGTTTTGGGCAATTTTTCCTATGCAAAAGTGATGTTTATAAATAGCCAAGGACTTGTTTGAAATTAAAAGATTGGTTTTATGAAAATTTTTCCCATTTCTTCCAAAGAAAAACCATCCCCTTCTAGGCAACTCTTTCTCAAGATTTTGATGAAATTCAAGCCTCCAAAGCATGCAAAAAAGCAAGAGCAATTGTTCTTAAGGAGGTTAAGGTTTTTAAGGTAAAAATTCCAACCTTTTCCCTAAGGGTTTTAATGGTTTTCTTCCAATTTATGGAAGGGTTTTTGAGGGAGTTTTTGCTATGATAATGTTAAGGAATTTAAGCCAAAACAAGCTCCAATGAGGAGGTGTAAAAGCTTGAGGAATACTTTGGTAAAATTCTAAAACTCAAGCCTTGAAAGCTTATGTTTTGTTGTATGCTAAGTGTTTGATGAAATTTTTTGAGCTATGGAATGTAAGATGGAAATTTTGGCATCATTGTTTTATGTTTTATATTGATGGTGATGATGATAGAAAGAAATAAAATAGGGTTTTGTGCAAAAGAATGAAAAAGTTATTAAACTTTGTTAAAATTACAAAGTTTAGCTAGTTTTCAAGAAATGATGATTTAGAGGGCATAAAGGCCAATTTATCTTCCAAACATGGCATAGGATCTGCCAAAATAGTGAGAGAAACAACTTTTATGAACAAAGTTTTATAAAATTCCAAAAGGACTATATCACAAATTTTTAAAAAATTCGATAGATTTGAAAATCAGCCAAAAAAATCCACTGTAACATTGAAATTTAAGGAAAGTTGAAACACAAAAGTTATAGAACTCATCGAAACAGTTAAGGTAGCATGGACAGTTTATCAAAATTCTATGCGGTTGATAAGTTATTAATTCTATGAAATTTTAAGCACAAAATTTCATGAAATGAAAATGTAATGAAAAGTTTGGAATTCGACCAAGAAGCTTTTGTAAGTTTTATTCCTTGTGAAAAACTGAACGTTTTCGTATAAAGTGGTCATTTTTGGTTCCAAGGTCAAAAATGTAAAGATTTTTATGTTTCAGGCTAAAACTATAAAATCGTGTAAAAACTAGGTTTTCACCCAGGAACATTGAGCTCCTATACTGCTATAGGTAGTGAGTAATGATAGATGCTAAGTTTTAAAGGATTTAAAGTTTAATCAAGGAAAGAAAAGAAACGAAGGTTAAGGGTAAAAACACAAGGATTTTCAAGTTATGGGCCAAAAGTGTAAAGTTTTAACTAAATAGATTTAATTGAAAAGAAAACCATTGTTTTTGTTTTCCGTAATATTATGAGACATAAAGAAACATATGATGATTTAAAAACAGGTTACAGAAGTTTTCTAGGACCCGTCAAAGGCAAAATGGTCATTTTGCGAAAAGGCCAAAACAGACATGAAACGTCCGATGTTGGAAAACACTCTTAGAAGGAAAATCTTTTGTAATATGTTAGGTAAATAACCTGTCAAGGAAGACGGTAAAACTAATTAATGAACATTAAAGTTAAGTAAAAAGAAAAGTAACCTGATGCGTTACAAAATTAAGCAACGGAAAAGTAATCTGGTAGGTTACAAAGTTAAGAGCAAGGTAAACTAATGGTTTATAAAGTTAACTAAAGAGAAAGGTAAGGTTATCTGGTAGGTTACAAAGTTAAGTAAAGATAAAGATAACCCGATGGGTTACAAAGTTAAAAACAATGGAGTACGAGGTAAAGAGAAGGGTAAACCGATAGGGTACAAGTTATGTAAAAAGAAATGAACGATTAATGATTAAGTTCTGTTATCAATCAAGCAGATTCATAATATGAAATGTTAGCTAAGAAGTCAGGTGTCATTTGATCAAGACACAGAAGCCGACTAATGAAAGGAAAAGGAATGAGACAGGAACATTCGAGCTATAGGCAGGTAAGTTCAAACCTCACCTACTGTATTAAGTAAATGATTTTCAAAATGTTTATATATATGTCTGCAAATGTGTTTGCACTTATTATGCAAGCTGTTTTTAAAGTATGTTTGCATTTGTTATGCAAAAGGTTTTAAAGTTTAAATCAAGATTTGCTATGTACTTGCAACTATTATGTTTAAAGAATGATTGCATTTAATATGCATAAAGTTTAAAAGATCAAGTAAAAGTTCACAATGTATTTACAATTATTATCCTTAAAGTAAGTTTGCATGTGAAATGCACAATGTTTTTAAAGAGTTCCAGTTATGATTTGCAAATGTGTTTGCATATGATGTCTTAGCATTTGATATACTCACTAAAGTTAAAAAGAAGGTAAAATAAAGATAAAAAGAAAGTGCCATACCGGCCTTTTTGATGTGAGGTATACAAGTAAAGTTAAAGTTATAAACTCCATGATGTGAGGCACTCAAAGTAAAGTTAAAGTTATGACTTCGGTGTTCGATGGCCTCAAGTCTTCCACAAGGGAAGCATCATGTTTATGATCTCATGATTAATGATGTTGGTACGAACATTAAAGTTTATAAGATAAGGAAAGTTAAGTAACAAAGATAAAAAGTTAAATTAAGAAATGAATGTTTATAAGATGCTCATAATTGAAAGTTCATAATTGAGCATAAATGGAATCATGCATTTTGATTTTGCCTGTATTCCTTGTTATGAAATGTTTATATGTTATGAAAAAATTCTAAGAAATGTTTTACATTGAATGTTTATGAAAAACCTTTTTATGTTTGCAAGAAAAGGTTTATGAAGAACATTTTAAGGAAAAACGTTTAAGAAATGTTTTATGAAAAATGTTTTAAGAGAAAGGTTTTTATGAGAAAAGCTTATAAAACGTGTTTTAATGATTTGTGAGATTACGTTTGAACTTACTAAGCGAAAGCTCATTAAAAGTTCCTTCATACTATAGGTAGTCCTATGGGTGACTAATAGGACCTGTTTGAAGAGCTCGGTGTTGCAGAGGACATATGCGAAGATTTGAGTATGGATACCACTACAGTATGTTTCCGCTGCTGAAAGAAAATGTTTTTCCACTATTTGATAAAGTGTTTTCAAAGTTTTAAGAAATGTTATCAAAGTTTTAAGATATATTTTATGAAATATTTTATATAATTATAAAATTAAGTTTTAAGCTATGATTCAGTTAATGTTTCTTATTAAGTTTTAAGAAACGATTTGAAATAGTTTTAAAGTCAAATTTTGAGCGATGTCTCAACTTAAGTTGCAATAGAAGTTGTAACAACTTTTAAGTATGTTAAAAGGAAGGGAAAAGAAACAAAAAATTATTTAGTATTTTTTTTACTAAGTAAGTAAGATTAAAGTTAATGAAATGATGTTTAAGAAAGTTTAGTGACGGCCAGAAAAAGGTAGGGCGTCACAGTAACATGAGTAGTAGGCATAGCACTTGCCCATAATACTTGTTAACTATAATCTCTCTCCAAAGATGTACATGAAGTGGAGTTTTTTAATGTTGTCTTTATTGATTTTTGGTCCTCACCAACCAGGCAATGGCATTGATGTATACTTGACACCATTAATCGATGACCTAAAAAACTTATGGGAAAATGGAATCGAAGTTAGAGGTGCTTACCGAGAAGAGATGTTCACACTCTGTGCAATGTTGATATGGACAATTAACGACTTTCCTACATATGGTAATTTATTTGGTTATTTGGTGAAGAATTCTATTGGTTGTCCTATTTGTATGAAGGAAACATCTCACAAACGGTTGAAGAAACGTAAGAAAACTGTTTTTCTTAGTCATAGAAGATGGTTGCCAAGAGATCATCATTACCGCAAACAAAAGAAGGCCTTTGAACCTTGTCCTTTGACGAGTGAATAAATGTTTGAAATGGTAAAATATATTTGGGAAGAGAAAGCGAGGTAAGGACGAGCCATCCATAGATCGACCATAGAAAAAAAAGATCAATCTTTTTTTGATCTTCTATATTAGAAGACACTTTTTGTTCGTCATTGCTTGGATGTTATGCATATTGAGAAAAAACGTTTATGAATCCATAATCGGCACGTTGCTTGACATTCTGGGCAAGACTAAAGATCGTGAAAAAGCACAGTTGGATCTCATAGAAATGGAGATTAAGCCAAATTTGTTTTCCAAGAAAAGAGGGAACTACACTTACTTACCTCCGGTGAAGTACACATAATTAAAAGCGTAAAAGAGAAAGCTTTGTGAATGGCTTGCTTTGTTAAAAGTGCCAGACAACTAGTCTTCAAACTTTAAAAGGTTGGTGTCGGTGAAGGATTTGAAACTTATTGACATGAGAACACATGATTGTCATGTGTTGAAGCAGTAATTACTACCACTTGCTTTGTGGGGAATTTTAATGAAGGATGTGAGATTTGAAATTACCAAGTTGTGCTCATTCTATAATTCAATATGCTGCAAGGTAATTGATCCAGTTATGCTAGATTTACTACAATCGGAGTTAGCGCAAACCTTATGCATGCTTGAGAGGTATTTTCCACGGCATTTTTTGACATCATGATTCATCTAACGGTACACTTAGTACATGAAGTTAAGTCATGCAGACTGGTGTATTTGAGATGGATATATCCATTTGAATGAGATATGAAGGTTTTGAAGGCCTAAGTGAAGAACCGAAATAGGCCAGAGGGATATATCGTAGAAAGTTACATAGCTGAGGAATCAGTTGAATTTTGCTCTGAGTACTTGTCCAATGCCAAAAGAATTAGGGTGCCAAAGACAATAGACATTAAGGCTAAGGGACAATCTATTGGCAATCCTTCATTAGTAAATTGAGAGGAGTGGAAGCAAGTTTATCTTTGTGTCTTGCACAATGCTAATGAAGTGGAGCCTTTCATTGAGTTGCACATGAACGAATTAGAAAAGGCAAACCCAAAAAGAGTAAGAAATGAGAAGCGGTTGTAAGATGAACATAACCAGACCTTTTGGTTGTGGATTAGAGCACACATCTATGGCAAGTGCTTCATATCACAAGATAGAGGCATGCCACAAGACTTGAAGAACCTAGCTAGAGGACCGTCGTCGGTAGTTACAAGGTATACGTCAAATTTTATAGATAGTTACACTTTTTACACTCACGAAAGAGATAAAAAGCATCTTGTCCAAAATAACAGTGTGACTCTCCGTGCCAAGGCTATGCATATTTCCTCCGTCAAGGACAAGAATCTGGTATATAGGACCATGAACTACTTTGGTTTCATTGAAGTTATTTGGGAACTTGATTGTGGGGGATTTTGCATAGCACTTTTTAAGTACAAGTGGGCCGACAATAACTACGTTAAGATCGAGAATGCTAGCATCACGGTGGTTGACTTTAGAAGATTGGGATACAAGAATAATCCCTTCATTCTAGCATCACAAGTAATCCAAGTTTTTTACACAATGGATCCCCAAGAGTTGGAATTGTCTTTAGCTGTCCCGATGAAGCTAAGAGTAGTTATTGATGGTGAAGAAGTTGCCGAGGATTACACGAACATCCCTTCATTCACAAAGGGATTGCCACCGGTTGAAGAGATAGATGATTTTGAAGATGGTGTTTCACAATTGCTTCGTGAAGATGTGGAATGGATATTTATTGAGGAACCAATGAAAAAAAAGAGAAAAAATGAGCATCTATAAACAAATTTGTTTTAATTTATTTAAATACATTTCTTTATTTCATTTTTTGCCTTTTTTTAAGGTAAAGGATATCTATTTATAGTTATATTTGTGATGAAAACAACAAAAAAAAAAAAAACATTTTGGGCCATTGGATGCTTAACACAGGAGCTGGCCACCTTGGGTAGAAGAGAAAAACTTATGCAAATGGTGATTTTAGACCAATTTCTATGAGGGATTTTTAAAAAAAGGTCATGAAAACAAATATTCCACGTTAGTTTCTTGTAGAAACTGTCGTGGAAAGTAAAGCTTACATGATAGTTTGTCAAAAAATTGTCTCCCCCCGTTGTTGTCGTCGGCCCCCATTGCCGCCGTCATTGTCATCCATTGCCATCACCCCCTGTCGTGTAAGTTCTTCCTCTCTGTCTCTCTCCTCCCCCCTCGAACTTACCTCCCCCTGCCCCTGCCTCTCCCCTCTGCCTCTGCTCTTGCCCCCAGCCCTCCCCTTCCCTCTCTACCTCAGCCACCTCTATCGCTTTCTCGCCCTCCCCCATGTCTGTCCCCACCTCTCTCCCCTCCCTTGCCTCCCCCTTGGCCTGCCCTCCCTACCTCTTCCCCCTGCCCCCTGCCCCCGTCTCCTCCCCTCTATCGCCCACTCCCTCCACCCCCTCCCCTCCCCTTCCACCTCTATAAAATATTCATATCAAAATATTAAAGAAAAACATACATTCAACTCTATAAAATATTTTGCTATCGTTTATGCTTAAAATAATAATTTTTTTATTTAGTTTCTTCTCTATCTTTTTTGAAGTTTCTATTTTTCGTATCCGTTATTGTTTTTTGTCTGTTTCGAGCTTTCAAGTTAAGCAAAAACAAGTTCCTAGTACATCAACGGATTGAAATCATCTCATTGATTGATTGAATTATGAATAAGATTAACAAAATGAGATAATGATCTTTAATTATATTCTATTTTTAAAAAATGATATAACGAAAATGTATGCGTTAACATCATCACCATTAAAGTTATAACAGCTGAATTGCCTGTTCTGACATTTAAAGCAACAACTGTGGGTGCCAAAGAGGTTGATTGAAGTCATCGTAATGACGAAGGTGAGTCAAGCACCTAGCCACATTGCACAAGATCTAGGAGGAAAGAAATGCCAAAAAAAGAAAAGTTCTACAAAAGCAAGACAATCACAACCTAAGGTAGAACAAGAACAAGAACAACCCATTGTGAATAAGCCACTGCTTGCATTTAACTTCTCTTCAGTACCTCCAGAATTTATGCAGTTGTCTTTATACGTGCATGAAAATATCACTGGCAATGTTTTGCCTATCTATGTGGGATATGAAGACATTTTCTACTTCATCATCTTTGACCAAATTGAGGCAAACTGTATCATGGTATACCTCAAGTAATAACTCTATCCTTAATTCTTAATTTTTTAAACCTAAGTAGAGTTGTATGGTGCTTTCAAATAATTGAGTGTGTTGCTTTTTATTATAGTTTTTTTGCAGAATATTGTGAACTTCAAGGCAAGGCACACAATTTCGGTTTCATATCTCCAGCAATTGTTTCAAGTGCAACAAAGAGACTTACAGAGTGATTACAAAGAGCGCGCCACGTCACTCCTCCACCTATTAGCTCAAGCACCAAGGGAAATTATTCTTCGTGCCATATAATATTGGAGAACATTAGATGTTGGCAGTTATTTCACCATAGGAGGACCAAATATATTAGTTTGGTACCCTCGGACACCCACCATGTGATGATTTCGTATCACTCATGAGATTGTAAGTATGATTTTTTCTTGTAAAATTAACTATGTTTAGTTTTACATAATTGTATTGTCTATTAATTTATTTAATCATGATATATTGTTAGGGCGCTTAACGATTGGAAGCTTCAAGTGGAAAATGGTGTAACATTTTGATCGAACAAAACGCTATATTCCAAACGTAAATGTCTAAGACAACAAGGAAACGTTATAAATGAAGTTAGAATAGAGTGGGTGCAATTTATAAATAGGTGTCTCATTTTTAGATAGAGATACTAGATAAATGATTGTGCAACATAGTTCAAATGTAAATGATCTTGTAAATACCTTGTAATTTCAATGTACATCATTTTTTGTATTCAATCAGGGCCTTGTTGTAATAGATAACACACATGATTAGCCATCCTGTGGGAAATCATAAATTTTAGCAAATTTTTTTGTGCAATACTAATTGTGCACAACAGTTTTAGCAAAAAACTATCATAGAAATTATACCTTCTACGACAATTTTTGTAAAAACTGTCATGCAAAGTGCACATTTACCAATATTAAAAACCGTCATGGAATATTTAATTTCCATGAAGGTTTTTAGAAAAACCGTCTTGGAAAATTAAATCTATTATAATAGTTTCTACAAACAATCATCCTCATAGATCTCCCTCACCACACCTTAAATTGGCACCCATTTTGAGTTTCCACGACGGTGAAAAAACCGTCGTGAAAACTCAATTTTGTATCACGACTTAGGTTTTTGTGATGGTTTTTTTAACCATCAGAAAAGTTTTCCACGACGATTTTTGACCATCGTGAGAGTTTTCTATGACAGTTTTAAACCATCGTGGAATTTCTAGTATATAGTAGTAAAAGTCCTAATTCAATAATAAGAGCAGTTGATCATATCTAGCAATAATTTATCAGTGCACATTTTATCAAAACTCCAGTCCCATGTTTTATTACTCTAAGAGGTTGTTTGACATTGAAACAAAAAAACAGTTTTTTTTTAACAAGGAGAAATTCACTCTTTTTATTTTTTTATTTTTTGACTAGCTTTCTTTTTTTTTCTTCTCAACGTTTTTATAGATATGGCTTGGTTATTATTTTTGGTCCTAATTCAATAATAAATGCAGCAATATTATCATGTTACTTTTAGCTCCGTCGCATCCACGTCGCCCAAAAGCTTAGGTGACGTCTAAAGCCTTCTGTGTTTTAGTGGATCACATTACTCTTTCTCAATCTTGAACAATCCAATTACACAGAATTTGTTAAAGAGTCATGTATATGCTTGATCAATGTTGTATCTACTTGGGTGTTTGGTTGGTTTCAAAACTCCACATAAATCTATGTTCCTTGAACGCTTCATTCGAGTTTATTAGTACTGCAATCTATTGTTTATCGCGATCGTAACTATCCTATAATTTGAGGTTGCACAAGTAAGTATTGGTGTTTGTATTTCCTTTGATTTGAAATATATTTCTATTAAAAAAAACTGATAAATGTAAAAAAAGTTGCGAAATATCACACAATAATCATGCCGTTTAGCTTTATATCAGATAGATTACTTCTTCCTTATTTATTTTAATATAATATAGATACATATACATATGATATTAGATGCACTCACTACAATAGGGAAGAAGTGAAGTTTCACTTTGAATTAATTATGTTAATGTGCCGATCACTCTGGGATTTTACATCGCGCCTGAATACAAATGGTACTGGAGTATTGTCCAGAGCCAGACGCCCACTACTTTCGTCATCCGCAAAGATTCCAATTATGTGGCAATCATCATCAAATGAGTACTGCAAAGAGTCCGACCCAAGGAGATGGCAAAATAGAGGCTTGTAGTCACGCCGAAGATGTTTGGAATTTCTTTCTATTTTAAAATAACCGTAACTGGCAATTCCAGAATTGGTACCAACAACCACAAACTGTTGTCCGAAGACTCGCTCGGGATCATTAATCACCCTCCACATACGTCTGACACATTTTCCTTTGGGAAATCGATGTAGAGAGGGGTGGACTCTCAGATAATATCATCCTCGTCGCGCGAGATAGGCAAAAATGTTACTGGAACACTTGGTGCTGTAATACGTAAAATTGGTTGGATTTTGTGTTGAACCCAACAGATTCCGTTTTTTTTCAACGAGTGGTGAAACGGTGGAGACTACTGTTAATATCGTTGCATTGTTAGACCAAGCCAACAAATGATAATATTCGCCCTTTCGGAGTTTGTTTCCAAATGTATCGACAACTGCAGGAGGCAGAATGCCGCGGCTGGGCCTCACAGACTCTCCTAGTTTCAGTGTGAAGGAATGGAAAAGGAGGGACAATCTGAAGAAAGTGGTGGCTTCCCTTTTTTTTTTTTTTTTTGGTTATTTTGGGGGTTGTTTTTGTGTAGAAATGACTACAACGAAGCTCGTCTCTATAGACTAGTTAAAGGTATTTCTTTATCTTACGTGTGACAATTATATATTCATGTTTTTAGTGTGGAGATTTAAATCTCCTACCTATCCATTGTGCACGTTTTAAGGTTGGGCTGTCCTAGCATACAGTTAGTTCTCACGGATATTTGCATTTGATATCCTATGTGCTCTTAAAACACACACACAAAAACAAAAAAAAAAAAAAAAAAAAAAAAAAAAAAACAAAAACAAAAAAAATATATTTACAAATGTACGATAGAGTAAACTATATGCATCATGTATTGTTCAAACAATAAGTGTTCATAGTTCATCCAACTTTATATACAGAAATCGATCCAACTAAAACAAATAGTGTACTAGTACATAAATAACTTCTTTGATCGGCCGGTTAAATTTGAAAAAGTTCAAGAAATACTATATTGGCTCAATATGGCTTTAAGAATATAGAATATTTTAATTTTATTTTGGATATTTATTATAATCTCGATGACTAAAAGAAAATTAACTCTTTTAAAAAAATTAACCTGAAGGTAATGTATCGATGACATTATGATAAGGATAAGAATGATTCTCTTTGTACAGTTTATTTAATCATTCATTTTACGCTTTGTAATTATTCAGTGGGAGTGAGGATTTCAGTCCAGTAGGGGCACAATTAAGAAAAAACTTATGACCTAAACAAGTAAGGAAAAACAATATCATTAATATACGCTACAAAAAATTACACTTTTAGTAACAACAGTTTTTAGCAAAATTTTTAGTCACAATAAAATGTGACTAATGTACATTTATTCACAACTTTTAATTTAATTTTTGTTGAAACTAAAACTTTGAGTCAGGGGGTTTTTAGCTAGATACACATATTTATTATATCAAATTTAAAACTAGAATATGTAAAAAAAAAAAAAAAAAAAGGGCTGGACCATGATAACTTTGACAAAACTTCAGTATTTAGAGGCAGAGGTAACAAAATTGTACCTTAACAATTACGCAAGCTTTTAATAAGCTCAGTTAACCTAGAGATGGTTCCCAACTAACCGTACACGTTTTAAAAGTTTATTTGATGGCATGCAGAATTTCACTCATCAATTGTTCTGATAACCTTATCCTCGCGTCCTCTTTCTAACAAGATTATAAATTGAAAACCAAAAAGAAAAATTGACGCGTGTTTGTGGGAGTAAATCGTGTGCGTCATGTATTGTGAAATTTTACTTATAAATTACTATTCAATGAGCAAGAGTTTGTCTGCTCAAAAAAAAAAAAAAGCAAGAGTAGGTGCTTAATCCAATGATGATCAGATTGGAGCGTCTTATTTTGTTCTCGGATAATTGTTAAAAAATAAAAGTTGTGTCAATATAATATTGACTATCAGGTGATAAAAATATTAACTGTCCCTTTATTTAGTTACGTTGTATGCAAAGAACAAATCAAGACTGAATGCATAGTAATGTGTCATGACTCAAAGGCAGTGGTCGAACTTGTACATTACTCGTCATAAGGCTGTCTAATCCTTATCCACAAGCTTGTACATAATGATTAAAACGTGATTACAGCATTGGTGATATATTTGTTTCAGCAATCCTACATAACCATTGGCATGGGTCGCTATTAATAAAATAATAAAATTTAATTTAAAAAATACATTATATATTAAATTAAAGCATATAATTTTATGAGTAGAGCGGTTTTAATCTTATAAAGATAAATATGTTTTTTTATTTGTTTTTAGAAAATAGAGATAAATGATCTTCTTAAAAGCACTTTTAAAATAAATAACCAAATTTTTTAAATTAGGTAAATAATTATTTATCAGTGATGATAAACGACTATTTACCTAATTTAAAAATTTATGGTCATTTTAAAGAGGCCATTTAAAAGGCCACCCATCCTAATTTCTCTCCCTTTTTAAAAAAAATAAAATTAGTAATAATAGGAGTGTTAGAATACAAAGAGTGTTGACTAGAATTCCATTTTCTTCTGTAGTCGTGCTTTAGGCACTTTCCCATGAGTACCGAAAGTATTATTTATTTTACATTTTATTTTTATAAAAATTTATTCAGGATTATTGGTTAGTACGATGATAATATTTGAACGCAATAGTTTTTTTTTTTTTTTTGTTTATTATGAAGATCTATAATAAATATGTTAATCAATTCATAATTTGAGCTGAACACGTACATATGTATCATTTGCATTTCTAGATATGAAGACGCAAACTTGAATAGTTATAACCTATTTCTACTTGTTTTTTAAGTTAAAAATTAATATCATAGCTTTTTTATAACATATGTTGAATATCGAATAAAAAAAAACAAATTAATATTATATGTTTAATAATAGTTGAATACAAAAAAGTTCAAAAACTAAATGCGTATTTGTTTCGACATACTTTATCATTTTGGAAGGACATCTACTTGGTCAAAAAGTTAAAAAAAAAAAAAAACAATTTGATTGCCTTTTCCATATATATGTGAATCTACAATTTATTCTAAACTTAAAAAAAAAAAATTCTGGAAAAATAAAAGAGAAACGAAAAGTGGACTATGCAAGCAAGGGAGTACATGTTGAACCTCCAAAGGTTGAAGTAAACGAGGTTTCGTGTTTCGATCAAAGCATGTTAACAATAAGTATTAGATGCATTGGAGAAAAATTATCTTGATATTATTAGAAAATATATGTCAGGTCCTTCAAAAACATGTATATATTAGGAGTATACACGGGAAAATACTATTTTATAAGAGACTATAACATGAAAATATAATAAAATATATATGATCATATTTTAAGAAAATTTATTGCTTTAAAAATTAAAGAAAATTTCTTTTAAGAAGAAACATATACCAAGAAAATAAAAATAAAAGATTCTTAAAAGGAAAAAAAAAGAAAAAGATAAAAAGGAAACCAAGCAAGCAATTAAAAAATAATAATGATTAAAGCAGGCGATCACCTCTTCTCAACAATTATGAATTTCCGCTGATGTCCAAGATGAGATTTGGATAAAAAAGTCCCAAATATTTGTTTAACATCATCGATTTATATATTCGCGCATCTATAAAATAAATCCATACTATATAAGTATAAGAGCAAATTTCACAAATGCCAAATTTTAATATTAACTTTTTATAAATGGCACATATGTTTATTTATGGTACATCTTAACATGTAATATGAATAATAGTGTGGCATATATCTTTTTTAGTGTAACATAAATAAATACAATTTTTAAAGTGTGGTACAATATATAATTTTTATATATACAGACTCGGGGGAAAAGAAAAAAGATAAGGAATCATAATAATTGGTTCGAGAAATTTGCATGAGTACTGGAGCCAAAACTTACTCAGATACGAACAATGGACGTTTGACATTTTTTTGTAAGCATTTCAACCCTCAATTATACAAGAAGTCAAGTATTCCTTTAGTTTCCCCTCAAAAAATGTCCTTAATTGGCGTTTCTTCTTCAAACTTCAATTATAGCTTTGGTTGAAGTAAAATAGAGAACAAGAAGTTCTCTATTCTTATAATGCTGGTTGAAATATGCGTTTCACACGTGTGTACACAATACTTTACATTTTTTTATATGATCTAAATTTTTTTGTGGTTGTAAACATAACCCAACGGTGATAATTATATCACATGCCACCAAATTTTGTTGGGATAGAATTATGCCACTACTTAACAAACTTTTGCGATGTCTGCCACACTTTTAAACATTCAAAAATTATAAAGACAATTTTAACCCCACCCCTTCTAACTCATTTGGAGTTACTTTATCCTTGCTCTCTTTGGATCTCTCAACTTTCCATGCTCTCTTTTTCTCTCCTCTGTATCCAAACTCGGATCTACCACATCATCTCCCAAACAAAGCCGCTCTACCTATCCACACACAAGCAACACTGCCCCAAGATTGCACTGCGATGTTGCAACCCTCCTCCACCATGAAAAACCTCCTAGACACGTCGAGTCCTATCATGACTTCAATCCGTGCAACAATCCTCTCTGGCTTCAATCAGGTCACCTCTCCATGTCGCATCTGGTCATCATTCATTGTGGTATAGATCAACTTCTTGAACATCGCCAGATGCCACTACTATGAAAATATTGCCAACGAAGAAAGCTTGGAGATCCTACAATCTGATCAGTGTCGTCAGAGGCATTCCACGATCGGGGAAGATTATTCTCGGATCTGATCTCAAGCTTTGCCAATGAAGGAGGTGACAAGCGTGGATGTACAGGAGATCGAATTTGAGGAGAAAGAATAGAGAGATCTATTTTATTTTTTTATTTTTTTTTCATTTTTTGTTCTAATTGGTTTTTTAGGTTCTGATAGCATTATTTGTTTGTATTTTGCGAATTTGTGTATTTTTTGTACTTTTGGTAACAAAGATGGTAATAGTGCTATCGATCTTGGCAGTTACCAGCTAGTAATCATGTGGATATTGTTCAGGTGTGTGTTTTGCTTCCACAAGTGCATAGGTCGCTACGAGTAATTAAGTGTATGAGTGAAATATTGTTCCTTCGAGAATTGTTTCCTAAATTTTCACTAATTCTCGTAATTAGAATAATTGGATTTTATCTATGCAATTAAATAATAAAATTACCAAATTTAAATCTAAAATAAATGAAGCAATTAAATTAACACAAAATTCAAAGATAAAATGATATGGAAAACTCAATTGGTGATGGATCTAAGGGGTTGATATCATTTTACTGTCTCTATGTTTATCCCTAATTTGCTTTACTCAATTCATCAATTGAGGCCATCTTATTACCTCTTCGAAGTGTCAAATGAGACAATATATATAGGCATTAAGGCCATATCCCCATCTACTCAAATCTGTATACACTCATCATCTTCAAGATCGGCCAAGTGTTACCGGCCTCTCAAACTCACTAACGCGTTGTGTCACTCAAATGCGAAATATAAAATTTATTCTCAGGAGTGTCAATCCCACATGTCTAAATTAACTAATTTATTGGCCAAGTGAATTAGAGGCATTAAGCATAGAGCACACAAATAAATTAAAATGAAATTTCATCAATAATAACCAAAAATTCAAAACATAGTTCAAATAAAGCTACATTAAACTGCTAGACTAAATGTTTAGCTTATAATAGTGCAAATAAACAACATAAACAAACCTGGAGTCATGTTTAACACAAAATCACAATAAATAAATAAAAGAAAGAGAAAAGAAATAAAACTAATTGATGATTTTGAACTTATCTCCAATGGACTCCAGGATTTCTTGATTTGTGCCTCTGAAACTTCTCAAAAATGGGCTTTTCTTCCTCCAAAGAGCCAAAGAGCAACCACAATGGGTCTTCAAAGTGTGTGTCTTCTTCTCCCTCAAAACCCTAGCAAACCCCTTTTATAGGTACCTTTTTGAGAAGTGTGTCTTGCTAGGATTAGATCATTAGCATGCTTTGGCACTGTAACAAAAATATCCTCGTGGCAGCCCAAAAATACGAAGCTCAAAAAATAAGGATCAAGATCTAGCACTATAGCGCCAGACTTTAGGGCACTGTAACAAGAAACCTGAGTGTTGCAGTACCTGGGTTCTACCAAGATAAGCATAAATGAGCCAAATGGTGCTACAGTGAGAAATATTGGTGCTGTAGCACCATTACTTCTATTGCCTTTCCAAATTGCCCTCTTTTCTCTCCAAACATTTATCCACAAGCTTTAATTGGCTTTCTTCTACCTCTAATAACTGAAAATAAAGGCAAAAAAAATAAAATAAAACCAAAAATATCATAAAAATATGCAATAAAAACTATTAATTCGCTCCAAAAACTAACCAAATATATATGTTGGGACAATTAAAAATCTCAAGCTATCAGACTATAATGGATGCCAAATAACGACTAGTAACTACGGTGGATGTCGGATATCTTTACGGTATATTTGGTATTATCAAATGTAGTATGATGTCGTGGCCTAGCATTCTTTGTAATTTTCTTAGTAGCATAATTCAATGTAAGTTTTATTTTTGTGGCATATATGTAAAGAGCCGTATGACACTGAACTCTACCATAAAGTGTGAAGTTCAAATCCCACCCCTAAGTTCAAAACAAAAAAGGATGTTTACCTTTTTATACATGTGTTTAAAGTTTATTTAAAAACTATATATTTAGTTTTTGAACTCATTAAATATATACCTTAATATTAATTTTACTATACAAATACACACTTTATCTTCTTTAATAATTGTTTCTGACGTTTAAAATGACCAAGTTATCCTTATAAAGAGTGAAAAAAAAAAAAACTTCAACTTTGAAAAACTAGAAAAAAATGAAGAAAAACCCAAAAAAAAAAAACTTGTTTTGAGGGAATTTTGAGCAATTTTGAGGTTAAGACTGTAATTTTAAAGTTTTACAAGATTTTTTCTGTTTTTCTTGCTTTTCTATTTGAGGGTATTTTAGTCATTGTCTAGGTTAAAAATTTACCATAAAAAAGTATAGATCGTATATTGAATCTGACTTGAAGGCATACGTTTAATTGAATGCATAGTTTTTGGATTAATACATGGTATAAAAAAGTAAATAATAAAAAATGTAGAATTTATTAAAAAATTATAATTTACTTTTTTCAATTTATTATTTTCTTTAAAACTTTTAATAAAAAATATTTAAGTAAACTTGAAAGAAAAGAAAGATTTTAGAAGAGCAAATTAGCAAACATATTATTTAGGAGTACAGTTGAAAATGAAAGATACGCGTTTCATGAAAAAACATGTTTAGTAGATATACATTTAACAAAAGATTATTTTAGGGAAATTATGGAAAAAAAAAAAAAAGAAGCTTATGAGGGTCATTGGAATAAGTTACTTTAGTAAGATTATATTAAAAAAAAAGATACACAAGAAGCATGTTAAAAACAAGATTTGATTTTGGATATACATGTATGTTTCAATAAAAATAAGTGTTTTAGTTAAATATGTATGTCTGCAAAAGATGTAAGTGAGAAATAAAGGAGGACTGGAAAACAAGAAAAAAAAAAATAAAAAAAAAAAAAAAGGAAAAAAAAAAAAAGAAAAAAAAACCCAAAAGCAAAATTAAAAAAAGGATAAAACCTTTCAACATTGGGAAGATTTATTGAAAAACAAATTGTCTTCTATATATGTTTAAGGTTATTTCTTGGTATATATTATAAAATGTATTTGAGAGGGTTTCAAGATAAAAATTGGACGAGACATTTATGAAAAAAAAATTATATCAGCGCGATTATTCGCAAACAAAAAAATTATTTCAGCGTGGCAAGTATTCTCAAACAAAGAAATTAATTCAGCATGACAATTAGAAATGCTATAAGTAAGAGTCACATTTCGGGAATGGGGAACACAATAATGTATTAAAAAAAACAAGGCAAGAATGGAAAAAAAATAATAATAATAAGGGAGAAACAAAAGAGATGGGAAATGATAAAAGCAAAATAACAGTAAAAATAAAAACGCTAGCTTCTGCGTTTCTTGCTTCTCTTATATATGTAAAGATTAGAGGATATAAAAGAATATTTTAAAAACTTGTTGTGGAAGAGAGAAATTAAAAGAAAAATGTATGTTGATAATACATAACATTCTATTTTAAATTATAAAAGTTATAATGCAGTTAAGTAATAATATTAAACCAGTCCTAATAATGTTCTTTTAGATCACAGTCACACCAGTCATCAAAGCCTTGCAACGGTAAGGTTTTTAATGAAATCTTGCAAACGAACTAATAATCATTGTTCTGAAACAAAAAAGGAAACTTAAGGAGGAAATTAATCCATAATTAATTGGAAATAAAAATATGAGAAATTTACAAGAAATACCTATTATGATAACTATTTATCAACATTGTCTTTTTTTTGTGCACGTTTCAAAACTGTCCATTTTTTATTTTTTTAATTTAATTTAGCATTTCACATTTTTGTCCATAGTTTAAAAAACAAATCAAAACAGAAGCCCTAATTATGATCTAATCTTCTATTCTCTCTCTCTTCTCTTTCTCTTTCCATTCTTTCTCCCTTCTCTAGAAGCTTCTTGATCAAGTTACTCAGCGATGTCAGCTCCTTGATCAGCTTCGACAACTTTGATGTCGGCTCCTCTGTTTCATCACTATAGTCTATCAACTTCACTTCAGCTCCCAATGGTTAGTTTTTGAGTAGCTAGAGAGATTGGGTTATGTAGACCGTAACTCTGGGGACAAGCCCCTAAACCTCATATGGGAGCTTCGAAGCATGGGCATTGGCTAAAGCATTATGAGTATGTTAAGTATATGATATACAAACGCTTGGGAATGGAAAATTTAAATAAAATTACCTCATCTCTTTCTAAATTATTTTACTCCATTTGCAAATTTTGTCTCTCCAATTATTTATTAGCTTACCTCGTTGCTTATTTAAATTACTTTAATTGTTTTGAATTGTTAAAATTTGTTCAACTATTATCCTAATAGGCACTTTGCTCATTTTTGTGTTTTTAAATTAACTCTCTCTAGGCGGTGTTAGATACAATTTTGAGTAGACCGTAAGTGAGCGGTTCTCAGGCGAAGTTGGGCCTCATGTGGGAGACTATCATTTTGTAGTTATTTTCCTTTATTCCCGTCAAGGCATGTAGAACATTAATTCCTGTTATTTTCTCTTCTCTTGGACTGTGGTTGATATCGTTTGTATCATAGTTATTTAAATTTCATGTCATATCTATCAAACACAGGATTGTGTACTAATCCTGAACTGATGCCAGAGGCATTTTTCCTAAATGGTTATGTTTTGAGGTTTCTTTGAAAATACTATTCTCTTATAAATGTTTTGAGCAAATGCCACGCAAGATGATCGAATCCAGTGAACAATATGAACCACCAATTCGATTGGGCTTCAGTAGGTAGATTTTAGTCGATTTATTCGATTAGTATCAACATTAGGCCGCACGGGCTTGCTAGCAATTTGGGCCCGACTAAATTGCACCCCAACAACATCCTAAAATAACTAGACTTAGAATTATATGCTCTAAGGGCAAAATAGTCATTTTACACAAATAAGCCGAACTTGAATCAAACGTTCCTATTTATCCTTTATTTTTCAGAGATTGGTTTAGGAAAATAATTAAACCATTTTAACTAATTCTTATTTGTAAGATTTCAAGTTTTAAAAATAAAAATATATGATAATTTTCACTTAACTTAACATTACGCCTCTGCCGTGTTTTCAAGTCGTGACATGTAGAGAGCCTAGCGTTGTGGTGCCTGGGTGCTAGGTTGAGGCGGCATCGGTTCCATGGCGCCCAAGAGGTGAAGCAGTAGAACCCATTGGGAATCAACACCAATTTTGGTGTTCTATACTCGAAAATTGTTTTTTTCATAGTGTGTTCATTCGAATTGTTTTGAACTGATGTGTCTATTGGTAGTATGTTTTCATATAAACTTTAATACTTATCAACAATATACATATCCGTCATAATAGTTGTGATGCTCTATGGATAGATACTTTTAAAATGTACTTTTTATAAGATTGGCTATTGTGATGAATGAAGAGGCAAGACGGCGCAACGGCTTGATAGTGTAGATAATTAGGAGCATCATGGAGCGATGCATTGGTGCGGCAAAGATGCAGCTCGGTGGCATAAAGAACTATTACGGTGCCGTAGAGGATTGGATGAGAAGGTGGCAGCCGAAAGTGATACGACTTAATGGATGGCAAAGAGAGACACTATGCCTGGTGGCCGGTGGCAGAGTGAAGATGATGCATTATTGGACTTAGATTCTAATATAATTTTACAATAAAAAAATGTTGAATTTATTGAAAATAAATTAGCAATGATTCTACTATTGAATTGGAATCTTGTGTTGATTGACCATATGACTTAGCTCCTAGTACCTCCACTAATAACAAAAGGACAGAGTCTATGGCATCTTTTTAACAGAGAAAAAGTCAAAATGAAAGGAAAGAAAAGGTTTAACACCTATTCAAACTTGGGTCTTTGTTAATCTCCCTCTAGGATGGCAACCGATAAGTAACAAATAGGTATTTAGAAGAAAGTACAATACCGACGTGTTTATACAAACTTTTAAGACTAGATTGATAGCCAAGTGCTTTAAACAAAAGTGTGGTTTAGATTACTTCAATAAATATGCTTTGACAACTAGATTAACATCTGTTAGAGTGCTATTTGCAACTACTTCAATATAAAATTTGTATGTGCACCAAATGGATGTCAAGACAACTTTTCTAAATGTTGTTGTTGATGAGGAAATCTATATAGAACAACCGGAGAGGTTTGTATTGCCTAAAAATGCGAAAAAAGTTTGCAAGTTAATAGTGTCGCTTTATGGATTAAAGCAAGCACCAAAACATTGGAGTGAGAAATTTGATTTTATTATTTTATCTCATGGTTTTAAGCATAACAGTGCTGAAAAAAGCATATATTCTAGATTTACAAAGGATTTTGGCATGATTCTATGTTTATATGTTGATAGCTTTCTTATCTTTGGAACGAACATGCAAGGGGTTAATGACACTAAGAAGTATCTAAGATAAGGTATCAAAGTGAAGAAGCATAATGAAGGTTACTCGTTTTGTCAAGCCCACTTTGTTGAGAAAATGTTTCTATAATGTAGTCATTTGTAGTTTAAAGAAGCGAATATCTCATAAGATTCTCGTATTAAATTACTAGAAAATTCAGGCCGAGAGGTAGCATAGCTAGAGTATGCTAGTATAATTGCTAGCATGATGTATGCTATGCATTATACAAGGTTAGATATTGCTTTTGCAATGCGTAAAATGTTGAGGTTAACAAGTAACCTATGTGTGGAACATTAGAATGCAATTGGTAGGATAGTTGATTATCTTAAAAAGTACCATCAATTTAGATTTGTTTTATAATGATTACCCTGCGGTACTATAAGAATACTTTGATGCTAGTTGGATAACCAATGCAAGTGGTAATAAGTCTATGTCCGGTTGGATTTTCATAATTGCAGGCGGAGCTGTCTTAGGCTTCCATGAAACAAACGTGTATAATTCACTCAACAATAGAAAGTGAATTTATAGCACTTGTTGCTGTTGGCAAAGAAGCAAAATGGATGAAAATTTTATTGTTTGATATTGGGTTGTGGCCATAATTGATGTCGTCTATTTCTTTGCACTGCGATAGTGAAGCTACATTGTGTAGAGCTTATAATAAAGTGTATAATAAAAAGTCCAGACATATTAGCTTGGGACATTAATCTGTGAAACAACTAATAAAAGATGGTATTATTAATGTTTATGTTAGGACGAACAAGAACATAGCAAATCCCTTCACAATAGTAACCTAACTATGTAACAACTGTACCGCTATTCCATAGTCAAATGGGTAATAATAAGTCACCTTTATGTGAACGGTTTGGCACCGAAAATTAATTTGTCCCTTCGGGGATGTTCATGTAAAATAGCTACGTGTTGAGATTGAGTGTATACCCTCAACAAAGTTCAAGTCTCATGTAGCTAGAGATATGATTTAAAATTTCACCTAAGTGAATATAAAAAATAGTGTCATTTCTAACGAGACCGTGGTTTCATCTTGTAAATGTTCGCGAGTAATGTTGCATTGTAAATTGGGAATGAACACTAATTTTGGTCTCATAGACTTGGTGCAGTAGCGTCAAATGTTGGTGTCACGGCGTCTATCAAAAATGGCTAATTTCAAAATGTGTGTCATTTGAGTTGCTTCGAACCTGTGTATATATTTATAGAAAATTTACAAGTTTTAATCTTGTTTTGGAATACAATATTATTGTTAAGTATTGTGTTTAGGAGTTTGTTGTATCTATGTTTATGCGTTACAAGACCAGGTTGGCACTCCCTTGCCCATATGTGGTGTCACTTGTTTGCGGCTAGGAGTGATTTTTATCCGGCCACCCTTTTGGTTAACACATAGAGTGATGAAGTGGAGTTGGGCCTATGGTTATGGTTGCCAAACTCAATGGGTCAATTTGACAAGTACCACTTCAGTGATATTGGTTTTGAATTTTACTACTTTTATGATAAAATTTGAAACATATCACTTTCAATGAATATAGAGACAAAATTGATCCCAAGTATTTTGGGTTAGGTTTGGATAAATATGTGTTGTCTAAGTATGCTTTGGACTTTTTTACTAAGAAAAATGGTATGAATTAAAAGAAGAGAAAAAAAATCATAACACACAACAGTGGCAATAAAAAAGTAGTATACCATCTGATTTACTCAAACTTTGACTCAATGGGTTACACAAAACCTTTATTTATGGTTTTCAATAATATGTTACTAACCATGCACAGGTTAATTTCATTAGATTGGTAACAAAACATATTAGTAAGTGATGGCATTCCCATTGAAGATTCTCATGTCATCCGCTCTTTTTCTCTTACCTCTCAAGCAGAGTGTTGTGTAATATTTCCAATGAGTAGCTCCTAGGATCGGGTGGTAGTGATGCGTGGCCTTTACTTCACCACTTTCCCTAGTATATTGTATTAGTGTAAGAATTAAGAACCCTCTCCAAAATAATGAAAAGAAAGTAAAGGCCATTACTTAATGTTTCATGTATCTCATTTATGGGTGCAACACTTATTTGTGGATTTTAGTTTTCTTTCCAAGATGGATATTTAAGCCTCTACTTGTTTCTTTTCTATTTGAAATTTTCTTGATTGCTTTAAGCTTTTTAAATTTCTTTACTTTTACCTATTACTACCAACCCTCACTTAGCTGCATCACAAATCATAAATGTCAAGAAATACCGCAGGGGCTGATCGCTGATCAATTATTTTTGCATTATGATATAATTAAAAAATGGTTTTTTTACATGGAACGCCCTTAAGTTTCCGTTTTTGACAAATTGGTCCCTTAACCTTTTATTTTGATAATTTTGCCCCTAAACTTCGTTGCAATACTAGTCAAATTCTAAATAGAGTCAAATTTATAGATGGAATGAAGCACGTGACTCTCATGTGGACTTATTTTTGAGAACTGTCTCTTTTGGCTTCATCAAAGGAAGAAACCAACCTCTCCAGTTGGTTGGGTTTGAAGACGAGAAGAATCCAACTGAAGCACCAATTTTACATTAATTTGAGGCTGTCTTGAGGACGGTCGGATGGTCATTTTCCGAAAGGATATTCCTGAGAAGGCTAGACTAGAGCTTGATAAGTCTTGATTAAGTTAGTGTACTGTAGATTTATTTGATATTTATTGGGCTTTTTTATGGCCATGTTTTTCACTTTTTTTTTTGGATATAAATGTAGAAATTGTCAATTTTATTGCTTCTGCATTTTTTTGGTTGCCACAAAATGCTTTTAGGGAATTTGGAAAGATTATGTTTTCGATAAATGTTTCTTGCAATTGGTGCATGGAAAATTTTTTCCTTTTTCGCTTATGAAAGGAGTAGCTTCTATTCTGGGATGCGATTTTAGGTTTTATGTACAAATGACATAAGACTCGTGATTTTATATAGGTAGATGTGGAATAATCTTACCTAGCATACCTTTTTTTGCGATTAATTTTGTCATAAAGACTCGTGATTGTCCTGACTTTATATTAATAACTTCCATTATCACATGCCATTTTATAATTTTGCCTTTCAAAACTCAATTGACAACATCACTTATTTATTTTGACACTGCGATCACGACAATGTCCTTCAATTGCGGTAATTACACCACATTAAAATTTTTCGGGCACCGATTGGACATGGATCGAGATGGAATTTACTAAGAGAACGAAGGTACTTGGTTATTTTCATGTAATTTAAATTGGAAATCCGCAAAATAAAATGACAAAAAAAATTCACATGATTTATTATTAATAATTTATTATTACTCTTGTTGTTTGATCACCAAGTTAGGTCCAGGCTGAATGTTGGGTCCATAAAGACCCTAGATGGAACTTGGCCCGAGACGGATCTTGGTCCATATGGTCTTGGTGTACTCTAGAAGCTTCTTCGTCGGATGATACCCGAGGAGGGTAAAATATTCTATTTACATCCGTATTCAAATTAGAAGATCTCTTAGATAGGGATAAGCATTCAACCTGATCAAGTTCTACCGAATCCAAGATACTTAGAATGGATAAGACCTAAAAGAGATCATGGTAATATCCTTTAGCCAATGGGAGAAGAGATTATCATTTTTTTGAATTTAAATGATGGATGACCACAGGGACTATAAATAGGGGCTGGCTTTAGAGAGCAGTTTGAGTCCAGTTCTTGGCACAAACCCTTTGTATACTTATTTTTTCATAGTGAAACCCTATCACCTAAGAAAACCAAAATTGAACTTAGCCTTCTTTTAAGGTGAACTACTATAAATTCTATATATACTTGCTATTATTTCCTCTACTATTTTGTTTACTTTGTTTGAGAGTGATTGATTTAGTGAAGAATTTGAGAGATCTTTGCTTGATGAGTTTTGCTCGTCAACAACTGTTATCATTGTTATTTATTTTGCCTAATATTTTATTACTATTTCTATTATTAGATTATTAAGAAAACACATGTAATATCATTGTTGGAATTTTTTTTTTGAAAAATGTCATTGTTGGAAATTTATTGCACATGATGTCTGCTTTTTTTTTCTTTTAATTTTAGGGAATGCCTAATCAATTTCAGATACGTAAAAACAGCCAAACTACAAAATGATTGTTGTCCTTATCAACACTCCAAGAAAATTGTATAAATAATATATATTATATGTGAAACAAATAAAAATATGTATGGAATATGTTAAGTGGTATACTTAACCGTCATTCTTACAAAGCCTTTGGAACCAAATGGTGTTATTGGCATTTAAAAATATATATATGAGATTGGAACGTTTTATTTTCTTCCAGAATAATTGCCAAAATCTTATTTAATTTAACCACATATTCTGCAATACAATAAAACACCGAGATCTAAAATTGTATCAATATGGATATCGCTAAAAGAAATTGGCGAATATAATATGAGATGGTTAAATGACCTTCTCCGAATAATTTATTTAGACATTTTTTAAGCTCTTCTAGTAATTTGATCATAGTTATAGAAATTATAAAGAAGGATAAATAAGCGAATGGCATATTTTTATAGCATTTTTGGAGTAATTAAATAACATATTTTTGAAATGATTGAATTTAATCTAAAATAATCTATTTACCCAACTGGTAAATGTAAATAAATTATAATGAATTACTTATCTTAATTATTTTAATATATTTTTACTTTATTTAAAATTTTCTTTCATTTCTTAGAAGGAAAGATTGTTTTTTTATTTTCTATACAAGGAAGAATCGGTGAAGCCATAGTAAGTTGTCATGAGCAGTGTTCCAACTCTCACATCAGGCACAAGGTCTGTTAATGCTTATCTACAAGAGAAACAACATGATTGGCCTTTCATTAAACAAACCGGTTCAAACCGACAATGTAAAGTTCTCAAAAGCTACAATGTATAAAAAATTATTACAATATAGAGCTCTCACATGCTACAATTTTTAAACAAAATTTTCAATTCAAACCAGTTTGCCGAACCCTCTATAAGATATTTTTATGGTTATATTTAAAATTTAAAAAAAATAGAAAAAAAGATTGCAATAGACGCCCATTTCTTCTGTAGTGTAAGGCATGCTTGAGACGCGATTTCTACATTTTACGCCCCTCTTACTTTTGTATAGGATAGAATTTTGAAACAGGCTGTCGTAAATAATGCCATAAAGTAGCAAAAATATATCAAAAGCAGAGGCGATTTCAGATTAAGATTCATGATAAAACAACACAACACATAAAAGATCTTCTTCCTTATTGATAATAGTACATGTATGCAGACCTGCATCTACATCTATTGATGTTAGATGCATTACTGCTTGGAAGAAGTAAACTTTCATTTTGTAACATATTTTAAAAGTTCTGCTTTAAAGCAGTACTGGAACTGTCTACGTGATGGAATACACACCGTAATGGTTCATGAGCCAGAGAGAGACGTTTTGTCCCATAGGGGTTCTCCTGGATTCCGACGTCTGGACCATAGCTAGAAACAAGCTTGTAGATACTGTCATTCATTTCTGCAGCTTTTTCAATCTTGAACCAACTGTTTCTATCTTCCTTATTTCCACCAAGACTCACTAGTTCAAATTTGTCCATCTTCCAAGCAGATGACCCTCCACATAGCGGTGATAGGTCATCAGTGAACTCGATGTTGAGATCGACGTTCTCATAAATGAACTCATCTGCGTTTGAATGGGTAGGTGAAAAGTGTACCGGAAGACCTTTTATCTCATAAAAAAAATCTGCAATATCAAGATGGGGCTGACAGGTTCCATTACCGTATACACCTACGATAATGGAGGGGGAATATAATCGAGGCAGCCTCATTAAAGGCGACAAGTAATAATATTCACCAATTTGTAGTTTGTTTCCGGATGAGTCAAGAACTGCAGAAGGCTGATCAACGGAGGAGATACCATCGTTGATGGACACTCCATTTGCTGTGAAAGAAACGAGAAGGAAGGACAGTATGAGTAAAGAAATATTGGCTTCCATTGCGGTGTGCTATTTTAAATTTTGTGTACAAATGACTTTGAGTCTCGTGAGTTAATTTATAGATGTAGATGTGTCACAATCTCACCTAACAAACAATTAGCACGTTTTCTTGATGGAAACAATTACTATGTTTTTAAAAGAATAAATTTAAAATTAAAATTTTATTTCCTGAAACATTAATTTTTTAATTTAAGAAAATAAATCTAAATATATTTAAGAATCAAAATTTAGTTGACTGCAATACATACTAATTTTTCTTAATAAATGACTCAGACATATATATATTTTATACTTTTTGAACTTCGAGCAGAAGAATTTGAATTTTTCATTACTTTTTAGCAGAGTTGAGAGTAACTATAAAGACCAAAAACTAGAAAGAGCTATAAGTAATAATACGATCCTAATATGATAAAAATAATATGCATATCAAGATCATAAGCGGAAGCGTAGAAACGACATACCTCCAGCCATTGCAATTGTCCTTTGTATGCAGTCCAAAGCTCTAGCTGCTGCCTTCCTTACTGCTTCTCTTATTTGGATGCTTCTATCACACTAACGCTCAATACGATGGTGTATGTAAATTTAAGTGTTTGTGATAGGGACAAAGTCTTTTGGTCAACACATGAACGTGAAAATTTTTTTTTTTCTCCTTATTTCCAAATCTTCCAATCAAGGACTTATATATAGCATCCAGAAATCAGTTACCAAAAGAAGTTAATTATGGTTTAATAGGAAATGAATATGAGACTATTTATGTAAAACCGTTACAGTAAATAAATTGGTTTCAATTTTTTTTGAAACTGTTGAAACATAAACGGTTACATTCTCCCACTTGGTCTCTATATTTAACCTTATATTCATTAAATCCAAACTTTCAGGAAACAAGTATATAAATCATGGCGATAATTCCTCTAAATGTGATTATTATCTTCAATGTATTACTATGTATTATTTCTCAAACTTTATTCCTTATGTGGTAACTTAACTTTATGAATAAACTCAATGTTAATGAATAAAACATTTTTGGATCATTTTTGGCTCCATTGTTGTACTTAGACTCTTGAAGATACACATTATAATCACTCAGGATCGCTGATCTCCTTAATGTTGATTCAACATTCTCCTGCAGAGCATATTTTTCAACAGGTTCTTGTATCTATTGTTCATTTGGATCTACTATTTCTTGATCAGTAGTCTATGGAACTTGAACGACTGGTTGTTGTTCATTACGCATTTGAATTATAGGCGTATTGTGTACAATAATCACTTTATCACATGATGTGGAAGATTGGGCATCTGCATGATCTTTCTTAAGAATAGTGTTCCAAAATCGATCGCTCCCACTGATCAAGTCATTCTTAAGAAATTTTGCATTCCTTGACTCCACAAACCTAGTAGTATGTGATAGACAATAAAATCTGTACCCCTTAGACCATTCAGCATAACCTACAGAGTATCCACTTGTGGTCCTTGGGTCTAGCTTCTTTTCTTATGGAGTATATACTCTCACTTCAGACGGGCATCCCCAAACGTATACATGTCGCAAACTTGGTTTCCAACATTTCCATAACTCGAATGGTGTCTTTGAGACGGCCTTGGTTGGAACTCGGTTTAATATATGCGTAGCCGTCTTGAGAGTCTCAGTCTACAAGTTCTTAGGAAGCTTGGAGCTGTTAAGCATACTCCACACAATATCCAACAATGTTTGGTTTCTTCTTTCTATCCACCATTCTGGTCTGTAGAACCAGGCATAGTGTACTGGGCAACAATCTCATATTCTTGAGGAAACTTAGCAAATGGACTAGGTACTTGTCCATCTCCAGTGTATCTACCATATTATTCACCACCTCTATAAGATCTCACCATCTTTATTTGCTTATTGCATTGTTTCTCTACTTCTGCCTTAAACACGTTGAAGGCATCTAAAGCTTCATTCTTATTATAAAGCAAATAGAGATACATATATCGTGAGTAATCATCAATAAAAGTAATGAAATACTTTTGACCATACATGTCTAAGTCCGGGCAACAAATATCAGTATGTATGATCTCCAATATGTCTGAACTCCTCTTAGCACCTTTCTTTGATATATTGGTCTGCTTACCCTTTATGCAATCCACACAAGTATCAACGTTAGTAAAATTAAGAGTACTAAGTACTCCATCATTTACTAATCTTTTTATTCTCTCAATAGAGATATGACCTAATCTACCATGCCACAACATTGAGGATTCTTCATTCATAACACATCTCTTAATGCCAGCATTATCATGAACATGCATAGAAGTATAAGAAGTTTCATTTTGTAAATTAATTTTGAAAAGACCATCAGACATTGAACCATTTCCAATAAGTTCAGATCTATAATATAAACTGAATATAGTATTTGAAAAATTAAAGGAAAAACCCAATAATACAAGCCTTGAAATAGATATTAACACTACAAGAAAAACTACATTTAATGACATATTATTTACGACATGTAGCTTTTGAATGTTGTTGAAAAGTAGATACAACGACATCTTCAACAATGATGTTATTAACGATATTTGAAACAATAATTAACGACATCTATATAGATGTCGTATTTAAGGTCTCCTTTTAACGACAATAGTTTACTGTCGTTAAATTATTTAACGACAAGTAAGAGATATCGTCAAAACCTTGAAGATTCTACGACACCCCTTATAGATAACATTGGTCAAGATGTCGTCTATAAGAGGTGTCGTGGAATCTCCAAGGCTTTGACAATATCTCATACTTGTCATTAAATAATTTAACGACACTAAACTATTGTCGTTGAAAGGAGACTTTTAATATGACATCTATATAGATGTCGTTAATTATTGTTTCACATGTTATTAATGACATGTTTGTTGGAGCTGTCGTTGTATGTTCTTTTCAACGACATTCAAAAACTACACATCGTGAATAATATATCGTTAAATGTAGTTTTTCTTGTAGTGTAAATTACTAGAAAAACTTGGAATTTAAAATGCCTTTTTCCAATCCGAACACAAAACCACTACTTAAAACTAATTTGCATGTTCTAATTGCCTCCACATGTGAGCATATCTTATTGCCTGAGTAGATAACTACTCACTGCCCACTAGCTTCCTTAGGTTTTGCAACCCCTACAATGAATTAGTGACATGGATTATAAAACCAGAGTCAATTCACTATGTGTTATGGCCAACATCAACCATATTAGATTCAAAACAAACAAGTAAGAATCGAATACCTTTCTTCTCAAGCCATTTTTGATATTTACGATAATCTTTATGTGCCCTTTCTTTTTATAAAAGAAGCACCTGGATTCCTTTTTGATATCAGCCTATGCAGACAATTTGCCTTTTCCCTTGTTCTTGGCTTGTCCCTTATTCTTCCCTTGAGTTGCCAGATGCACTTTCTCTCCTGCCTCCATAACAAGTCTTCCTTCTTCTTGAACACACATGGTCATCAACTTGTTGATGGACCACTTATCCTTATGTGTGTTGTAGGATATTTTGAAAGGTCCATATTACTATGGAAGAGTGTTTAAGATGTAGTGCACAAGGAAAGTCTCAAACATCTCAACCTCAAGAGTTTTTAACTAAGCCGCTATATCCCTCATGTGTATGTTGTGCTCGCACACACCATGAATTCCAGTGAGCTTCATGGATGAGAATGTCATTATAAAGGTACTTGCCAAAGCTTTGTCTGATGATGCAAACTACTCATCAATTACCTTCATCAAAGCTAGCACATTGTCATATTGTTCCAATGAACCATGAATACTAGCCGAGATTTTAGTTTTAATAAACATGACACAAAGACGATTAGATTGCACCAATTTCTCATATTTGACAACATCATCTGGTTGGCTGGTTTTCATAATGGCAGGTGGTTCATCTTTACAGATAGCAAAATCAATGTCCATCTAGCCCAAATGAAGAAGAATTCTTTCCTTCCACACCTTATAATTATCACCCTTAAGGTTAGAAATATCGCATTTAAAATTAGAGTAGTTTATAGTTTGTATTACTACATAAGTAAACATACATGCTTGTGTTACTAAATTGTGGCTATAATGTTATATATCATGTTTTACCAATGGAAATACATGCAATAAAAATATGTATCAAATGACATTAAAAATTGCCTGTGAGCTAAATTTTTAATTCAAATAGATACATATATCTTTATGACGACACTATCAAAATTATATTCATTTATCTTAATTCCTATGGGTAAATTAAGAAAAAATAATTTGATACATCATCCTAACTAATTATATTAACTATAATAAAAATTCCTATGGGACAGAATTTATTATATTCCATATGATTAATCACAATTTAATGTCCTTTTATCATATGTGATTCAAATACTTAATATAATTTTGTACAATCAAAGATGTTGTGGCTACTCTCTAATTATTCAAAATTATATACATTACTAGACATTTATTCTAAAATTTTGCTCATAAATAAATTGCATTTACTTAAAGCAATATAAATAAATATGAACAAAGAACCAATAATTTATGTATCAATATTCATTATGCAAAAATTAAAATTATACATTCAAAAACATAATTTAGGATATTATTATACAAAATTTAAATGTACTAAATTATTTAACTTAATATTGCATGCATAATTTAAATCACAAATTATACATAATGAACATTATATGCACATAAATATACAAAAATTATATCCACACCAAAACTGTGTAATATTCATAACAAATACAAAAAATATGAATATTCAAAATTATGAATTTTTCATAATTTATTTTATAATATGAAAATTTTCATAAAAATATCAAAATTGTGGATATTATGAAAATTTCATAAAGTTATAAAATTTGTAAATTTTATGAAATTTTCCTCAAAAATATCACTTTATGAAATCTAGGAAAATATCACCTTCCTCTATTTTTTTTTATTTTTGGGTTTTTTAAAGAGAAACGACGAGTCGTTTTAGGTCATTGAAACGCCTCCCTTATGGTCTAAACGACATGTCATTTTGGGCTTATGGCCTGAAACAATATGCCGTTTCCTTTTGCTGAAAACGCACTTCCTCTAGTTGAAACGACATGTCGTTTTCAATCTCAATACCTAAAAACAATGTGTCATTTTTAGTTGACAAAACGCGCCCTTCTTTGCCATAAACAACATGTCATCTCATATCGTCTTCAACTTATAACACTGCCTTACAGATGTCACAAATGTTGTTATATTCATTCTTTTTACCACTATTTAAGATAAACTATTTTAAATAAAAACATAATTTGGAAACATACCCTAGGATCTATACATACATTTTTTTTTTATAAATTGCTTGATTATAAGTATTCTTTAAATAGTTTATCACACCAAAACAATAAAATCATAATTTAAATAAAAATCAACACAACTTTTAAAATCTGCTTACATAGTTCGGTAGGCCGAACTTCGGACTTTGGCAGGCTGAACTTGACTGGTAGTTCAAACTTCAACCAGTAGTAGGCCGTCCAAAGCTCTACAAAATAGGGTTTTAAAATCACTAAGATTGACAGGCCAATATAGGGTAATCGACAGGCCGATACTGACACCGATAGATCGACCAATAATGATCGACAAGCCAAACTGTTGATAAAATCAAAATTAAATTTTAAATCAAATCTCAATATTTCAAAGTGCAAAAGGATAGATAATAATCATATAAAGTTATAGAATCTTGGTTCAAATCTTTAAATCTCTTTAAATAAACATACTAACATAGTTTATAACTTTGAATTTCTTCCTTGGCGTTTTGCCTTTTTCAATCCATTCTTTCAAGCTCACACGGCTGCTCTCACCCTCCACCTATTTATATAATCCTCTTACCCTTATTTGCAACATGAAGTATAACTAAGTAAGCCAAAAGCTTAGTAAGTACATTTTTCTATCTCACAACATAAAACATTTTATGAACATCTTTATGAAACATCATTTCCATAACCAACATCATCATAATAGTGCACTAGGCATAGTTACACATAAAACATATCTTTCGTTAACATTAACCATATTAAAACATTGTTCATAGGTAGCTAACCCCAAACCAAACATGACATTATAACATAAACATAACTTAAACATGGGTGTGCAACACTTATTTAAGTGATACATATATACATATATATATATATACTTTTATACCTTTGAATACGTTATCATCAAAGTGTACATAACTTTTTGTAAATCAAACTTTCATAATAATACATTTAATAAAACCGTTATAGAATCATCATAGGAATCATCATGACACTATAAGTAAAACTACATTTAATGACATATTATTTACGATATGTAGTTTTTGAATGTCGTTGAAAAGTACATACAACGACATCTCCAACAAACATATCGTTAATGACATTTGAAACAACAATTAACGACATCTATATAGATGTCGTATTAAAGCTCTCCTTTTAACGACAATAGTTTAGTGTCGTTAAATTATTTAACGACAAGTAGGAGATGTCGTCAAAGCCTTGGAGATTCTACGACACCCCTTATAGACAATATTAGTTAAGATGTCATCTATAAGGGGTATCGTAAAATCTCTAAGACGTTGATGACATCTCCAACTGTCGTTAAATAATTTAATGACACTAAACTATTGTCGTTAAAAGGAAACATTTAATACAGCTTCTATATAGATGTCGTTAATTATTATTTCAAATATCATTAAAGACATGTTTGTTGGAGATGTTGTTGTATATACTTTTCAACGACATTCAAAAACTACATGTCATAAATAATTTGTCCTTAAATGTAATTTTTCTTGTAGTGTGAACATAAACTTCAAACCTTTTACAAACCACATCATGTTGCAGGTGAGAATGTATTTACCTGTTTAGCTTACTAAAACTTAATTGAAGATGACGTCACTACGGTCTTGATGTGCTCACTCACTACAAGAAAAACTACATTTAACGACATATTATTTACGACATGTAGTTTTTGAATGTCGTTGAAAAGTACATATAACGACATCTCTAACAAACATGTGGTTAATGACATTTGAAACAATAATTAACGACATCTATATAGATGTCGTATTAAAGGTCTCCTTTAAACGACAATAGTTTAGCGTCGTTAAATTATTTAACGACAAGTAGAAGATGTCGTCAAAGCCTTGGAGATTCCACGACACCCCCTATAGACGATATATTGACTAATGTCGTCTATAAGGTCAATATGTCATCTATAAGGGGTGTCGTAGAATCTCCAAGGCTTTGACGACATCTTCTACTTGTCGTTAAATAATTTAACGACACTAAACTATAGTCGTTAAAAGAAGACTTTTAATACGACATCTATATAAATGTCGTTAATTATTCTTTCAAATGTCGCTAATGACATCTTTGTTAAAGATGCAGTTGTATGTACTTTTCAACAACATTCAAAAACTACATGTCGTAAATAATGTCGTTAAATGTAGTTTTTCTTGTAGTGACTCCTTGATGTTTTCATTTAAAATAAAATTAACATTTATCTATTTTCAAGGAATCATCCAATACTATAATGCATAATTCATACCTCCATCTATTTCAAGAAATACATGAAGACTACCTGCCTGACCTTATGCATTCATAATTCATACACAATTAAAGCACACTACAAAAAAAACTATATTTAACAACATGTTATTTACGACATGTAGTTTTTGAATGTCGTTAAAAAGTACATACAACGACATCTCCAACAAACATGCCATTAACAATATTTGAAACAATAATTAACGACATCTATATAGGCATTGTATTAAAGGTCTCCTTTTAACGACAATAGTTTAATGTCGTTAAATTATTTAACAACAAGTAGGAGATATCGTCAAAACCTTGGAGATTCTACGACACCCTTTATAGACGACATTGGTTAAGATGTCGTCTAGAAGGGGTGTCATAGAATCTCCAAAGCTTCGACGACATCTCCTACTTGTCGTTAAATAATTTAACGACACTAAACTGTTGTCATAAAAAGGAGAATTTTAATATGGCATCTATATAGATGTTGTTAATTATTGTTTCAAATGTCGTTAATGGCATGTTTGTTGGATATGTCATTGTATGTACTTTTCAACGACATTCAAAAACTATATGTCGTAAATAGCATGTCGTTAAATATAGTTTTTCTTGTAGTGTAAGTTCATGAGTCCTGTCATCATCAACCACATGCTCACAATTTGAGTAGTTGATGCAACTCATGACTTTCATATACTTGGCCCATTTAGTTTCACAATTTAAGAAGAAACTTTTTCTGATTACTTGGAAATCGTTGAGATTATTATCAACAGCTCTACTTATTATAAAACCTAGATTTTTTTCCTATAATTTTTAGAGCTTTATGTGATTGAATATTCTTACTAATGTTACATGTTTTGAAACATTAAATTTGATCAAAATATATCGAGTGAAAGTATACTTAAAGCTAATTAAATTTTATACAAATGTTATAGTTTAAAACAAAACTATATAAAAAAGTATATTATCATATAGTAGCATAGAATTATTATAATCTTCTTTCTCGTTCATAGAACACTATAATATTCTTTCAACATATATATGCCATGTGCCTACCATTATGTAGTCAGTATTCTTTTGAAAGGCTAGTTGTAGTAGGTTAGAGATTGAGATGAGGATCGGATTTTTGACACTATTTTAAGCTCAAATCGTAAAAATGTCTTTATCTGCATAGCTTCTAGTAATTTTCTTTTACAGAGGACCTCTTCTAGTACTTGGGCCATAGTAATAGACATTGGCAGAATAATATATAAGACATTGGCACAACAATATATAAACGACAAATTAGGCATGATGCCATCATTAGTTGTCAACGTAGTGGTCCAATAAGTACATTAGACATGGGGCTTGTTTGGTAGGGTTTATTAAAAAGCTATTTTTGATTTTGTGACACCAAAAATTACTTTTAAAAGTGTTTGAATGATCTATCAGGAGTTCTTTTGCTATCCATAAGTGCTTCCTAACAAGCCATAAAATGTGGATTCCTAAAAAAAAAAAAACTTTTAAAATAGACTTTAAAACTTATACCAAAAAGTTAATGATAGACTATATAAGCTTATATACAATATTTTTGAAACTTTTAAAAATAATTAAAATTATTTTAACCCATAAAAACTCTTGTAAAAATATGATTTTAAATACTTATTAAAAAACTACAACTTTTATTTTTCTTTTTTACTGACTAATAAAATTGGTTATCTACTAGGGGCACAACAAAAGTACTCAAATATGATGATATATTATTTGTAATGTCAAAACAGAAGTATACATACGAGAAATATGAAAAGTAGAATTATCTACAAGGTTACACGTCCATCAACTTTAAAAGAACTCTTGAACCTAAAATGATGAGATAATGACTTATAACTAAGGATAAATTACCACATTAGTCTTTAACTTTTTACAAAAATATGATTTTGATCCCCAACCTTTTATTTTTAATTTATTAGTCCTTAACCCTTCATTTCAATTGCTAAAGGACTAATTCAACGATTAAACTGTTAATTTTGGGACCAGTTTGTCACCTATTTGATAATTTTGAGGATCAAATTATCACCTTTTTGATAACTTTGGGACTAGTCTGTCACCTTATCTCCTTTAAAATTAAATATTTAACCGTTAAATTGGTCTCTCAGCAACTAAGATCAAAGGTTGGGGACTAATAAATTAAAAATATAAGGTTGGGGATAAATGTTCACTTTCATGAAAGATTTGGGACTATTAGAACAATAATTAAATAAAGGGCATATATTTATACATGTATTTTAGGTTTATTTACACAATAAACCTTTAGTTTTTGATCTCATTTTAGATTATATTTAATATATAAATCTATAACTTACCTCAGTCAATAAGTTCTTTTGACCTTTAAAGTAACCAAAATATCCTTATCTAAAAGAGAAAAAAATAAAACTTTCAAAAAAATAAGCAAAAAACAAAACAAAAACTTACAAAATATTTATTTTTAAGGTATTCTACACATGTTTGAAGTCAAAAACCTTGGTAAAGTTTTTTTAACTTTTTAAATTATCTTATTTTTTAGGGTATTTTAGGTAATTTTTTGAGTTAAAATTGAAGATTAATCAGAAAAAGATATAAATTTTTATATTAAATTTAATTTAAAAGTATACATTCAATAAGATGAAAAAACATAAAGTAGTTTTTGAATTACTTTGAAAGAAGGGGTATAAAAAGAAAAATATCTCTTATATGAATAATACTGCTAATATATCTTATTCATCTCTTATATGGTTTGGGGTTGCATTCTGTTCAAAATAAATCCATAAACTAGAGAAAAAGCCTCTCCATTGAATCCGTCGCACTTTGTTTAAATTTCTAATCAAATCGAACCCTTTCTTTCCCTTTACGATGATTTTAAAACTTCTCTTCCTTAGCTTCAATTTAACCTACTTTCCATTAAAAAAAAAAACAAAAAAAAAAACAAAATTCCAAATTCCAAGTTATTGCAAAATTAAAAAAAAAATGCTTTTGCAGTTTATTTTCAGATGAATCAAGAACTGCAAGACTCTAATCAGAGAAAGATATATCATGATTAGTGTACTCTCTCTATTTGTTGTGAAAGAATGGAAAAAAAAATAATTTGAGCAAAGTAATAGCCTCCATTTTTGTATGCTATTGTAGAGTTTTGTGTACAATTGGCTTTAAGGCTCGTGACTTTAAGGCACGTGTTATGAAATTTCATCTTAATAGCAGTTGTTGGAATATTGCTGTATGAAATAGTGTTCCATACTATTCGTCATCAACTATAGTTTGAGATTGTTCAGTACCAAAAAAAAAAAAAAAATCAAACTAACAACCTATGTCGGGAGATTAGACTCTTAATTTCTTTCTTATTTTATTTGGCACAAATAATTACCTTGGAGTTTGAAGTTTTTACTTTTTTTCCATGTAAATATCAAGAATTCTAGAAAGTATTAATCTAAAAGGGAATTGACATAAAGAACGGATCAATTTTGGTTTGAATGCTTATTTTAGTTGCAATTATCATCTTGCAGAATAATTAAGGGTTAAATTAATTAATGTCGTCAAATAGAAAAAATGAAAAAGGTACATAATTAAACTTAGACCGTGATTTCATGAAGTTAAATAAATTTAGTTTCCATTGCAAAGACTCCACGTTTTTTTCACTATTAGCCATCACTATTAAAACTGACTTCAAGCTAGGATTGGCAATTTCACAAATTCCAACACTGAATAGTGAGGAGTCAAGGAGCAAGAGTCGTGGTCCCCAATATATATGTAATATTGTGTGAACGTAGACATTTCTAGACTTAAGATGTCTAAAGTAGAAATTTTAGGTAATTGGCTCTCGTACTAACAGACATTGCCTCAATTAATGTATAAACGATAAATCAGTGTGAAGCCATCTATGGTGTCGAGGTAGTGGTCCAATTGGTACATGACACATAATATTAGTCCTTATCCATCATAGATACAACGTGACTAAAACATGATAGGAAATAAAGATCATAGTGATTTCACGTTTAGGAAAATGACAACGCTGCCACATCACATGGCATGCAAAGAAAAAAGAAACAAGACCATATCGGCAGCGTATGTTTGTATGTAAAAATTTGCAGGCGCACGGAAAAGGACTAAAAGCCCAGTTGGATCATATGTTTGAAAAGAAAATTTAAAAAGTAATTTAAATTTGTATAGTGAAAAAAAAACACTATAATAAAAAAGTTTAATTTTGTGATTCAAACAGGTAAAATGCATTAGTAGTTTGGATAATGTATTTTTGTAGATGAGCATAAGTATATTAGATATTCTCAACTTGAAAATAAATAAATAAAAAAATGATCCCTTAAAAAAGACGAGTGAAAAATTGTAATCCGTCTAGGAATTTTGCGCTTCAAAGAGAAAAATTTAAAAAAAAAAAAACAAAGGATATTGCAAATTGGGAATTAAGTCATGTATATATTAAAAGCATGTGAAGAACTAAATAGCTGTTAGGTTTGTTTGTTCTTTATCATAGGCTTTTCTCTATGTGTGTGTGTGTTTTTCTTCGCCTTGGTTTATGCTAGTTGTACGACTCATACAAATTATGCCCTGTGTAAATAAAATAAAAAATAAAAAATTAAAGGTCGAAGGCAATATTAGCTAGCAAATTAAAGGCCAAATGAGTCGCATTTATGGTTGTTTGGTTGAGTTGGCTTTAGGGTCTTCGAGAATTCTTTTTTTTTGGAAATTGTGTAAATGCAACTTTTTAAATTTAGTGACTTAAATTGTAAGTTTTAAAAATATTTATAGTAATTAGAAAGAAGTAAAAAATCTACTCAATAAAAAGATTTTTTAGTTATCTATTAATTATGAGCAAAAAACTTTTATTAGTAAATTTTATTTTTACTATTATTTACTATAAATATTTTTAAAACATGATATTTAGTACAAAGAGTTTTAAAAATCTAACACAACACAAATTAGTCACAAAGTAATAAAAGGGGGCAAGCTCACCATGACAATATATATCCCACATTTCATTTTGGTTGAAAGAGAGGCATATACGGCTTTCTCCCTTTCTCATGATTCTTTTGTTTTATTTTTTTTTAGTTTGAGACTGTAATTGAAATTAAAAGTTTAAATCAACGTTGATTTCAAATTTAAATTTTATTAAAAAAACACTATAACAAAGTTGTATTGACTATTTTTTCAAATGCCCATTATTAATTTTTTTTTTTTGGAAGATATGACCTATTAATCTTTTTTTTTTAACTATTTTCATCAATGATGTCATCTTTTTATTTTCTTATTTTTTTTCCCTTTCATACAAGTTTCCGATGGAGATCATGTCTTTTTTTTTTCTTTTTTATTATTTTTGTTGTTCCACCTAATATGCTATATAATTTTAATTTTGTTGCATTTAATTTTTTTTCTAATTTGTGTTGATTGAAAATTTGTGTACAATATATTTTAAACTAAGCAAAACTCATTATAATCCTCTAAAATATTAATCCTTAATATTATGTATCAAACAAGACCTTCATAAATCATATAATTTCTCACTAAATATTTCATTTCCAAGTGCATTCATAAAACTTATTTTTCATTTTTATATGTACCCTGACCTTATATGGGTGGTTATATAAAATGCTAAAAATAACATCTAAAAACAATCTCAAACAGACTCTAAATATTAATTAAAACCGATTAGTTAGGAAAAAAATAAAAGCATTTTAATTCGATTTTTGCTACTTTTGGGATAATGATAGTTGTGCTAAAGAGTATAGAAATACGTTATTCTTTTTTTTCTTGTTTTACTAAAAGGACTTTTTATATTTTTAATTGTACTAATGTTGATCAAAGCAACAACAAAGCAATATGTCAAATCATATACGCTACATGCTATAAATCTTGAATGTTCAAATGCAAGCAAAACACTAAAAAGACACCTAAATGAATCTTGGTTTTTAAGGTCTCGTTTGTTTCGTATATTCGGTAACTTTTTGGATTCAAATCTTTAAAATTTGTTGGATACGTATTTATTTTTCTTAAAATTTAAATCAAATAAAAGACCCATTTAGTAACTCGATTTAAACTGAAACTTTTTCCGATTACTTGGAGATTGTTGAGGTTGTCATCAACGGCTCTACTTATTATAGAACCTAGATTTTTTTACTATAATTTTTAGAGCTTTATACGATTGAATATTTTTACTAGTGTTACAAGTTTTGAAACATTAAATTTGCTTAAAATATATAGAGTGAAAGCATACTCAAAAGTAATAAAGTTTTATACTAATTTTATAGCTTAAAACAGAACCATATCAACAGTGTATTTTATCATATAGTGGCATGGATTATTATAATCTTCTTTCTTTTTGATAGAACACTACAAAATTCTATTAACATATAGATGCCATGCGCCTACCATTGTGAAGTCGCTATTCTTCTGAAAGACTAGCAGTGGTAGAGTAAAGATTGAGATGAGGATTAGATTTTTTGTACTATTTTAAACTCAAATCGTACAAATGTCTTTATCTGCATAGCTTCTAGCAATTTGCTTTTGCAAAGGGCCTTTTCTAGTGCTTCTACCATACTAATAGACATTCGCACAATAATATATAAACGACAAATTAGGCATGAAGCCATAATATAAGGTGGTCCAATTTGTACATTAGACAGAGGACTTGTTTGGGAGGGTATCCAAGCTGCTAATGCATTTTACCTGTTTGAACCATAAAGTTAAACTTTTTATTATAGTGTTTTTTTTTTCACTATAAAAATTTAAATTACTGTCTAAATGTTCTTTTCAAACCCATGACCCAACTGGGCTCTTAGTCCTTTTCCATGCCCCTGCAAATTTTTACATACAAACATACGCTGCAGACATGGTGCTGTTTATTTTTTCTTTGAATGCGATGTGATGTGGCAGCGTTTTCATTTTCCTAAAGAAGAAATCACTATCATCTTTATTTGCTGTCATGTTTTAGTCACGTTGTACCCGTGATAGATAAGGACTAATATTATGTGTAATGTATCAATTGGACCACCACATTGACACCTTAGATGGCTTCACACTGATTTATCGTTTATACATTTATTGCTGCAATATCGGTTAGTATGGGAGGTAATTACGTACCCAAATTGATGTCTACTTTAGACGTCTTGAGTCTAGAAATGTCCACGTTCACACAAGATTACATTTATATCGTGGACCACTACTCTTGGTCCTTGAAACCTTCCTATTCACTGGCTTAATTTGTGAAAATTGCCGGTTCTAGAAAATCAATTTTTATCGTCATAGCTAATAGTGAAAAAAATGTGGAGTCTTTGCATGGAAACTACATTTATTTAATTTCATGACATCACATTCTAAGCTTAATTATGTACTTTTTTCATTTTTTTCTATTCAACGACATTAATTAATTAAACTCCTAATCATTCTGCAAGATGATAATTGCAACTAGAATAAGCATTCAAACAAATGTGGTCGCGGATGCGTTTAGCAGTATCATCCCGAGAAAGCTAATGTGGTCACAGATGCGCTTAGCAGGAAGTCTTTAGGAATTCTGGTTTGTTTGACTTTTGAGGACTGGAGCAGGAATGCAACGGTGAGCGAGTATAGGCTGCGGTATCATGAAGACCGTGACCGAGTTTCGGTGTATCATGTGGAGGCAACCCCAGCTCTTGTTCGGATGGTGAAGCAAAGTCAGTGGCAGGATCAACATTTGTAGGTGATTTGGTCGCGGATTCAGAACGGGGAGCAGTTTGAAGAATGGAGCATGCATGCAGATGGATCGTTGTATTTCCGGGAGCGTCTTGCAGTTCCAGCTATCGCCGAGGTGACGAAAGCCGTTTTGGACGAAGCTCATAGGTCTTAGTTTGCTATTCATCCGGGGAGCACAAAGATGTATCGTGATTTGAAGAGGCAGTATTGGTGGAGAGGCATGAAGAAAGACGTTCGAGAGTACGTGGCCAAGTGTTCAACGTGTCTTCAGGTGAAAGCAGAGCATCAGAAGCCTGCAGGTCAGCTTTAGCCGCTTCCTATTCCAAGGTGGAAATGGGAGCATGTGACGATGGATTTTCTCACAGGTTTGCCGAGGACGAAGCAGCGGCATGATGCAGTTTGGGTCATGGTCGACAGGTTGACGAAATCGGTGCATTTCATTCCATTTAGGTCGACGTGTTCGAGGAGGATTCTCGGGAAATTGTATCTGCAGAACATTGTGAGGTTGCATGGAGTTCTGTTGTCCATCACCTCTGATCGAGACACCAGGTTTAATGCTAAGTACTGGAGGAGTTTTCAGGAGGCTTTAGGTACGGATTTGAACTTCAGTACGGCGTTTCATCCTCAGACTGATGGGCAGTCTGAGCGGGTTATTCAGATTCTCGAGGATATGTTGCGTGCCTGTGCGTTGGACTTCGGCGGGAATTGGAAGCAATGTTTGCATCTGGCGGAGTTCGCATACAACAATAGCTATCAGGCGAGTATTGGTATGGCACCGTTTGAGGCGTTGTATGGGCAACCGTGTCGGTCACCTGTGTGTTGGGACGAGCTGGAAGATAGGGTTATTCTTGGGCCGGATGAGATCCGTGATAGTAATGAGAAAGTCGCGGTGATTCGAGATAGGTTGAGAGCAGCTCAGAGGCGACAAAAGAGTTACGCGGATAGGAGACGTAGACCCTTAGAGTTCGTGGTTGGAGATTTCGTTCTCTTGAGGGTATCACCTCGTAAGGAAACTATGCAGTTCGGGGTGAGTGGGAAGCTCGCGCCGAGGTATATTGGGTCGTTCGAGATCACTCAGCGTGTTGGTGTGGTCGCTTATCGGCTTGATCTTCCGCCCAAACTTTCTCATGTTCATGATGTGTTTCATGTGTCGATGCTTGAGAAGTGTCCGCCTGAGCAGGGTAAGATAGTCTCATTTCGCGATGTTCAGGTTCGGGAAGATACGACGTACGAGGAGGTGCCGATTCAAATCATCAATCGGAAGGTGATCAGTTTGCGTCATCATGAGATACCATTGGTTAAGGTCGTGTGGCAGCATCACAGGGTTGATGAAGCCACGTGGGAATTAGAATCGAGTATGCGAGAATTGTATCCGCATTTGTTTTGTTTCTGAAATGAAATATAAATTTCGAGGGCGAAATTTCTTTTAGGAGTGGAGAGTTGTAACGCCCCGAAATTTATTTAATGTTATTATAATGTAAGTGATGAATTAGTGTGCCATAATTAATGTTTCAACATTAATTTGATTACTTGGTTGGATTTTGAATCTTTGGTTGTTTTGTTAATTTGATAAATTCAAATGATTTCTTATTGTTTTAAAATGATGATTTGAGTTTTAAAAACACAACAATTTGTAAAATGTTAAAAATATTTCGTTTTACAAAACTGTGGGTGGCATTTGGTTTTCGCACAGTAAAACCGCCCATCGATTTTCTCTATTTATTCTCCCTCCTCTCCCTCTCTCATCACACTCTCTGCTCACTCTCTCTCTCTCTCCCTCACCGTGACTCTCTCTCTCTCTCACTCTCTCTTGATCTCTCTCGGTCTCTCCTTTCTCTCTCTACTTCTCTCACAAATTTTTGAATCAAATTCAAATCCAAGCTTTGGGTTAGCAAGGAGGAAGCTCGGGGACGTGTTTTGGCAACCGAGAACGCGGATTGAAGCTTCGATTCGAGGTTTGTTTGAAATTTCTAAACTTTTTCCAAAATTTTCAATTTTGTGCATTTTTGAAATCTAGGTTTGTTTAAGCTTAGAAAACCTTGGGTTTGAGTTAAATGAACTTAGGACAACTAGAATTTAAGCTTAGATTGAAGAAAAACGGATTGGATTCAAGATTTTTCATTTTTCTCTCTATTTTCTCATTTTTGAATTTTTGAGATTTTTGAGTTTAAATCTTGTTTAAATGAGTTCAAATGTATTCTAGTATGTTTTTCTATTAACTATGATTGTTTTCCATGCCTGAGATTTGAGAAAAACAGGTTAGAATCAAGATTTGAATTTTTGGGAATCGAGAAACCCGTGGCTGGATTTCTGGGATTTCCCAGTTCGGCAGGCCAGAATAGGGATCGGCAGGCCAGTGTTCTTCCGTCCGGCAGGCCGAACCTGGGGAAATGACCGGCCGACCGGACTTGGTTTCCGGCAGGCCGAACTGTGCAGTTCGGCCGGCCGAAGCAGGGAGTCCGACAGGCCGATCGAGACATGGAAAATTTTGTGATTTTTCACCTGTTTTCACTGTTTTGAACCCTGATTTAAATTCCAACCTTATAGAATGATTTTAAAGATACAAATGGCACACTAGGACATCATGAAATGGTTTAGTAACATAGAATGTCTCGAACTAGATATTGATCGACTTAGTTTGTATCTAGGATCGTTCGTGGTTCTGCGGAGCTAACGTATAGCGGGCCAGGATTACGGTGTGGGGCACCGGCACGAGTATTGAGGTAGGACTTCTACCCCATTTCCTTGGTAGCCTAGTTTCGAAATGATTTGGCTTTGAAAAGGGATTTCTATTAAAACGTTTTCAACGGTTGTTTGAAAATGGATTTATCGGTTATATTTTAATATACCGTGAACTGAAATGAACTTCATAATGAATGTAAATGACAACACTCGGTAATTAGGTTTTGAATGATAATGATAACAAACATATAGGCATGATGTCATATCAGAGATCGGGTCTTGTAGTGATTGACCTTGGGGGCAGGTCCCAAAATCCAGCTGGGCCACTACGGTGGTGATATTCTTATGGTTTGCCTAGGAAAAGAAAAATGATATTTCTGGTTGTTCGAGTAAACTGTTTTGGGTAAGAACGGTTTTACTTAAATTTATTTTATTTATTTATTTCTGTTTTTTTAAAATTAAATAATTTGATAAAATACTGTCCTACTAAGCCTTTCGCTCACATTTTATTTGTTTTAAACTTCCCCCTTCTAGGTGGATTCCCATTTAGGTTCGGAGAGGATTCTTCGGACAGAAACCAGGAGCAGTAGGAGGATTTGTAGGTTAAATTGTATTAATTATTCAAGGCATGTAATATTTAACTTTCTTAATGCTTGGACTGTAGCTGTATTACTATATTGTCAGTACTATATGTGTGCACAAGTTGTGGGTCGATGAACCCATACTCGCGGCTCTTATTATTTTATTATTTGTTTAACATTTATAAATTCTCTTGTAAAATGTGGTTGAAACCTTTCCATTTCTTGTTCAATTTAATCCTTAAACCATTAATTTCAATTAAATTCTACTTTAATTAATTTAAATAACCTGTCACGTTACCTTCTATACTTTAGGGTGTGACAATTGGTCCTTATCCATCATAGATACTACGTGACTAAAACATGATAGCTAATAAAGATGATAGTGATTTCACGTTTAGGAAAATGACAACGCTGCCACATCACATGGCATGCAAAGAAAAAAGAAACAAAACCATATCTGTAGCATATGTTTGTATGCAAAAATTTGCAGCGGCATGGAAAAGGACTGAGAGCCCAGTTGGATCCTATGTTTGAAAAAACAAATTTTTGTCCATATGTTGGATCATAGCTTTGCACTCCCTAGCTCATATGTGGTGTCACTTGTTTGCGGCTAGGAGTGATTTTTGTCCGGCCACCCTTTGGCTAACACATAGAGTGATGAAGTGGAGTTGGGCCTATGGTTATGTTTGCCAAACTCAATGGGTCAATTTGACAAGTACCACTTCAGTGATATTGGTTTTGAATTTTACTATTTTTATGATAAAATTTAAAACATATTACTTTCAATGAATATAGAGACAAAATTAATCCCAAGTATTTTGGGTTAGGATTGACCAAATATGTATTATCTAAGTGTGCTTTGAACTTTTTTACTAGGAAAAATGGTATGAATTAAAAGAAGAGAAAAAAAACCATAGCACACAATAGTGGCGGTAAAAAAGTATTATACCATCTAATTTACTCAAACTCGACTCAATGGGTTACACAAAGCCTTTATTTATGGTTTTTTATAATATGTTACTGACCATGCGCAGATTAATTTCATTAGATTGGTAACAAAACATATTAGTAAGTGATGGCATTCCTATTGAAGATTCTCATGTTATCCGCTCTTTTCTCTTACCTCTCAAGAAGAGTGTAGTGTAATATTTCCAATGAGTAGCTCATAGGATCCGGTGGTAGTGATGCGTGGCCTTTACTTCACCACTTTCCCTAGTATATTGTATTAGTGTAAGAATTAAGAACTCTCTCCAAAATAATGAAAAGAAAGTAAAGGCCATTACTTAATGTTTCATGTATCTCATTTATGGGCGCAACACTTATTTGTGGATTTTAGTTTTCTTTCCAGGATGGATATTTAAGCCTCTACTTGTTTCTTTTCTATTTGAAATTTTCTTGATTGCTTTAAGCTTTTTAAATTTCTTTACTTTTACCTATTACTACCATCCCTCACTTAGCTGCATCACAAACCATAAATGTCAAGAAGTACCGCAGGGGATGATCGCTAATCAATTATTTTTGCATTATGATATAATTTAAAAATAGTTTTTTTTACATGGACTCCCTTAACTTTTTGTTTTTGACAAATTGGTCCCTCAACCTTTTATTTTGATAATTTTGCCCCTAAACTTCGTTGCAATACTAGTCAAATTCTAAATAGAGTCAAATTTATAGATGGAATGAAGCACGCGACTCTCATGTGGACTTCTTTTTGATAACTCTGTCTCTTTTGGCTTCATCAAAGGAAGAAACCAACCTCTTCAGTTGGTTGGGTTTGAAGATGAGACAGAATCCAATTGAAGCACTGATTTTACATTTATTTGAGGCCGTCTTGAGGAAGGTCGGATGGCCATTTTCCGAAAGGATATTCCTGAGAAGGCTGAACTAGAGCATGATAAGTCTTGATTAAGTTAGAATACTGTAGATTTATTTGATATTTATTGGGCTTTTTTATGGCCATGTTTTTCTTTTTTATATATATAAATGTAGAAATTGTTAATTTTATTGCTTTTGCATTTTTTTTGTTGCCACAAACTGCTTTTAGGGAATTTGGAAAGATTGTGTTTTCGATAGATGTTTCTTGCTACTAGTGCGTGAAATTTTTTTTACCTTTTTCACTTATGAAAGGAGTAGCTTCCATTCTGGGATGCAATTTTATGGTTTTATGTACAAATGACATAAGACTCGTGATTTTATAAAGGTAGATGTGGAATAAACTTACCTAGCATACTTTTTTTTAGTGTAATTTTGTCATAAAGACTCGTGATTGTCCTGACTTTATATTAATAACTTCCATTATCACATGCCATTTTATAATTTTGCCTTTCAAAACTCAATTGACAATATCACTTATTTATTTTGACACTGCGATCACGACAATGTCCTTCAATTGCGGTAATTACACGACATTAAAATTTTTCGGGCACCGATTGGACATGGATTGAGATAGAATGTACTAGGAGAACGAAGGTACTTGGCTATTTTCATGTAATTTAAATTGGAAATCCGTAAAATAAAATGACAAAAAAATTCACATGATTTATTATTACTCTTGTTGTCGGATCACCAAGTTAGGTCCAGGCTGAATATTGGATCCATAAAGACCCTAGATGGAACTTGGCCCGAGACGGATCTCGGTCCATATGGTCTTGGTGTACTGTAGAAGTTTCTTCGTTGGATGATACCCGAGGAGGGTAAAATATTCTATTTACATCCGTATTCAAATTAGAAGATCTCTTAGATAGGGATAAGCATTCAACCTGATCAAGTTCTACCGAATCCAAGATACTTAGAATGGATAAGACTTAAAAGAGATCATGGTAATATCCTTTAGCCAATGAGAGAAGAGCTTATCATTTTTTTGAATTTAAATGGTGGATGACCCCAGGGACTATAAATAGGGGCTGGCTTTAGAGAGCAGTTTGAGTCCAGTTCTTGGCACAAACCATTTGTATACTTATTTTTTCAAAGTGAAACCCTATCATTTAAGAAAATCAAAAGTGAACTTAGCCTTCATATAAGGTGAACTACTATAAATTTTATGTGTACTTGCTATTATTTCCTTTACTATTTTGTTTACTTTATTTGAGAGTGATTGATTTAGTGAAGAATTAGAGAGATCTTTGCTTGACGAGTTTTGCTCGTCAACAACTATTATCATTATTTTTAACAATATCATCATTATTTATTTTGCCTAATATTTTATTACTATTTCTATTATTAGATTATTAAGAAAACACATGTAATATCATTGTTGGATTTTTTTTTTGAAAAATATCATTGTTGGAAATTTATTGCACATGATGTCTGCTTTTTTATTTTCTTTTAATTTTAGGGAATGCCTAATCAATTTCAGATACGTAAAAACAGCCAAACTAAAAAATTATTGTTGTCCTTATCAGCACTCCAATTAATATATTATTGTAAAAGGTTAAGAAAATTGTATAAATAATATATATTATATGTGAAACATATAAAAATATGTATGGAATATGTTAAGTGGTATAGTTAACTGTCATTCTTAGAAAGCCTTTGGAACCAAATGGTGTTATTTGCATTTCAAAATATACATATATGAGATTGGAACGTTTTATTTTCTTCCAGAATAATTGCCAAAATCTCATTTCGCTCATTTAGTTTATCAATTTAACCATATATTCTTCAATACAATAAAACACCGAGATTTAAAATTGTATCAATATGGATATCGCTAAAAGAAATTGGCGAATATAATATGAGATGGTTAAATGACCTTCTCCGAATAATTTATTTAGACATTTTTTAAGCTCTTCTAGTAATTTGATCATAGTTATAGAAATTATAAAGAAGGATAAATAAGCGAATGGCATATTTTTATAGCATTTTTGGAGTAATTAAATAACATATTTTTGAAACGATTGAATTTAATCTAAAATAATTTATTTACCCAACTGGTAAATGTAAATAAATTATAATGAATTACTTATCTTAATTATTTTAATATATTTTTTACTTAATTTATTTAAATTTTTCTTTCATTTCTTGGAAGGAAAGATTGTTTTTTTTATTTTCTATGCGTGGTAGAATCCATGAAGCCTTAGTAAGTTGTCATGAGCAGTGTTCCAACCCTTACATCGCGCACAAGGTCCGTTAATGCTTATCTACAAGAGGCACAACATGATTGGCCTTTGGTTAAACAAACCGATTCAAACCGACAATGTAAAATTCTTAAAAGCTATAATGTATAAAAAATTATTACAATATAGAGCTCTCACATTATATAATTTTTAAATAAAATTTTCAATTTAAACCAGTTTGCCAAACCCTCTATAAGATATTTTTATGGTTATATTTAAAATTAAAAAAAATAGAAAAATAGATTGCAATAGACGCCCATTTCTTCTGTAGTGTAAGGCATGCTTGAGACGCGATTTCTACATTTTACGCCCCTCTTACTTTTGTATAGGATAGAATTTTGAAACAGGCTGTCGTAAATAATGCCATAAAGTAGCAAAAATATATCAAAAGCAGAGGCGATTTCAGATTAAGATTCATGTTAAAACAACACAACACATAAAAGATCTTCTTCCTTATTGATAATAGTACATGTATGCAGACCTGCATCTACATCTATTGATGTTAGATGCATTACTGCTTGGAAGAAGTAGACTTTCATTTTGTAACATATTTTAAAAGTTCTGCTTTAAAGCAGTACTGGAACCGTCTACGTGACTGAATACAAACCGTAATGGTTCACGAGCCAGAGAGAGACGTTTTGTCCCATAGGGGTTCTCCCGGATTCCGACGTCTGGACCATCGCTAGAAACAAGCTTGTAGATACTGTCATTCATTTCTGTAGCTTTTTCAATCTTGAACCAACTGTTTCTATCTTCCTTATTTCCACCAAGACTCACTAGTCCAAATTTGTCCACCTTCCAAGCAGATGACCCTCCACATAGCGGTGATAGTTCATCAGTGAACTCGATGTTGAGATCAACGTTCTCATAAATGAACTCATCTTCGTTTGAATGGGTAGGTGAAAAGTGTGCCGGAAGACCAATTAACTCAAAAAAAATTCTGCAATATCAAGATGGGGCTGACAAGTTCCATTACGGTATACACCTACGATAATGGAGGGGGAATATAATAGAGACAGCGCCATTAAAGGCGACAAGTAATAATATTCACCAATTTGTAGTTTGTTTCCGGATGAGTCAAGAACTGCAGAAGGCTGATCAAGGGAGGAGATACCATCGTTGATGGACACTCCATTTGCTGTGAAAGAAACGAGAAGGAAGGACAGTATGAGTAAAGAAATATTGGCTTCCATTGCTGTGTGCTATTTTAAATTTTGTGTACAAATGACTTTAAGGCTCCTGAGTTAATTTATAGATGTAGATGTGTCACAATCTCACCTAACAAACAATTAGCACGTTTTCTTGATGGAAACAATTACTATGTTTTTAAAAGAATAAATATAAACTTAAAATTTTTTTTCCTGAAACATTAATTTTTTATTTAAGAAAATAAATCTAAATATATTGAAGAATCAAAATTTAGTTGACTACAATACATATTAATTTTTCTTAAAAAATGACTCACACACATATATATATATTATACTTTTTGAACTTCGAACAGAAGAATTTGAATTTTTCATGACTTTTTAGTAGAGTTATGAGTAACTATAAACACCAAAAAATAAAAAGAGCTGTAAGTAATAATACGTTCCTAATATGCTAAAAATAATATCCATATCAAGATCATAAGTGGAAGCGTAGAAACGACATACCTCCAACCATTGCAATTGTCCTTTGTATGCAGTCCAAAGCTCTAGCTGTTGCCTTCCTTGCTGCTTCTCTTATTTGGATGCTTCTACCACACTAACGCTTAATACGATGGTGTATGTAAATTTGACTATTTGTGATAGGGAGCAAGTCTTTTGTTCAACACATGAACATGAAAAATTTGTTTTCTGCTTATATCCAAATCCTCCCATCAAGGACTTATATAATTAATGGGAAATAAATATGAGACTATTTATGTAAAACCGTTACAGCAAATAAATTGGTTTCAATTTTTTTTGAAACTGTTGAAACATAAACGGTTATATTCTCTCACTTGGTCTCCATATTTAACCTTATATTCATTAAACCCAAACTTTTAAGAAACAAATACATAAATCACGGCGATAATTCCTCTAAATGTGAGTATTAACTTCAATGTATTACTATGTATTATTTCTAAAACTTTATTCCTTATATGGTAACTTAACTTTATGAATAAGCACAATGTTTATGAATAAAACATTTCTAGATCATTTTCGGCTCCAATGTTGTATTCAGACTCTTGAAGATCCACAATATAATCACTCAGAATCGCTAGCTCCTTACTCTAGTAGATCTCCTTAATGTTGGTTCAACATTCTTCTAAGGAGCATGTTGTTCAACAAGTTCTTGTATTTGTTGTTCATTTGGATCTACTATTTCTGGATTAGCAGTTTGTGGAGCTTGAATGACTGATTGTTGTTTATTACGCATTTGAACTATAGGTATGTTGTGTACAAAAATCACTCTATCACATGATGTGGAATATTGGGCGTCTGCATGATCTTTCTTAAGAACAGTGTTCCAGAATCAATCGCTCCTCCTGATCAAGTCATTCTTAAGAAATTTTGCATTCCTTGACTCCACAAACTTAGTAGTATATGATGGATAATAAAATTTGTGTCGTTTAGAACGTTTAGCATAACCAACGAAGTATCCACTTATGGCCATTGGGTTTAGCTTCTTTTCTTATGGATTATATACTCTCATTGTAGACGGGCATCCCCAAATGCATACATGTCGCAAACTTGGTTTCTAATCTTTCCATAACTCGAATGGTGTCTTTGAGACAGCCTTGGTTAGAACTCGGTTTAATATATACGTAGCTGCCTTGAGAGCCTCAGTCTATAAGGACTTAGGAAGCTTGGAGCTGTTAAGCATACTCTATACCATAGCCAACAATGTTCGGTTTCTTCTTTCTGCCATACCATTCTAGTCTACAAAACCAGGCATAGTGTCCTGGGTAACAATCCCATGTTCTTGAGGAAACTTAGTAAATAGACCAGGCGCTCGTCCATCTCCGGTGTATCTACCATAGTATTCACCACCTCTATAAGATCTCACTAATTTTATTTGCTTACCGCATTGTTTCTCTACTTCTGCCTTAAACACGTTGAAGGCATCTAAAGCTTCATTCTTATTATAAAGCAAATAGAGATACAGATATCGTGAGTAATTGTCAATAAAAGTAATGAAATACTTTTGACCATACATGTCTATGTCTAGGCAACAAATATCAATATGTATGATCTCCAAAATGTCTAAACTCCTCTTAGCACATTTCTTTGATATATTAGTCTGCTTACCCTTTATGCAGTCTACACAAGTATCAATGTTAGTAAAATTAAAAGTACTAAGTATTCCATCATTTACTATTCTTTTTATTCTCTAAATAGAGATATGACCTAATCTACGATGCCACAACATTGAGGATTCTTCATTCATAACACATCTCTTAATGCCAACATTATCATGAACATACATAGAAGTATAAGAAGTTTCATTTTGTAAATTAATTTTGAAAAGACCATTAGGCATTGAACCATTTCCAATAAGTTTAGGTCTATAATATAAACTGAATATAGTATCTAAAAAATTAAAGGAAAAACCCAATAATACAAGCCTTGAAACATATATTAAATTACTAGAAAAACTTGGAATATAAAATGTCTTTTCCAATCCTAACACAAAACCACTACTTAAAACTAATTTGCATGTTCTGATTGCCTCCACATGTGAGCATATCTTATTACCTGAGTAGATAAACTAGTCACTGCCCACTAGCTTCCTTAGGTTTTGTAACCCCTACAATGAAACAGTGACATGGATTATAGAACCAAAGTCAATCCACTATGTGTTATGGCCAACATTAACCATATTAGATTCAAAACAAACAAGTGAAAATTGAGTACCTTTCTTCTCAAGCCATTTTTGATATTTAGAACAATCTTTATTTATGTGCCCTTTTTTTTTACAAAAGAAGCACCCGGATTCCTTTTTAATATGAGCCTGTGCAAACAATTTGCCTTTTCCCTTGTTCTTAGTTTGCCCCTTATTCTTCCCTTGAGTTGCCAAATGCACTTTCTCTCCTGCCTCCATAACAAGTCTTCCTTCGTGAACACACATGATCATCAACTTGTTGATAGACCACTTATTCTTATGTGTGTTGTAGGATATTTTGAAAGGTCCATATTGTTGTGGAAGAGTGTTTAAGATATAGTGCACAAGGAAAGTCTCAAACATCTCAACCTCAAGAGTTTTTAACTAAGCTGCTATATCCCTCATTTGCATGATGTGCTCGCGCATACCATGAATTCCAGTGAGCTTCATGGATGAGAATGTCATTATAAAGGTGCTTGCCAAAGCTTTGTCTGATGATGCAAACTACTCATCAATTACCTTCATCAAAGCTCGCACATTGTCATATTGTTCCAATGAACCATGAATACTAGCTGAGATTTTAGTTTTAATAAACATGACATGGAGACGATGAGATTGCACCCATTTCTTATATTTGACAACATCATCTAGTTGGCTGGTTTTTGTAATGGTAGGTCGTTCATCTTTACAGATGGAAAATCAATGTCCATCTAGTCCAAATGAAGAAGAATTCTTTCCTTCCACACCATATAATTATCACCCTTAAGTTCAGGAATATCGCATTTAAAATCAGAGTAGTTTATAGTTTGTATTACTACATAATTAAACATACATACTTGTGTTACTAAATTGTGGCTATAATGATATATGCCATGTTTTACCATTGTAAAAACATGCAATAAAAGTATGTATCAAATGACATTAAAAATTGCATGTGAGCTAAATTTTTAATTCAAATAGATACATACATCTTTATGACGACACTGTCAAATTTATATTCATTTATCTTAATTCCTGTAGGTAAATTAAGAAAAAATAATTTGATACATCATCTTAATTAATCATAGTAAATATAATAAAAATTCCTATGGGATAGAATTTATTATATTACATATGATTAATCCCAATTTAATGTCCTTTTACCATATGTGATTCCAACACTTAATATAATTTTGTATAATCAAAGATGTTGTAGCTACTCTCTAATTATTCAAAATTATATACATTACTAGACATTTATTCTAAAATTTTGCTCATAAATAAATTGCATTTACTTAAAGCAATATAAATAAATATGAACAAAGAACCAATAATTTATGTATCAATATTCATTATGCATAAATTAAAATTATACATTCAAAGACATAATTTAGCATATTATTATAGAAAATTTAAATTTACCAAATTATTTAATTTAATATTGTATGTATAATTTAAATCGTAAATTATACATAATGAATATTATATGCAATAAATATACAAAAATTATATCTACACCAAAACTATATAATATTCATAAAAAATACAAAAAATATGAACATTCAAAATTATGAATTTTTCATAATTTATTTTATAATATGAAAATTTTCATAAAAAATATCAAAATTGTAAATATTATGAAAATTTTATAAAACAATAAAATTTGAAAATTTTATGAAATTTTCCTCAAAAATATCACTTTATGAAATCTAGGAAAATATCACCTTCCTCTTTTTTATTTTAATTTTTGGGTTTTTTTTAAAGAGAAACGACGAGTTGTTTTCAGGTAATTGTGACGCCTCTCTTATGGTCTAAACGACATGTCGTTTTGGGCTTATGGTTTGAAACAATATGCCGTTTCTTTTTGCTAAAAATGCTCTTCCTCTGGTTGAAACGCAATCTCAATACCCAAAAACGATGTGTCATTTTTAGCTGACAAAACGTGCCCTTCTCTGCCATAAACAACATGTTTTGGCTAACCCAAGGCCAAATGACATGTCGTTTTCATGTCGTCTTCAACCTGTAACTCTATTTTACGGACGTCATAGATGTCGTTACATTCATTCTTTTTACCACTATTTAAGATAAACCATTTTAAAATAAAAACATAATTTAGAAACATACCCCAGGATCCATGTATACATTTTTTTTATATATAAATTGCTTGATTATAAGTATTCTTTAAATAGTTTATCTCACCAAAACAATGAAACCATAACTTTAATAAAATCAACACAACTTTTAAAATCTACTTACACAGTTTGGTAGGCTAAACTTCGGACTTTGGCAAGCTGAATTTGACCGGTAGTTCAAACTTAACCACTAGTAGGCTGTCCGAGGCTCTGCAAAATAGGGTTTTAAAATCACTAAGATTGGTAGACTGATATAGGGTAATCGGTAGGCCAATACTGACACTGGCAAACCGACCAATAATGATTGATAGGCCAAATGCTAATAAAATCAAAATTAAATTTTAAATCAAATTTCAATATTTCAAAGTGCAGAAGGATAGATAATAATCATATAAAGTTATAGAAACATAGTTCAAATCTTTAAAACTCTTTAAATAAATATACTCAGATAATAAAACATAGTTTATAACTTTGAATTTCTTCCTTGGCCTTCTTCCGTTTTCAATCCATCCTTTCAAGCTTACACGCCTACTCTCGCCCTCCACCTATTCCATAATCCTCTTACCTTTATCTACAACATGATGTATAACTAAGTAAGCCAAAAACTTAGTAAGTATATTTTTCTATCTCACAACATAAAACATTTAATAAACATCTTTATGTAACATCATTTCTATAATCAACATCATCATAATAGTGCACTAGGCATAGTTACATATAGAACATATCTTTCGTTAACATTAACCATATTAAAACTTTGTTCATATTATCTTTAGGGCCCTAAGTGTTACACCATTATCATTATTGTAGGCGTGCCATCATGAAAGGAGAGGGATAGCTAATCTCAAACCAAATATGACATCATAACATAAACATATGTGTGCAACACTTATTTAGGTGATACATATATACATACATATATATACTTTTATACCTTTGAATATGTTATAATCAAAGCATGCATAACTTTTTGTACATTAAACTTTCATAATAATACATTAAATAAATCCGTCATAGAATCATCATGAACATAAACTTCAAACCTTATACAAACCACATCATGTTGCAGGTGAGAATGTACTTATATCTTTAGCTTACTAAACCTTAATTGAAGATGACGTCGCCGCGGTTTTGATATGCTCACTCCTTACTGTGTTCATGTCATACATTTACTTAAAATAAAATTAACATTGATCTATTTTCAAGGAATCATCCAATACTATAATACATTATTCACACCTTCATTTCAAGAAATACATGAACACTAATGTGTTTTACCAATTTATAAGTATTCATGCAAAAACTGCAATACTATTACCTGCCTGACCTTATGCATTCATAATTCAATAACTCATAATTCATACACAATTAAAGCATAAGACTCTAGAGGAACAAAGCTAACACATAAAAATATTATTATGATTTTTCATTGGTCATAAAAAATTTCATTTGATGACCAAAACGAGTCACACATATCACAACATAAATCTGCCAGCATAAATAAAACAGTGAGCAGCCCCAATTAACACTCCTAAAATAAATTATCTACTTCACAAAATAATCCCATAAAATTTTTGAATGTGGGAGACACCTAAAACTATAACATATTCAAAAATTACCTTTAAATAAATTCAATACAATCCAAAACATGTACTAGAAGTCAGAGACAAAAATAACTTCAAACATATTTGGCAGTGAGCATCCTTTGGTAAATATTTTCAAACAAATAACATAAAATTACTTTGACTCCAAAATTTTTATGACACTTTATATACACATAAATACAATACCAAGAAAATGTTCGTTGCCAAACAAATTCATTTAGACATAATAAAACATCATAGAACTAAGAAGTCTAAAATTTACAAGTTTACAGCCATAAGAACCTAGTTCAAAGAAAATTCAATAACACATAAAATATTCATTATTTCACCGTAAGACTTTCTAGTTCAATGCTTAACATATACATGAATATATTTGCCAAATTTCATGCAAAATAACATTCATTTGCCCCTAGAACAAAGACCACGTTTCTATATAATTTTACCGATCAGCAACATTTCAACTATGAGTGGTAGAGAGAAAAAGAAGTTCATATCCCAGCATAAAAATATCCAAATAACGTGAAATTTTGAGGAACATAACATAACATATACATGAACATCATACTAAAATTTCATTGCAAATGGAAATTTGTAGACAAAGTTATGAGGGTCGAAACTTAAAAGAAACCAAATTTTTAGGAATGAATTCTTACCTCAAAAATATTCTTCTCAACTTTTCTTTGAATTCGCCCAACAAAACTCAATATCTCCTTCAATTATTTGCAAGAAAGATGAGGGAGAGAAGGGAAAAAACGTGAAGAAAAGAGAGAAAAGAATCGAGAGAATTTTTTTTGGAGAGAGAAAAAAAAAGAGTGATAGAGATAGTTCACGTGAAAATGAAAATAGCGTAAAAAAAAAAAAAAAGAAAACTCTTCTTCTCTATAATTATTAGAATTTTCTGACAAAATCAACGTAAATTCGCATGGGAATGGAGAAAATACGGGAAAGTCAAATTGATTTAGCTCTACTTACCATATTTTAACTTTCAAAATAGGAAACCCTCATCAATTATCCAATCATCCACAAAAGTCAATCATTTTATTACCTAAATTTAGGACAAAGGCCAAAAATATGCTAATCAATTAGAATTAATCATCCAATTATATCCAATCATCAATGCCACAATTTTGGTAATTACCTACTGGTTACTCGTCTGCTTTCTTTGGCCTACCGAAGTCGTGAGGTCCGGCCTGTCGATGAAATCCATAAGCCTGCCGTTCCGTGAGGGATAATTCGGCTTACCGAACTTGAAGGATCGGCCTGCCGAAATGCCGCATACACTAAAATATAACAAAACATTAATCTATTACAAAATAATTATCAAGCATACAACATAAATGACATGAATACCTTGAGCACACCAATCCCACGTGTCTGTCACCTATCATCATACTTAAAATAAAATAGTCAGTGATATTATATCATATATCATAAGAGAAAATACGTAACGTCGCTACTTATTTAACGTAATTCGTTACATAAAAATTGACAGGTGTTGCACAACCTTTAAACTGGGTCAGTTTGACTCAGCTGACTCGAATTTGACCTGGTCGAAGACCCGGCTCATTTTTGACAATTTGGACACCATTTTTGACGTTTCAAATTGTAGAAATCTTAGAAATCGAGTATCTTTATGATTTCTATTCTTAGTTTCAATTAAAAAATGCTAAATTCAAAAACCCAAAAACTTAAAAATTTTCAAAGAAACTTTTTCAAACATAGTGTATTTTTTCCAAATTTCTTCATGCAAGGCAGTGGCTGAAACCAGTTCTTTTACCAAATATAAGCAATAATATGATCCTAATATGCTAAAAATAATATGCATATCAAGAACATAAGCAGAAGCATAGAAACGACATACCTCCTACCATTGCAATTGTCCTCTATATGTAGCCCAAAGCTCTAGCTGCTGCCTTCCTTGCTGCTGCTCTTATTTGGATGCTTCTATCACACTAACGCTTAATACGATGGTTTATGTAAATTTGAGTGTTTGTGATAGGGACCAAAACTTTTGTTCAACACATTAACATGAAAAATTTGTTTTCTGCTTATATCTAAGTCCTCCCATCAAGGACTTATATATAGCATCCAGAAATCAGTTATTAGGAGAAGTTAATTGTGGTTTAATGGGACATGAATATAAGACGATGTATATAAAACTGTTACAACAAATAAATTGGTTTCAATTTTTTTTGAAACCCTTAAAACATAAACGGTTACAAGAGCATCCTTTGGGAAGTAACTATTCATGGAGAAAAGGAAAAGAATGAATCTTGGAGGTCATTTTTTATTAAAACAAACATTTTAAACTTTGCAAAAGGGTAGTCTGCTTCTCTTTTTAAATGTACTAATGTTGATTAAAGCAACAACAAAAGAACATATCATCGTACACACTACACGCTGTTAATCTTTGTTGTTCAAATTAAAGCAAATGACCGAAGGGACACCTAAATGACTCTTAAATTTAAAGCAAATCAAGTGTACAATATACAACGAAAATATCTATCATTACAAAATTGTAATTGAGTTCATGAATATGTCATCAAGACTCACGACTGAGTAGTTGACGCCATTGATGACTTTCAATTCTGATCTATTTAGTGCTTAAATTTGAACAGAAAGCTTGAATAAAAACCATAATTTTTGTGACAAAAATTTAAATTTTTGTGAGAAAAATTATAAGGAAAAGGTTTGAATTGTGATTTAAACCCGTGAAACAAAGGGTGTTTCGTTTTGGCTTAAGCAAGGGATTGCTGAGGTTGCCATCAAAAGTTCTAAAGACGAATTTTACATAACTTTCTTGAGCTTTTTGAGATAGAATATCCATATTAATGGTTCATGTATCTAAACAATATATTTGATCAAAGTCATATGAAATGGAAGAGCATGTAATCTAATGGAATCTTATAGAGACGTTGTAATTTAAAATAAAACCATATTGATAGTGTATATTATAATGCTGTAGCGTAGAATTTTCATAATTTCCTTTCTTTATGATAAAATACTATTAAATTATTTTAGAATATATTCGATATGCCTATCACAATATATTCAATAGTCTTTTGTAAGACTAGTATTAGTAGAGAGTAGAAATTGCGATGAGGCCATCAAATTTCCTATACTAGCAAGATTTTGGAATATGCTTTAAATCTATAGTTTATTTATTCATTTTTAAACTCTTCTAGCAATTTGCTTTTGATCAAAGAATTATCACAATTAATGTATAAATGACAAATCAGGAGTGAAGCCATTTCTTAAGGTGTCAAGGGTAATGGTCTAATTTGTACATTACTCATAATAATAGTGCTCATCTACCAGAGGTACAAGAGGACTAAAACTTGATTATACGATATGTAACATTAAAAGAAGAATACATACGATACACATGAAATATCTACAATATATTTGATGATAGGTGCATATGTCCAATATTTTTGGAAAATTCTTGAAGCTAGAATGATGAGATAATGATTTATATGAATGCTATTACTAATATGTATTATTTATCACTTTTAGGGTTTAGGGTCTGATTTTGTTCAAAATAATCCCACGAGCAGAAAAAAATCTCATCCACAAAATCTGTCACCTTTCGTTAAATTGTCGGTCAAATATGTGAACCTGCCCTTTCCTTTTTGATATTACAAAACTCCTTCCAATCATTAACTTCAATTTAAACTATCTTCCAAAAAAGAATCAACCCGTGAAATTCCAAGTTTTAAAATTCAGAAAACACACTTGTATTTTCTAGCAGAAATTGTAGGCAACCTGCCATTCTGGGTAGTTTTTGTTTTTAGACGTTAGAAAGTATATTAAAAAAAAAACAATTTTTTACGACTTTCCCACTATTTTTTGTGTTTTGGATTTAATACTAAGTGTTTTCAAAATTTATAAAAAATTTTAAAATTTCCTCTTTGGTTTGTGTTTTTGTTGATAAGGCGTGTGCAATAATTCTTTTAAAGTCGTTAGATGACCAAACTAACGCTTATTTACACTCCATTTGGCTTACCACGTGTTTTATAAATTTTGGTAGGTAGAAATTTTTTTTTTTTTTTTTGTTTTAACTGTTTGATATTTAAGACTCGCGAATAATATTTTATTTCTTTTACTTGTTTCCTATTTATTTGAATTTTGCTTGATTGCTTTAAATTAAACTTCTTGAATTATTTCGCGACTAACTTCCACCTATTACTAGTAACCCCGCTTAGGGCTGATGAACATCCTTTGGAGTTGTTTTTCTTTTTTTCTTTTTAGGTGTCAAGAAGTACAAGGGCTGATCAACCGAGATGCCCCTGGTTGTGAGCGAATGGAAAAGAATTCGACGTTTTTATGCTCTTTTAGGGTTTTGTGCAATGACGGAGGCATTATTTATTGATAGGGGCCTAATTTTTTTTTTTAATCAAGATTATACTAATACGTAGAAAACTAATAATTTAAAGAGGTTAAGCCTAATTTATACACATACTTACTATATTAAAATTAAAACTACAATATGTAAAAAAGAAAAAAAAAGGCTGGACCATGACAACTTTGACAAAAACTTCATTATTTAGAGGCAGAGGTAACAGAATTTTACCTTAACAATTACGCTCAGTTAATCTAGAGATGGTTCCCAACTCACCATACACGTTTAAAAAGTTTATTTTTTAGCATACAGAATTTCGCTAATCAATTTTACTCATAACCTTATCCTCATGTCCTCTTTCACACAAAATTATAAATTGAAAACCGAAAAGAAAATTTGACGCTCGTTTGTGGGAGTAAATCATGTGCGTCATATATTTTAAAATTTTACTTATAAATTACTATTCAATGAGCAAGAGTTCGTCTGCTAAAAAAAAAAAGGGCAAGAGTACGTGCTTAATCCAATGATGATCAGATTGGAGTGTCCGGATAATTGAAAAAAAATAAAAAATAAAAAAAATCTTCTTCCACTCGTTAGTTAATTTAGCCATCACATTTTTCAATCATTATGGAATAAACCACCGAAATTTATAATTGTATCAATATGGTATAGACTATCAGATGATAAACGTGTTAACTGTCTCTTTATTTAGTTACGTTGCCAACGTCTTTCTATACAAAGGACAAATCAAGACTGAATGCAGAGTAATGTGCCATGAGTCAAAGGCAGTGGTCGAACTTGTTGGTTACACGTCATAAGCCCGCTAATGCTTATCTACAAGCTATTACGTAATGATTAAAACGTGATTGCAGTATTGGTGATATATTTGTTCGAGCAATCCTATGCAATCTATAAGCCACTGTTAATAAAATAACAAGGCCCAATATAAAAAGCATATTAGACATTAAACTGAGACGTATAGTTTTGTTAGTAGTAAAGTTTTAATCTCATAAAGATAAATATGATTTTTCTATTTGTTTTTGAGATATAGAGGTAAATGGTTTTTTTAAATGTACTTTTAAAATAAATTACTATAATTTTTTTTAAATTAAAAAAATAATAGTTTATCAATGATAAATTTAAATTATGACCATTTACCTAACTTAAAAAAAAATTATAGCCATTCTAAAAAGGCCATTAAAAAGGCCGGCAATCCTAATTTCTCTCTTTTTTAAAAAATTAAAATTAGTAATAATAGGAATGTTAGAATACAAAGAGTGGTGAGTAGAATTCCATTTTCTTCTGTAGTAGTGCTTTGGGCCCTTTCCCATGAGTACTGGAAGTTTTATTTATTTTACATTTTATTTTTATAAATATTTGTTCAGGATTAGCAGTTAGTACGATAATAATATTTAAACACAATAGCTTTTTTTTCATTTTTTTTCATTATGAATATATGTAAAAATATGTTAATCAATTCATAATTTGAGCTGAACTTGTACATATGTATCAATAGTTGCATTTCTAAATATAAAGACGCGAACTTGAGTAGCTATAACCAATTTCTACTTATTTTTTAAGTTAAAAATTAATATCAAAGCGTTTTTATAACATATGTTGAATATCGAATAAAAATAAACAAATTAATATTATATGCATGATAATAGTTCAGTTAAAAAAAGTTCAAAAACTAAATGCGTAATTTGTTTCGACGTACTTTATAGATATATAGTAATTTCCTTTTATAATATTTTAAAATCTTTGCTAAATTTTAAGTCAAGGTGTGAAATTTTGCTATAGACTGTATCTATAGCTATATAGACGACATGTGCTTATTGTTTTGAGTTGGATACGCGAAATTAACGAAAGAAAATCTGTAGTTTTGATCTAGATGCATATACGTTGCATACAGATTAATACACTATATAGATCAATGCTTACAATTAGTATCTCTTAATTGATTTCTTTTTAAATTTTATCAATTCTAAACAAATAAATTAAAAAATATTTTGTAAAGGGACGCTTGTTTGAGACATAATATTTACTCCTTTGGGGATTAAAAAATATTTGTAAAACAAGTCTTGACTCCTTTAGGGATTTTCGTAATCAGAACACAAGTTTGAATACAAAAATATTCCTCCTACAATGAGTAATGACTCATGGATATATGACTAAAAAAATTTTACACTGAGTAAATAAAATAAAAAATAAAAAATAAAAAAAATTAAAGGTCAAAGGGAATATTAGCGCACATTAAAGGCCAAATGGGTCGCTTGCATGGTTGTTTGGTTGAGTCAGCTTTAGGGTCTTCAAGAATTCTTTTTTGGAAATGATATAAAATATCACTTTTTAAAAATTATTAAAGTAAATTATAAGTTTTAAAATTATTTATAGTAATCAACAGTAAATAGAAAATCTACTTAATAAAAATATTTTTTACTTATCTACTTATTATAAGTAAAAAAAAAAACTTTTATTGGTAAATTTTTTACTGCTATTTACTATAAATATTTTCAAAACCTAATTCTTAGCTCAAGAAGTTTTAAAAATCTGACACAACACAAATTGGTAACAAAATAATAAAAGGGGCAAGTGCACCATGACAATATATATCCCACGTTTCATTTTGGTTGAAAGAGAGGCATACACAGCTTTCTTCCTTTCTCGTGATTCTTTTATTTTACTTTTTTTCATTTCATTTGAAAACATAGTCCAAACTTAAAGTTTAAATTAGTATTGATTTAAAATTTAAATTTTTTTAGAAAAAAATATTGTAACAAAGTTAGTATTAGACTACAATTTTATTGTATGAACTACATTTCCAAATGGCCGATTAATCTTTTTTTAACAAATGGCCTATTAATATTTTCCTTTTAATTATTTTCGTCAATCATATGCCTGTCTTTCTTTTTTTTTTTTTTCTTTCACACTAGATGCCGATAGACATCATGTCTTTTTTTTTCCTTTTTATTATTTTGTTGTTCCCCCTAATATATTATATAACTTTAATTTCGTTGCATTTAATTTTTTTACTAATTTATGTCCATTGAAAATTTGTGTACAATATATTTTCAAACTAAGCAAAACTCATTATAATTATCTAAAATATTAATCCTTAATATTATTTATTCAACATAACCTTCATAAATAATATAATTTCTCAATAAATATTTCCTTTCCAAGTGCATTCAATATTTCCTTTCCAAGTGCATTCATAAGACTTGTTTTTCATTTTTATTTGTACTTTGACCTTATATGGGTGGTTGTATAAAATGCTAAAAATAACATCTGAAAACAATCTCAAACAGACTCTAAATATTAATTAAAACAAATCAGTTAGAAAAACATAAAAACATTTTAATTCAATTTTGCTACTTTTGGGATAATGATTGTTGTGCTTAAGAGTGTAGAAATATATTATACTTTTTTTCATTTTTCTTCTTTTACTAAAGGGACTTTTTCTATTTCTAATTGTACATGTTGATCAAAGCAACAACAAAGCAATATTAAGAAACTTAAATGTACAATATATAATAAAAAATGTACAGTATTAAAGGTTGTACTAATTAAGTTCATGAGTCCTGTCATCATCAACCACATGCTCACAATTTGAGTAGTTGATTCAACTAATGACTTTCATATACTTGGCCCATTTAGTTTCACAATTTAAGAAGAAACTTTTTCTGATTACTTGGAAATCGTTGAAATTATTATGAACAGCTCTACTTATTATAAAACCTAGATTCTTTTACTATAATTTTTAGAGCTTTATGTGATTGAATATTCTTACTAATGTTACATGTTTTGAAACATTAAATTTGATCAAAATATATCGAGTGAAAGTATACTTAAAGCTAATTAAATTTTATACAGATGTTATAGTTTAAAACAAAACTATATAAAAATGTGTTTTATCATACAGTAGCATAGAATTATTATAATCTTCTTTCTCATTCATAGAACACTATAATATTCTTTCAACATATATATGCCATGTGCCTACCATTATGTAGTCAGTATTCTTTTGAAAGGCTAGTAGTAGTAGGTTAGAGATTGAGATGAGGATCACATTTTTGACACTATTTTAAACTCAAATCGTAAAAATGTCTTTATCAGCATAGCTTCTAGTAATTTGCTTTTACAGAGGACCTCTTCTAGTACTTGGGCCGTAGTAATAGACATTGGCAGAATAATATATAAGACATTGGCACAACAATAGATAAACGACAAATTAGGCATGATGCCATCATTAGATGTCAACGTAGTGGTCCAATAAGTACATTAGACATGGGGCTTGTTTGGTAGGGTTTATTAAAAAGCTATTTTTGATTTTTTAACTCCAAAAATTGTTTTTAAAAGTGTTTAAATGATCTATCAGGAGTTTTTTTGCTATCCATAAGTGCTTCCTAACAAGCCATAAAAATGTGGATTCTTAAAAAAAAACTTTTAAAATGGACTTTAAAACTTGTACTAGAAAATTGACGATAGACTATAAGCTTATATACAATATTTTTGAAAATTTTAAAAAAAATTAAAATTATTTTAACCCATAAAAACTCTTTTAAAAATATGATTTTAAATACTTATTAAAAAACTATAACTTTTATTTTTCTTTTTCACTGACTAATAAAATTGGTTATCTACTCAGGGCACAACAAAAGTACTAAAATATGATGATATATTATTTGTAATGTCAAAATAGAAGTATACATACGAGAAATATGAAAAGTAGAATTATCTACAAGGTTACACGTCCATCAACTTTAAAAGAACTCTTCAACCTAAAATGATGAGATAATGACTTATAACTAAGGATAAATTACTATGTTAGTCTTTAACTTTTCACAAAAATATGATTTTGGTCCCCAATCATTTATTTTTAATTTATTAGTCCTTAACCCTTCATTTCAATTGCTAAAGGACTAATTCAACGATTAAACCGTTAATTTTGGGACCAGTTTGTCACCTTTTTGATAATTTTGAGGACCAAATTGTCACCTTTTTGATAACTTTGGGACTAGTTTGTCACCTTTTCTCCTCTAAAATTAAATATTTAACCGTTAAATTGGTCTCTCAGCAACTAAGATCAAAGGTTGGGGACTAATAAATTAAAAATATAAGGTTGGGGATAAATGTTCACTTTCATGAAAGATTTGGGACTATTAGAACAATAATTAAATAAAGGGCATATATTTATACATGTATTTTAGGTTTATTTACACAATAAACCTTTAGTTTTTGATCTCATTTTAGATTATATTTAATATATAAATCTATAACGTACCTCAGTCAATAAGTTCTTTTGACCTTTAAAGTAACCAAAATATCCTTATCTAAAAGAGAAAAAAATAAAACTTTCAAAAAAATAAGCAGAAAACAAAACAAAAACTTACAAAACATTCATTTTTAAGGTATTCTACACATGTTTGAAGTCAAAAACCTTGTTAAAGTTTTTTTAACTTTTTAAATTATCTTATTTTTTAGGGTGTTTTAGGTATTTTCTTGAGTTAAAATTGAAGATTAGTCAGAAAAAGATATAAATTTTTATATTAGATTTAATTTAAAAGTATACATTCAATAAGATGAAAAAACATAAAGTAGTTTTTGAATTACTTTGAAAGAAGGGGTATAAAAAGAAAAATATCTCTCATATGAATAATACTGCTAATATATCTTATTCATCTCTTATATGGTTTGGGGTTGCATTCTGTTCAAAATAAATCCACAAACTAGAGAAAAAGCCTCTCCACCAAATCCGTCGCACTTTGTTTAAATTTCTAGTCAAATCGAACCCTTTCTTTCCCTTTACGATGATTTTAAAACTCCTCTTCCTTAGCTTCAATTTAACCTACTTTCCATTAAAAACAAAAAAAAACAAAAACAAAACAAAATTCCAAATTCCAAGTTATTGCAAAATTAAAAAAAAAAAATGCTTTTGGAGTTTGTTTTTAGATGAATCAAGAACTGCAAGACTCTAATCAGAGAAAGATATAGCATGATTAGTGTACTCTCTCTATTTGTTGTGAAATAATGGAAAAAAAAAATAATTTGAGCAAAGTAATAGCCTCCATTTTTGTATGCTATTGTAGAGTTTTGTGTACAATTGGCTTTAAGGCTCGTGACTTTAAGGCACGTGTTATGAAATTTCACCTTAACAGCAGTTGTTGGAATATTGTTGTCTGAATGTTCCATACTATTCGTCAGCAACTATAGTTTGAGATTGTTCAGCACCAAAAAAAAAAAAAAAATCAAACTAACAACCTATGTCGGGAGATTAGACTCTTAATTTCTTTCTTATTTTATTTGGCACAAATAATTACCTTGGAGTTTGAAGTTTTTGCTTTTTTTCCATGTAAATATCAAGAATTCTAGAAAGTATTAATCTAAAAGGGAATTGACATAAAGAACGGATCAATTTTGGTTTGAATGCTTATTTTAGTTGCAATTATCATCTTGCAGAATAATCAGGGGTTAAATTAATTAATGTCGTCAAATAGAAAAAATGAAAAAGGTACATAATTAAACTTAGACCGTGATTTCATGAAGTTAAATAAATTTAGTTTCCATTGCAAAGACTCCACGTTTTTTTCACTATTAGCCATCACTATTAAAACTGACTTCAAGCTAGAATTGGCAATTTCACAAATTCCAACACTGAATAGTGAGGAGTCAAGGAGCAAGAGTCGTGGTCCCCAATATATATGTAATATTGTGTGAACGTAGACATTTCTAGACTTAAGATGTCTAAAGTAGAAATTTTAGGTAATTGGCTCTCGTACTAACAGACATTGCCTCAATTAATGTATAAACGATAAATCAGTGTGAAGTCATCTATGGTGTCGACGTCGTGGTCCAATTGGTACATGACACATAATATTAGTCCTCATCCATCATAGATACAACGTGACTAAAACATGATAGGAAATAAAAGATGATATTGATTTCATCTTTACGAAAATGCATTAGTAGCTTAGATAATATATTTTTTTAGATAAGCATAAGTATGAGTCCATTTTGTAAATAAATTTGAATTAGTGATTTGATTTGAGTTAGTGTGATTTAAATTAGGATTTGAGTTATTGATTTGAATTGTTATTTGAATTAAGGTTTGGATATGCTTTAAAGTTTTTGGAATAAAACTGAAATTTGTGTTTGGAGAGGTAGTGAAAATAATTTTTGATTTATTAACAAATCTAATAAAATCTTAATATTAATGATCTTAAAAAATGCAATATGGATCTTGATTTATTCCTCTCTTCAGTAGGAACACAGTGAAAAAAGAATCATCTCAATTGTATATCAAATGAAGAAGTTATGACTTTTTTCCCATAAATATAAGAGAGAGAATATCAGTTTTTATTGTAGCAAAGATATCTAAGTATCAAAAGTTTAGGGGATGAGAACTCTAAAAACTTAGATTATTGATACTCAAATGATTCAGATTTTAAGGGAAATAAACACGTATCTAAAGAATTCTTGATATTTGAATCTAAATTTAAGTCCATTGAGTTCAATAAATGAATGAAACAAATATACCTTCTAACTTAAAAATAAATAAATAAAAAAATAATCCCTTAAAAAAGACGAATGAAAAAAATTATAATCCGTCTAGGAACTTTGCACTTCAAAAAGGACAAAAAAAAAAAAAAAGGGAATAGAGGATATTGCAACTTGGGAATTAAGTCATGTATATATTAAAGGCATGTGAAGAACTAAATAGCTGTTAGGTTTGTTTGTTCTTTATCATAGGCTTTTCTCTCTCTTTGTGTGTGTTTTTCTTCTCCTTGACTTGTGCTGGTTGTACGACACATACAAATTATGCCCTGTGTAAATAAAATAAAAAATTAAAAATTAAAAATTAAAGGTCGAAGGCAATATTAGCCAGCAAATTAAAGGCCAAATGGGTCGCTTGCATGGTTGTTTGGTTTAGTTGGCTTTAGGGTCTTCGAGAATTCTTCTTTTGGAAAATGTGTAGATGTCACTTTTTAAAACTTATTGATGTGAATTGCAAGTTTTAAAAAATATTTATAGTAATTAACAGTAAATAAAAAATTTACTTAATAAAAATATTTTTTATTTATTTATTTACTAAGAGGAAAAAAACTTTTATTAGTAAATTTTTTTTACTATTATTTACTATAAATATTTTTAATATTTAGTTTTAAAAGTTTTAAAAATTTGACACAACACAAATTGATCGCAAAGTAATAAAAGAGGCGAGCGCACAATGACATTACATCACGTTTCATTTTGGTTGAAAGAAAGCATATATGGCTTTTTTCCTTTCCCGTGATTCTTTTGTTTTATTTTTTTATTATGAAAACATAGTTTAAACTAAAAGTTTGCATCAAAGTTGATTTAAAATTTAAATTTTATAAAAAAATTATTATAAAATTGTATTGGACTACATTTTATTGTATGAACTACATTTCCAAATGACCCATTATTCTTTCTTTTTTTTTTTGAAGATATGGCCTATTAATCTTTTCTTTTTAACTATTTTCGTCAAAGATGTCATCTTTTTTTTTCTTTTTCTTTTTTCTTCTTTCACTCTAGATCTCGATGGAGATCATGCTTTTTTTTTAATCTTTTTTATTATTTTTGTTGTTCCTCCTAGTATAACTTATAATTTTAATTTTGTTGCATTTATTTTTTTCTAATTTATGTTGATTGAAAATTTGCATACAATATATTTTAAACTAAGCAAAACTCGTTATAATTCTCTAAAATATTAATCCTTAATATTATTTATCAAACATGTCCTTCATAAATAAGATAATTTCTCAATAAATATTTCCTTTGCATGTGTATTCATAAAACTTATTTTTCATTTTTATATGTACCCTGACCTTATATGGGTGGTTATATAAAATGCTAAAAATAACATCTAAAAGCAATCTCAAACAGACTCTAAATATTAATTAAAACGGATCAGTTAGGAAGAAATAAAAGCATTTTAATTTGATTATGCTACTTTTGGGATAATGATTATTGTGCTTAAGAGCGTAGAAATATATTATCTTTGTTTTTCTTTTTTCTTGTTTTAATAAAAGGTCTTTTTCTATTTTTAATTGTACTAATGTTGATCAAAGCAAGAACAAAGCAATATGTCAAATCATATACACTACACACTATTAATCTTCAATGTTCAAATGCAAGAAAAACACTAAAAAGACACCTAAATGAATCTTGGTTTTTAAGGCCTCTTTCTTTGTCAAATCATGTGCACTACACACTATTAATCTTCAATGTTTAAATGCAAGCAAAACATTAAAAAGACGCCTAAATGAATCTTGGTTTTTAAGGCCTCGTTTGTTTTGTATTTTCAGTAAATTCTTCGTATTCAAATCTTTAGAATTCAATGAAAACATATTTATTTTTCCCAAAATTTAAATTAAATAAATCTTTTAAATCTAAAAGTAACTTAATTGTACAATATATAATAAAAAATGTATAGCATTAAAGGTTGTACCAATTAAGTTCATGAGTGCAATCACATGCTCATAATTTGGGTAGTTGATGTAACTGATGACATTCATATTTGGCCATTTAGTAACTCAATTTAAACAGAAACATTTTCCGATTACTTGAAGATTGTTGAGGTTGTCAGCAACAACTCTACTTATTATAACACGTAGATTTTTTTACTATAATTTTTAAAGCTTTATGTGATTGAATATTTTTACTAGTGTTATATGTTTTGAAACATTAAATTTGCTTAAAATATATCAAGTGAAAGCAGACTTAAAACTAATAAAATTTTATATAGATTCTATAGTTTAAAACAGAACCATATCAACAGTGAATTTATCATACAATGGCATAGAATTGTTATAATCTTCTTTCTTTTTGATAGAACACTACAATATTCTTTCAACATATATATGCCATGTGCCTACCATTGTGGAGTCGATATTCTTCTGAAAGACTAGTAGTAGTACAGTAGAGATTAAGATGAGGATCGAATTTTGGATACTATTTTAAACTCAAATCATATAAATATCTTCACCCACATAGCTTCTAGTAATTTGATTTTGCAGAGGACCTTTTCTAGTACTTGGGCCAGACTAATAAACAATGGCACAATAATGTATGAACGACAAATTAGGCATGAAGCCATCAACAGGTGTCAAGGTAGTAGCCCAATTAGTACATTAGACATAGGGCTTGTTTGGGACAGTTTATTAAAAAGTTATTATTGATTTTTTGAGTCTAAAAATTACTTTTAAAAGTGTTTAAATGATCTATCAGGAGCTGTTTTGCTCTCCATAAGTGCTCTCTGACAAAGCATAAAATGTGGCTTCTCAAAAAATATTTCTAAAATGGACTTTAAAACTTGTACTAGAATGTCAATAATAGATTATAAACTTATATACAATATTTTTTATAACTTTTAAAAATAATTGAAATTATTTTAACCCATAAAAGCTCTTTTAAAAATATAATTTTAAATACTTATTGAAAAACTATAGTTTTTGTTTTTCTTATATCACTAACTAATAAATATGGTTATCTACTAAGGGCACAACAGGAGTACTAAAACTTGATATATTATTCGTACCATTAAAACAGAAGTATACATACCAGAAATATGAAAAATACAATTATCTACAAGGTTACACGTCCATCAACTTTAAAAGAACTCTTGACACTAAAGTGATGAGATAATGATTTATAACTAAGGGTAAATTATCACGTTAGTCCCTAACTTTTCATAAAAATATGAATTTAGTCTCTAATTTTTTATTTTTAATTTATCAGTCCTTAATTTTTCATTTTAATTACTGAAAGACTAATTCAATGGTTAAACCGCTAATTTTGGGACCAATTTGTTAACTTTTTGATAACTTTGGGACCAGTTTGTCACCTTTTTTCATCCAAAATTAACTATTTGACTGTTAAATTGGTCTTTTAGCAACTAAGATTAAAGGTTGGGGACTAATAAATTAAAAATGCAAGGTTGGGGATCAAATGTTCACTTTCATGAAAGGTTTGGGACTATTAGAACAATTTACCCTACAATTAAATGAAGGGAATATATTTATACCTATATTTTAGGTTTATTTACACATTAAACCTTTAGTTTTTGATCTCATTTCATATTATATTTAATATACAAATCTATAATTTACCTTGGTCAATAAGTTATTTTTACCTATAAAATAACCAAAATATCCTTATCTAAAAGAGGAAAAAATAAAACTTTCAAAAAATAAAAGGAAAACAAGACAAAAACTTACAAAACATTCATTTTTAAGGTATTCTATGTTAGGTTTGGTGCCCTAAAAACTGTGACATTGTACATATTGTTAATAAATAAATAAAGTGACATTTATTATTATTTTGGTTGATTATATGTATTATGAATACATTTATAAACATTAAGAAAATTCCATGATTATTTATGTGACTATAAATTTAGCATATAAGTGTTATTTGCTTGGGGATAAAATTTATAGATAATAATCTAAATAGTCCGTAATAATTAATTAAAGTTTAGGATCTTTAATTAAAAATTACAAGTTCGGTCCAATCTCATCTAAAATGAAATAGTCATTATCCGGACTATTAATGTAGAGACATTGGATTGGAGGTACTTTATATAATGAGATTATATAGGACTGAACCAGATAAATTATAAATCTCTAATAATCATCCGTTACAAATAGAGTATTCAAATTTATCACTATGATGATCATATATTTGACAGTCTTAATCCTGAGTATTTATTATACTCCTATTTATGACATTATGTTTTTTGACTTGCATGGTAAGATTTGTCTAAGCACAGATTATAACTTAGCATCTTGGAAACATAAAGTAATAAATGGCTGGGAATAATATTATACAGATATGGAATCCATTCCTTCCCTATGGAAGTTAGAAAAATAGTTCTCTTGAGTGATAATTCAAGGTTTGAACAGTAGAGTGCTCGTTCATAATAAGATTATGAATTAATTGTTCATTAGAGAATTATTGGAACTCAAGGATAAAGATGTAATAGGAGAGGTGAACAAAAATTAAACCTAGCTCTTATTATGAACTATTTATGGAGGACTGACTTATATGTAATGATTATATCAATGGACTACTCGTTAATTTTCTTTGAGTAATTTCACTATAATCTCAAGAGTTCAGTTTCAGGTTTTTAGTGGAGTAACACTGAAACTAATAAATTTGGCACATTAATCAAAGAGTTTAATTAATTGTCAAATTTATTGGAGCTTGGGTTATAGGTCCATAGGTCCCCAATACCACATCTGTAACACTATATTGGATTTTTGCATAGAATGAATTATACATATTTAATTTGAAATTATTGAATTCTGAATTAATTATTTCACACTTGAATTATTAATGTGACACAGAAAAATGTTCTCTGTGACACATAATGTAAAGTGATAAATGTTATCACATTTAACTGAGCATTAGTTAATTAATTAATTGGTTAATTTTAAAATCTATTCTTAAATAAATATGATTTATTTTTGAATTTAGATATAGATATATATATATATATGGTTTTGAACCAAATCTTTTTTTATATATAAGATTTTATAATATATTAATATATATATATATATTAATATAATATAAAATATTAAAAAAAAAACAACACAGGAAGGAAACGTGTAACATTTTCACGTTTCACTTATTTAATATATATATATGTAAACCGAATCACTTGCTGTGATTCGGTCAAAAAAAAAAAAAAGGAAAAGTTTACTTTACGTGAACTTTACTTTTATATATATATATATATGTGTGTGTGTTATACGGATCAAAAAGTGATTCGGGAAAGAAGAAAAAGAAAAAGAAAAAGAAAAGGGAAAGTAAAATTACTAATGGCTCAGATATAAAAAGGTGAGATAACCGTTATCTCAGCAGAATTATTCACGTAATTTTTAGAGAGAAAAACTGAGAGTTCTTCTTTAAAGAAAAATGTCTGCTATCTCATGTGTTGAGTACATAGTAGATTTAGAAAAGTGTGAGGAAAATTCATTCTTGTAGTTTGACTCCCACTCGTCTTTCTATTGGTGTGGAGGCCTGGTTTGGAAGATCGTGGTGTCAAAGAGGAAAGCTAGGATACCCTGATAGTCTTCAAAAAGTTAGTAAAAATTCCTAAGGCTTTCTATAATTAAAATTATATATCTATTCCCAATGAACAAAATTTTCAGAAAATTTTTGTTTGTCAATGATCCGTTCCTTCCGCTGCATTTCTGCTTTTAATTCCAACAAATGGCATCAGAGCGGGTTATAGCATATATAATTTTAATTAAACATGATTTTATTTTGATAATATCATGTTTTTGATGCATGTTTGTGGGCACTTTGCATCTTTGTTAATTTTTATTCATGAGATGAATGATTGTTTGATGAAAGGATTTTTGGTCGTTAATTATATGGTCCATTTGGATTAATAATTTTATTTTCAGTTTGATTAGATCAATCTGTGTAAACCCATAAAGGGGTATAGGATTTTTGTAATTTATTATTATTATTATTATTTTTTTTTCTTCTCTCCTCTCTTTCACTTGCTACACGTGGAGCGATGAAGAAAAAGATGTCCATTGGATTTTTTGGCCCAGTTGAGAACTTTGGGCCTATCAAATTTCAAAGGTAATCCAGCAAATTGTTGCACAATAAACCACTTGATGAAGACTGTAAAATTGGAGCAGGGAATTATGTATAAATTACAAGAAGACCCCTGTAATTTTATTTTTTATTTTTTTTTGTTGTAATTTTAATTATCCAAAAGGACCCGGTCAAAATCCATTGTTTATTTTCATGTGATGATTATGATAGCATGTTCATGCATGATAACATGTCATCTAGGAAAGTGTCTACTTATAGTTATTGTAACATGACATGCATACACAAACATATTATTTTTTTTATAAAGGAGTTTATAAAATGATTTAATATGTGTTAGCATTAATTTAATGAGATTAAATTAATTGGGTTGGTTTTATAGAATCTTAATTTATTAATCAACCAAATAATGTGAATTTAGTTTTAATAGTTAAGACTTGGTAAAATTCACATTAATCCTAAATTATCTAATTTTAAATTGTTTAATATTCGATAACTTAGACAATTCATAATAAATTTAGATTTTTAGAAAATCTGGTAATTTATTTAAGTGTAAATAGAATGAGATTCTATTAACACATAATATAATCTAGTAATTAAAAATTGTTTTTTTTATCTACTAGAATTATGAAACATATGATGTTTTATAAGATAAAACACATCTTTTAAAATAATGAGTGGGAGAAGGTAATATGACAATATAACCTACGGTCTCCACTATTAGTACAACACCGTGAGATGTAGGTGGCGCCTCGCGACGCTTTGATTCTGTCCTCCCTACGGAGGGTGTCCATTTAAATCAATATCAAGGTTGGCTTCCTTGAGATAGGATTTTATAATGCATTTCAAAATTGACCTACCCTACGGCGACAATTTTGAGTTAAGTGGTTAAAATCCAAAATAGTGGGTTACACTCATAAACACATAATTAAATTGTTAATTATATCTTGACCAAAATAGACGGTCATTAATAAATATAGAAAATATGAGATATTTTGAATATATTTATTAATCGAGAATGTCTCAATTCAATTCATAAGTAATTTGACCTACCCTACGGCGACACTTTATTTATTAAAATTGAATAATCGTGGAATTAGTAAAATATTTTTTTTCTTCTCTCATCTCTTTCACTTGCTACACGTGGAGCGATGAAGAAAAAGATGTCCATTGGATTTTTTGGCCCAGTTGAAAACTTTGGGCCTATCAAATTTCAAAGGTAATCCAGCAAATTGTTGCACAATAAACCACTTGATGAAGACTGCAAAATTGGAGCAGGGAATTATGTATAAATTACAAGAAGACCCCTGTAATTTTATTTTTTATTTTTTTTTGTTGTAATTTTAATTATCCAAAAGGACCCAGTCAAAATCCATTGTTTATTTTCATGTGATGATTATGATAGCATGTTCATGCATGATAACATGTCATCTAGGAAAGTGTCTACTTATAGTTATTGTAACATGACATGCATACACAAACATATTATTTTTTTTATAAAGGAGTTTATAAAATGATTTAATATGTGTTAGCATTAATTTAATGAGATTAAATTAATTGGGTTGGTTTTATAGAATCTTAATTTAGTAATCAACCAAATAATGTGAATTTAGTTTTAATAGTTAAGACTTGGTAAAATTCACATTAATCCTAAATTATCTAATTTTAAATTGTTTAATATTCGATAACTTAGACAATTCATAATAAATTTAGATTTTTAGAAAATCTGGTAATTTATTTAAGTGTAAATAGAATGAGATTCTATTAACACATAATATAATCTAGTAATTAAAAGTTGTTTTTTTTATCTACTAGAATTATGAAACATATGATGTTTTATAAGATAAAATACATCTTTTAAAATAATGAGTGGGAGAAGGTAATATGACAATATAACCTACGGTCTCCACTATTAGTACAACACCGTGAGATGTAGGTGGCGCCTCGCGACGCTTTGATTCTGTCCTCCCTACGGAGGGTGTCCATTTAAATCAATATCAAGGTTGGCTTCCTTGAGATAGGATTTTATAATGCATTTCAAAATTGACCTACCCTACGGCGACAATTTTGAGTTAAGTGGTTAAAATCCAAAATAGTGGGTTACACTCATAAACACATAATTAAATTGTTAATTATATCTTGACCAAAATAGACGGTCATTAATAAATATAGAAAATATGAGATATTTTGAATATATTTATTAATCGAGAATGTCTCAATTCAATTCATAAATAATTTGACCTACCCTACGACGACACTTTATTTATTAAAATTGAATAATCGTGGAATTAGTAAAATATTTTTTTTCTTCTCTCATCTCTTTCACTTGCTACACGTGGAGCGATGAAGAAAAAGATGTCCATTAGATTTTTTGGCCCAGTTGAGAACTTTGGGCCTATCAAATTTCATAGGTAATCCAGCAAATTGTTGCACAATAAACCACTAGATGAAGACTGTAAAATTGGAGCAGGGAATTATGTATAAATTACAAGAAGACTCCTGTAATTTTTTTTTTTTTTTTGTAATTTTAATTATCCAAAAGGACCCGGTCAAAATCCATTGTTTATTTTCATGTGATGATTGTGATAACATGATCATGCATGATAACATGTCATCTAGGAAAGTGCCTACTTATAGTTATTGTAACATGACATGCATACACTAACATATTATTTTTTTTATAAAGGAGTTTATAAAATGATTTAGTATGTGTTAGCATTAATTTAATGAGATTAAATTAATTGGGTTGGTTTTATAGAATCTTAATTTATTAATCAACCAAATAATGTGAATTTAGTTTTAATAGTTAAGACTTGGTAAAATTCACATTAATCCTAAATTATCTAATTTTAAATTGTTTAATATTCGATAACTTAGACAATTCATAATAAATTTAGATTTTTAGAAAATCTGGTAATTTATTTAAGTGTAAATAGAATGAGATTCTATTAACACATAATATAATCTAGTAATTAAAAGTTGTTTTTTTTATCTACTAGAATTATGAAACATATGATGTTTTATAAGATAAAATACATCTTTTAAAATAATGAGTGGGAGAAGGTAATATGACAATATAACCTACGGTCTCCACTATTAGTACAACACCGTGAGATGTAGGTGGCGCCTCGCGACGCTTTGATTCTGTCCTCCCTACGGAGGGTGTCCATTTAAATCAATATCAAGGTTGGCTTCCTTGAGATAGGATTTTATAATGCATTTCAAAATTGACCTACCCTACGGCGACAATTTTGAGTTAAGTGGTTAAAATCCAAAATAGTGGGTTACACTCATAAACACATAATTAAATTGTTAATTATATCTTGACCAAAATAGACGGTCATTAATAAATATAGAAAATATGAGATATTTTGAATATATTTATTAATCGAGAATGTCTCAATTCAATTCATAAATAATTTGACCTACCCTACGGCGACACTTTATTTATTAAAATTGAATAATCGTGGAATTAGTAAAATATTTTTTTTCTTCTCTCATCTCTTTCACTTGCTACACGTGGAGCGATGAAGAAAAAGATGTCCATTGGATTTTTTGGCCCAGTTGAAAACTTTGGGCCTATCAAATTTCAAAGGTAATCCAGCAAATTGTTGCACAATAAACCACTTGATGAAGACTGCAAAATTGGAGCAGGGAATTATGTATAAATTACAAGAAGACCCCTGTAATTTTATTTTTTATTTTTTTTTGTTGTAATTTTAATTATCCAAAAGGACCCAGTCAAAATCCATTGTTTATTTTCATGTGATGATTATGATAGCATGTTCATGCATGATAACATGTCATCTAGGAAAGTGTCTACTTATAGTTATTGTAACATGACATGCATACACAAACATATTATTTTTTTTATAAAGGAGTTTATAAAATGATTTAATATGTGTTAGCATTAATTTAATGAGATTAAATTAATTGGGTTGGTTTTATAGAATCTTAATTTAGTAATCAACCAAATAATGTGAATTTAGTTTTAATAGTTAAGACTTGGTAAAATTCACATTAATCCTAAATTATCTAATTTTAAATTGTTTAATATTCGATAACTTAGACAATTCATAATAAATTTAGATTTTTAGAAAATCTGGTAATTTATTTAAGTGTAAATAGAATGAGATTCTATTAACACATAATATAATCTAGTAATTAAAAGTTGTTTTTTTTATCTACTAGAATTATGAAACATATGATGTTTTATAAGATAAAATACATCTTTTAAAATAATGAGTGGGAGAAGGTAATATGACAATATAACCTACGGTCTCCACTATTAGTACAACACCGTGAGATGTAGGTGGCGCCTCGTGACGCTTTGATTCTGTCCTCCCTACGGAGGGTGTCCATTTAAATCAATATCAAGGTTGGCTTCCTTGAGATAGGATTTTATAATGCATTTCAAAATTGACTTACCCTACGGCGACAATTTTGAGTTAAGTGGTTAAAATCCAAAATAGTGGGTTACACTCATAAACACATAATTAAATTGTTAATTATATCTTGACCAAAATAGACGGTCATTAATAAATATAGAAAATATGAGATATTTTGAATATATTTATTAATCGAGAATGTCTCAATTCAATTCATAAATAATTTGACCTACCCTACGGCGGCACTTTATTTATTAAAATTGAATAATCGTGGAATTAGTAAAATATTTTTTTTGTGCATCATGCATCACGTTTCCTATTCCAAAACATATATTTATGATGTTTATGCAACCATTTTAATTTATGTTATTTTATTTATTTATTACAGCAACAATGTCTAATCCAATCATCGCTATTCTCTCAACTGAAAAATTAACCGGAGATAATTTTGTCAAGTGGAAGAGTAACATGAACATTGTACTAATTTGTGAAAGTTACAAGTTTGTCCTGACGGAGGAATGTCCTCCAGAGCCTACTACCAATGCTCCTCGTAATGTACGGGAAGCATATGATCGTTGGATTGAGGCGAACAATAAGGCTCGCTGTTTTCTTTTGGTTGGCATGTCTGACGTGCTTAGGATGAAGCACGAAAGCATGGAGACTACTTATGAGATAATGCAGTCTCTGCAAGACATGTTTGGTAAACCTTCTAAAAAGGCACGCCACGAAGCCGTTAAGGCAGTAATGAATGCAAAAATGAAGGCAGGGATTTCGGTCAGAGAACATGTTCTCAACATGGTTAACTATCTCCATGAGGCCGAGGTCAACGGGGCTATGATAGATGAAGCCACACAGGTGGGGATGATTTTGGAAACCCTCTCCCCTACGTTCCTTCAGTTCAAAAGCAACTATTTCATGAACAAGCTGAAATATAACATGACTGAGTTGCTTAATGAACTTCAAACCTTCGAGTCTATTTCGAAAGAAAAGACTAAAGAAGCTGAGGCAAATGTTGCAGAAGCTCAACCCTCCTCTTCTGCTCAAAAGAATAAGAAGAGGAAGGGGACTGAAGGAAGTGGTAAGTCTAAGAATGGAGGGCAACCTAAGAAGAACAAAAGCAACAACAACAAAAAGAGCTCAAACCAAAAGAAGCCTAAAGGAAAATGTTTCCACTGCGGCGTAGTTGGGCACTAGAAGAGAAACTGCAAGAAGTATCTTCAGGAGCTCAAAGAAAAGAAGAACAACGGTAAATCAGATTTACTCGTTTTAGAAGCTTGTTTAGTTGAAGATGATACTTCACCTTGGATAATTGATTCAGGGGCAACTAACCATGTTTGTTCTTCTTTGCAGATGCTTAGTTCTTCAAGGGAGCTTGCCGACGGGGAACAAACGATGAGAGTGGGAACAGGAGAGGTTGTTTCGGCAAGAGCAGTGGGAGTTGTTAAACTTTATTTTAGAAATAAGTTTTTAATTTTAGACAATGTTTATTACATTCCTTATTTTCGTAGAAATTTGATTTCTGTTTCCAGGTTGTTTGAACAAATGTTTAATGTTTCTTTTAATAATAATTATGTTAATATTTCTAGAAATGGTTTGGATATTTGTTCTGCGCATCTGGAAAATGGGCTTTACACCTTAAGGCCCAACGAAAAGCACTGCTCAATACCGAAATGTTCAAAGTTGAACAACCTAAACCCAAGAAGCAAAAGATTTCTTCTAATAATGAAACATACCTATGGCACCTTAGATTAGGTCACGTTAACCTTGACAGAATTAATAGACTGGTAAAGGAAGGTCCTTTAAAAGAGCTAAAAGTTAGTTTTCTACCAGTTTGTGAATCTTGTCTTGAAGGTAAAATGACTAAGAGGCCTTTCTCTGCAAAAGGCGAAAGGGCCAAGGAACCACTTGAGCTAATACATTCAGACGTCTGTGGTCCAATGAATGTACAAGCACGTGGTGGTTACGAATATTTCGTCACATTTATTGATGATTATTCAAGGTATGGTTACATATACCTAATGCAAAGGAAATCTGAAATTTTTAGAAAGTTTAAAGAATTCCAAGCGGAAACTGAAAAGCAATTAGGAAAGACGGTGAAAAGTCTTCGATCTGATCGAGGAGGAGAATACCTTGATACTGAATTTAAGGACTATATAATAGAACATGGTATTCTATCACAACTCACCGCACCTGGAACACCACAACAAAATGGTGTTGCAGAGAGAAGAAATAAAACGTTGCTTGATATGGTGAGATCCATGCTCAGCTACTCATCATTACCCATTTCATTTTGGGGATATGCACTACAAACTGCAGTATATCTTCTAAACATAGTTCCATCTAAGTCTATTTCAAAAACACCTTTAGAGTTATGGAATGGTCGCAAACCTAGTATGCGACATATCCGTATATGTGGGTGTCCAGCACATGTGCTGAAAGGTAAGACCGGGAAATTGGAACCATGTTTTGAAGTATGCTTATTTGTGGGATACCCAAAGGGAACGAGGGGAGGTTTGTTTTATAGTCCACAAGAAAAGAAAGTACTTGTATCGACAAATGCCACTTTTCTTGAGAATGATTTTATGACAAACTATAAACCTCGTAGCAAAGTTGTACTTGAAGAGTTACTTTCTGATCAGATCAGACCGCAACTGACAACTGTTGTCGAAGGACAAAATGAGGAGACCACATCTCCCTATCAGAATGTCATACCACCTAGACGTAGTGGGAGGGTTGTGAGACCACCTGCTCGCTACAGAGAACTTGGAGAAGCAAATGTTGCTATCTCTGATAATGGTGAAGATGATCCATTTACATATCGTGATGCAATGGAAGTCTCTGAGAAGGAAAAATGGATGGAGGCTATGAACCTTGAAATGGAGTCCATGTACTCCAATTCAGTCTGGGATCTTGTAGACCTACCTGAAGGGATAAAACCCATAGGGTGCAAATGGATTTACAAGAAGAAAAGAGGAGTGGATGGGAAAGTTGAGACTTTCAAAGCTAGGCTTGTGGCAAAGGGTTATACCCAAAAGGAGGGAGTTGACTATGAAGAAACTTTCTCACCTGTAGCTATGCTTAAATCTATTCGGATTCTTTTATCCATTGCTGCTTATCTTGATTATGAGATATGGCAAATGGATGCCAAGACTGCCTTTTTGAATGGCTATCTTGAGGAAAGCATCTATATGGTGCAACCAGAAGGGTTTGTAGTCAAAGGTCAAGAGCAAAAAGTTTGCAAGTTGCAGAGGTCCATCTATGGACTCAAGCAAGCTTCAAGATCTTGGAACTTGAGATTTGATGAAGCGATCAAATCTTATGGTTTCGATCAAAATATTGATGAACCTTGTGTTTACAAGTACATCAAAGATAAGAAGGTGGTCTTCTTGGTTCTTTATGTAGATGATATCCTACTCATTGGGAATGATGTAGGCGTATTATCTGATGTAAAGAAATGGCTCGCCAACAATTTCGAAATGAAAGATTTAGGAGAAGCAAGTTATGTTCTTAGAATCCAACTCATAAGAGATCGCAAGAACAAACTGTTGGCGCTATCTCAGGCATCGTATATCGATAAGGTGCTTATCAGATTTTCGATTCAAAACTCCAAGAAAGGTAATTTGCCTACACGTCATGGAGTTTATCTTTCAAACGAGCAGTGTCCTAAGACACCTCAAGAGGAAGAAAATATGAGACGGGTACCCTATGCATCTGCAGTAGGAAGTCTAATGTATGCCATGTTGTGTACAAGACCTGACATTTGCTATGCGGTGGGTATAGTCAGTCGGTATCAATCCAACCCAGGATTAGATCATTGGGTAGCGGTTAAACATATTCTCAAGTATCTTAGGAGAACGAGAAACTATATGCTAGTATATTCTGGTGAGAATTTGATTCCCATTGGATACACTGATTCTGATTTTCAATCAGACAAAGACACACGTAAATCTACATCTGGATCAGTGTTTACTTTTGGTGGTGGAGCCATAGTTTGGAGAAGCATTAAACAATCTTGTATTGCTGATTCAACTATGGAAGCAGAATATGTGGCTGCTTGTGAAGCAGCTAAAGAAGCTGTTTGGCTCCGTAAGTTCTTAAATGATTTGGAAGTAGTTCCAGGCATGGATAAACCACTCATACTGTATTGTGACAATAGTAGTGCAGTGGCAAATTCAAGAGAACCTAGAAGCCAAAAAAGAGGAAAGCATATAGAAAGAAAATATCATTTGGTTTGAGAGATAGTGCATCGAGGCGATGTGGAAGTTGTGAAGATAGCGTCGGAAAACAACCTTGTCGACCCTTTCACCAAGACGTTACCTGCAAAGAGCTTTGAGGGACACTTGGAAGGCTTAGGTCTTAGACACATGTCTCACCTGCTTTAGGGCAAGTGGGAGATTGTTGGGTTCGGTGCCCTAAAAGCTGTGACATTATACATATTGTTAATAAATAAATAAAGTGACATTTATTATTATTTTGGTTGATTATATGTATTATGACTACATTTATAAACATCAAGAAAATTCCATGATTATTTATGAGACTATAAATTTAGTATATAAGTGTTATTTGCTTAGGGATAAAATTTATAGATAATAATCTAAATTGTCCGTAATAATTAATTAAAGTTTGGGATCTTTAATTAAAAATTACAAGTACGGTCCAATCTCATTTAAAATGAAATAGTCATTATCCGGACTATTAATACAGAGACATTGGATTGGAGGTACTTTATATAATGAGATTATATAGGACTGGACCAGATAAATTATGAATCTCTAATAATCATCCGTTACAAATAGAGTATTCAAATTTATCACTATGATGATCATATATTTGACAGTCTTAATCCGGAGTATTTATTAGACTCCTATTTATGACATTATGTTTTTTGACTTGCATGGTAAGATTTGTCTAAGCACAGATTATAACTTAGCATCTTGGAAACATAAAGTAATAAATGGCTTGAAATAGTATTATACAGATATGGAATCCATTCCTTCCCTATGGAAGTTAGAAAAATAGTTCTCTTGAGTGATAATTCAAGGTTTGAACAGTAGAGTGCTCGTTCATAATAAGATTATGAATTAATTGTTCATTAGAGAATTATTGGAACTCAAGGATAAAGATGTAATAGGAGAGGTGAACAAAAATTAAACCTAGCTCTTATTATGAACTATTTATGAAGGGCTGACTTATATGTAATGATTATATCAATGGACTCTCGCTAATTTTCTTTGAGTAATTTCACTATAATCTCAAAAGTTCAGTTTCAGGTTTTTAGTGGAGTAACATTGAAACTAATAAATTTGACACATTAATCAAAGAGTTTAATTAATTGTCAAATCTATTGGAGCTTGGGTTATAGGTCCATAGGTCCCCAATACCACCTCTGTAACACTATATTGGATTTTTGCATAGAATGAATTATACATATTTAATTTAGAATTATTGAATTCTGAATTAATTATTTCACACTTGAATTATTAATGTGACACAGAAAAATGTTCTCTGTGACACATAATGTAAAGTGATAAATGTTATCACATTTAACTGAGCATTAGTTAATTAATTAATTGGTTAATTTTAAAATCTATTCTTAAATAAATGTGATTTATTTTTGAATTTAGATTTAGATATATATATATATATATATATATGGTTTTGAACCAAATCTTTTTATATATATAAGATTTTATAATATATTAATATATATATATTAATATAATATAAAATAAAAAAAAAAAAAACACAGGAAGGAAACATGAAATAGTTTCACATTTCACTTATTATATATATATATGTAAACCGAATCACTTGTTGTGATTCGGTCAAAAAAAAAAAAAGGAAAAGTTTACTTTACGTAAACTTTACTTTTATATATATATATATATATGTGTTATACGGATCAAAAAGTGATTCGGGAAAGAAGAAAAAGAAAAAGAAAAAGAAAAGGGAAAGTAAAATTACTAATGGCTCAGATATAAAAAGGAGAGATAACAGTTATCTCAGTAGAATTATTCACGTAATTTTTAGAGAGAAAAACTGAGAGTTCTTCTCTAAAGAAAAAGGTCTGCTATCTCATGTGTTGAGTACATAGCAGATTCAAAAAAGTGTGAGGAAAATTCATTCTTGCAGTTTGACGCCCACTCGTCTTTCCATTGGTGTGGAGGCCTGGTTTGGAAGATCGTGGTGTCAAAGAGGAAAGCTAGGATACCCTGATAGTCTTCAAAAGGTTAGTAAAAATTTCTAAAGCTTTCTATAATTAAAGTTATATATCTATTCCCAATGAATAAAGTTTTCAAAAAATTTTTGTTTGTGAATGATCCGTTCCTTCCGCTGCGTTTTTGTTTTTAATTCCAACATTCTATACATGTTTGAAGTCAAAATCCTTAGTAAAGTTTTTTTAAAATTTTAATTTATCTTATTTTTAGGGTGTTTTATGTAATTTTTGAGTCAAAATTGAAGATTAATAAATGAAATATATAAATTTTTATATTACATCTAATCTAAAACTATGCATTCAATGAGATAAAAAAAACATAAGGTAGTTTTTGAATTAACTTAAAAGAAAGGGTATAAAAAGAAAAATGTCTCTTATCTGAATAATATTGCTAATATATCTTATTCATCACTTATATGGTTTGGGGTTGCATTCTGTTCAAAATAAATCTATAAACTAGAAATAAAGCCACTCCACGAAAGCCGTCGCACTCTGTTTAAATTTCTACTCAAATCTTTCCCTTTATGATGTTTTTAAAACTCCTCTTCTTTAAAAATCAAAATTTCAAATTCCAAGTTATTGCAAAATTCAAAAAAAAAAAAAAAAGCTTTTCGAGTTTGTTTTCGGATGAATCAAGAACTGCAAGACTCTGATCAGAGAAAGATATATCATGATTAGTGTAGTCTCTCTATTTGTTGTGAAAGAAGGGAAAAAAAGTAATAGTGTGAGCAAAGTAATAGCCTCTATTATTGTATGCTATTGTAGAGTTTTGTGTACAATTCGCTTTAAGGCTTGTGACTTTAAGGCACGTGTTATGAAATTTCACCTTAACAGTAGTTGTAATTGGAATATTGTTGTATGAAATAGTGTTCCATACAATTCGTCATCAACTATAGTTTGAGATTGTTCAGCACCAAAAAAAAAAAAAATCAAACTAACAACCTATGTCGGGAGATTAGACGCCTAATTTCTTTCTTATTTTATTTGGCATAAATAGTTACCTTGGAGTTTGAACTTTTTGCTATTTTTTCCATGTAAATATCAAGAATTCTAGAAAGTATTAGTCTAAAAGGGAGTCGACATAAAGAACGGATCAATTTTGGTTTGAATGCTTATTTTAGTTGCAATTATCATCTTGCAGAATAATTAGGGGTTAAATTAATTAATGTCGTCAAATAGAAAAAATGAAAAAGGTACATAATTAAACTTAGACCGTGATTTCATGAAGTTATATAAATTTAGTATCCATTGCAAAGACTCCACATTTTTTTCACCATTAGCCATCCCTATTAAAATTGAACTGGTGATTTTCACAAATTCTACCACTGAATAGTGAGATGTCAAGGAGCAAGAGTAGTGGTCCCCAATATATATATAATATTGTGCGAACATAGACATTTCTAGACTTAAGATGTCTAAAGTAGAAATTTTAGGTAATTGGCTCTCGTACTAACAGACATTGCCTCAATTAATGTATAAACGATAAATCAGTGTGAAGCCATTTATGGTGTCGAGGTAGTGGTCCAATTGGTACATTACACATAATATTAGTGTAACGCCTCGAAATTTATTTAATGTTATTATAATGTAAGTGATGAATTAGTGTGTCATAATTAATGTTTCAACATTAATTTGATTACTTGGTTGGATTTTGAATCTTTGGTTGTTTTGTTAATTTGATAAATTCAAATGATTTCTTATTGTTTTTTAAATGATGATTTGAGTTTTAAAAACACAACAATTTGTAAAATGTTAAAAATATTTCGTTTTACAAAACCGTGGGTGGCATTTGGTTTTCGCACAGTAAAACCGCCCACCGATTTTCTCTATTTATTCTCCCTCCTCTCCCTCTCTCACACACTCTCTGCTCACTCTCTCTCTCTTCCTCACCGTGACTCTCTCTCTCTCTCTCACTCTCTCTTGATCTCTCTCAGTCTCTCCTTTCTCTCTCTACTTCTCTCACAAATTTTTGAATCAAATTCAAATCCAAGCTTCGGGTTAGCAAGGAGGAAGCTCGGGGACGTGTTTTGGCAACCGAGAACGCGGATTGAAGCTTCGATTCGAGGTTAGTTTGAAATTTCTAAACTTTTTCCAAGATTTTCAATTTTGTGCATTTTTGAAATCTAGGTTTGTTTAAGTTTAGCAAGCCTTGGGTTTGAGTTAAATGAACTTAGGACAACTAGAATTTAAGCTTAGATTGAAGAAAAATGGATTGGATTCAAGATTTTTCATTTTTCTCCCTATTTTCTCATTTTTGGATTTTTGAGTTTAAATCTTGTTTAAACGAGCTCAAATGTGTTCTAGTATGTTTTTTTATTTACTATGATTGTTTTCCATGCCTGAGATTTGAGAAAACAGGTTAGAATCAAGATTTGAATTTTTGGGAATCGAGAAACCCGTGGTTGGATTTCTGGGTTTTCCCAGTTCGACAGGCCGAAATAGGGATCGGCAGGCAAGTGTTCTTCCATCCGGCAGGCCGAACCTAGGGAAATGACCGGCCGACCGGACTTGGTTTCTGGCCGGCCGAACTGTGCAGTTCGGCCTGCCGAAGCAGGGAGTCCGGCAGGCCGGCGGAGACATGGAAAATTTTGTGATTTTTCACCCGTTTTCACTGTTTTGAACCCTGATTTAAATTCCAACCTTATAGAATAATTTTAAAGATACAAATGGCACACTAGGACATCATGAAATGGTTTATTGACATAGAATGTCTCGAACTAGATATTGATCGACTTAGTTTGTATCTAGGATCGTTCGTGGTTCCGCGGAGCTAACGTATAGCGGGCCAGGATTACGGTGTGGGGCACCAGCAGGAGTATTGAGGTAGGTCTTCTATCCCATTTCCTTGGTAGCCTAGTTTCGAAATGATTTGGCTTTGAAAAGGGATTTCTATTAAAACATTTTCAACGGTTGTTTGAAAATGGATTTATCGGTTATATTTTAATATACCGTGAACTGAAATGAACTTCATAATGAATGTAAATGACAACACTCGGTAATTGGGTTTTGAATGATAATGATAACAACATATAGGCATGATGCCATATCAGAGATCGGGTCGTGTAGTGATCGACCTTAAGGGCAGGTCCCGAAACCCAGCTGGGCCACTACGGTGGTGATAGTCTTATGGTTTGCCTAGGAAAAGAAAAATGATATTTCTGGTTGTTCGAGTAAATTGTTTTGGGTAAGAACGATTTTACTTAAATTTATTTTATTTATTTATTTCTATTTTTTTAAAATTAAATAATTTGATAAAATACTGTCCTACTGAGCCTTTCACTCACATTTTATTTGTTTTAAACTTCCCCCCTCAAGGTGGATTCCCATTTAGGTTCGGAGAGGATTCTTCGGACAGAAACTAGGAGCAGTAGGAGGATTTGTAGGTTAAATTGTATTAATTATTCAAGGCATGTAATATTTAAACTTTCTTAATGCTTGGACTGTAGCTGTATTACTATATTGTCAATACTATGTGTGTGCACAAGTTGTGGGTCGATGGACCCATACTCGCGGCTCTTATTATTTTATTATTTGTTTAACATTTATAAATTCTCTTGTAAAATGTGGTTGAAACCTTTCCATTTCTTGTTCAATTTAATCCTTAAACCATTGATTTCAATTAAATTCTACTTTAATTAATTTAAATAACCCGCCACGTCACCTCCCGTACTCCGGGACGTGACAGAATGGTATCAGAGCTCAAGGTTATGAACCTTGGGAATTGTGCACACATAGGTTTGACAATGAAATACCTTTGATAGTCTAAATTTTGTTTTCAGCAGTGAGAGAATGGCACCTAGACGTCGTTCAACAGCTGACGTCGAGTTCAAAAATGATGAGGAAATGATGAGGTCTATGTTTGCAGCTTTCAGGCAGATGGCAGCCAAGGCTAGACTGAAAGATTTTGATGTTGGTTGTCGGCATACGTACTTTAAGGAATTTCGACGTGCGTCTATTTTGACTTTTGATGGTAATGGAGATTTCGCAGTTAGCAGAGTATTGGCTGGATTCGATCTTGAAGCATTTGGATACCCTTGGTGTGCCTGAGGAGTATCGTGTGGAATTCACGGCGTATAAGATCGAGGGTGGTGCTAACACATGGTGGAAGCAGGCTAAGCGTCTGGAACGCGGCGGCGATATCAGTTGGGACAGGTTCGAGGAGCTATTCTATGATCGATATTTTCTGCAGGGGTATAGAGATCAGAAGGCAGCTGAGTTCTACAGGTTACAGCAAGGTGATCTATCAGTCCGGGAATATGAGGCAAGGTTCAATGAGTTGGCTAGGTTTGCTCCATCAACGGTGGCATCGGAGCGTGAGAAGTGTATTAAGTTTCAAGAAGGGCTGAAGGCTCTTATTCGGCGACAGTTGGTTTGCTCTGCGGCTTAGGAGTTTCGGAGAGCTTGTGTCATCGGTGATATCCATGGAGAATGATTACGTGCAGTATTGTGAGGATCGTGCAAGGGCTTCAGGAGGACCATAGAGGAGCGGTAGGAAGAGCACCAGTAGTCGTCCAGCTTCGGGGAAGGCAAGCAAGGTGGCGCAACCAGTGGTTAGCAACAGTTTATCTGGCAGCGGGCGCAGCAATTCCCTACAGCTTTCATTGTCATTTCTGTCAGCAGCCCAGACACATCAAGAGGAATTACCCGATCAGGAGTGCTCGTCTTGGATCTCAGACCGGGGAGGATGCCAGTCGTCAGTCTCAGCCTCAGACCCTACCTCCGCCTCAGCAGTACCCGCAGTTGCAGTATCCCCAGTTCTCTCCTCAGCAGTTCTCATATCCGGCACGGGGGAAGCAGCCGCAACATTTCCAACGTAGCGTCCCTTAGTATCGAGCACCGAGTACAGGTAGTGTACAGTCGTCTCCATCCCAGCAGCATCGGCAGAATAATCCAAGACCCAGCAATGTTGGTAGAGGAAAAGGAAAGGCGCCAGTGCAGGTTCATGCAATGGCATCTAGAGGTTCAGATTCCCATGTTGGTAACGCGGTTGTCGACAGTACGATTTTGGTTTCTAGGTCTTTAGCTCGCGTTTTATTTGATACTGATGCCTCTCATTCTCTCATTTCGAGTTCTTTTGTACATGCCTTGGGATTAGAAGTAGAAGAGTTTAATGAACCCCTAGTCATAACTTCTCCCTTGGGGCGGGTGTGTGTAAATTGTATGTGTAAATCTTGTAAAATAAAGATTGGGGATGAGATTTTGAAAAGTGATTTGATTATACTCCCCATGAGCTCATATGATGTAATTCTAGGGATGGACTGGTTGTCCAGGTATAATGCAGTCGTGGACTGCCAACTTAGAAGAGTGACCCTAGTGTTTGATAGGGGAACGATGATCACTTACCAAGGTGGTGGTGATTGGTTAATGAGTGAGCGTCTCATGAAGTCGTGTCTAGGAGGGCGAAGGAATCTAGGTTGTTGTGCTTTTCTTGCCAATCTAGATTGCGAGCCCTATGCTTTGAGAGGTAGTGTAGCGATTCCGGTGGTTGATGAATTCGAGGATGTCTTTCCCGCGAGTTGCCAGATTACCACCACATCGGGAAATCGAGTTTGGTATTGAGTTGTTTTCGGGGACAGCATCGATTTCTATAGCACCTTATCGGATGGCGCCAGCGGAAGAAATGAAAGAATTGAGGAAGCAAATTCAGGAGCTTGCTGATAAAGGGTATATTCAGAATAGCACATCTCCGTGGGGAGCACCGGTTTTGTTTGCTAAGAAGCATGATGGGACTCTCAGGTTATGTGTGGATTATCAGCAGCTAAATCGTGTTACGGTGAAAGAATAAGTATCCCTTGCCTAGGATTGATGAGTTGTTTGATCAGTTGGGAGGTTCGCGGTACTTCTCAAAGATTGATTTGCGGTCGGGTTATCATCAGCTCAAGATTAAGGAAGAGGATATTCCCAAGACAGCTTTTAGGACTCGGTATGGGCATTTTGAGTTTCTGGTTAGTTGTTGGGTTGACGAATGCTCCGGCAGCTTTCATGGATTGATGAACAGGATATTTAGGTCGTATTTGGATCAGTTCGTGATCGTGTTCATCGATTGATATTCTTGTGTATTCTAAGACTTGGGAGGAGCATGAGTAGCATCTTCGGATCGTGCTTCAGACTCTGCGGGAGCACCAGTTGTATGCTAAGAAGGAAAAGTGCGAGTTTTGGTTGACTGAGATCAAGTTTCTGGGTCATGTCATCTCGGAGCATGTATTCTGTGGATCCATCCAAGATTGAAGTATATTGGGAGTGGGAATGACCAATGAATGTAGCGGAGATTCATAGCTTCATAGGTCTTGCTGGTTATTACAGGAAATTTGTAAGGATTTTTCGAAGATTGCAGCTCCGTTGACGAGATTGATCAAGAAAAATGTCAGGTTTTGAGTGGAATGAAGATGTGAGCTTGCGTTTTAGGAATTGAAGAACCGGTTGACTTCAGCTCTAGTGTTGTTATTCCTAGCAGTGACGAGCCGTATGAGGTTTCTACGGATGCTTCAGGGCGCGGACTTGGATGCGTGTTGATGCAGACATGGATGGTGGTTGTGTACGGATCGAGACAGCTACGACCTCACGAGCGGAATTATCCTACTCATGATTTAGAGCTCGCGGCGGTGATTCAGCGCTGAAGATTTAGAGGTGTATTTGTATGAAGCGCCACTTTTCAGGTCTTCTCCGATCACAAGAGTTTGAGTATCTGTTACTCAGAGGGATCTTAATTGAGGCAGCGTAGATGGGTAGAGTATATGGAGGATTAGATTTTGCGTTGCAGTATCATCCCGGGAAAGCTAATGTGGTCGCGGATGCGCTTAGCAGGAAGTCTTCAGGGACTCTCTCTTGTTGGCTTTTGAGGACTAGGAGTAGGGATGCAACGGTGAGCGAGTATAGGCTAGCGGTATCATGAAGACTGTGACCGAGTTTCGGTGTATCATGTGGAGGCAACCCCCTCTCTGTTCGGATGGTGAAGCAAAGTCCGTGGCAGGATCAGCATTTGCAGGTGATTTGGTCGCGGATCAGAACGGGGAGCAGTTTGAAGATGGAGCGTGCATGCAGATGGATCGTTGTATTTTCGGGAGCGTCTTGCAGTTCCAGCTATCGCCGAGGTGATGAAAGCCATTTGGACGAAGCTCATAGGTCTCAGTTTGCTATTCATCCGAGGAGCACAAAGATGTATCGTGATTTGAAGAGGCCAGTATGGTGGAGAGGCATGAAGAAAGACGTTTGAGAGTACGTGGCCAAGTGTTCGACGTGGTTCTTCAGGTGAAAGCCGAGCATCAGAAGCCTGCAGGTCAGCTTCAGAAGCCTTCCTATCCAGGGTGGAAATGGGAGCATGTGACGATGGATTTTCTCATAGGTTACCGAGGACAGAGCAGCGGCATGATGCACAGTTTGGGTCGTGGTTGACAGGTGACGAAATCGGCGCATTTCATTCATTTAGGTCGACATGTTCGAGGAAGATTCTCGAGGGATTGTATCTGCAGAACATTGTGAGGTTGCATCGAGTTCCGTTGTCCATCACCTCTGATCGAGGACACCAGGTTTAATGCTAAGTACTGGAGGAGGTTTTAGGAGGCTTTAGGTACGGATTTGAACTTCAGTACGGCGTTTCATCCTCAGACTGATGGGCAGTCTGAGCGGGTTATTCAGATTCTCGAGGATATGTTGCGTGCTGTGTGTTGGACTTCGGCGGGAATTGGAAGCAATGTTTGCATCTGGCGGAGTTCACATACAACAATAGCTATCAGGCGAGTATTGGTATGGCACCGTTTGAGGCGTTGTATGGGCAACCGTGTCGTCACCTGTGTATTGGGCCGAGCCGGAAGATAGGGTTATTCTTGGGCCGGATGAGATCCGTGATAGTAATGAGAAAGTCGCGGTGATTCGAGATAGGTTGAGGGTAGCGCAGAGTCGACAAAGAGTTACGCGGATAGGAGACATAGACCCTTAGAGTTCGCGGTTTGGAGATTTCGTTCTCTTGAGGGTATCACCTCGTAAGGAACTATTTGGTTCGGGGTGAGTGGGAAGCTCGCGCCGAGGTATATTGGGCCGTTCGAGATCACTCAGCAGTGTTGGTGTGGTCGCTTATTGGCTTGATCTTCCGCCCAAACTTCTCATGTTCACGATGTGTTTCATGTGTCAATGCTTAGGTAGTGTCCGCCTGAGCAGGGTAAGATAGTCTCATTTCGCGATGTTCAGGTTCGGGAAGATACGACGTTACGAGGAGGTGCCGATTCAAATCATCGATCGAAGGTGATCAGTTTGCGTCGTCGTGAGATACCGTTGGTTTAAGGACATCGTGGCAAGCATCACGGGGTTGATGAAGCCACGTGGGAATAGAATCGAGTATGCGGAAATTGTATCCGCATTTTTTTATTTCTGAAATGAAATGTAAATTTTGAAGGGCGAAATTCTTTTAGGGGTGGAGAGTGTAACGCCCCGAAATTTATTTAATGTTATTGTAATGTAAATGATGAATTAGTGTGCCATAATTAATGTTTCAACATTAATTGATTACTTGGTTGGATTTTGAATTTGGTTGTTTTGTTAATTGATAATTCAAATGATTTCTTATTGTTTTAAAATGATGTTTTGAGTTTTAAAACACAACAATTTGTAAAATGTTAAAAATATTCCGTTTTACAAAACCGTGGGTGGCATGGTTTTCGCACAGTAAAACCGCCCACGATTTTCTCTATTTATTCTCTCTCTCCCTCTCTCCTCTCTCTCACTCTCTCTCTCTCTCCACGTGACTCTCTCTTCTCACTCTCTCTTGACTCTCTCGGTCTCTCCTTTCTCTCTCTTCTCTCACAAATTTTTGAATCAAATTCGAATCCAAGCTTGGGTTAGCAAGGAGGAAGCTCGGGGACGTGTTTGGCAACCGAGAACGCGGATTGAAGCTTCGATTCGAGGTTAGTTTTGAAATTTCTAAACTTTTTCCAAAATTTTCAATTTTGTGCATTTTTGAAATCTAGGTTTGTTTAAGCTTAGAAAACCT